>NC_061156.1:23495108-23775108 GCF_022113875.1 Hydra vulgaris | reverse complement strand
AAAGCTATTGTCAGAAAAAAAATTATAAGCATGGTTAGTTACAACATGCGATCGCACGCCATTCATATATATAGTGTATATATATATATATATATATATAATATATATATTATATAACATATATTATATATATAATATATATTATATATATATATAATATATATTATATATATATAATATATATTATATAATATATATATATAATATATATTATATATATATATAATATACATATAATATATATTATATATATATTATATATATATATGTATATATATATATATATATATATATATATATATATATATATATATATATATATACATATATCTATATATATACACACACACACATATGCATATATATATATATATATATATATATATATATATATATATATATATATATAATACAAATAATAAAAAAGAAATATATATTTCTTTTTTATAATTTGTATTAAATATTTGTTTAACTTTTTTAAGAACTGGAGTAATATAACTTATTTAATAATGAACTATTAATGAATTAAAAAATGTGTTAAATGATCTTTAATGTGCAAAAAGATCACATCGAAGTTAAATAAAATACATTTAAAATAAATTTTAGATTTTGAAATAAACCATCACATTTGTTTATAATTATTTTCACTTTGTTACTTAGTAGTTAAATTGAGCCTAAGTGAAATTAAGTTAAACATTAATTTAAACTATTATATTATGTTTATACTTTATTATATATATTTATATTTTTTATTATATATTTTTTACCTATTTTTTACAATTTACCTCATTTCAAAAATAATTACACATGTAATTACTTAGATTAGAGAAAAAAAAAATTTTAATTGATTTTAAAGTTTTATTAAAATGTCATTGTCCATGGGACTATAAAGAGCTATCTTTATAGTATTTGTAGAAAAATTAGAAAGAAAAACAACATTACAATGATGTGACAATGATTGGAGGTTGGCAGCAAAAGCAGGTCCAATTATGTTTACGATCTGTTTTTGCACCTTATCGAGAAAGGCCACCATTTGAAGATCCGCTCTGGATATGGCAACATTATTCTATACAAGGAGGGATTTGAGATATATAGAGGTAAAGAATAGAATCTGGAGTAAGAAAGTGGTGAGTACAATAAAAAGATGCAACCTTAGCAGATGCTAACTTACCAATGAATTTGATATATAGTTTCAAAAAAAAATTGGAAGTAAGAGTTAATCCTAGAAGATGAAGGGTAGATGACTCATCAAGTTTATTACCGCTCATAAACATAAGAAGATCTAGATTTTAGCAATAACGACTAGCGGTGAAAAAAATTGAGTTTTATCTAAATTAAAGTTTACCAGTCACTGAGAGCCCCATGCTGTAGCAGAAGTGAGATCTTTTTCAAGCATAAATGCCCCCTCCAAGCAATCAGAGAGTATTGGCTTCTTATCAAGAGAAGAATTAATGGTAGTATCATCAGTAAACAATGCCACAGATGTGAGAATTTCTGGGAGATTTTAAATGTAAATTTAAAAAAGTATAGGGCTAAGGATAGAACTTTGAAGAACCCCTGAAGCTCCAGGAAATAAACAAGAGTGCTGCCTATTGAGTACAACTTTTATACTATGATTAGTTAGGAAGGAATCAATAATCTTAAAGATGTTACCTGATACACTGTAAGAAGAGAGCTTGGGACAGTAATTAGACAAGTCAGATCGCTCTCCAGCAAAAGTCTTGAAAATAAAGATAAGAGATGCTGCTTTCTAGCAGGCTGGAAAACAAGACTCTGATAAGCACTTGTTATATAGTTTTGAAAGTATAGATGACAGCTCTGGAACACTTCTGCAAGACTATACCAGGTATGTTGTGGTCCTGCCACAAGCTGTAAAAATGTCTGGGCAGGAAATCACTTTAGATACAGAATTCTTAAGTGATAGCAATGTCAAGCAATAGATCAACCTATTTGTTAGCTATATCAGGCAGAATGTGATTAATGAAATCAAGAAATGAGATTGATGAAAAATTCTTAGCAAACAATTCAGCTTTGTCTTTAGACGAGGTAAATCTGAACCATGCAATAGAGGCAGATTTACCCTTATTATTGACACTGTTAAAGATTCTTCAAAAGACTCAAGATTTTTTGAGTTAAAATACAATATTTTGTGACCTGAAAATAGCTGGCTTTATTAGACAAAACCTTTTTACAATCGTTTCTAGCAATAGTAAACAGATGTTTTGTATCTAAAGAATTGTTTTGGTGATAGATATGGAAGTAATGGTTAATATTGGAATTTGCAGCAGCAATGAGAAGAAAACCATGCAGCAACAGTGAGAGGAAAACCATGGAGAAGAGTAAGATGTGACTTGGAATTGTCCAAGTTTTATAGTTTTTGGTACTAAAGTACCAAAAACTATAAAACACAAAAATCCTTTAGTGAGTCTACATTTTTGATTAACACATTTACGCCGGCGTGTACCACTGGTGGTACACACTAGACTGTCTCATTGGGCAGCGTGTACCACTGGTGGTACACACTAGACTGTCTCATTGGGCGGCGTGTACTACCGGTGTTACACGCCGCCCAATGAGACAGTCTAGTGTGTACCACTAGTGGTACATGCCGCCCAATGAGACAGTCTAGTGTGTACCACCGGTGGTACACGTCGGCGTGAACGTGTTAAAAGAGTTTTTTCATAAAAATATGTTTATTATGTTAATACGTAAGATTTTATTATGGTAATATGTAATATTAAATTGTGATTTAACAATGTGGTAATATGTAATAATAACTGTGACTTAACAAGTTTACAGTAATAAAATAATTTAACTAAAATAAAAAAATAAACTAGTATTAGTATAAACTAAGCATAGACATTTGGCGGTCTGTTAAAATTAGTCCGTTAATTTTCGTTGCATTAAAAAAAATTTAATGGATTTTCCATTAAAATCTGTTCTGCTAAAATTTATTAACAGTAATTTTCTATTAACGACCATTAATTTATTTTAATGAACATTAAATTCTGTTAAAAGCCATTAATTAAAAGATACAAAAAAACAGATATGTATATTTTTGTATAAAAAAACAAAGTAAATTCAAAGTTTTCATGGCAAAAAACCAATTGTCTTATTGTGTCAGTGCTACTGTTTTTTCTTATTTGTTCTTCAATTGAAGACATATCACCGATTGCAATATCTTTGACTTGTGACATACTAGTAACACATAAATCAATTGGCTCCATGAAATAAAAATCTTGTGTGCTTGCTACAGAAATAACTTTTCCATGGTTGGGGTTGTAGATGGCCATTATTTGCCTTTTGGTTGATTCAAAACACTAAAAAAATACCACAATATTAATATAATTTTTTTAGATTTTTAAATGAAACTTGTAATGTAGAAAATGTGCAATTTTGTTATTAAAATCCTCTGAACCACAAGTAAGCAAGGATTCAGTAAGCAAGGATTCAGTGAGCAAGGATTTAGTAAGGTAAGCAAGATCTTTATTTTTTTATTTTAAAATGCTGTGTGGCTGTTCCATCATGTTTTGACAGGAGCAATTACTTTTACATAAGGGAACTATAAAAGAAGCAAAGATTATGTTATATTACAATTAATTTAATCTTATGAATAGAAATAATTTAAAAAAATCAACTATCAAGTTTAATGCTTTTTTTTTTTTTTTGATTTCTTGACAGGTTAATAATGATTGATGAATGAAAAGATAATTTTATGCAGATGTCAAGAGCATCTTGAATTTCATTCAAAGAAATTTTTTTCCTTTGTTTTTAATGCTCTATTTAAACAAGTATTAAACCTATGATTGTAACAAAAATTAGTATAAGTTATATGCTTTAAAAGTGTCATTATTTTTATTATGTTGCTAGCAGCATTAGTTATGAACCCTATTTGTTTTGCAATCAAGCAAACAACTGACTCACTCTTATTTTTTTTGCTGATGGACCTTGTATTGATCCTTTGTTATACTCATCTGAAATAAAAAAATAACTTTTCAATTGAACTGTTTAGTTAAAATAACATTAGTGAAAAAATATTTGTAATATTATTATATACCTTGTGTCTGTAGAGTTTTTTTCCCAAATGTCTCAAATGACAAAACTAGTTTTTGGCATTTTACATACAATAAAGAAACTAATATAAATATAAATGTCATAAACACCATTACAATACAGATAATATACTTTACTTTTTATAATAAAAAAAGCACATTTAGAAAATGAAATAACTTTAAAAAAAAGTAACTAACATAATCAACTGAAGTTTATTATCAAGAAACACATTTTTTTAATAAAACTTTTTAAGTTTTTAAATTTAAATTATATATTAATTTTTTTTTATTAAGTTTGTTTTTGTGCATTTGTCAAATGTACAAAAATGTTTAAAATTTTTGATTAAAGCTTTAAATTAATATCACTTTTAATAAATTTATAAAATTTTCTTTTCTATAAAATTATAAAAAAAAAATTTCAAATTTAATATAATCTGAATTTTTGAATTAATTTAGTGAATTAATTTATTTTGAATTTTTAATATAATCGAACATTTTCAAATTTAAAATCGAACATTTGAAATTTTTTTGTTCTTCTCATTTAATCTTCGATTAAATGAAAGACAAGGAGCTTTTAAGAAAAAATGAAAGACAAGGAGCTTTTAAAAAAAAATGAAAGACAAGGAGCTTTTAAGAAAAAATGAAAGACAAGGAGCTTTTAAGAAAAAATGAAAGACAAGGAGCTTTTAAGAAAAAATGAAAGACAAGGAGCTTTTAAGAAAAAATGAAAGACAAGGAGCTTTTAAGAAAAAATGAAAGACAAGGAGCTTTTAAAAAAAAAGTTTAAAAATCTTTCAATTGTTCAACTTTTTTTTAAACAATTCAAAAAAATTTTTAATGTTAAATTAATGAAATTAATGCAAATTAACAGGAATTAACAAAAAAAAGTATTATCTGTTAAATTAACAGGAATTAACAAAAAAAGTATTATCTGTTAAATTAACAGGAATTAACAAAAAAAGTATTATCTGTAAAAAAAATTTTAACATAACAGACATTAACGATAATGGACGAGTTTACCAGACAAAAAAATCAAACGCCCATGCTTAGTATAAACACAGTTTTATCCATGTTTTAGATTTCTCTTTGAAAACTTTTGTAAAAAAAGAAAAGTTTTTTCTTTAAATTGCTATGTAATACCTCTAATTACTGGGTGAAATAACAATATTAACATGATGCAGATGAAATAAAATTGCAAATGAAACAACATAATGCAAATGAAATAAAATAACATTGCAAATGAAAATGGAAAAGAAAACAAATAATATCTTTAAATGAATACAATTAAAAAACCTAATAGTGTCTTAGACAGATTTTGACGAGTTGCCTGCTCCAAAGATTCAATGTTCTAAAATACAATATATAAATTCATAACTATATAATTACATAATAATAATACATAAATACATAACTGTATTGTTGTATGTATTATACTATATGTATATATCATACTATGTATAATTATATATAAAAAAATATATAAAGGTTGGAGTTGAGAATGAAGTCTTGATCTATATATATATATATATATATATATATATATATATATATATATATATATATATATATATATATATATATATATATATAATATATATATATATATATATATATATATATATATCAATTGATTACACCTACTTGCTGTGAAATCAGGTTTGAATCCTCTGACTATTCATTTAGCACCTCTTCACTCATTTAGCACCTCTTCACTCATTTAGCACCTCTTCATTCATTTAGCACCTTTGCACTCAATCTTGTTGTTCCTTATTGTTCTCATTCTTTTTAAGAAGAGACTTTATCACTTTTTTAGATGTAATTTCTAATCTAGTTGACCAAGCCTTTTCTCTTTATCCATCAGCTAATACTGTTCTTATTGGTGACATTAATGCTGATCACACTAAATGGCTTGGTTCTAATACCACTGACCCGCTGAGTTCATAACTTCTAATATCACTGACCTGCTGAGCTCATAACTTCTGTTTATTGTTGCAAAAAATCAATGTAATTAAGTATGGTCTGAAGCTCAGCTCTATTCTCAGTTTACTAAACCTTAAATCTTGTCACAAGGTATATTTGCTCTTGACATAATAAAAGCTTTCAATAAGGTTTGGCATGCTGGTCTTTTTCATGAGTTTGTTTCATATGGTGTCATAGTAAAACTTTTAAGATCATTAAAACCTAACTGCAGTATTAAAGTTATCTTTGAACACTTTATTTCCAATAACTTAACGCAACACTCTCCTTCATTTCCAATATCTTCTAGGGTACCACAACACTCTCCTTCATTTCCAATAGCTTCTAGGGTACCACAACATTCTCCTTCATTTCCAATATCTTCTAGGGTACCACAACACTCTCCTTCATTTCCAATAACTTCTGGGGTATCACAAGGTTTTCAATGTATTGGTCTGTATTGTTTCTTATATATATTAATAATATTCCTGACAAACTGAAAATGTCTCTATTTGTTGACAACTCAACTTTATACTCCTGTCTTAAAAAAAAGTCTTAACTTTTTGATCGTTAGAACAGGCAGGCAATCTTGAAACTGATCTCCATTCTGCAACAGTAGATTGTGAATTTTAACTCTAACAAAACTCAGTTATTTACTGCAAACAACTATTGCAAAATTGTAGACATTCCTATATTTATGAATGACATCTCATTTAATGAACCCTCTACTTTACGTTTACATCTTACGTCCTCTAATGGAAATTATATATAAATATAATCCATTGCAAAATTAGCATCTGTTAAGGTTGCTTCCCTTTATTATGCTTATCACTCTCTTACCATTTTCTTACTCCTAATTCCATTCTACACCTTTATAAATCTCTTGTTTGTACCTGTACATATTTAGATTGGTATTGGTATTTTATACTCTCCCATATTCATGTTTTCCTGACTCATAAAACTTTCAATATTTCAAGTCTTTAAGATTAGAACAATAAACTTTAATTTATCAATATAATAATACTTACCAAGAAAGTGTTTTTTTTTTTCCTTCAACCCATGACTATAATCTAGTGAACATCAACCCATGACTATAATCTAGTGAACATCAACCCATGACTATAATCTAGTGAACATCAACCCATGACTATAATCTAGTGAACATCAACCCATGACTATAATCTAGTGAACATCAACCCATGACTATAATCTAGTGAACATCAACCCATGACTATAATCTAGTGAACATCAACCCATGACTATAATCTAGTGAACATCAACCCATGACTATAATCTAGTGAACATCAACCCATGACTATAATCTAGTGAACATCAACCCATGACTATAATCTAGTGAATCTAATGATGTAATAATAATACTTACCGAGATATAAAGTGTTTTGTTTTTTCCTTCAACCCATGATGTAATAGATGGAGAAAGCAATTGGCTTAAAAAAAAAAAATTAGTGTAAACAGATTGTCAATAAAATAATAAACACTTTATAAAATACATTTTTGATATTATTATATATATTATTGAAACATTTTTAATTTTTTGTCAAATTTTACGATCTTTGTAGTTGATTGCAAATCAACTATCTTTTGATCAACTACTTTTTGATCTTTTGATCTAATTATCTTTTCTTTTTGGTGATGATAGTAGTTTTACTTAAACAAAAACTATAAAAGAAGTAACAGAGAAAAGTCTGTTTAAATATTTTAAAAATGTGACTATAGTTGAAATCCAAAGAAGTTTCAAAAAAAAAAAAAAAATTATCTAAATTATATAAAAGAAATATCTTTTACAGTTTAGATTTTATTTACCTTTTATTATTGTTTTTATTTTTATTATTAGTATCATATATATAACTTTTAATATTTTAGAACAAAATTTAGAAATATGGTTGAATGTTCAATAAAAATTACAAGTAAAACTTCAATTTACAGGGTTGGCGGTGCTGTTTTTGGCATTAGAAATACCTAATTTCCAGACATTGTGCAAACTCCAAACATTTATATGTTTATACTTATGTCAAGTAAGGATGTTTTTGAAAAAAATAGCAATGAATGGAGACTGGGAACAAAAAAATCTCATAACTTGTGCCCCCTCCTTGCCCCAAACGTGAGAGCAACCAGTTGATAAAATATTTTATGTACTATTCTTAACTAGACTTATATTCATCAATAAATATTCAGTTTCAAAGTATAATCTCTAAGCGTTCAAAAATTATGTCCATAAAATTTGTAACCCCTTCAAATTGAGGGGATTTAAAACTTTATATTGTCATAATTTTTGAATGCTAAAATATTTTACTATGAAATTTAAAAATTATAGAATAATATTAGTCTAATTAAAAATAATACAAAAAATTTTTTATCAACTGGTTGCTCTCACGTTTGAGGCTGGGGGCACAAATTTTTGGCTTTTTTGTTCCCAGGCTCCAATCATTGCAATTTTTTGCAATGGTTGGAGCCTGGGAACAAAATTCTGGCATCCTAATTTGACTTAAGTATAAACATATAAATGTTTGGAGTTTGCACAGTGTCTGGAAGTTAGCTATTTCTAACGCCAAAAAACAGCAATGTCGGCCCTGATAAGTTACAAAGAACTCAAATTTTTTTCTTATATTTTATTTTCTTAATAACTTACAAAGTTTTTTTTGATTGTTTGAAAATCTTGACTGAATTTCTAAAAACTGATACAAAAATAAGGAAGCTCAACAATAATTATAAAATGCCTGGAAAATTTTTTATCTAAAAGTTTGTAAACATTAATGCAGAAAAGTAGAGTTGCTTTAAAGAGTACAACTCTAATAATATAAAATAAGAAAATCAAAAGTCTCCATTGTACATGATCATAGATGTTCCCAGAAAAAAAGAACAAATTAATATCTCTTTTAAGTAGTACATGATCATTGATGTTCCCAGAAAAAAAGAACAAAGTAATACCTCTTTTAAGTAGTACATGTGGGGCTGTAAATCCTGGCTCGTGTTCGTGAATGGCTTAGTGATCAGCTCGACAAGAGCTTGTTTATGTTTGGCTCGAATGGTAAACGAGCCGGGCTTGAACAAAAAATTAGGCTCATTTATTAAACGAGCCGAGCTTGAACATCATAGGCTCATTCATATAGGCTTGATTAAAGCTCAAATATATATATATATATATATATATATATATATATATATATATATATATATATATATATATATATATATATATATATACATATATATATATATATATATATATATATATACATATATATATATATTTATTTATATTATAATAATATATGTAATAAATAAAATTGTGATATTATATATATTAGTATATAACAAAAATATAGTGTTAGTGTAACCATATGAGATATGACCCATATAACTCTTATTACACTAAATAATTGATTAATATGAACAATTTAATTACATGAGGCTGCTATTGACTACTGTCATTTGCCAACAGGCCCTATATATTTTTTAAACCATTTTTAATGGATTAAAGAATGTACAAATTATGCAAAACAGAAAAATTTTAACGAACAATTTTTTTTACTAAACGAGCTTTAAACTAACAGGTTACAATAATTATTTTGAGTTTTAAACCAGTGGAGCTCGAGCAACATGTAAAACGATCCGAGCTTGAACAAAGAATCTCATGTTCCAAACAAGCTCGAGCTGAGTCTCAATAGGTAAACGAGCCGAGCCAAGCCCTGGCAAGCTTGGCTTGTTCAGATCGATTTACAGGCCTAAGTACATGATCATAGATGTTCCAGAAAAAAATCAAAAGTAATATCACCTTTAAATAGTACATGATCATAGATGTTCCCAAAAAAAAGAACAAAGCAAAGCAAAATAAATTTATCAATTTCTGAATTTGTTTGACTTTTGTGAATGATACATAATTATTGATAGATTATAATATGTTCATAGTTATGAATAAATAGTTAGTCTTGTTGCAGTGTTTGTTGATATATTATTTATCTCCTGATTTTGATATTTATTACTGTTTGTTGCATTCATTGCTCAGCTTTGTTTTAATTTTCACACGCACATTTTTCATCTTTATTATTATTCAGAGAATATTTTTATATCCTTATTTTTTATATCGTTCTTTTTCGTTATCATATATTATTCAATTATTGTTATGATTTTGGATTTCGCGAGTTGCTCATTTTCCTACACTTTTGATTGGTTGTCATATTTCGAATTAGGTATCTATGACAGCGTTAGAATTTATTTAAGGCTATTGTTGTTTTGTTGATTAAAATTTTTTTTTTTAATGAGGTATACTGCTTTCTGATAATAATACCTATTTGGTTTTATTTCTTAAAATAAATTTATGAAATATTTTTTTATGTTTCTATTAGAATTTTAATTTATTTTGTTTTCATGTTTTCTTTTTGTGGTATGGTAAGTTTTTTATTTAACTATTTTTATTTTTGTTTGTTCAGTAAATCTACACTTTTTATCTCATATCATCAAAAAAATATTGGTGCTTTACAAATTTGGGGTTGGTTGGGTTTTGGCTATTTGTAGTGAGTCCTTTTTTACTGCAGTATGGAATAGGCATAAGTCGCGAGGTAAAGCATAAGTGGCAATGACGTTTGTCTGACGGGATAAACTAGTTATAAATGCTGATTCTCATCGAAACGCCAGTAATAATAGATGCGACTCTGAGTAGATGTTTATTACTTAATCACTACACAAATTATGTTTACACATTAGCATTAATGTTTTTTTTTTCCATTATTAAATGCCTTTCATTGTTGCTATCATATTTTTTATTTTGTGATCGATTTTTTATTTTATAAGTTTTTGTCTGGTGATGTATATCTTCATTCATATTGGTGTTTATAAAACAATTTTTTTTTTTTTTTTTTTTTAATTTATTTTTATTGTTATTATTAAAATTATTTCACTTTCACTCTGTTTTAAGTCAGAATTAAAAGTAATTTTGAGACCATATCTAAATCGAAATTTTCGAAAAGTAAAGTTTTCTCTACGGTCCGAATTAAATGTAATTTTGAGACCATAACAAAATAACAAGGAAAAACATACATCATAAAAACATGTCGAAAGCTGCTAGTTTATAAGAATTGCTCTTATATTTATATATATATATATATATATTAGGGTGGTGCACAAATATATTGACAATTTTAAAAGTTTCAAAAATCAATGTGGTACTTTTTCCTATTGTTCCTTTTATCATTATATTAATTCCTGCAAAATTTAAGCAAATTTGAATGACTTTTAGAGGTCGCTCATGGCCATGTTTCCTCTTTTAATTGCCATTATTTTCCTATTCTAACGTTACTGTGAAGTTTTTAATATGTACATTTGTTTATTTATTTTATTATGACATAACTCTTAATTTGATTTAATTTAATTAATTATGATAATTATTTTAATCGTTTTAAATATTTTTTAAATATATTTTTCTAATTTAATAGCGTGCAACTATCTTTGACAATATACCGCAAAGCATTTTAATTTTTGTTCATATGAGTGCTGATTTGAGGCTTTAAAAAAATAAATTCATTTTGTGATAACAATTGTTTTACTCAGGTTATATTTTGATTTTCAGAAATATCCTGTAATATGAATTCTCAGTTATCTTTCCCTTCGTTTTCGAAAAAAATTGAAACTCGAACAACTACTGACATTTATCTTGTTGGGTCTGTTTCTCCAAATATTTCTGGGATGAAGCTTCCAACATGTCGTCAAGTTCTTGCAGTATTTTTTCATATTCACAAAATAGAAAAACAAACCGTTAGACAAAGTGCAAGGTGTGTCATTCGAGAAGTATTTCATTTGTGGAATATGGCAAGAATTCTAACAACTATTGAACGTAATGCAATTGAAAAACTTGAAAATATTTTTTACAAATGGGCTAAAATAAAGAAAAACATGAAACGAGCTTCGGCAACACAAACAGCAAATGAAAATGTTTTTTGTGAAGAAATTGATCGCATTTTTGATATAGCACATGCTGATGCCATGAGTTTGATTACAATTGAAGAAGACAGACTATTTCTAATAGATCAGCAAGGTGAACGTAAGGGATACATGGCCGGAGTTGACATGGCATTGGCAAAAACAGAAGAACGTGTCCAGAAAAGAAAAGAATTAGAAGAGTCCAGTCGTTTTCAGGAAAAAAAGCGAAAAAAAGAAGCTGAAAATACAAGTCACATTGATTCAATGCACCTATCTGACAAGTCTACATCTGGCACTGAAACCTCAGATGAAGAATTTATGAAACCAAAGAAATCTAATCAAAATGTTGTAAAAAAGCAATCGCGATCTCAAAATATCATTTCACCTGAGTTAGCATCTGCTCTTGACCGTCACGGATCGCCAAGCGACTTTTTTACTGGCAGCTGCAGCAAAAGGTTTAGGTCATGACATTACAGATTTTGCTATTAGTTGCGATACGATCCGGAGAGCTAGAATTACTAATCGAAACAAAATTGCTACAACCATAAAGTTTGCATTCAACTCGTCAAATGTTCCATTGACTGTTCATTTTGATGGCAAAATATTGCCAAATATTACTGGAAGAGATTCAGTTGATCGATTAGCAGTTGTTGTTACAGGTTACAACGTTGACCAGCTTCTTGGCATTCCAAAGTTAACAAGCGGTACTGGTAAAGCAATAAGTGAAGCTGTTATAACAACTTTACTAGATTGGGACATTCAAGACCGAGTTAAAGCAATTAGTTTTGATACAACGGCTGCCAACACTGGTACCGAAGCTGGAGCGTGTACTTTAATTGAAAAAAAGCTTAATAGAGAACTATTACACTTGGCATGCTGTCATCATATGTATGAAATCGTCTTGAGTGATGTTTTTAAGCATTCTCTTGGGCAATCCAGTGGTCCTGAAATAGGATTATTTAAACGTTTTTGTGACAAGTAGTCATTAATTGACAAAAATAATTATGAAACAGCGTTAAATGATCAAACATGTTCGGACATTTTGGCTTCTCACACCATACTCAAACAGGATGCACTATTTTATTTGAAAACAATTCTTGAATCTGGTAAACAATATCGAGATGACTACAAGGAATTGTTGGTACTAACCTTGTTGTTTCTTGGTGATGTTCCTCCTCGTGGGGCTCATGTAATGGCTCCCGGAGCCATACACAGAGGAAGGTGGATGGCCAAAATTTTATATTCAATGAAAATATGGATGTTCAAAAGGCAGTTCAAATTAACGGCAAAAGAAGAAAAATCACTTCGAGGTATTAGCTTGTTTGCTAGTTTGGTGTACACCAAATTTTGGATATCATGTACCAATCCAACACTTGCTCCGTCGAATGATCTCACTTTCTTGAAGACTGTTTTTCAACATAAAGCCATTAACAATGGAATTTTTACAGCTGCAGCAACAGCATTTTCGAGGCATTTATGGTATCTAAGTGAAGAAATGGTAGCATTGGCTTTTTTTGATAAGGAGATCAGCAAGGAAACAAAAGCAAAAATGGTTTTGGCTCTACAAAATGCTGGAGAGGATGAACCACAGAAAAGAATAAAAATCGATTTAACTTCAATTGAAAATCTGCAAATAGAAAGTTTTGTAACAGAGAATACCTTAAATTTTTTCAACATTTTGGAATTACCAACTACTTTTTTGACAACTGTTGATCCTGAGTTTTGTCGCCATCATCTCATTTTACAAAGCAAATAACACTTTTATTGAAAAAAAAAAAAACTATGCAGGTCAGTCTCTTAAAAAAATAAGGGAAATAAGAACAGCCTTTCAAATTTTCCATATAAAAACTATCCAATAAATTTATTTCTGGCTTGTGATTTTATTGAATGTTTAAAGGATACTGCTTAAACTTAACTTTTAAATCTTCTTTCTATGTCTTACTTTGCAATTGTTCAATTACCAAAAATGAAGAACAAAAGTAATTCTTGTTGCAGGTAGTCTCTGAACACAGGTCAAAGTTTCCTCTGCCACAGAAATCTTTGTTGATCGATGGAACCAAGTCATCAAAAAACGATGGAAACAAAAACCAATGAATTTTTTTTCATAGATTACAATAATTTTTTGCAAAGAAGCTGAAATATAAATGAAACCTAAAACTCTAACAACTTTTAAGATTTTTTGGAACTATTATTGTTTTTTAAATTTGTCTTTACTATAGTGAACACAAATACGTCATTATAAACCAGAAGTTTATTACTTTATTCTTCAATTATTTTATTTGTAAACAATAATATATATAATTCAGTTTAAAAAATACTGCATGGTTTTGGATTAATATACAGTAAGAGTTAAAATGCAATGTTGTATCATAATTTATTCAAAATTTGGGATTGCACACTAAAAGAGAACTCAAACCCAAAAAGTAAAAAACTTGATGTTGATGAGCAACCTTTAAAAATTATTCAATCATGCCCAAACTTCACGATTGTTATTCCTACACATAATGTCACATAAAGAAATGGTACCATCAAAGAAATTAAAAAAAAAATTTTTTTGCACCACCCTAATATATATATATATATATATATATATATATATATATATATATATATATATATATATATATATATATATATATATATATATATATATATATATATATATATATATATATATATATATATATATATATGAATCCTTAAATGAAAAACTCAATCACACATGATAAAAACACATATAGATAACATACAAATCTATATCAACATTTCAACCACATATTATCTATTAAAAGAAAAAATATTATTTAAATAAGGATGAGTTCAAACAAAGATAGTTTATCTATGAAAGAACAAAAAGTATGCAATATAAATAAATAGTTCATATATGTTTTTAATTTTTTACTGTTTAAATCCTAATTTTAAATTGAATTTTATAAAATTCTAAAACACTATGTTTATGTTTTTTAATACTAAGGAAGTGCGAAAGTGCAAAAAAAGGCTAGAAAATATTAATGTATTTAGTCAATTAAATATTTCTAATGGAGAATCTATGTGTTTGTTTTGGTGGTAGTTTATAGCTAATGTGGTCATTAGCTAAAAACTACCACCATCATAATGATGTTTTAAGAGACCTTAAGTTTCTTTCAACTGTCATAAACATAAAATTATAAAAAATAATTTAATATGCAAAAACTAAATAACAAACAGTCTATATAAAAAGTTAATTAAAAAATATCAAATTATTTTTATACTATCATATAAACCTCTGAAAATAAAACAAACATACAATCTAGGATGTTGTTTAAGCAGAGTAATCATGTTTTGAAGGTTGGTATTAATATCAACACTAAGCGGAATAGGTTTATGACTGCAAGCGGAACAATCATCCTGAAACAAAAATTTATTAGTGAGATATAATTTTGTCAATATTTTTTATAATAAGGCTAAGCTAGTTTATCTAAAATATACCTTTTTTTCAGCCTCAAATGTGTATGTATAAACGCCTTGACCATCATTGAAATTAATGTAATTATTTATATGATTGTAGCAACTAAAAATTTTTTTGACATTTTTTTAACTAAAGATTAATGATGTCAATGCAAACATAATTATGATTATTTCTAATCATTACAAATCATAAATACCATTATTTTTAATATTATTTTATTCAAAAAAAAATTCTCAAAATTGAAAATCTCTGAAAATGAAAAAAAATTATTCAAAACTAAAATTGTGAGACATACTCAAAGTAACAGAATGTCAAAATTTTAAAGATATAAAATGAACAATTTTTTTTTTCATTAAATAATTTTTGCTTAAATTAAAAGCATCATTTTTTTAAATAATAAAACTTAAAAACTTACAAAGTAATTAACTTCAAAACTTCTGTAGCACAAATTGCTAAAATAAAATTTATTGCCAAATATAATTTGAACATTTAAACTTTTAAAGCTAATGCAAAAGTAATTACTTGCATTATAGGTATTATATACATTGCATAAATACTTGCATTTGAAAATTTTAAAAAATTCTAAAAGTTGCATATGAAAAGAAGTTGACCTTATTTTCATATGCACTCAACAAAGTTCAAAGAGAGGTAGTGTAGTGACTTTTAAGGTATTGAAGAATGGGTAATAAAAAAGAATGGATAAAAGTTATAATGAGTATGCATAAAAATACCACAATAGCATTCAAAACAAAAGATGGGAAAAAAAATGCTATTAAAGTAAAAGTTGTTGTGAGTTCAGTGCTTAAAATTTTGGTTTTTCATTGTTTTATAAGCTCCCTCTAAAGAGTTCAGTAAAGGCTTACCATGGAAGCTACTCTACGGAGATGCTTGATTGCTAAGATAGAAGAATAATTAAGAGTTTAGCATTGGAAAAATGGAATAGAAGCAAAAGGGCTTAGCATATACATTAATAAAACAAAGTTTATGCATTGTAAAGAATATAATAATAAAGTAGATGATACCGGAAAATAGAGGAATGTGTAAGAAAAGAGTTTGAGCAAACTCTATTGTTTGTACAATTTTGAGGCATTGTATTTATAAAAGATGCAATGGTATATAGTGAGTATACCTGATAGTGTTTTAACAAAGTATTTTAGGGTTATTTGGGCATTTAGATGGTAAAGTTCCAAATGATTACATATCAGTATCTAGAGAGTAAAAGGTTTTAGGAAAATGAGGTAGAGGCAAGGGTAGTTGAAGATAATATGAATAAACTTCAATTAAGGAAAGTTGATGCCCAAGATTTGGTATATATATATATATATATATATATATATATATATATATATATATATATATATATATATATATATATATATATATATATATATATATATATATATATATATATATGTGTGTGTGTGTCTGTGTGGTTAGGATTACAATTATATTATTAAATCTAATAGGAATAAGGAAAATTAAAACTTAAAAAAACTTTAAACCTGCAATTACAGCATTTGTTGAGGCAACTGCTGGTATTATGTGTTTCACAACACCTTGTGTGAGTCTAAAGGATACACCATGTATACCATATTGCCTTGCACGAATAGATGCTTTCTCATAAATCCATTGTATGTGAGAAGTATCATCACCATCAACACAAACATCTTTCACAAAAACAAACAATATTAATGAAATCAAATTAATTTTGATCTAAAAACAGTAACAACCCAAAAAGAATAAATATCACAAAGAATAAATATCACACACAACTTTAAATATGACTTTTTTCAAATATTTTATATGGTTTATAAGACATATACTTATTTTTGAAACAACTTATGAAGAAGTTAATTATTAACAGTAAACTATGATAATTGTGAATAATAATTAATTATGATAATTATGAACTTTATTTACTAATAAATCACTTTATTCCTAGTTTAAAATAAATGTTTAATGTCAAAAGTATTTAATAACTATTAAAATTTTGCAGAGTATTTTTAGAAACCTTTAAATTTTAAAATTTCATTAACAATAATAACAATAATAAATTTGTAAGTAATTTATTGTTTAACTATAATGTTCAGTTTAACTATGTATAATATAAAGTGTTCAAAATAAATAAAAATAAAGTTTGTTGTAAAGTTTGAAAAACATTTATCATTTATTGAAAAGCACATTTAATGATATGTTATTCACTAGTTTTGTCGCCATCATCTCATTTTACAAAGCAAATAACACTTTTATTGAAAAAAAAAAAAATTATGCAGGTCAGTCTCTTAAAAAAAATAAGGGAAATAAGAACAGCCTTTCAAATTTTCCATATAAAAACTATCCAATAAATTTATTTCTGGCTTGTGATTTTATTGAATGTTTAAAGGATACTGCTTAAACTTAACTTTTAAATCTTCTTTCTATGTCTTACTTTGCAATGTTCAGACAAAATCTGATTATAATACAAAGTATTATAATCAGATTACAAGGTCTGTATACCATTTTACAATTGTCGAAAAAGTTTGTAGTCATTTATTATTATTATTAAATTAAAATTTATTTTATTATAAAATCTATTAAAATAAAGTTTATAATTTTTTTATTACTTATGAAAATATTCATTCACCTCCAAATGGTTTCTCATTTCCCCATAGTAATGTTCTTACATACTCAATACAATGTTCAGGAAGACGCGGTGTTTCTGCTATGGTGCACATTGGGTAGTTTATCTGTATAAATTTTTAATATACTATATATAACAATATTATTGAAGCAAGCAAAAGCCTAATACGTTTGTGTCCATGTAATTAACCGTATATATATATATATATATATATATATATATATATATATATATATATATATATATATATATATATATATATATACATACATATATATATACATATATATATACATATATATATATATATATATATATATATATATATATATATATATATATATATATATATACATATATATATATATATATATATATATATATATATATATATATATATATATATATATATATATATATATATATATATATATATACAACCCTTGGAATTAGGAAAAATAAGGTCGGCAATAATTTGCCGACTTTAATCTTTTAGAGGTCAGCATCAGGTGGGCAAAAAAAATTTAAACAAACGTCTTAAAATAAAATTTAGAAACAACGTCGGCAATAATTGTCGACCCCAAACACTTTTAGGTTGGCAGTTAGGTTGGCATTGCCAAATGCTGACCCTAATTCCGAGGGTTGAATATATATATATATATATATATATATATATATATATATATATATATATATATATATATATATATATAAATATATATATATATATATATATATATATATTAATAATAATAAATATATATATATATATATATATATATAAATATATATATATATATATATATATATATATATATATATATATATATATATATATATATATATATATATATATATATATATATATATTAGGGCCCTGCAAATCACAATTTTTAGTTTCGGATCGAATCATAATTCGAAGCAATTCTTGATTTGCGAATTGAATCACGAGTCCAATTACCATTTTGAGGAAATCTAAGTTTAACTAAAATATAGATATCCTCGAAAAGCTGATTTGTTACAAGATTCGAATCGATTTGCGAATCAACGCCTGATTCGATTCAGATTCGATTTGATACTAAAAAAGGTGATTCGAAGAGCCCTAATATATATATATATATATATATATATATATATATATATATATATATATATATATATATATATATATATATATATTTATATATATATATATATATATATATATATATATATATATATATATATATATATATATATATATATATAAATATAAATATATATAAATATAAATATATATAAATATATATATATAAATATATATATATATACATATATATATATATATATATATATATATATATATATATATATATATATATATATATATATATATATATATATATATATATATATATATATATATATTAGTGATGTACTGATTGATTGGCATCGGCTTAATCTGCCACTTTTTTTACTATCAGAATCAGTATCAGCATCAGCCTTTTTGTTATTAATTTACTGATTTTCCAACCAATGCATGATAAAAATACTAAAATGTTGTGCATTTTAATATTTTTATTATGCCTTATGATAATAATTAAATAATAAAAAAACTAAACATTATGCATTATTTAGAATTTTTTGAGAAATAGTTAT
This sequence comes from Hydra vulgaris, assembly GCF_022113875.1. NCBI lineage: Eukaryota > Metazoa > Cnidaria > Hydrozoa > Anthoathecata > Hydridae > Hydra > Hydra vulgaris. The sequence goes on along the minus strand of NC_061156.1, from coordinate 23,755,457 downwards.
TTTGACTTTGTTTACTTTGTTTCTTAAGATGTTTATAAGTTTTAATTTAACAGCTGAATGTACTTATACTTTTATTACCAAGTTGTTTTTATAATAATTTTATTTTGTGTTGTTCTACTGTTATAAAAGTAACCAATTTAAGCATTGTTATCTATATGTTCAAGTATAGCCTTCTATATTTCTATATAATTGTTGTTTAGATATTTAAATTACCAATAAATTAATAAAGAATTTTAAGTAAACTGCTAATCTTAGTACCATTTTCTTTTTAAAATTGACATAAAAAGCATTACTTGAAAACTGTATTTATTTTTTAAAAGCTTTCTTTTCATAGTAAAAAAAACTTAAAAATGTATATTTTTTAACTGAGTTTTTCTAATATCTTTTAAAATAATGGTTTGGCTCTGATTTGGGTACAAGTAATTGTTTACCAGTACTGATTCTATGAAAAAAGTTTACACAATTTAAAATTGTATGGTTTTATATTTTCAAAATTAATCAATTCATCGTTATATCGACATTGACTTTTAAACATTAATTGGCATCGACCACAAATATGCTATCAGCACATCACTAATATATATATATATATATATATATGTATATATATATATATATATATATATATATATATATATATATATATATATATATATATATATATATATATATATATATGTATATATATATATATAAATTTGTTAAAAACGTGTAGTAAAAAAGTAGTAAAAAACTAATTAACATATTTAAAATGACTTCAAAGCATCAAAAAAATGCAAAATCAAAAAATAAGCCATAGCAAAAAAACATACTTGAGCATAGAAACATTTTTGGTTGAAATATCTGTTATTATCTGATATTTATAAAAAAAACTTGAAAAAAAATTTATTTGAGTCAAATACATTTTTGAAATTTTTTGAGTTGTAAAAACTTTCCTCTTTTTTACTGCAGGTACCCAGAACATATAACGTTTAATAAAATGAACAGTAATTGTTTTTTTAATTTTTTAAATTTTGAGCAGTTTTAAATACACCTACCTAATGGTGTCTATACTATTCAAATGTGAAAATATCAACTTTTCATTTCAAAAAATGAACCATTATACTAATGGATCACAATAAACTTTATTTCAATTGAAAATATTTAGATTTAAATTGATACAAAAATGTAATACTAAAAATATTTTACCAAAAACTGGACTTCACTCGCAAAAATATTTTTGGGCAATTGCTTCAGTAATTTATTCCAGTATTTTATTCCAGTATTTTGTTTCAAATATTTATCCAGTATTTTGCAATAGTAATTTGCTTAAGTAAATATTTAATAATATGTTCTAATAGTAATATGTTCTAGTAATATGTTTTAGTAATATGTACTAGTAATATGTTCTAATAATATGTTCTAGAAATACTTCTATATATATGTTCTAGTAATATGTTCTAATAATATGTTCTAGTAATATGTTCTAGTAATATGTACTAGTAATATGTTCTTATAATATGTTCTAGTAATATGCTCTAGTAATATGTTCTAGCAATATGTTCTAGTAATATGTTCTAGTAATATGTTCTAGTAATATGTTCTAATAATATGTTCTAGTAATATGTTCTAATAATATGTTCTAGTAATATGTTCTAATAATATGTTCTAGTAATATGTTTTTGTAAAATGTTCTAGTAATATGATCTAATAATATGTTTTAGTAATATGTTTTAATAATATGTTCTAGTAATATATTCTAGTAATATGTTCCAATATTTTAAGTTCATGACAGAATTAAGATCACTAAAGCTTATAACTTTTGTGTTTCTTAATCTCTTACGTTAACTTAGTGACTCATTGTTCAGACAACCTTAATCACTTAACTTTATTCCTTGATTTATGTCTTGTCTCTGACCATATCTTGTGCTTATTTTCCTTTTGGTGGTTAAGACATTGCTTTAATTTTTCTAAAATTTTATTTCATACTACTTCAGACACACCTAATCATTTCTTGAAACGACCTTAAAGCTGATTGGGATTTCTTTAATGATTTTCTTTGTGATGGTCCTTGTGCTGATGTCTCTACAATGATAATTATGCCTCAATATAATCTTACAGATTCAGGTAGGCATGGAAACTTTTATTTCTTCTTGTCAGTTTCAAGTTGATCCTCATTTTACCCCACAGTTTTCCATGGTTACTCCAATTTTCTTGTGCAGCTGCTATTTCTAATCGTAATTCTTTTTTTTTTTTTAATCTTTTTTACAAGAACAACTCTTCTGAGAACAAAACTCTTCTGAGAACAACTGAGAACAAATATGCTTTCCAACTATAAAGAATCAATTCTAAAAGGTATATGTTATAGTAAACCTGTAAGTTACTATATGTTTGTGTTCTGTTTGAAATTCTGGTGAAGCATTAGCTCAGTAACTAACTAGTGACTACAGCTATATAACTTACCATTTATCTTATATTTTAGTTGAAAATTATAAACCTTAATATACTTTAGATAAAATGTTTTTCTTAATGCATATCCAAAATCTCTCATTCAATTAGAGTTACTGTATTAGAGTATTACTTACAGAAGTAACTACTTTTAACTACTTCAGGTCAGGTACAGGATCATCACATTCACCCTGTTAATAGTAACATGTAATCCAGTACAACCTGCCCCATGCCCTACTGCCTTAAAATTTGTTTTTCTAGGCAGAGCTACCTCTAACTTAAAAAACTCCTTCCATGGGGCTCTTCGTAGAGTTAGGGGTGAGATGGTGCCTTGATAAAAATACTCATCTTGGACAGATGTTAACTGAATCCAGCTACTGTCTTGTAGATCTCTAAATATAGGCTTTAAGGGTAAGCAGAGTAATTCTGTTGACCAACCTTGTGAGGCTGGACAACAGAATTATAGCGCAGGTTTAGATTTATGCCAGCATAACAGATAAAGAAAGGGTGTGCCCTTTCTTCATCTATAATTTTGACTAAGCATTAGTTTCAAACCTGCACTATATTGTATCTTGCTTAGGATGATGAGTGCTGAATCATCTTGACTCTAATCATGGGTTTCTGGTTAATACTTGATGGTGGCTGTACAACTCATTCTAATAATGGTAAAGTTCTAAAATGGCCAGCTGGTAGTAAATTTTTTCTAAACTCAGGTGAAGCTCTCAGAGATTCAATGGCTGATTCCATAAGCAGCTGTAAACTATCAGTGTATTAACAGTGCTATTGTGCACATGAATGATGTCCCTGTTGTGCTTTTAGTGTTTTTCCATATTCAGAAAAAAATCTACACCCTTGTGACCCTGTTATAAATGTTTTCATTCCCACCAGAGTTGCAGCACATATCACAGTCCAGTGTTTCCTTACATTTGAGTAATAACCTTGTGTCTTCATTATTCAATGGTTCACCAAGTGGTCCTGTTTTTTCAACCTTGTCTATAATCTATGTGACACCAATACAGTAGTTTTAAAAATCAAGTAAACCTTTTGCATACAAAACTTGACTAATTGTAGGTCGCAGTTTTTTTTCTACCTTCAAATCAAATCAAATATATTCTGAATAAAGTTGTTACATCAAGGATATTTACAAATAGTAATTTGTACTAATATAAAGTAAACACCTGTCAAACTGAATAAAAATAAGATGGAGATAGTAATAATAATAATTATAATACAAGTAGGAATAATAAAAATAATAGTAGTGATTAAAAAAATAATAGTAGTAAATAATAGTGATAAAAAATAATAGTAGCGATTATAAAAAGAATATACTATAGTAATAATAATAATAATAATAACAATAATAATAATAATAATAATAATAATAATAGCAATAATAACAACAAAAATAATAACAACAACAATAATAACAATTACAATAATATTCATTATGATAAAAATATAGTAATAATAACAACAACAGTGATAAGAGAATACTATAGAAACATATCAGTTTATAATAATAAATTTAATAATTGATATTAAAATTAGTAATATATCACGATAGAAAAGAGAAAAAATAAAAGATGAATAGAAGCACTGCGTTAGGGTTATAAATAAAAAGTTGTAAAAAGGTATAAGATTTATAAAGAGTATTTTTCTAAAAAATGGTTAAAGAGAGCAGTTTTAAATTTTGAGAACGATTTAAGAGATTTTAATTGGGAAGGGAGATTGTTCCAGGTTTGTATGCTTTTATGTTGTATGGATTCGTAGCTGTAATGAACAGTTCGGCATTTAGGTACAGATAATTTAAAGTTGAGAGCAGATCGTAGAATATATTTACAGTTTTCCCTATAACTAAAAAAGTTGATAAATGTAAGAGGTAAGTTATTATGATTTTGGTTCCAAACAAATAGACAATTTGATAGCTGAATAAGGTCACACAATTTAAGGAATTTAGATAAAAAATAGAGTATGCTACAGTTCGAATTAGTATGTTGAAAGTAAATTAATTTTAGAGCTTTGTTTCGGAGATAAGTTAGTCTTAAAAAAGCAAGCTGCTTAGATTGTCCCCAAACTTGGCAAGCATATCTGAGATGAGAGTGAAAAATAGCATGATATAAATTAAGCAAAGTTTCATGGTTAACAAAATGACGAATTTTAGCTAAAATACCATTCGATCTGCTTAATTTCAATGCTAAGTCTTGAAGATGCGATGCAAAAGATAAATTAGAGTCTATTTTGATTCCAAGATGTTTAATAGAGTTAACTAATAGAGTTAAGATTTATTTTTTGGCCACTTAATCTGAAATTTAGTTGCTTATTTATTTTTGTTTTAGCAGATTTAAATATAATAATTTCCGTTTTTTTAGAGTTAAGAGATAATTTATTGGAGCGAAGCCATTGAACAACATTAGCTAGATCGTGATTCATATTTTTGTTAAGTTTTTTAAGTGATTTATTAATTAGGAGTAAGTTGGTTTCATCCGCGAAGTGATAAGCAGTAGAAAATTTAAGAGAAACATTTAAATCATTGATAAAAATAAGAAAAAGTAATGGACCTAAAACCGAGCCTTGCGGAACACCATTAAAAGATTTAGCTAGTCCTGAGTTGATACCATTAATTGAAACAAATTGTGTTCTATTACAAAGATAAGAGGAAAACCAGAGAAAAGGAATACCTCTTATACCGTAGTGTTTCAACTTTTCTAAGAGGATTGTGTGCTCAACTGTATCAAATGCAATTCAAGTAATTTGTCGGTTGTTGAAAAATAGATGTCTTTTGAAGAAAAAAAAAATCTTAATTTTCTCATTTATTTAGTGTAAGGGAATGCATTAAAGCTATGGATTCATCAGTGTTAAAGGTATCTATTCTTTCCATATGGTTTTTAAAAAGTGCATTGCCAACTCAAGAACAGTCTTACCTTACAAACACAAAGCAATAGTCTTATTAATTTGTGTATTAAAAGGTCACCCAATGACTGGTTAACATTAAACTCTGGACATTCATTAGTGATAAAATTGTTTATACAATTGACAAATTTCTGTCTTTTTCTTTTTCCGCTTAAATGACTTTCTTTGTTTTGAAACATATGGTTCTGTTAAATAGGCAATCTCTACTTTATAAATAATATCTTTTGATTCTTGTAAATATATAAACACATATCCATTATTTTTGAAACATTTGTCTTTCAAACCTTTATAACATTTCCATTTTTTTTCACACACATTTTTAAAGTCCTGTAAAATAACTTATATTCCAAAGTTTTCAAAAAGTATTTATTTAATGGCTGATTAATTCAATACTTTTTGATTAATTGAATACTTAATTGAGTTGGAATTAACAGCTTTGTTAATAAAGCTCCATTTTTGATTAACTGAATACTTAATTGAGTTGGAATTAACAGCTTTGTCAACTTAAATAAATTGTCTGAAAAAATCTAATTCAGCAATGTATTACAATTTTATTTTCCTCGATTAAAATAATGTTTTAGTTAATTAAATAAATAAATGTTAAACATTTTTCATATTTGTCAACATAATAAAATATATTTTCTGAAAAAAAGTACTGTTCAACTTTTTTAAATCATGTAAATAAAAAAAATGTTACTTTGCCTCAGTTCTCTTTATAATATTAAAAAAATAATAATAACTTGATTATTTTTAATAACTAAATTATTTCTTCTTTAGTTAATTATTTTTTAAAATGTTTTACATAATTATATTATATAATTATTTTTTATAATGCCACAGTAGAGGCCCTTTAGGCAAGTTAACAATTTTGAAAAAACGTAAGATTCGATCTGGTTTAAAAAAAACAGCACAAATTTACAAGAAAATTACCAAGTTAAGTTTGAGAAGCTCAAAAAAAAAAATAATGAATGCAAAAAATAATTAATGAATACTTTATTTAAAAATATATTCCATATCAAATTAAAAACAACTTTTACATAAGCTATTTACTAATTTTCATGTTGGGTAAAATCATTTTAAATGAAAACCATCTTAATTTACTAAAATTTTTTAGATACATAAAAATTTTAGAACCAACATCAAAATTACATATCATCACTTTAAACTTAGCTAAAAACATGATTTTTTTTCTTATTTATAAATTTATCTGGTTAAATAAATAATTTGTATATGCATTCTCCTATACAAATTATTTATCCTTGGTATTGTCTCTTATCTATATTAATGATCTTCCTAACAGTCTTACATCTCAAGTAGCTCTATTTGCTGATTATTCAGCTTTACACACTTGTTTTGACAAAAAGTCTTCACTTGGACTATCATGAATCTGATTTCTCTTCTATAACAGTTTGGGGTTTGAAGTGGCTCATGAATAACTCCAAAAAAACTCCAATAACAATATTAGAATGTCAACATTATTGTGATTTATTATTTAATATAAATAACAATCACAATATTGTTGACACTCTAATATTGATGAATAGCAACCCTCTCACTGAACCCTTTACTTTACCGCTTTTCAAATTATCATTCACTACTGACCTCTAATGGAAACCATATATACAATCTGTTGCAAAGTTAAGGTTGCTTCTATTTATCATGCTCGCTATTTCTTTTCTTCCAAGTCCATTTTCTACAATTCTTTTATCTTGCTCCTTAACAATGTCTTATTTTTTCTGGTACTTGGCAGTAAATAACCCAAAATAAGAAACAACCCAACATAGTACTTAGTACCCTAACTCCTAAACTCCTAAAGTAGTAGTTGCTTGCAGTCAGAGAACTAGTTGAAAAAAATTGGAAATCAAATGTAGAAAATGACACATATATAATTGGTTTCTGTATCAAACTGATCGGTAAAAATGGGCATAATGTTTGGTTTTTCTTACCATCAAAAGGTTTTATAAAAGTTAATTAAAATCAAAAACAAGAAGCTTGCAGTTAAATTAAAAACTAAAAAAAAAAAAGAAATTACCAGTTTTTTTTAGGATAAAAATTACCTGTTGCGGAAACAAGTCTAAGTTGCATTCGATGCATGCAGTCTTTCCTGGAATTATTACACGTGCATTTCCTTTGAATCCTACAATTAAAAAAATATTCACTCATTTTTAACTTAATAATTTAATAAATATTTTTTGAGTATTACTATATTTAAGGAAAAAACAAACAAAAAAAGACTGACTGCTCAAATAATTTTATGAATTAAAAGTTGAAGCTCAATACAATATTAGCACATTTTTCTCTATATATATTATACCATATACAATAACATAAACAAGAATAATTAAAACATAAAAGAAGTTTAAAAAGATTTTACACAATTGTTTTAACCATTTTTAACCACAATTATTTTAAGCATTTTTTAACCAATTTTGTTTAACATTTAGAAATATATTCAGTATATATTCAGTATATATACTTATATTCAGCTTGTTCTTACCATATGTAAGACACTCTTTTCAAGTTTTCTTACTTCTACCTCTTTTACCTAAAGCTGCTACCTCTCTAGATGCCCAAATCATCTGCATTGCTCAACATACTTAAACCACCTTAATCTTCTCTGACAAACCTTTTCCGATACTCACTACTCCTAATCTCTGTCTAAAACCATGGCTTATTTTGCGTCTTGTTAGAGTCACACCACACATCCATCTGATCATCATCATCACTTGCAGTAAATACTACATCATATAAATACAAATTTATATAAATATGTAAGGATATTGTATGCCATAAATAAATAACAAACATATGTTTATATATATATATATATATATATATATATATATTATATATATATATATATATATATATATATATATATATATATATATATATATATATATATATATATTAGTTATATTATGCCTAATTAATGCCTAATTAATTATGCCTAATTATATATATATTAGTTATATTATGCCTAATTAATATATATATATATATATATATATATATATATATATATATATATATAATATATATATATATATATATATATATATTTATATATATACACACACACACACATATATATATATATATATATATATATATATATATATATATATATATATATATATATCCATATTATATGGCAGTATTTAATAAATAGTAAATAAGTGGATAAATATAAACTGTACATATATTAAATATTATAGTTATATTATATAATATATTAAATAACATATAGTTATCAAACTCTGCTAAACCTTTTAACTTTGTTGGGACGGGCAAAATTAGAAGGTTTAGCCAAAATTGTTATAAGCTTTATATTTAGTCAGCACTAGGAAACAAATATTCATTATCCCCTAAAAAAATTGATTTCTATTTCGAATTCTGCAATTATGTTTGGTTTACTTTTACCAAAGTTTGATAGTTTTCATAAAGTATGAACCAGGGGTGTGGAGTCATAAAAAAAAAGTAACGACTCCGACTCCAGTTGTTGAAATTTTTTGAGTACAACTCCAACTCCGACTCCAGTTATTGAAATTTTTTTGAGCACAACTCCGACTCCAACTCCGACTCAAACTCCAAAGCAAAATTTTTAAAAAATTCTTTGAATTCTTAAAAAAATATTACGCGATAAGTTAAAAATTCCTTTTTTGATAAATTTAAGAAACATTCTTTAAGGTTTAGTATGAACATATTCTGTACACGCAAGTGTAATACCGGGAAATTTTACTATTGGAGTTAGAGTCGCGATTTTGTTTAGCGACTCCGACTCCGCTAAAAATGTCACAACTCCAACTCCGACTCCACAACTCTGGTATGAACAAGCCATTTAAATAAAAATAATAAACTTTAATAATAGTTGAGTTTAATAATAACTTGTTTGAAAATAAACAAATGAAATAAATATAAAAACATAAAAATACTATACAATAAATGATTTTAATTTTTGTTTTTATTTATAGTTTATAAAAAAAATGGATAAGTTATCAAAAAAGAATAAGCTATCAAAAAAGGACAATTTGTCAACAAATAAATAAATAATCACAAGTAAAAAAATACCAAAAAAATTTATTATTAATTTTATTTTTTAAAGTAAAAAAAAAAACAATTTTTTCAAAAGTTATATCAGCATACTTTTTTCATCTTTTTTTTTTTCAAAAGTTACAAACCGCTAATTATTTCAAAAGTTACAAACTGCTAATTATTTCAAAAGTTACAAACTGCTAATTATTTCAAAAGTTACAAACTGCTAATTATTGTCATTAAGTTTTTTTTTCAAAAGTTACAAACTGCTAATTATTGTCATTAAGTTTTTTTTTCAAAAGTTACAAACTGCTAATTATTGTCATTAGGTTTTTTTTTCAAAAGTTACAAACTGCTAATTATTGTCATTAGGTTTTTTTTTCAAAAGTTACAAACTGCTAATTATTGTCATTAGGTTTTTTTTTCAAAAGTTACAAACTGCTAATTATTGTCATTAAGTTTTTTTTTCAAAAATTACAAACTGCTAATTATTGTCATTAGGTTTTTTTTTCAAAAGTTACAAACTGCTAATTATTGTCATTAGGTTTTTTTTTCAAAAGTTAAACTGCTAATTATTGTCATTAGGTTTTTTTTTCAAAAGTTACAAACTGCTAATTATTGTCATTAAGTTTTTTTTTTCAAAAGTTACAAACTGCTAATTATTGTCATTTAGTTTTAAAATCTTAATTTTATAAATTTTATTTTTTCTGTGATTTTTGTTTAATATAAGAAAGTTATGTCTTTGCGCATATTTTTGATAAAACAAAATTAATATTATATAATTTAAATATAATACCAAATACTTAAGACCAAAATTACTAAACTATTTAGTTTGAAATTATCTAGTGGAACATTCAAGTTCTAAATATATGTTCCACAGTGTGGAAAATAATGGGCAGTCAGTAGTCAACGATTATTAAATTCAATAAAACTGCTACTTTGACCTTCCAAAATGAATTCTTGTTAAGTTGAGCCATCTTGAAAAGTGAATAGCTTTTAAATTTAATTGAACCAACTGATTTCAATCAGTAATTAAATTCTTGTGCTTAAACTTAAATTCTTGTGCTTAAACTTAAATTTTTGTGTTTAAACTTAAGCAGTATAAATAGCAAAAAGTTAAAAAACATTTAAAACATCAAAAACAAGACCTAATATGCTTAACTATTTACAGCATAATGCAAAACATTAAAATTACAAAAGCTTTAATTTGTGTTAAGTGTGTTTTATTTTTTAATGGATTTTTTTTTTGTTATTGAATTTGAATTTACTATGATGTTTTGAACAAAAAATTTTCAAATTGAAATGTATGAAGTTTATTTTAAACTTGTATTTTTTTAATATGTATTTGAATTCAGAAAAAAGATTAGAATTTTCTTTCAACTGGTTGAAAGAAAATTCTGTTTTTTTTTTTTTTTATTTCAGCTATTTTAATTTTGTATCTTTAAAAAATATATATATATTTTATCTACCTGGCCCTGGCCCCAGTCAAATATCAACCCCGGTTGTTTACTATTTGTAATATATATTGGTTGATTCTTCAATAACTATCAAATAATACCAAAATGATTTTATTTTTCAGCCAATGACAAACTTAGATCATCAGTAGTATCCCCTGTTCTTTATGTAAATGTCTTGAAAGTGAAATATTATTTGAAACATTAAATTTTTCAAACATTTTTGAACACAATTTCAAGAGATACTTTATTAATTTTACCCATAACTGAACAGTTTACAATTTTGAGCTAAAAAAGGACACTTCATAGATTGCAACAGAAGCATTTTCTGTTTCTTTTTCTTTTTTAGAAAATCTTGTTGTCCAACTAGCTTATTTAACTAACTTAACTTTTAAATTTTTTTCTTTTTCTTTCTGTACCTCATAGACAAACTGATTATAAATTTTTGAATGTTTTGAATTATAATGCCTCCATAAAGGGATCCCCAACTCCCAACACATGTTGTGTTCATATTAAAGATAATGTCAAAAAAAAAAGTTTTTTTGATTAAAAATAAAGAATGAATGCATATCGAGAAAAACTAATGTTGTTGTTTTAGCCGAAGTTCGCATTCTCCATTTTTTTCAATAACTCGGAGTCTTTAAATTATACGCCACAATCTACAGACTTCGGCGATTCCTTTGAAGCGCGTTTAATTCATAAAAGTTCTAGCATTAACGTCACGGTAGAATTTTAACAAATGAAAAGTGTAATTAAACAAAGCTACTTTAATTCAAAAAGAACAATGTGGTATTTTTTTAACATACAGTAAAACAACTTTTACAACAAATTTTTGTAAAAATCAAAAATAATAAAAGATTTTTATTTCATAGGAGCAACTTTTTTTTTACCAATATCTTAATAATTTTTAGATTTATATATCTTACTTATAATTCTTTTGTTTTTAAATTAAAACAAATATTAAAGCTTTACTGACGAATCTTATGATTTTCATACGAGTATTTTACATTATATAGAACGTTATGTATACGGTCTCTCGTTTTCGTGCAAGAGAGCGCAGTATTATATATTCTGAATCTTACTTATTTTTATTTAAACAATGGAAACTTTTTTCTAACTTCTCTGGTTATTTTGACGCTACTATATTTTTTGTTTTCCCGTCGAAAAAAAGTATTTATTAACAATTAATTTCATAAACTGACAGTATTAATTAGAGATATTTGATAAATTGTTAACTTTTATTATTATAAAAATTTTTTGATTACGCTGATTTATTTTAAATTGCTAAATTTGCTGAATTGGATACGGATAAAAAGAAAATATCATTTTATTTTACATTTGATTTTTGATAATGAAACTTTTAAAATGTCGGCATACCAAATAGAACTTGTTAAGGTTATGAAAAAAAAGTACAAGAATACACTAAACAATACAGTTGACAGTAGTATCAGATATGAAAATTCGTGAAAGGATATGCAAGATTCTGGTTTTGCTTTAAAAGTGCAATTAATAGCAACACAAGTCGACATTATAAATTTTGATTATAAGTTTACTGTTCTTTATTTTATAACCATCAAATAAAAAACATGAAGTTTGTATATTTTCGTCCATTTTATACAACTAATATTTAACAAAAATACGGACAAATTATTATTATATAACACAATAATTAACAAATTAATTAATGGCTATAATTCAAGATAGATGGTAATTTAAATAATACAAATTTTCAAGCAATTTTCTCTTCCAATTCTCATTTATTCGAAGAAAAGTTACTATTAAAAAATATTCTATACAACTCTTATTCATTCGAAGTTTAATTATCCTAAACTTTTCTTTATCTTTTGTTCTACTCTTTTATAAAAAGAGCGGGCGATGAAATAAAAACTTTTCCTTCTTAACATAAAATTATATTTAGAGATAAAATTAAATTTGAAATAAATCAACAATGAACAAAGCAACTTACAGATTAATCTGGGACTATTTTGTGTTTAATGAAAATAATCAACATAAGCAACATTACCAACAACAATTATCAAATAAACAACACAATATCGCAAAATTTTAGGGGCTTTTTATTTTTATTGCTTAGTCGTTCTAAATAATAAGTAAATTTAGTTCAAGTTACTATTTTAATATTTACAGTTACAATATAATAAAGAAATGATGTTTAATGTTGAAGTTTTTATTTAATTATTTTTTTTTAACCTACTTTTGTTATAAAAACTTTAGAACCCCCGTCATAAAAATAATTTGTTTTAAATATATTTCAAAGTGATTATTCAAACTAATTTTTTTCGTTTGACTTCCTGATCTTCATGCAAAGCAAATTGAGACAGAATATTGTCTAACCAAATAAAAATGCTGTTACTAAATTTATACAAGTAAGTAATGTAAAACAATTTTTTATCAGAGTCTTGATTGAGATAATAAATATTCATAATTTATAAACATTAAATATATGGCACAATAACAATTTATAGCAACGAACCAGCATAAAATATTTGAGGTTTTTAATATCTTTTTAAATGTTAAAAATAGAGAGAAAAGAAAAACTAAACAAATAATCAAAAAAAATTTGAATAAAAATTATTTGTTTGCTGTTCACTGTTAAATTCATTACATTTTTTTGTTGATTTTCCTTGTTTTGAATGAAGATGATGTTTTGGCTAAATTCGCAAATTTTGTCAATTATATCTTAAAATAAAATAAAATTAAAAAAATAATTATATGTAATTCTTTTTTATGGGTTTCTTTTGTTATAACATGGTATTCGGCTGAATAGTTTGCAATATTCGGTCTAATACCAAATATTCATGACGCTTCTACCATTAACACAATCTTATATTTTATTTAGATATGAATATACATTGCAATATACATTGCAATATTTAATGCTAATGCTAAATTCAACTGTAAAATAAAAAATTTAAAACAAAATTTTTAAACACTTTTTGTTTTTATCTTCTCATTTGCAATAAATGTGTTTAAAAATGAGCTTGACTCTCTAGCCCTAGGGTCAGCCTAACTCATAATTATCAACCAATCTTGATTTGTATTTTGATCCAATTTTATTACTTTTCAATAAAGTCATTCATATCAATAAAGCAGAAATATATACAATGGCATAAAACAATAAAAAGCCAATAGTCCAGTGCAGTATAAACAGTAGTTAATAAGATTTAGAAAATTATAGAAAAAAAATTTGTTAAAAATTAAATTTTAAGACCTTACCTTCTGTACCACCATCCACCATTGGAATTATAGAAGTAACGTCAATTTCACCATCATTATTGTAACTAACTAAACTTAACTATAAAATAAATAAAAGCAATAAATAAAAATACAGCTAAATAAAACTTTTTGTTTAACTTATGATTTTAACTTATAATTGCCAAATTATTAAAAAAAAGAAAAATCTGAATTAAAGGAAAAAAGGATAAAAATTTTTATAATGATGCTGAAGAGCTAAATTTTATGTATGTAAATATATATATATATATATATATATATATATATATATATATATATATATATATATATATATATATATATATATATATATATATATATATTAGGGTGTCCCAGCCGCCCCTTATATTCTAAAAAAGTTCTGTTCATATTCTTAAAACTTTCTATTGGTTCTCACAAGCAACAAAATTTTATTGGATTTAGGGGGGGGGGGGGGGGGCACAAGACCATTGAACACTTACCGGGTCTCTAATAATATTAAAATGTCATGTTGGGTCTCAAAAGAAGCGAAATTATATTAAAATTTTAAAAATAACAATCATTTTAGAAAAAAATTATTATTTTAGAGTTTTTTGCAGAAAAATGACCTATTTTAACCTAAAAATAAAGTGTATTTTTCCGATAACTATTCCAAAAAAAAAATTGAATAATAATTTTTTTTTTAAATAATTTTAATTTTTAAAATTTTTATATAATTTTGCTTCTTTTGAGACCCAACATGACATACTTTTGAGAAAAAATTTTTTTAATATTATTAGGGACCAGGTAAGTGTTCAAGGGTCTTGTGCTCCTTCTATATCCAATAAAATTTTGAAAAAATTTAACAGAGTTGCTTGTGAGAACCGATAGAAAGTTTTAAGAATATGAACAGATCTTTTTTAGAATATAAAGGGCGGCTGGGACACCCTAATATATATATATATATATATATATATATATATATATATATATATATATATATATATATATATATATATATATACATATATATATATATATATATATATATATATATATATATATATATATACATATATATATATATATACATATGTATATATATATATATATATATATATATATATATATATGTATATATATATATATATATATATATATATATATACATATATATACATATATATATATATATATATATATATATATATATATATATACATATATATATATATATATATATATATATATATATATATATATATATATATATATATATATATATATATATATATATATATATATATATATATATATATATATATATATAGAGAGAGAGAGAGAGAGAGAGAGAGAGAGAGAGAGAATAAAAAACCAACATACCAACATACCATTGATCCACCTTCTTGCCACAACTGAATCTAGGCCACATACTACTAAGTTGAAACCTTTAAATTGAAAAAACTATCATTAAAAAATTATTTAAAATTGAAAAACAAAATATAAATATAACAATATGTTTTTATTTATGTTAATAAACTTAATAAACATCTAATATAGTTTTTTTATAGATTGATCAGATTAATTTTTTTGGTAAAAAATTATTAAAAAATATATACTCTAATGAAAAAATAAACCCATCTATAAAAATAAAAACTTTAATAATGCATGTCAAATAAAAATTGGCACAAAAATAAAACTTAAAAAGCAAGGCCCACAAATAAAACATTAGTTAATTAGCTTTTTTTTGATAACTTCATTATATGAATGAGTATTAAATTTTTTTTTAATCGATAAAAAAAGAAAATTTATCAAAATCTAAAATCATTAAACCACTTATTGACAGGTTGCTTCAAATCAACTAAAAAAAAACAAAAAACAAGAAACATAACTGTTAAGTAAAACTAAACAAACAACGGCTGTTAGGACACTGTTTATGTAAAAAAATTTGAAACAACTTTAAAATAAAAGTAAAACAATTTAAATAAAACGAGTTAAAAAAGGCTACTTTTAAGAATCACATCTAGAAGATCTGAGGTTGTGATCAGTGAAGATCTGAGATTGTGAAATGAAGATATGAAGATATGACTTCAGGTTCAGCAACGCACAAAAAGACACATAAAAATGAAACATAAAATTAAGCTAATTTAGCAGTTGTTTTTTTTGCCATTCTTAATAGTGGCCTTTCTTAAATGTTTTTGTATATGTTGTATAAGTTTTGTATAAGTTTTTGACCATTAAAAAATCTTAAAAGAGGCCATTCCTTTTTGTATAAGATTTTTATCAAGGGTCATAAAGTACATCATGCTAAATTTATGTTTTTATTTATAAATTTTTTATTAATAAACCAAATGTTTCTATTTATCTTATATGTTGTTAACGCATAATAAGCTTTTACTTAAAATTATTTTAACAAATAATCTCGAGTAGAATATGAAAAATGCAATACCATTTTTTAAATATTTTCATTTTATTTAAAACAATTTAAAAATTAAACATTTTCTATAAATACGTTTTTAGGATTTCTTTTTTAAAAATAGTCTATTCAAACAAAATAATTTCTTTTAAAATTTTCTTATAAAAAAATAGAAAAATTTAAAAGAATTTTAATGCTCAATAATTATAAATTTAATTGCAAATCCGTAATACTCATTGGCATAGCGAGGATCATTCCTAAAAGTTAAATGTATATCTAGCTACAGTAACATTAGATTTAGAACATAGTACAAGCGAAAAGGAAGTTTTATTTAAATTGTAAACATTTTGAATAGTTAATTAGTTTTTGTGTCAATTTTTATTTAACATAATTCCATAAAAAGTTGTAAAAAAATAAACCAGTAATGAAGTTTTATATTTTATATTAAAAATAATTACCTCTGTAAAAATTACTTTCAAAATCTTGAATTTTGCAAAAGTGACTATAATTTATTGAGTTAAAATTAATATATATATTTATATCTTTTTGGTTAACCCTATATTTGACTGCTGTTAAAATCTAAAACTATACCCCACCCTAAAAGTCCTTAAAATTTAATCTTAGGAAGTCCTTGTTACTATGTGTTACAACTGCTTAAAACAGCCTATATAGTTAATGCAGTCTTTTAAATTTATATAAATTAAAGTTTTTAAATTATTATTTAACCTTGAACAACTATTAGCAAGTTTTACAGAATAAGATGCCCAACTGTAAATTTATTGTGTTTTATATATTTATTGTGTTAAGTGTTTATATATATATATATATATATATATATATATATATATATATTATATATATATATATATATATATATATATATATATATATATATATATATATATATATATATATACATATATATATATATATATATACATATATATATATATATATATATATATATATATATATATATATATATATATATATATATATATATATATATATATATATATACATCTTTAGTGTTGACATCGTGTACAAGAGTATATATTATATTATTAAGAAAACATCAATTAATACAAGTTCTCTTAATACAATTAACAATATATTAAGACTTTTCATTGGATTATGGTTACCAGCATCATCAGCTCGTAAAAATTATACAAAAAAAAACTTGTGACGTTAGAAACAGTTTAAAATTAACTGACATCAGCAGTTGAGTGGCTTTATTCTTGCTTACGTAAAAATGTAAAAAAATATAATCCAAGTTTAATCGGAGATCAAGTTGAACAGTTTTTTATCTTCTTATCACCTGGTAGCAAGATTACTAGTTTTTGTCCTGATTACCTTTTTTAATGTTATATAATACACTGATATTTTGAAAACAAGAGTGAAAAGATACGGAATCACACAACATCCTTTAATTCTATTGTTAACAAAATTTGCTGCAACTTCAGCTTTAGGTTTACCAATATCTTTTTTTCTATTAAAAAAATTATAAGCTATTAGTAAATATAGATGATTCACATATAAAATAAAAATATATGCTATTATTAAATATACATGATTCACATACTAAACTAAATAATAAGCTATTAGCAAATATACATGATTCACATACTAAACTAAATGATAAGCTATTAGCACATATACATGATTCATATACTAAACTAAATTATAAGCTATTAGCAAATATACATGATTCACATACTAAACTAAATTAGAAGCTATTAGCAAATATACATGATTCACAATATTCATAATATAATTCATAATATAATTCAATATTCATAATATAATTCGATTTTGCTCAAATACTTGAAACAATTCACAAATAAAATAATTTCTTGAAAATAATAATTGAAAAATGAATTAAAAAATTGAACAATGCATTCAAAAAGAAAAGAGAAAATAAATAAAAATTAAAAAAAAATAACCTAAACTGGAATTTAAATTCAATTTTAAATTTTTTCTACTTTTTTTTTTTTAATTTTAATTAAAAAAAGTCATATATGAACACTTACAGTATATATATACATATGATATATATAATACAACATGTATATATATATATATACATATATATATAATATATATACACCAATATGTATATATATAAAATATACATATATATATATATATATATATATATATATATATATATATATATATATATATATATATATATATATATATATATATATATATATATATATATATATATATATATTTATATATATATATATATATATATATATATATATATATATATATATATATTTATATATATATATATATATATATATATATATATATATATATATATATATTTATATATATATATATATATATATATATATATATAATATATATATATAATATATATATCAGGCTTTCACAGGGAGGCAAGCGAATTCACGCCTTTATATGACCCCGCAAATTACATTTTGCTATGACAATTTAACTGAGGCTAATTCAAAAAATATTTTAAAAACGTGCTAAATGAAAAATATTCTGAAAAAGTGAAATTAATTACATCAAAACTTCTTAAATAATTTCATATTAGCAAAACACTTTTAAATAAAGTAACAATTTACTGATAATGGTTTTTTTTTAAATATAATTAATAATATATTTTTTTAATTTATAATATATAAATTGTTTAAGTGTGCATTTTTATAATAAATGTTATTAAAAAATTAAAAAAATTTTTTTTTAAAAAAATTTTATTTAAAATAAAATTAAAAAAGTCCAAATGATAAAACAAAGATTGAAATGGTTTTTTAATGCGTAAATTAAATAGACTAAGCATTTTAGTTTGATGAGTTTTGTTTTAGCTGGGTTATATATATATTTATTTTTTTGTGTTTTTGCTTTAACTAAGTATTTTTTTTATTTTCTTATTTGTTAAGATTTTTTTCTTTTTACAATTTTTTTTTTAGATAAGTTAATGTAAGTTTTTGTAGCGCATTTTTAAATTTTAAAAATATGTCAAAAGCCGTGGTCAAATCGTTAAAACATTATTTTTTGTGTGTTCATATAAAAAGTTAATTATAACGTTATGTAAACGTAAAATATAACGAATCAACCTAAAATACAACACTTTTTAGGTTGATTCGAAGTAAAATGCAACAAAGTAAAATGCAGCGTTTGCTTTTTCAAAAAAAAAAATCAATGCACAATACCAAGTTGAAATACAACGTTGACCCAATGTTGTTTTACAGTTGTTGACGCATTTGTAACCAAAATAATATAAAAACTACATTAGTAGTCAATGTTGGGCCAACGCAACGCGTAATATTGTTCACATGTGTGCTAGGTGGATAAACATGTTTCAAACTCCACCTCCATAAACATGTTACTAAGTCCGCCTCCATAAAAATGTTTGTTCTAACAATCAGTAATGGTTGGGTCAATCAAACTAACAATCAACAATCAAACTAACAAGATTATCTTTCTCTAAGAAACAAATCACAAGGTCACTGCACTCTGTTCTAACTGTATCAATTAGCTGATTGTTTCAGATGTTCAAAATTTTCATGCAATAAAAACATTGATATTTTATTTGATAACTTTTTTCCAATATGAATTAGGAATATCTTTTCAAAAATTTAGCTATGAAATCTGTCACTTTAACAAACAAAATTCATATAATTAATAATGATTATCTGCAAACTGTTGTTTCTAATCCAGCACAATAGAAAACTCTACCTTAACAACAAACTGGAAACCATTCCTATACATAAAAATAATTGAAAAAAAATTTTTTAGCAACATTAACAGCAAGTATACTGAAAGCAACTATATTGTGACATTGCCTTTTTTGTTTTGTTAAATTAGCAATAATCAAAATTTGTAACAAAAAAAAAATTTCTTGTGTTCAATAAAAGTGCCATTCTCATAACCAAATTTCTGTTTGTTAAACACGCCTTCATACCAAACTTCTATTTATTAAACACGCCTTCATACCAAACTTCTATTTGTTAAACACGCCTTCATACCAAATTTCTATTTGTTAAACATGCCTTCATACCAAACTTCTGTTTGTTAAACATGTTTTCATACCAAACTTCTGTTTGTTAAACACGCCTTCATACCAAACTTCTGTTTGATAAACATGCCTTCATACCAAACTTCTATTTGTTAAACACACATTTCCTACAAATTATGACATCATTAAACAAAAAGGAGATTTCAATTAAACAAGAAGGAGATTTCAAAATAGATCCTAAAAACTTCTAACTAATAGTCTAAAATATGTTTATACCGCATCTACTATCCTATAATCTCATATATCAAATTGGTTTCATAAAAAAAAAGTTATAAAATTATAAAATAAAATTATTAAGCTTCTTGTAAATTGTATCAGCTTATCAACAACATTGTTGATAAGCTGATAGTAGCAACATTATTAATTGGGTCCAAGTATAACTTATGGAAACAAACATCAAGAAATTTAACTAATGCATGTCATCCCTTATAAATACAAAATTAAATATGAATTTATTAGGAAGAGACTGTGGCATTCAAATTTTTTATCAAAAACAAAGAAATCCTTGGACTTCCAGGAATTTAGATTCTAGATAATTTTTATAAAAAATGAAAAGACATAAATAACTATACTTTTTAGCCCATTCACATATCTGATGTGGTTAAGCAGTTAAATTTTTGACTTAATTATTGATGAGCATACATATAAGTAAAAAACATCAGACATGTGTAAAATATTATCTAATAGTAACATAATTTACATATTAAAATAATCTAGATTGTTATAAAGTCTAGATTGTAATATAATCTAGGTAATAATTGTGCTTATGTCAGGCTTCGACAGAAATGGCATGAGATTGTAATTTTTTTTTATCAACTTACAGATAGCCAATTAAGAGATGCTATTATTATATTAATTATTATTATAATATTTACTGAAATTCCAAAGCTTTTAGGAGAAAATGCTCAATATTTAAATGATTCGACGCGCGTTTTCAACATGGATGAGAGTGGTTTTCAGTTGTCACCAAAAACTAATTTATTAATTGGTGAACAAGGAAAAAATATATAGGAAGAAAGTGCTCAAATTAATAATAAAAGCATCACTACTTTATTTGCAGTAAATGCCAGCGGAACTTTTACTGCAAAACCAGCGGAACTTTTACTTCACCATTATCAATTTTTAAATATGTTCAACTTCCAAATAGAATTATAAATACTGCTCCATCAGGATGGGGTATTGAAAAAAGTGAAAATGGTTGGATGATCGCAGAATGTTTTTTTAAGTATATTACAAACATTTTTCATCTATTTTTGATAAAAGAAGAAATTCCTTTACCAGTTATTATTTTTTTTGATGGTCATGCGCCACATTTTTCTATCGAACTTAGTGAGTTTTGCTCTAAAAATTGAATAATTCTTGTTGCTTTGTTCCTAAATGCAATACATATTTTGCAGCCGCTCGATGTGGCAGTTTTTGGCCCTATGAAAGTGGAAATCTTTATGCCAACAATGGCACATTCACAATGAAGGACAAAAAATAAACAATGAAAATGTACCAGAAGCATTAAATTCATTTATAATTGATCCTTCTATGGCAAATAATGTTAAAAGTTGTTTTAAAAATACCAGAATATTTCCATTTGATGCTAATAGTGTGGACTACACGAAAATTGTTCAAAGAGTATCTGAGTCAACTGTGGCTCCGAATCCTTATTTAGAAGAGAATCAATCAAGTATGACTTTATCAGCTTCCTCTCCCATAAACTTTATTGAAAACTGCATTGATCCAAGTATTTTAGAGCAGTTTAAAATAGTTGACGAACATTTAGGTTGGAAAGGTGACCTTGAATACCTCCAGCTGTATCTTTTTTGGAAAAGAGCCTCATCTGAACATATAAGACCACAATTTTACCTGATGAAATACAACAGGGTAATAAAAATCTATCAACAACTTGTAATTTAGAAAATGTGCAAATTATAACCGGTATGGAAATGCCTGATTGCAATATTGCAGCAGTAATAGAACCAAAACCAGCTTGTTCTAGTTTGAAAATAGCAGCAAAAATCATAAATCCAATTAAAAGTGTTTTAATGTGGCCAAAACAACCAGTCCAAACATCAAAGCGCAAAATAGAACGTTTACCATCAGTTGTAACATCTAAAACGTGGCAGCAAATGGCTATGGAGAAAAAGTTACTAAATGAAAAAACTAAAAAAGAAAGAGAAAACATAAAAATTTTGAAAAGAAAATAAAAGTCGCAAAAGAAAAAGTAAGCCTTGAAACTGAGTCAGAAAACGAGTTCAATTGTTAACAATAATTATAATATA
Source organism: Hydra vulgaris (assembly GCF_022113875.1). Taxonomy (NCBI): domain Eukaryota; kingdom Metazoa; phylum Cnidaria; class Hydrozoa; order Anthoathecata; family Hydridae; genus Hydra; species Hydra vulgaris. The sequence goes on along the minus strand of NC_061156.1, from coordinate 23,732,678 downwards.
AGACTCAGATAATCATGATCAAACTCTATCCTTTCCAGTTTAAAAGATTAAAATAATGGAAATGCTTTAAAATGCTTTAGTTTTAATTCAAAATAATAGTTTAATAACTGTTTTTAAATTTATAATTAATGTTTATTTAATAGTCTTGTTTTTTAATTTATATACCTAAAAACGTTTAATAAAATGTTACTAATGCATTAAATTTTCATTTGAAACCGCGAGCGCATTATAAACCAGTCACTAAAGCAGATTTTAAGATGTAGGATAAGTGTCAACAATATATACGGTGTGTGACACACTTACGATAAGTATGGAAAACTGCGCTTTAAAAGTTTGATCAAAATAAATACATTATTGATTTAAATTTCAGAGTGAGAATAATTTTAAACTAACCTTTATAGTATTACATTGACGGCTGCAAAAATTCATTTCTAATAAATTTCTACTTTTTGAGTAATTTAACATATTATAATAACTTTTGTTAAACTCACGGTAAGTGTGGAAACAACCCTATATGTATTTTTATAATATTTTTAAAAGAAATAAAAAAAAAAATTATTAATATTTAGGTTTCTTTTAAAACTTAAAAATTTCAAAAGAAACTTAAATAGAGGTAGAATCATTTGACACATAAAGAAATTTATAAAAAGAGACCTGAAAAGAAATTGTCTATTAAGATTAGAAAGTTCCACTGTGTCCATATCAATTACATGAATATGCTTGAATCCCATCATACCCTAATTTAGATAAAACAATTAAACTATAAAAATATTGAAAAAAATATTAATATAAGAAAAATATTATTGAAAAAATCAGAAAAATTTATACATAAAATAATATTGAAATAAATAGAAAAATAAACTTATAAAATAATATTGAAATAAACAGAAAAACTTATCCATAAAATATTAATCCATAAAATTTCTAAACAAGTAACAAACATTTAACAATTTTAAAATGATAAAATGTGTAAAATAATGATTTAAAGGAAAATACGTAAAAATGTATTATATATATATATGTTTTTAAAAGAACAGAGCAATAATAAATTAATAGAAAATCATTTATTAAACATTTTTTATTTTACACTGTTCATATATATATATATATATATATATATATATATATATATATATATATATATATATATATATATATATATATATATATATATATATATATATATATATATATATATATATATATATATATACTATTTTATTTACAAATACGTACTACTTAAACTACAGCAAAAACGCACAAAAATTTAACTTTCTAATATTTTCTTAGATATTCTATTTCAACTACAGTCTCAACTTTAAGTCTTAGTTATTCAAACTTTTATTTTTATATTTTCAGTAGTTAAACTTTATATTATTTAAAAATGTTACTACGGTTTCAATTATAGTCTTCGTGTACTCTTAAATATTGAGTATTTAGTGTAAAGACATTTTTTTTTACTTATAAAAGTTAAAAATATTCTTCAGGATCTTTTTAACTTTTATTTCATTGTTAAATATGCTGGGTTTTTTTTTGATTAGAAATCATATAAAATATCAAGTTTAATAATCATTTCTTCAGTTTTATTTAGCAAATGTCATACCCAGGCAAAAAAAAAAGTTACATATTATCTTTTATTTATTAACTATTTAATAGGTCAGGGATGTCTTTCAGATCTTTCTATTGTTTAAATGGAAAACCAGGTATTGGATTCCATCAATCTAGAAGATATCATATCCGTATTTGCAAACTTAAAATGCAGACAAAGGTGTTTTAAAACTTATACTAATCACTGTGTGTGTAATAAATAATGTAAGATGCTTGTTTAAATACAAAAGAAAATACATTAAAAAACCATAGCGCAACAATTACAAAGATTTTTTTATTTTAAACTACTATTAAACTCGGGCCAGAAGACTTTAAGTGGCGGGAGGCCAAGAAGTATTTAATTTGGCCCTGCTGTTAGCTCAAAATAAATAGTACCACAACTGTTGATATTGTTTTATTATTCAACTTAACATCCACAATCATTGATATTGCTTGCTTTGTTGTTCAACTTAACAATTACAATCATAAATATTGCTTGCTTTATTGTTCAACCCAACATCTCCAATCATTGATATTATTTGGTTTGTTGTTCAACTGTAATCATAAATATTGCTTGCTTGGTTGTTTAACTCAACATCTGCAATTGTTTTTATAAATCATTACTTGTTGGCAATAAAAAATGTGCAAAAAAAAATCTAAGACTATTTTTGGCTGAATTCAGAACTTTTAATTTTGTTGCTTAGATGTAGTTGGCATTAATGGTTAATTAAATATTTTTAAAAAAATCTGGAATACTAGTATATTGTGTTTATTTCTCTAAAATGTAAAAAATTAAGAGTAAAAAAAAATGTTACCAAATCTTTTAAAAGTTCACAACCCAATCCACCAGCACCAATAACCAAAATCTTTATATAATCACGCATAAACATAAAATTCTAAAGATAAAAAAAAAAACATATGTAATGGTAAAATTCTTAAAACTCTAAATATTATTGGATTGCACAAAATCAACAAAGGATGAACTTAAAAACTATTAATTTATAACAAAATTATAAATGCATCTAATCTTGTTACATATTTTATTTCATTCACTGCGAGTAAAATTTACTCACTATTTAGATAAAAATTTTTTCGTTTTTGCTTTATTTTTATTATATCATACATATTTAATTATATTATTTTTTTATTATTCATTTATTAAATTATTATTATTTATATATTACAAGCTATTATTTGTCTTGATAGAGTAACAAGAAAACTTTTTCAGAACTTAATTTATAACTAAATCATGTTTGTTTGGAATTACTTTAATTTAATGATAAGCAAGATCTTTTTTTTTTTTTTAACTTTTATTCAATTCAACAAAACTTATTAGCTCTTTTTATATATAAATTTTTCATAAGAATTATGTAAATATAAACCTCAAAACAAGTTTAATATGAATTGAAACTGCTAATGATCTGCTTATGAAAAAAAAGTAAATTTGACTTCAATAATTGAATTTAAAGATGTGTTGGATAATTTTTAATCAGTTTGCGTATTTTGTTAAATTCATTAAATTTTTAACAGTAACTCATTTTATTTTTTGACTATAAGTAAGATAATAGAAACAACGCAATAATGTTTAGTACAAATATTAAAAAAAAAAATTTGGTAACAAAGTATAATTTGTAAAATTATTTAGTCTATAAAGATCGCCCAATGCAGAGAAGACTTTTTGTCAAGACAAGTGAATAACGTTAATAAGTTATAAGAGCCATCAGCAAAAAGAGCTAAAAACTTTACTTTTACCTAATAACTTTAAATGTAAAGTTGTTGGGAAGGTCATTAGTGTAGATAAGAAACGAAACAGGATCAAGTATAGAATCTTGAGGTACCCCAGAAGTTACTGGAAATAAAAAAGAGTGTTGGCCTTCAAGGATGACTTTAACAAATCGGTTAGAAAGAAATGATTTAATTATCTCAAAAAATTTCCAAGATATACCACATAAAACAAGCTTATGGGGTTGACCAGCATGCTAAACTTTGTTGAAAGCTTCAGATATGTCAAGATCAATAGCCCTAGCCTCTCCACCCCCATCTAATGTATGATAAAATCTTTAAACAACAGCAGTGACAGCAAGACAGCCTTAGAGCAAGAGGATTAAAAACTGTCTGTCAGTAAGTTACTTAACTCAAGATGGGATGTAAGAAAATTTTTGATCAAAGTCTCAAAGACCTTGCTAATAACAGAAAGAAAATTATTAGACAATAATAAGGGTTCACAATGTTCTCCAGAGTTTTTGAAAATTGGAACAACAGATGCCATTTTCCAGCAGGCAGGAAAACAAGACTCAGTCAAGCACTTCTTAAATAGTTAAAAGAGTATTATAGAGAATTCTGAAGAACAAATTTGTAAGACTATGACAGGAATATTATTAGGACCACAAGCTGTAGAAGAGTTTAATCAAGATATGACTTTAGCAACGGAAGCTGGAGTGATTTGAATGGGTAACAATGGGTTAAACTGTTTAATTGGAATGGAAGGTAGAGAACGGCCATTAGATTCAAAAGTCAAATAAGAAAAAAAGTCCTTTGTAAATAGTTCTGCCTTATCAATGGGAAAAGTAATAAGATCAGTCCCATGAATAAGAGATAGAATGTTAGACCTACCCTTATTATTATTGCTGTTGAAGATTTTCCAAAAGTTTCTAGAGCCTAACTTCTGAGAAATGATATGATTTAGTTCATTTTTTCAGAATTTAAATTCAAAATCACTAGAATTTAAAATCAAATTTAAAAAGATTTTTTGGTAAAAAAAACTGTTCACACTGAGACAATATTCGAAAATTAGAAATCTGAATTTGATAAGTATTTCTGTGTATCTGCCCAACGTCAGCTCTATTTGAGCATATCTTTTGTCAAAGTTTATAGATAATGTGCTCTTACAGAGCTCGTATCTCTGATTCATTGCTTGAAACTTTGATGTTTCCTAAATGTTATAAGGACTTATAGTCTAACAACTAATATCAACATATTTTTAAAGATATTAATTATTACATATTTTTAATTAATATTAGTTGCTAGTATTAAGCACAAAAATATATAAAAATAAAGAATTAAAAGTTTTAATTGTTTATTTTTATGTATTTTTGTTTTTTGTTTTCATATATATTTACAAATATATATTGACTTATTGACTTCGTCGAATTCTGCGCATAAACTTGGCCTAATTTCACAACATGTGGTTTTATTAATTGTTTTTGTTAATGATTGGCCTTAATGTATAGGCCAAAATTTAAGTCTTTCCATTTGTTGTCCAATTTTATTCTCAAAAAAAACCAAACTGTCATCTCTATATAGATCAAAATGGTTCTTCTTATAAAAATCAAACAAAAAAATCAAAAACATTAATTATTACAAACTTTAAATGACATCTTTTTTAGAGTTTATTGTATTATAATTAAATAAAAAACTTCTTCTATGGATATAACTCTATTACTCATTTTTCAATATAATATTTCAAGTGAGTTTAGATCCTCATTATCAAGAATAAATATATTTGATAATGTTATCAAGTATAAACATAAATAATAACAAGGGTATCTAAACTCCCTCGATATATTATAAATTAATTTAAAAAATTAATAAGAGAGTTAAATCTATAGAAGTTTTTTATTTATTTATACTTGAAGCAATAAATTGCTCTTGCAATGTCTTGGTTTATATTTACAAGTTTTATTTTTCAGAAAAATAATATTTATAATAGTTACATCAGCTTTATATAACTAACAAATTGTGTGATATTAAAAAAGCGAAAACAGAAATTTCATTTTAATTTAGTAAAAATCTATCTATTTTGTTATTAATTTTTGTAGCATGGTATTGATTGTTAAGTACTATATATATATATATATATATATATATATATATATATATATATATATATATATATATATATATATATATATATATAAAATCAATAATTAATAACAAAGTAGAAATGTAGTATATATTACAAATTTAAGATTTTAAATAAGTTTATCGTTCCCAGTAGACATTTCCCAGTTCATTTACTGAATATCTCCAAGCAGCATGCATACAACAAGACAACAGCTGTTCAAAGAATATACAGAAAAAAATAATCAGAAACTAATCTTAGGGTCATTCCATGCCAAGTGAACCAGGGTCAAACATGGACCGCCTCAGATTTTGATGAAACTTAGTGGGTTGGTTTATATCAATGAGGAAAGCAATTCCTGAAAATTTCAGCTTCAAATCTTATGTGGTTCATGAGATATGGCCATTTGAAATTTCTGATTTTTCCAAAAATAAAAACTTCAGTAGCAAAAACATGTTTTGTTCATACTTTGAAGCTCTGTATTTTAAAAACTAAATTTCAGAAAACCTTCTAGTTTTTTTTATCATATGCAATGCTAGGCTTACTTTGTTAAAACTTTGACATTAAGTTTTTAAATGTCACATTTTATTCATAATGGCTGCCTAAAAAACCGAAAAAATTGTTTGCAGATATAGAAAGTTGATTTTTGATGGGTCAATATACAAAACTAGCAATTTAAGAAGTAAAAATACATATCTTTTTAGTTTCTATATATGGTAGGCTTCCTAATTTTCAGAAATTTGCTGATATGATACAATTCAGTAAGAAATTATGGACCCCTAAAAATGGCTCCGGCTAGAACTTACAAAATTGTGCCTTCCCTGAAATCCACTGGTAACCTATGATCAACACTGATTTTCATAATATGCCTTTTTTCTACTCATTTAGTAGACTTTATTAAAGTGATTTCAGAAAAAAAAATAGTGGGTACACATGGGGAACTTACAAAGTCAGAACAATGAAGTTGGCACAAAATGCATTAAAAACGCAAAAAATAGAGATATTGATGTACTTTAGTATTCATTATTTACTGCAATGCAAAAAAATGTATATATATATATATGAAAGTATATCAAAATCATTGCTACAAATTAGCTTTAAATTAGGACTGAATTAAACTCAGGTTTTAAATAACCTTAGTTGACCCCCCCCCCCCGTCTTTTTATTTTTTTAAATGCTTATTTTTGCCCAGAACATTCTTATCTTAAGAAGAACACATTTCTCGATAACATTTTAAACTACTGTTTATTAAACATTTTAGCTTATGCAGTGTTTCTGTTATTATATCTGATGCATGAAGTATCTTTATGCACCAAGTATTGAACATACTCAAATAATAGCTGTGTTATTTATTTGTAAATGCTTATTAGACACAACACATTTTTGTTTCTATATCAGTTATTATCTTACAGTTTTATATTCTGACTTAAATTTAGTATCATTTTTCCCATTCTCTTATTGTCATGTTTAAATTTAGATTACAGATTATATCAAGTGATAAGAGTAATTTGATTTGTCATTGCAATACACAAGTTTATTAATTAATTAATTATTAATTAATTAATTTAATTAATAAACTTTAAGTTTTTTTTTTTTTTAAACTTTAATTAAGTTATTAATTAATTAATTTAATTAATAAACTTGTGTATTGCAACGTAATTAATTAATTAATGTAATTATATAATACGTATTATGCATTAAAAAACATTATTCAATAAAAAATCAACATAAAGATGGAATCATTCAAATTTTGCTTTGTTATTATATAACTTAGTTATTAAACATTCTATTGTACAAATGTATTATTTCAGTTTTTTCTTGAGCTGACAGTTCATAGCATCTACCAGTTGCTGATTGCACTTTTAAAGATGAAATTTTGCATAGAACGTGCATTATTGGAACTCAGCAAATATCTTCTCTATGTGGCCAAGTAAAAGTGTTAGAGGAAATAGACTGCTTCATGAACTTTATAAGGATATCTTGATTTTCTTCAGATATTTCCACAATATTACCTAAAAACCATTTTCCATCATAAACACATGCTATATAAATTCCTGGTGAAAGAGATGCAAGTGGAATTGTATAGTTCTGTTGCATTGTTGAAATATTTACATTAGTAAACACATTGTCGAATGAAACCCGTCTCATTTGTAAAGTAGTTAATGATTGTGGTATAAAACAATGGTGGTTTCTTGCTCCTGGAATTGTTGAACAAGTAGCATAACGTTCTTCTAATTTAAATTTCATGCAATGTAATGTAACTGCATCATTTGAAATGTGTTGAAAATGTATTCCATCAATATTTTGTCTACACTAATCATACATTTTTTTAGATGAATTGATAGGATCAACTAGTGATTGTAAACTTGCCCTTGCTACAAGTCTTTTGACAGTTCCCCCAACACCATCACACGCACTCTTTCCATGCGATGTAGGAAAAAAAATGCCATTCTGCAGATACGTCATGATCTTGTTTATGATGACATAAGTTAGATAGGTTTTTATAATTTTTGTTTTGTGAACTTGTACCATCACTGAAATAAATGCAGTGATTAAAGTAAGGTATCAGGTTTTTTAAATGTTTTAATACTTCATGAATGAAACAATGTACTGAGTTTGTATTGTGTTGCAAATTATCTGAGATAATGCAAATACTTTTACATTTTATCTTGTTTTCTTCCATAAAGTAAATAACAAAAGGATGCAATGTTGCTTGGCTATTGTTCCAATGGAAACCTTGTACTGCATCTTGAATTAAAAAACTGTAATTCTCAGCAAAGTCTAATAATATTAAAATATGATTACTTGCTAATGTGATTTTTAGATGCTGCAAATATGCTGCTTGATTTTTGGCTATATAGTGATGGTCTCTTAATTGGTCTATTTGTTGAAAAGCTTTTTCAATAAAATCGTCCACTGGAAGAGTTACCGGAACTATATCATGTTTTTTGTTAGCTTTTTGCCACTGATTAAAGTTGATTTCTTCAATGCTATGTTTATCAAACAAAGTAGTAAGATACTCTTTAAGTGTGTCATTATCTGAGCAGTTATCTCAACAATGCAGCATGCAGTCTCGATTTGTTAAGTCACATACAACTAATGTCAAGAGATTTTTATAGTCTGAAATATCTGGTATTTTTAATGCTAAAAGTTTGGCATTCTGGTGGCACTCACAAACGCATACTGAGTGGAGACCTGAAGCACCTCCAACAGGAATAGACCACTTTGGTCTAAGTTCACAAAACTTAGAAAATCCAATCTTGACATCTAAGGAAATTTTAACAGACTCTAAATAAAGTTCTTTTATATTAAGTAATAGCAGTCTTTTTTGAAAATGTTGTCTTTTACCATCAACTTGGATTGAGACATACTGTTTTTTTCCTGGACACATTCTAGAGTATTCATCTGATTGGTAAAATTCATGGACTAGATTTTTTACTTTCTCACTAATAGATCTTCCTTTTTTAGACAGCTCCGCCATTATGCCATGCATTTGTTTCAAATGCCTTGCAGTTTTTATCATTCTTTGGGAAGCAGAAAAATAGTTTTCTGTATAGTTAATGTTCCAACTCTCAGGAACCAAAGTTAGCAATTTAAGTTTTTCTGGTTTTGAAGAAATATCAAACTTTGCTTTAATTAATTCCATTAGTAAGTCCAAATCTTGTTTACTTTTACAACAAAGTTCTTTTGTTTTTGGTTCATCATTTATTAAATCCGGAGAAACATCTAAAACAGTTGCTATTTTCTTTTTGGTTGCAGTATGGATCTTGTTAATCTTTTTTTTTTGCATAGCTGACTCTGTCTTTATAAGCTACTAGTTTTAGAGGTGAACAACCAAAGGTGTAATGCTTAAACTAAAGTTTTCTTTTGAAATATGAATCCCATTAAAATCGTTATCTTGATTTTCACATGAATCGCTTTCATGTTCTTGTTTTCTTAAGTGCAATATTTTACGACATTCTGTACAAAGCTTATAACCAGGTATTAAATCAAATTCCTTTGCAACAGCAGCACTGATTACTCTGACAGATTCTAAAAAAATATATGATAAAACACTAAATAAATAAATAAAGAAGACTTTATCTTTAATATAATCATTAAGTTAATCTATTTTTAAATACTTTTAATTTTAATTTTGTGTTTGTTAAAAGGATCGCAACAAAAGCTTCCAACATACGATGACTCAAATCTATCCAAGAAGATCTTTTCATGGTGATTACAAATAGTTTTAATAGGATTTACTTTACATCTTAAGTGCACAAGCTCTTGATCTTTTTTTGTTAATTCCTCAGAAAATTTAATTTTCTTAATTTTGGTAAATTTTCCTTCATGACAATTTTCATTTAATTTTTTTCCAATGCAACATTGAGTTAGATCTAAAGATGAACTTGCCATTTATTTTTAATTATTATCTAAAAAAAATATATTTATTTTCAATTTTTGAAGTGTAAACTAAAGTTTCCATAAGTTTTGACACAATAAATAAATGTAGAATGATAAATTTTATATACAAAATAAAGATAAAAAGTACACCCAATAACTTGTTTGCCATGTCACAGCTTTTAACTGTGTATGTTCAATTGTTATTTTGTGCATTAACACTTCATGCATTAGAAAAAAAATCAGACACATTTTGTAAAGTAAAACATACAAAAACATATTTCTTTTAAGATAAGTTCTGGGAGAAAATACATATGTATTTTCTTCCAGATATATATATATATGTTAAAAAATAAAAAGACAGGGGGGGGGTCAACTAAGGTTATTTAAAACCTGAGTTTAATTCAGTCCTAATTTAAAGCTAATTTGTAGCAATGATTTTGATATACTTTCATATATATATATACATTTTTTTGCATTGCAGTAAATAATGAATACTAAAGTACATCAATATCTCTATTTTTTGCGTTTTTAATGCATTTTGTGCCAACTTCATTGTTCTGACTTTGTAAGTTCCCCATGTGTACCCACTATTTTTTTTTCTGAAATCACTTTAATAAAGTCTACTAAATGAGTAGAAAAAAGGCATATTATGAAAATCAGTGTTGATCATAGGTTACCAGTGGATTTAAGGGAAGGCACAATTTTGTAAGTTCTAGCCGGAGCCATTTTTAGGGGTCCATAATTTCTTACTGAATTGTATCATATCAGCAAATTTCTGAAAATTAGGAAGCCTACCATATATAGAAACTAAAAAGATATGTATTTTTACTTCTTAAATTGCTAGTTTTGTATATTGACCCATCAAAAATCAACTTTCTATATCTGCAAACAATTTTTTCGGTTTTTTAGGCAGCCATTATGAATAAAATGTGACATTTTTTTTTTTTTTTTTTTTTTTTTTTTTTATTTTATTTTACTTCACCTCCTCAAGGTCGAGAAGGCCACTACAGATGAGGAGGCTACTTATTTTGTGGCTATAACCCTCTCTCAACTCTATAACTCCGAAACACGAACCTTGACAAGCAAGGTCGCTGCGCGGAGAAACGAGTTAAGCGCGGTACTACCAGGGACGTGGTGGGGATCGAACTCGGAACCACTCGTTTATGAAGCGAGCGCTCTACCACTACACCACTACCGCATATTTAAAAACTTAATGTCAAAGTTTTAACAAAGTAAGCCTAGCATTGTAAATGATAAAAAAAACTAGAAGGTTTTCTGAAATTTAGTTTTTAAAATAAAGAGCTTCAAAGTATGAACAAAACATGTTTTTGCTACTGAAGTTTTTATTTTTGGAAAAATCAGAAATTTCAAATGGCCATATCTCATGAACCACATAAGATTTAAAGCTGAAATTTTCAGGAATTGCTTTTCTCATTGATATAAACCAACCCACTAAGTTTCATCAAAATCTGAGGGGGTCCATGTTGGAATCCTAAAATTTTAGACCATTTGGCACGGAACGACCCCTTAACTTAATACAAAAATAATTACAACTTCAAATTTAGACAGATAATGTATATGAGTAACACATAATATATAACATATTATGTTATATACATAACTCATATATATATCAATATGTTATATATGAGTACCTTATATTTAAAAAAATGAGATTGTAGATTGTAAAGAAAAAATATGTATTATTTTCACATTTACTAATTATTGTGTTTCACATATTACTAATGTTAAGTCAACTTTTTCGCACCTAAATTAAATATTTGTAAAACAGTAAAATTCAACACACTATATTTAAATGGGTATAACAGTAAAAGATGGCATCATGTTTCCTCCATAAAACATTTTTTATATAAAAAATAAATATACATCGGATATCTTTTTAAAAAATTTTATAATTGTGGACACAAATATTTTGTGAATTTGGAAAAAATATTTTATTAAAAAAAAAAAAATTGGAAAATTCAACTTTAAAACTTGGTGAAAATCTTAACAACTTCAGTGACTACTCTTGAAATAAAAATTTATTTATAAGATTTTTTATAAGTTGATTTATTACTACAGGGTCATTAATGACCTGTTTTGGTGTAAAAGAGTTAAAACCAATTTATTTTTTAACATTTGTAAATAAAAGTAGGTTCCATCAAAGTAAAATCTTTATGTTTAATCACATTAAATATCATAATATCTCATCACATTAAGATCTTGATATTCTAATATATAAAGACTTTAATCGCGTTAATACATTGATGTTTAATCTCACACAATCCAAAAAATAAAATAATTAGATTAACTATTATTACTAAAATTCTTTTTAAACCTGTGAATTTGCTTCATATTGAGAATTAGAAAAAGGCCCAGTGGTTGACAAAAATGATTCCAAATTACTCCACTTTCTTCCACTAAAAACAAAAAACATTAAAAAAAAAAAAAGCAAACCTAAAAGTTAATGCAATGTAATGAAATAGAATAAACAAATTTATAATTGAATTTATTGCCATTAAAACACTGCATTGGAAATTACACAATGAACCATTTTTTGTCAAATTTAAAAAAATGAAAAATTCGCTTTTTAATGCGAACTACAAATTACAAAGTTTAACAGAAAAATCAAAAAACTTTTTGAAGAATAAAAACATGAGTTGTTTTTTCTTAATTTAATCAGTCTGACAAAATGTAATTAAAAACAACTTTTTTTAAAATTCTATAAGAGAAATTTTGGATAATGCCATTTTTAAGTGTATGACATCATAACTAAAGTTATAATAATTTAATAATTTTTTAATATAATAATGTTGTTACATATTACTCCAATAGTCACATGCTTGGCCTGGGCATTTATATTCGTAAGAATTCACCCATTTGTCGAGAAACTAGGTTTGAATCCACAGACAACTCTTTTATGTGCTTTCACATGTGTTTAGCACCACTTCACTCTATCACCTTTCTCTTTGTTCTATATCGCTCTCCCTCATCTCAAGACTGCACTCTTTTTGATGTTATTTCTGATCATATTGACCAAGCCCTCTCTCTTTATCCATCAGCCAATATTGTTGTTGCCGGTGACTTCAATGTTCATCACACTGAATGGCTTGACTCTAGTGTCAGTGACTCTGCAGGCATTAAGGCCCACAACTTTTGCCTCTCTCAATCCCTAACTCAAATAGTCAACTTTCCAACTCACTTTCCAGATAACTCGAATCATTTACCTTCTCTACTCGACTTATCCTATAACTTATCTGTTTCTGATCCTAGTCAGTGCTCAGTTTCTCCACACTCACCCTTAGGTGCTTCTGATCATGGTTTGGTCTCTCTAAAACTATTATCTCATTCTTCTTTACCATCAGAATCCCCCTATCATCGTACATCTTATAACTACCTTTAAGCTGACTGGGACTCTTTCCGTGATTTTCTTCATGATGGCCCCTGTGTAGAAATCTTTTGTCTTCCTGTTGACAAATGTGCTTCTTACATAACTTCGTGGATTCAGGCTGGCATGGAATCCTTTATTCCCTCTCGGCAATTCCAGGTCAAGCCTCACTCTTCTCCATGGTTTTCCTCACATTGCGCTGCTGCAATTGCCAATCAAAACCATTACTTCCATATCTATCAGCAAAACAATTCTTCAGAAAACAGACGCCTGTTTATTACTGCTAGGAACCATTATAAAAAGGTTTTGTCTAACGCCAAAGCCCGCTATTCTCAGAGCATGAAATCTAGTATTTCATCACAAAAGTTAGGCTCTAGCGACTTCTAGTGAATCTTTAATAGTATCAATAATAAGGGCAAGTTTGTAATTCCACCTCCTTTGTATGGTTCAGATTTTGTCACTTCACCTAAAGACAAAGCTGAATTGTTTGCCAAGAACTTTTCATCAATATCATCTCTTGACTCCACTAGTTGCGTTCTAACTGATATAGCCGTCAAACAGGTTGATCCATTGCTCGACATCCATATCACTCCAGTTTCTGTATCTAAAGTGATTTCCTGCTTAGACTCTTCTACAGCTTGCAGCCCAAACATTATACTTGTTATAGTCTTGCAGAAGTGTTCTCCGGAGCTGTCGTCTATCTTTTCAAAACTATTTAACAAGTGCTTATCTTATACGAGTCTTGTTTTCCAGCCTGCTGGAAAGCAGCATCTGTTATCCCTACTTTTAAAAATTCTGGAGAGCGATCCGATTCATCTAACTACCGTTCTATTAGTCTTCTTCCTATCATAAGCAAGGTTTTTGAATCTTTAATTAACAAACACTTAATCTCTCATCTTGAATCTCATAACCTACTTTCTGATCATCAATATGGATTTCGATCTTCTCGTTCTACGGTTGATTTGCTAACAGTAATAACCGATAGGTTTTATCGTGCATTAGATAAAGGTGGAGAGGTTAAGGCTTCTTCCTTTCCAATCTTAGTATAAAGGTTGTCCTTGATGGACAGCACTCTTCTTATTCTGTAACCTCAGGGGTTCCTCAAGGTTCAACCCTTGGCCCTATACTCTTTTTAATATACATTAACGATCTTCCAGATATTCTCACATCTAAGGTGGCATTGTTCGCTGATGATACTACCATTTATTCTTGTCACGATAAGAAGCCAACTCCCTCTGATTGCTTGCAGGGGGCATTTGAGCTTGAAAAGGATCTCACTTCTGCACAGCATGGGGCTCACAGTGGCTGGTGAACTTTAATTCAGATAAAACTCAATTTTTTTCAGCCAATCATTATCACAATAATTTAGACCTTCCTATAGTTATGAACAGTAATGTACTGGATGAGTCATCTACCCTTCATCTTCTAGGATTAACTCTCACTTCTGATCTTTCTTGGAAACCTTATATCAAATCTGTTGCAAAAATTAGCATCTGCTAAAGTTGCATCACTTTATCAAGCTCGACACTTTCTTACTCTGGATTCTATTCTCTATTTCTATAAATCTCAAATCTTGCCTTGTATGGAACACTGTTGCCATATCTGGGGCAGATCTTCTAATGATGCCCTTTCTCTTTTAGACAAGGTGCAAAAACGTATTGTAAACATAGTTGGACCTGCTCTTGCAGCCAACCTTTAACCTCTGTCACATAGTCGTAATGTTGCTTCTCTTTTTCTTTTCTATAAATACTATAATGGTCACTGCTCTAAAGAGCTAGCGCCTCTTGTGCCATCTAATAAAATTCATTCTCGTGTTACTCTTCATTTATCCTTTTTCTGTTACTGTTCTTAAGTGCTCCAAAAACTCTTATTCGTCTATTTTTTTTCCTCGAACATCAGTTCTTTGGAATTCACTTCCTTCATCTTGCTTTCCTGATTCATATAATTTGCAATCTTTCAAGTTGTCTGTCAATCGTTATCTTGTTCTACAATCTTTATCTTTTCTCTTCCAGTAACTTCCAACACTAATTAATGGTTGCTTGCAGCCTTGTTGGAAGCAAAGATGTTAAAAGAAAACATCAGTTATAGATAAAATTATGATAATTTAATAAATTTTTAATATAATAATGTTGTTACATTAGCTATAGATAAAATTATGATAATTTAATAATTTTTTAATATAATAATGTTGTTACATCAGTTATAGATAAAATTATGATAATTTAATAATTTTTTAATATAATAATGTTGTTACATTAGTTATAGATTGGTTAGATTTTTTTAATGTATCAATATCACCTGAACTTCAACTAATTGTGTGTTGCCCAACAAATAAATACAAATCTATTTATTTGTTGGCCAACATACATTTAGACAAAGCTTAGACACTTGGTTTTATTACTGATTATAATCATTTCTACATTTGATAATAAAATATGTTAAACTGCTAATAATGCTTTATTATAGTATTTATCAAAAAATCAAATATTACATTAATATTTAAAGATGACAAGATTTTGTGTAAATTTTATTTTCTAAAATACATACATTTATATTTTAGGCTATTTGAAAAAATAAAAACTTACAAATTTTCCATTACACCCTCTCAATACTTCAAATATTGTATAAAGTAAAAATATATTCTAAAATAAAAAGTTGTTCACGTTAAAATAAACATTTAAAACTTAAAAATATATATAAGCAGATTTAGATTGGTATAGTGCTAATCATTTGATTTGCAAAAAAGACGCTGGATTTGAAGGTCACAAAAAGATAATTTCTTCCTTGATTTTTTTCCTGAATGTAAAGAAGCTTATGGACTTTGAGAAAAAAACGATGTTTAGGTTAGAGGAACAATTCACTTTTGAACCCGGAGTCCTTATGTATAATGCCAGCAAGGACTCCAGGACTCCAAACTTTTAAAACTTCAGGCTTAAAATCAAGAAGTTCCAAGTCATTAAACCTCATTAATTTTTTCTTATTTTAGATTACCTTACCCAACATTTTTAGAACTCCTGGACACCTTAGACTAGGAAAAAATAGATTTAAAGCCAGAATTCTTTTGGGACTCGGCATCCCTGGTGCTAATGTATTCTGTTTTGAAAATGCTGACTTAAGTCCTGTCACATTTTATATTACCTGCCTAAGTCTGTACCCTCAGTTGTTGGTATATGTAATTAATACTGAAATAGATATGTGGCCATTTCAGCATGATGTCACCAGTGATGTTTTATGCCCAACTAACTCTCTCTCTCTCATATCTCATATATCTCTCTCATATAGCTGAAACATATAAATTTGTATGTTCCAGCTGTAATGCTGGATACATTTGTGAAACCACTAGACACTACACAACAAGGATTTCAGAACATTTAAGTTCAGATAAGGCCTCACACATTTACAAACATCTCAATTCATCACAAAAATGCAAAAATTCAACAAATCTTGATTGCTTTTTAATTATTGATAGAGCTTCCTCCAAGAATGAGCTCAAAACTTAGGGAGATATCCATATTTCCTATTTTTTCTATTATTAATTATTTCATCCCTTTTGTATAAATATTTGTAAAATTTCATGGTAATTATTTATTTTATAAAATGTAACTATGGTAACTATTGTAAAAATTATTAAATTTTAAATATAGCCAAAAAAAATTTTTATATACAGAAATTATAACTAATTTTTTATACCTGATGTTGTCAATTAATATTGATGAAACATGTTGTCAAAAAGTTTAAAAAAATTGTTATTTATTTAAAAAATAACAATTTTTTTAAACTTTTTTTTTGAGCACTCAATTTGTAGAATAAACTAACATAATTTAAATTTTTTTTGCTTACCTTAACCCATACGGCTTTTTTAGAAAAAGAAGAATAAAAACAAAGAATGATGAATGAAACAATTGCTGCCCCATCCCAAACCCTCAGTCGATGCAGTAGCACTCCACTGCGAGTCAGGCTATTTGTAAGTTGATGTATGTACTGAAGCCTCCAGCAGCAGGCTATTTCAGTATGACATCAGGTTGCTTACCTTAGTACGCAATACTATTTGTATATATATATATATATATATATATATATATATATATATATATATATATATATATATATATATATATATATATATATATATATATATATATATATATATATATATATATATATATATATATATATATATATATATATATATATATATATATATATATATATATGGGTAGCTCATAAACTACATTATTTGAGAATGTCTGGTGGTATCCCTTAAATGTGTTCTTTGTAATAAATTCATACTAGATTTTAAAAAATTTTAGGGGTCGCTTAGACCCTTAAACAATTTTTATATAAGAGAGAGGGGGGAGGGGAGAACTTCAGAATATCCCTCTGAATAAAGATTTGGATTTGAGTAGGTACTATCAGGATATTAAAAAATTTCTATTGATAAAAAATATAGGGGCAAATATTCTAGAACAAATATCTTGCACCAGAGCATCTTCTCTGATATACCACTAAGCAATATAAGCCAAAAATTTTCAAAGTTTCCTAAAAACTTTTTTAATAGGGTCAATAATAAAATATCAGGGAAAAACATACGTATGACTTGTGTTCAGTAAATTCTACAACTAAATTCTTTCTTTTTTGACCTTGTTATTTATGTGCAGTTTTTTTACTACACAACAGCTATGTTTAAAAGTTTAATCCTCCATTTATGCAAGAAACATCATTTTTTGATGAAAAACACAATTTTTGCACTAATATCTTCATAAAATGTTTCAACATTATTTGAAAAGATTTGATAATAAATCAAATTTAATGGATACTGTAAAATTTAAATATTTCTTAAAAATGTGAGTGAACTTTGAGTGCATTGGTAATATTAAACACTAACCAGAATGCACAATAAGCACACAATTGGACAAAACTTTAATTGAATATAAAACAACAAATTATTCTAAAGTTTTTATTACAACAGTTATTAAAAGGTGTAGTTTCAAGCATTAAAAGACTTTCATTATAGTAAGATTAGTAGCACATAATGAACACAAATTAATAATAAAAATTGTCATACAAATTAAATCATAAAAGTGAGTACTGCTTATTTAATACATTATTATTTGGAATGAAATTTTGCTATTATATGCAATGATCTTAAAACATCTCAACATTTAGGAGTTGGTTAATTTGCACATTCCATTATTTAAAAATAGCTGAACAGCGATTTGTTCTCAACTTGATGAAAAATAAAATAATTAAAGACATTATTAAGAGTACAAAACTTGATCGACACAGCCAAGATACAATTTCTACTTATTTACTGAGTTTTGGGCAAGCTTTAATAACTATTTCAATTCACCTCAAGATTAGGTATTATTTCTTTAAAATTTGAAATCAATCAGAATAAATTAGTTAATGTTAAGTGTATGTTCTGTCTTTTCTCACTGTTCCATTAAATTTCCTTTACAACAAATTGGAAAAGTTTCACAATTACACTTTCAGTGTTTATAATCGGTAACATTTTTATTTAAAGGGCACACTTTTAAGAAAAAAAGGTCCTACTGCTTTATCAGCTGTCCCTATCACTTTGTAGACATCCAAAAAAAATTTCATCCAAAAAGATTTCATGTTTGTAAACCTCATGTTTTGTAACTTTACTTACGAGTATGGTTTATAACTAATTAAGTTTTATCATTTTTAAAATTTCTTTCTTGTCTCATTATACTGTATGGGGAAACAAACATAAATAAAGTTAAAAATAAACTTTAAAGTCTGTAAAAATTATTTTAACTATTGACATTACTTATTATTATTTTCATTACTAATTATTACTTAATCTTTAATAAAGAGTAAAAACTTTTCTCCTTAGAAATAAAATTTATATCAAATTTATACTTTTTCTTTTTTAACTATTTCGGTAGTAAATTTTTATATTTATTTATATTTATATCTTAAAAATGATTTAAAATTTGAAATTTACTGATTGTTATAATATAACTTATATTAACAAATATAAACTATATTATATTTAATTAAATAATCACTAATAATCTAATAAAATTTATTAAACTTAATAATCAACTACTTTAAGTATTTATTATAAATACTTTAAGTAACAGATAACAATTGTAATGAACAAAAATCAATCTTAATTAAAACTTGGATGATTCTTTTTGAAACTCCTTTTAATTTATAATTATAATTGTAATTATTAGTACAAGGCATAAATGTTATAATTACTTTTATTTAAATCTTTTTTTTTTTTTTTTTTTGTGCCGCAATGGTTGGTTTTCACAGGATTATTTTTATTTGCCGCAATTTTTAATATGCCGCAATGGTGGGTTTTCACAGGATTATTTACAGGAATTATTTTTATGACTATGGTTTCCAATAGCCGTAGAAGAGTTGCAAAACAGGGTGATTATAGCGACATTGGCTATAATCACCCTGTTTTTGTATAGCTGAGCAAAAGTTGGCTTTTGTATAGCTGAGCAAAATTGGCTTTTGTATAGCTGAGCAAAAGTTACAAAAAACCATAGTCGTAAAATACATCTGTTATAATGACTTTGATTATAACCAGTCATAAAAAAATCATGATTATGTAAAAACGTAATTTTAATATATGTAAATGGGGGCTATTTGGAAAGAAATAAAACATAAATTTAGATCACTTGTTTTATATCTAATTACTATCGCAAAAGGCATTTATTTTGGATAGAACTAAGTTCATGCTATACTTTTATTCAAGATTTGACAAATTATACTTTATAATTAAAAAGTAAAGTCATTTTTTAACGCCTTTCCAAATAACCTCGACACTGGGGCAATTTGGGAATAAATCGTTTTCTATCAAAATTCGATATCTTTAAATAAATCGTTTTGCATCAAAATTCAATATCTTTATATAAATTAAAAAAGAATGATATTTAATTTTATCATTATAAATTTTTTTAACAAATATTTTCACATTTAACTCATATGACTATATATATTCCATATAACTCCATCTAATATAACAAAACAAAAAAAAACCAAAGAAAAACAAAGTTTATTTAAATAAAGAAACTTTAGTAAGAGGTTTTAGTCAATAAGAAGTTAATAAAAATGTTTTCTAATAAGAAGTTTTGTCTAAAATTGAAATGTTTAATTCATTTTTAAAAAACTCTTCATCTTCTTTATCAAACAAATAAAAAAAAACCATCACCATTTCCAACTAGATAAGCTTTTTGAATTATCATGTTTTTTCTTATAAAATCACTGTACCCTATATTTGTCAAAAAGAAATTTTATTTCTTTTCCACTAAGGTTAACTTTAAAAAATTGACCTAATAGATAGTACATTCAACATCTTTAATGATAACAATCAAGTGTGAATTTTGGAAATGATTTTTTACAACAACAGTTTCACCAATGCAATATATTTAAACTTCTTTATAATTTTTTAGCTTTTCTGAGCTTCTAACAATACCTTTAGAAATGCTATTGAATGGTGATCTTGCACTTTTATTTGGAGACGTAAAAAATTCTTTCTAGTACCAGCTCTCCTATAATATCAAAGGAAGCAGCTACATTTTCTAAATTTTTTTCTGAAACAAAGTTTGAATGTTTTTTTTTTGGACTAACTGGAGTTATTTGAAACATGATATCTTTGGCACATATTCCTTTATCTGGTGATACATTGCATCGTTTACGTCTGGGAACTTTTATGGAAGTTTTTTTGCAATTATCATGTCGCATATGTTTTAGCATGTCTAATACTATATTGGATTTGTTAAGTTCCATTGTTTTGCTCTCAACATTTGACTCTGGTA
This sequence comes from Hydra vulgaris, assembly GCF_022113875.1. NCBI lineage: Eukaryota > Metazoa > Cnidaria > Hydrozoa > Anthoathecata > Hydridae > Hydra > Hydra vulgaris. The sequence goes on along the minus strand of NC_061156.1, from coordinate 23,711,677 downwards.
ATCTTGATTTTGGACAATCTTCATTAAAGGGATATATGCCACACTTTTTTTTTATGAGGAAAAGTTGATTTTTGTAAAGTTTTCTGTTTCCTTCCGTCGAGTTTTTTCCACTAAGTAAAGATCAACATTAAATAATGCTTTAAGAGAGCAAAAAAAGCAACATCTAATGGTTGCAGGAGATGAGAGATTTTAGGTGGAAGACATATGAATATGATATCATATTCTTCACAGACATGTAGCACATTTTCTGAAAAATGTGAAGATAAGTTGTCACCAATTACAATTTTATTTCCTTCTTTGTATTGTATATATGGAATAATTACTTAAAAAAACCAATCTTCAAAGCAAAAAGTATCAAACCGTCCACTTTTACTTCGGTTATAAACAGTTTTAACAGGTCCACCTTCCATCCAAGTATCCCACAAATGTTCTGATTTATAAACAACATAAATGGGTAAAATAGTACCAGCAGCAGTTCCGACATTAATCTTGTTAAAGTTTTAGAACTGTTTAAAATTCTTTCTGGGTACTTAGTACCTTATTTCAATATATATTTTTTGGCTCCAGGATCATCACTCAAATTTGTCTCGTCATAGTTGATGATGCAGTCAGGTGAAACATTTGTCATATTTTTTTTAAGATTATCGAAGAAATTATCAATTATATTAGATGAAGTTTTTGCTCTATCTGTTGCAATATTTGTTGTAAATCGATTTAATAAAGCATGTCTGTTACGTTTTAAAAAACTTGTCGCCCACTCTTTTCCTGGAAAGTTATCTTTAAGGAAATAAATTTTATTTCAAGTATTATTCAAATATCGTTGAGCCATAATTCTATAATCTAATAAATCAAAGGGAAATCCCCACTCACTGGTAATTTTTAGGTTGTAAACAAAACTTTTTTCCTCCTCATCACTAAACATCTTTGGTCGATCTGCAGTTTTATGATCATTTTTCATTTTATACTTTCTACTCAGAGTGGAAATTAGAATTTTATATTTCTTTGAAGCCTCAGAAAGAGCAAAGAGTGTTTTGCTTTGCACTAAATAAACAGTCTTTTCAAGATCCTCTTTATTAAAACTGTTGTATGCTTTTTTTAAAGAAAAATGTGAAAAAATTCCTTTTTTTTAGCCGAAATGTGCATCAGTAAGTTTGCGAATGAGCTGAGAAATGCATCAGTAAGTTTGCGAAAAACAAAATTTGCCAAATTCTTGAACTATTACAAATTTGCTTTATTTGTTTAAAAGTTTATATCTTCAGACAGTATTTTTATCCTTTTTTAGAATCTGGTTTTAAAAAAATATTATAATTGAACTTTTTGAATAGTATTTATTTTAGTAAAATGACTTTTATGGGGCATATCGGGACAGCTAGTTATTTATATAATTGACTATATTACTACCGTTTCATAATGCTGTTTACAGTTTGATGATTTTATTTTTAATATTCTTTGTTTTATGCTTAAATGTAAAATTAATTCATCCCCGATTTCTTTCCATAATTTATATTCATCACAAAATAAAAATAAATACATTTTACGCAATGATAATTTTAATAAGCAGCCCATTTATCAAATAAATCTTTTTAAATTTTGTATTGATTATTGCGGATCATTCTTATGGAATTAAGTAGTTTTTAAAAATTTTACTGAGGATTTTATTTCTCAATGTAACTACTTTTCTTTTAAACAAAAGCTTAAAAAACTTATTTTTACAATCGAAGATTTAATAATGTACTTCTGATATTTTTTTTTGCGATCTTCCTTTTTATTTTCTATTTAAACATGAATTTATAAAAATTATATATGTATCATTAACAACTGTAATCTACATATATAATAGATATAACACATCATGTTTTTATAACGTTTTAAGTTACTTACTTCGTCAACTTTTTTATCTTGTAAATATCTCATAAATTTTAACACAAACATTTCGTAGCGGTACTCGACGACAAGACCGTATGCTCTTCTACGAGTCCCCGCGTTCTTTTTTTTATTAATAACGACTATTATATAATTGGTATCTCCAGTTTCCAATACAAAAAACAAATGAACTTTGGTTTGAAAGTAACTGAAAAGCCATTGGTTTTACTTAATCTTTGAAAAAGATCACCCACCATTACATTTGATTACACACTGGCTCCCATATATCAGTGAATTTTTTTCTTCAAAAGTACTTTGAAATTCTGGTTCTTTTGAGACGCAGGTTATACTTTTGAAGAAATCAAAAATATTTTTTTCCTTGTTTAGAAAAGCAATTTAGTAATAAATTCAAGTTGTTATTTTTAAAACTTAACTTCAATTATAATTAGTGTTTAATGTATAGATTAAACACTAATAATAATCGAATACAGGGTCCTCAATATTTAGAAAAAAATGTTTTTCAAAACTTCGTCAACCTGTTACTCAAAAGAAGCGAAATTATGTAAAAATCTCGAAAAACATATTTCTTTTATAAAGAGTAAAATAAAAGGATATATTGATAAAAAGTCTAAAAATATTTTTTACATAACATTTTTTTTCATTTTGTAGAATACATTTAGAGGTATTGAATTGCAATGCCTTAATACCATGTTTTGATATTCACAAACGTTAGATCAAGAATGACTTAAATAGACATATGAAGTTTATATTCAATTTACATACTTGGTGTAGTTAAGGTGTTTTTAAATGATATAGCGTCTGCATGATATTTTGCTGACTACGACATAAAGGTATCATCAAGAAAATATTAACTTACTCAAGTGTATACGACTATTACTAATAGTGGAGCATGGACACTAAGAGAGCAAGCCAAAAAAACAATCTATACATTCAAAATCCTGGTGAAATCCCAAATTAACTTGAAGTACAAAAATTCTTGAAAGAGATTTGTGAAAGATTCAACCTCTTTAATATTTAATTGCTACCTCTCATTGCGATATTATAGTGACAACAAAGAACGAATAGTAACTTTTGGAAATGAAGACAACATGCCTAGTTGTACCTGAGTGGATTGGAAAAACTCTTGTTATCCTTGCAAGGATTTCTTTGTCATTTTCAAAAATTATCTTTGTTAGAGTTGGGAATCAATATCTCTTTTATACCGAATGCCTCCATATCTAAATATTGATATAAATTTTGATCTTGTTAACGCAAAAGTTAAAGGATGTAATGATAAACTCAGTACATCTACATACTCTAGGGTAACGATTAAAGAAACAAATAAAGTGAGTGAAGCATTGGTAAAGACTCAAAATAAATAACTTTGAAATCAGAAGGAAAAAAATAATGTAGAAACTGAAGTTATAAATAATAATTTGATAGACTACCAAAACATATTGGAGTTTGCAGATAAAACATAGTCATTTTCAGTCATGAGGAAAATGATACAGATGAAAAAAACTGTATAAGTAAAATAAATCTCAGTGAGAGTGACTTTTCAGATATATTAAACAAGGACATAATCTTGCTTTTAGTACGCATATAAATAAACCATGCAAACTTGAACATACAAGTTTGCATGATGGTTGTAATCATTGAGTAGTAATTTCAACATATGGTTGTACACTTGGTGAGGTTTTTTTGATGGACAGTCTGTTTTATGGTAAAGTTGCAAATCATACAACAGAACAGATATGTTCCATCGTGAAATTCACTTATGAGAAGTGAAATGTTTGTGTATTACCAGTGTTACAACAGTCAAAAGGTAAAGATTATGGTGTCTTTTCAACGGCTTTATTCAACATATTTTAGTACTTACAATTTATCATAACGAAATGAATAAATTTATTTTTGAGTATTCTTATTAATTAAAATTGAATATTTTAAAGTTTAATTTTAATTAAATTTTTCTGGGTTATTCTAAATTTTAATTTTTACTATTATACTAATTTGTTTTAGTTTGCCTTATGTTGAAATATGGTTTTAATTTAGTAAATTTTCATGATTTGAAATTTTCTTTATTGATCATTAGCCAACAGTTTAGAAAAAGAAATCAATCTCAACACTATGCGGTAAGAACAACTTAGTCTACTTGTTTCCATTAGAAAACTAATTAATGCTTTTTGTTAATTTTTATATTAAAATTATATATATATATATATATATATATATATATATATATATATATATATATATATATATATATATATATATATATATATATATATATATATATATATATATATATATATATATATATATATATATATGTATATATATATATATATATGTATATATATATATATATATATATATATATATATATATATATATATATATATATATATATATATATATATATATATATATATATATATATATTTAAATGTTGATAGGTATAGTATTTTGTTGAAAATACAGCTTAAGAGTGATCAATATTTCTTTGTAAAATCGATTGAATTATATTTATATAATTAAATGAAAAATATACAACTTTTTATGGAACTTTTTGATTCGGCAATCATTCAGCCATATTATTCAAAATTAAATTTTCGATCTTTTGTTGTAAACTAAACTAGATCAAAACGAATCAATGTCATTCAAAAATAAAATAAAACATTTTTTCTGTGATTATTTTGGGAGCTCCAAGAAGACCTAATTGTCTCAACACAGAGCACCGCAGAGGAGCATTTAACTTGGAAGTTTATGCTTCCTTTATGTTTAAAAAGTACCTAGAGTAAGCATCGAACCACAGATCAGTGAAGGATCCAGTATTTTTGGTGTTTGAAATAGCTAACAAACATATGTTTATACTTATATCAAATAATGATGCTTTGCAAAATATTGCGATGATTGGAGGCTGGAAACTAAAAAAGCCCTAAAGTTTCATTTCCCTGCCCCAAATGTGAGAGCAACAAGTTATTAAAACAATTTTTTTGAAATTCTTAACTTTGTTTATATTCATTGATAAAATTAAAGTTTAATGGAAATATCTCTCAGAGTTCATAAATTATAACTATATAAAGTTTAAACCCTCATTTTGAGGGGTTTTCACATAGTCATAATTCACGGTGATTCAGTACTTATGCAAGCTTGAGATTTTATTATACGCATGCGTCTGATAAAAATATTCAATATTAAAATTTGTATTTATCGTGTTAAAAACAAATAAATACCTTACAACATTGTTTCCATTTTAAATCCAATTTTTATGAGGTTTTTAATAATTAGACAAATGTAATAGTATTTTATATACTTGAGCTGTTTTGTGCAAAAAATCTGAGTGAAATTTATGTTTGAACATTTACTACAATAGTTAAAACAGAAAAGAGTAATATTGTTTAAAATAACACTTTATATACATTTCAATTATGGACGAAGCAAAATTTTTATGACATGTGGATTAGTTTTTAATAAAAGTATTATTCATTGATATTCAAAAAATATTGACTTCTATAACCTGTCATTTTTTTATAATATGTTATTTCATTATTTAGCTAAAAACTTTTCAAAAATTTTATTTAGAAGATGACTGAAAAACATCAACAAAAGTTATTAAGAGTTTGCAGAATTTGTGGAAATTTAACAGGAAAAGACTCTCTAACAACTGCCAGTAGGACTGAAAGAATATTTAATGTTTTTAAAATAAATACTAAAGAAGATTGTGTAGAGGTTCATCCACCACAAATGTGCCTAAAATGTTATTCAACTATGAAGAATATTGAAACACAAGGAAATAAACTATCTAAGATTAAACCAAAAATTTGGTTAAAATGTCCAACAAAGGAGTGTATGTGTATTTATGGTAAGGTTGGTCGAAAACCATCTCCAAATGTTGGACGGCCAGGAGTTTTTAAAAGATGGACACAACTAAATATAAACTTGTTTCTTGAATCCTTGCCCTTACCTTTAAACAAAAAAGAAATTTCTGAATTCAATATTCAGCTAAACCCACATATAACATTATGTATTTGTAAAGTTTGTGGGAGGATAATGCATCAACCAGTCATGATCAAAGATTGTCAGCACTCGTTTTGTAGTCAATGTATTATATCAATTATTAAAGGTAAGCTAGAAAATGAAGCAAGATGTCCTGTTTGTTTAACCTGCATTATGGTTAATAGCCTTTGTAGTTCTGTTCATGTATTGGAGATGATTGAACATTTGTATATTGCATGCAAGATTTGCGAAAAAAACTTTATTAAAGACAAGTATGAAAATCATGAGTGCAAAAAAGATCATTTATTAAATAATTCCAGCACAATAGTTGATGATTTATTTAAAGTTGATAAGTCAAGTCATATTCCACGTAATATTGAAGATGCAGTGTTGCATGTAATTAAACAAAAAATGGAGAATTCAAAAACAACTACAATTGAATTTTTATCTGGTGGCCCAAGAGTAAGAGTAATAATATTTGTAAAGTACAAAAAAACTTAAACTATAAAATTTCTTGTCTGGAATTTTGAATATTCATAATGATAAAGATTGCTGATATTAGGTTTATGTATTGATATATATTTTTATTTTAAAGCCCCTTTGCTTAACTGTTATGCCCAAAGCCTACAAGGAAAGTGCATCTTGCAGTGGTCATACCTTGAGAAAAAGACACAAACACCTAGTGGACCAAGCTAATCATCAAGTTGGAAATTCAAAAGATTCACTAGTAGTGCAAACATCAGTTATGCTTAAATCATTTGATCACAATCAAAAAAATAAAGTTTTAGAAAGTGCTAAGATTGGAGTTGTTGAGTTTTCTGCTGAAGAATTGGTTGCTTTTAAAGCAAATGTAGGGGTACCGTGGAATAAATTAAAAACTATGACTAGGTAAAATTATTTTTTTAAATATTTATTGGTTAGTTTATTTATTAGTGTTAATTATTTAGAGATTGATGTTAATTGATTTATTATTTAAGTGAATGTAGGTGTATATTTAAAAATGCATGCTTTTATTAATTTACATAATAATGCATATATAAGTAAGCAGTATGAAAAATAATTTAGTGAAAAAAATGAATAAGTGTTATTTACTAAATATTGTAGATGGTTAAACTCAAGAAATATTAAGACTGCTTCAAACTTTAAACAAAGAGTAGTTGCAAATACCTGGGCAGGAAATGATCTTGTTGTATTAAATGGAGATTTTACATTTCAAAATGAAAATAATAAGTCAGTTTTTGAAATCAAACATGCTCCCTGGGCATACATAGACAATCTACCCACTAATATTAAAAACCTGTTAGATATTCTTGAAAGGTATGGATATTTGTACAAATTTGTTACTTAAAAATCTAAATATAAACTATTGTAAAAAACTATTTAAGCTGTATTTTTTTATGTTATATTTTTATTTTATTTAAATTTATTAGTTTTAAGTTAATAAAACATGATGGAATAAAAAATGATGAAATACACATAAAAATTGGAGGAGACCATGGAGGTGGTTCATTTAAAATGAGTTACCAAATTGTAAACCAAGACCAACCAAACTCAAAATCAAATAGTATTGTATTCAGTACATTTGAAGCAAGAGACTACCGAACTAATCTTAAAGTAGGGTTATCTCGATATACATTACAAGTTGATGAGATACAAAAAATGATATGGCAGTAAGTTACTATTTCTAAAGAAATAAGCATTGATAATTTAAATAAAATTCAAATATTTTGTGTTAATTTAATATATTTTAATTGTTTTTAGAAATCATAATGTTCGTGTTTTTATATTTGGAGATTATGATTTCCTTTGCAGTGTATATGGAATCACAGGAGCGAGTGGTAGGTTTGCTGTACTTAAAGAAATTTTATGTTATTTGATGATAATTTTTTTTTAGTTATCATAAGTAAAAACTTTTGTAAGATTGAAAAATTAAAGTTTTAAAGATATAATTGTTTAACTCCATTCAATACTGTTACTTATGGTATTATAGGTCGACATTGCTGTCTTTTTTGTGATATAACCAAAGAAAGTATCCAGTTGGCTCCAATTAGTAGAGAGAATGGTGTTTCACAACGATCTCTAAAATCTTTAAACATTGATTTTAATCGATTCCAAAGTAGTGGAGGAAATTTGAAAAAGGCTAAGTTTTTCAATAATGTGATTAATGAAACTTTGTTTCACATTCCTCTAGACCAGGTAATTTATTTTTAGCACTGTATTTTAGTTTTATTTTGAGGATTTGTATGGCTTTAAGTGTTTTTAATAGTGTTTAATTTTATTTTTAGGTAGCAGTACCTGCTTTACATATATCTTTAGAAACCTATTTGAAGTTTTTAACATGTTTGAAGATGAATGTCACTTGTTAGATATCAAACTTGCTGGAGAGCTTGCACTAAAAAATAATACAATTGGTAAAGATGATTTTGACAAATACATTAATATGCATATTCAATCAAATCTTATAAAAAGTGTTATTGAGGACTGTGATAATAAAATTACACTTTTACAAGACACAATTTCATTAAAAGTTTTATGTGAACCAGACAGAACAGAAGAAATAAGGAAAGTATATGCACCAAGAATACTTTACTATGATTTAAAAAAAACTGATAAGGTATTTATTATTTACAAAAAAAATATGAATTTAATTTAGACTTTAGTTAGAATTATATTTAACATAATTTTAGAAAGCCAAAAATATATCAATTTCAAAAATTTACAATACAATTACCTACAGTTTCTGTAGCATATATTTAACAAGAAAAATATTTTTCTAGATGAAAGAACTAAATTCATTAAATGAAGCAAACATTCTTGATAAAATTTCAGGTCCCTGCATTCAGCAACTTGATGAAATTTTAAAGGCTAATCAGGTACAAAGACAGGCTTATCATGGGAAATGCTTTGTTGGAAACCATGTTCACACAATGCTTAAGGTTTTTTTACAGATGTTTTATATTAAATATCCTAACCTGGTGGGTTGGTTATATCGATCAGATAAAATCTTTTTTTTTTTTTAATTTTTTGTTCAGACTGCTTTGAACACATCGGCCACCCCTGCGTTTTGTTAATAAAAATATTTCAAAATTATTTAATTTTACTTATATTTAATTTAGCCTCAACCTTTGCTAGATTTGTGCAACTCTATTCCAAAACTGATTTCAAATCTTGGTTTTATTGATACAGACGTTCATTTACTCTCAGTTAATGTGAGCCAAAAATTTAAACAGTTGTTTCAATATTATTCCAAATGTCATAACTTGATGAACAGCTCACAATCATTTCAAGAAAATGATGTTCAGGAACTTGGTAGGTATTTAAAATCGTTTTACGCAAACTGTAGTTGAAGTTAGCATATTCTTTAATGCCATAATAGTTATTTTGAAAAACATTAATTGGTTGCTTTTTTTAGTTAGAATTTGAGGAATTTATTTAAAGAAATTCAATTAGGCTTTTTTTTTAAACATGTAAACTATTTAATTTTAGAATCAGCAATCTGTAATCTTATGGAATTTTATAGATCAACTTGGCCAAATGCATCTGTAACTCCAAAGATGCATTTGCTTGAAACACATGTTCTTCAATTTATTCAAAAATGGGGATTAGGCATTGGAGTTTATGGAGAACAAGGCGGAGAAAGTTTGCATGCTGAATTTAACAATCTTAATCGTTTGTTTTGTCATATGAAAGGTTGTAGCCGCTTGAAAAGCATGGTGAAAGAACATTATGTAAGAAACCATCCAAAAGCTAAAGCAATGAAGCCAGAAATTAAAAAGAAAAATTTTTTTTGATTTTTATGTGTGTATATAATATATATATATATACACATACATATACACACATTCAACTTTGTTCTGAGTATCAGAGTGTTCTGGTAAACACATTATAATATTCTTGATTTAAAACGTGCACGCATTGTAAGTTTAAGGTTAACTTGAACTTTATGTAAGGCTTTCAGAGTAGAAAATTCTTCCATTAAAAAGCTAAAAAAACTACGCAAAAAATGTTACCAGCCTGCCGTTAAATGCAGTTAACTTTTTTTTTAAAAATGACAGGTTAAAACGAAAGGCATAGAATTTTTAGGCATGATTTATAGAATTTAAAACAATTGAACTTTTTAGCCAAAAATTTTCAAACAAAAGGTATCCCTCTAGTTAGCTAACAGATATTTTATTTTTTTTATCTTTGTTTACAAAGATTCTTATTTATAAAATTTTAAAATTTTCTTTGTTTACAAAGATTCTTATTTATTTTTATGATTTACTTAAAACCTTCTAGAATGTAAGACTTTAAAAATATATAGTTCAGGTTTTTACACGAGGAATAAGTAATTGTTTAATAAAATACTAAATCAACGAATTTTAGTTATTTAGATAAAAACTACTTCGCCATTTTTTTCCGTAATTAAAAAAAAAAAACAAATGTGCGCATGCTCACAATAAAATATCAGGCTTAAATCACCGTGAATTTTTGGTAACGCTTAGAAATTGTAAAACAATACTTAAAACTTATCGATGAATATAAATTTAGTTAAAAATAGCAAAAAAAATTATTTTATCAACTTGTTACTTTCACGTTTGGGGCAAAGGGATTATATTTTGAGGTTTTTTTGTTCCCAGCCTCCAATTATTGCAACTTTTTAAAAAGCACAATTATTTGACATAAGTATAAACATACAAATATTTTAAGTAATATCTCAAACACGAACTAAAAGCTAAATCTGTCACTGCCATAGATCTCTTGTTTCTGAAGCAAGTTTGCTTCACAATTCAGCGTTTAAACGCTGCAAATGTGCAATAAATGTTCTTATACATACAAATTTTTTTTCTTTAGACAAATATGTCAAGAAAATATGTAAAAAAAAAAAAAATTTTAAATGTACTTTTAAGGTTAAGAGTTTAGAATTAGATATTGGATCAAAATTCAATTTATCAGAACCATTCAAAAACTAGAAAGCAAGGAAGCAGTCGTTGTAGCTAGCTCCTTGAATCCACTCTTCTTCTTTTTTTAATGTTTTTTTTTTACAAGAACTCTTTATTTGAAGTAACTTCTGAAGTTTTCCAAGCTCATCACACTGTCTACATTATCTTTTATAAATTTTACTGCAAGCACAGCAAAATTGAACTTTTTATTACAAAATATTTTTTTTAAAACATGAAATTCGTTTATTGTTTAAACAAATAAATATCCTACTCTGTATTTTATTTTAAAAATAAATTTTTTTACTATGCTTAATAGATTTACAATTTTGCTGTGAATTCTGATATGTTGTTAGCAACTTTGAAAGATTTTTAAAGTTTTGGAATTCATTGTACCCAAAAAGTCTGAGGAAGTCTCATCCGTAGGCATTTTTCAAACTATAACTCAAGATCTAGTGGCTAGTCTTTATCAAAAAAAACTGCTTTCAAATGGATTTCAGCTTTGATTCTATCCGTTTTTACATCTTTTCGGACCTCCCTTTGTTTTTTAATACAGAACTTTTTACCATTTTTATATTGTGATCTCGGTTAAAAGATGCTAACGCCAGCACCAAACACCTCTATGGTTTTACAATGATTTAAATTTCACCTCTGCAGCAGACTGATGGTTTTACAATGATTTGAATTTCACCTCTGACAAGACTATCTGCCAGGAGTCTTGTTTATCTTAAAAGTGTAATTTAAAAACAATACAATGTCGATAAAATAAGGTTTAAAATAGGGCCTTGCGAATCACCTTTTTTAGTTTCGAATCAAATCACAATTTGAAGCAGGCCTTGATTTGCGAATCGAATTGAACCAAAAGTCCAATCAGCATTTTGAGGAAATCTAAGTTTAACTAAAACATTGATATCCTCAAAATGCTGATTTGATTCAAGATTCGATTTGATTTGCGAATTAATGTCTGTTTAAACTTGTGATTTGATTTGATACAAAAAAAAGTGGTTTGCAGGACCCTAGAATTACATTGCTAAATACTTTTTACATTTATTTTTGACGAGATAAAATCAAAAAGCTATTTCTATTAATTTCATTTTTCTTTTATTTATTTTCTTTGTATTTTACATCTGATTTTAAACAATTGTTTTTAAACAATTTGTTACTTTATGACATAAATTATTCTTAAGTAATAAAACTAAAATATCAAAACTTATGAAATGAAGTTTTATTTTAAAAATTGCAGAATCAAAAAAAGTTGCAGGTCCAAAACCACGATTCCCTAGAGAGAGAAATTTAGTCAGCCACTCTATTGATCTCCTTAAGTATTTTATTACTCGGAATAAAAACCTGCCTTATTTTTGAGAAATGCAAACGGATTTCATGAAATTCAAGGCGTGTGAAACAGCTCCATTTTTTTAAATTTTCACCTAATGGTCTGATTTGTTCCGCAAGTTTACAATAATCTCTGCTCTTCTCAGAAGTCTATATGTAAACAATTTTAAAATTAGAAACTTATTCATTTTGTTTTTGCAAAAAGATATTTTGAAGTGAAGCTGTTTTATCTTTACTATACTATTTTTTAACCTTTTATGGTTTTATGACATAAATAGTTTATTCCCTAGTTTAACAGTTCAATTTACGGCTATGGCTATATGAAGCTCTCCGATATAATGACAGGAAGTTAACAAGAATATTTGTCGGCCAGGAAACTTAGCTAAATTTGTACAAACTCCTCTTCAACAGCCAGGGCTTGAAGAGAGTGAACTGCATGAGATAAAAAGCATCTAACAAATTTCTTATTACTGTGTATTGGGCCTCAACGCTATCGTTTTTAAAAACCACCTTTTTTTTATTTCATAACGAATTAGTGCGTTTTTAAAATACCACTAGTTAATATAATATATTTTATACAATAATAATATATTTAAAATACACACTAGTTAACAAAAATAATGTTAATAAAAATGCACACACTAGGTATAGATGAAAATCTTCCATTACTTATAGATAAATTGTAATTATATATATATATATATATATATATATATATATATATATATATATATATATATATATATATATATATATATATATATATATATATATATATATATATATATGTATATATATATATATATATGTTTTATATATATATATATATATATATATATATATATATATATATATATATATATATATATATGTTTTATATATATATATATATATGTTTTATATATATATATATATATATATATATATATATATATATATATATATATATATATATATATATATATACACATTAAAAAGTTATGTTCAGAAAACGTCAGGAAAAACTCTAAAAACATAAAATTTGAAGTTAATTTAAGTCGTAATTAGCTTTTAAATCGTTATTTTTTTATAAAATAAGCTTTTTAAAACCACATTATTTCAAAACGGGGCAAGTTGGAGCAGCTAACCTTTTGAGTTTCTAACAGAATGGTACAAACTCTCTTTAAAAAAAGAATTGGCTTTGCGAAGGTACGAAGGAACAAAAAAAAAAAAAAAAGTCTTACAATTAAAAAGATAAATATGTGATTATTATAAAAAGTATTTAAATATATCGAGTGTTCTGAAGTTTTAGACAATTGAAAATTCGATAGAAGGTCTTCGCAAATGGCGGTCGCGTTTTTTTAACCGTTAAAAAAGCTCAAGTGAAGGTAAAGAATAAAGTTAAACTCAAATTAAAAGATAAATATTGTTTTTAAAAAAGTCACCTTTAAATCATAATCACCAATCTTAATCAAGTCAATAATCTTATAAATTAATTTAAAACAAAACAAATCAAAAATTTACTAAAAGGTAAACAGAATTTCGAACTAAAAAAAAAAAAGAAAAAAAAGAAAAGAACTCTTCCGTAAAACAAAAAACAAAAAAAAAAAAAAAAAAAAAAAAACGAGAGAGAAAGAAAAAGTTAACCAATAAAAAGAAACAAAACAAGAAAAGAAGAAGGAAAAATAAAGAAAATTACAAACAAAGAATAAGAAGATTGGTTGTTTTATACTTTTTTTTAACGATTTATTTGTAATAATATACTATAATTTTTTGTGTTTCTAATTTTATTATTATTAATTTTCTTGAATTATATTATTATTTCTTAAATAATATTCTTTTATTATATTATTATTTTTCTTGTATTTTATTATTATTTTTCGTTAATATAGTTAATAATTTTTTGTTTGATGTTTTTTTTGTTTGTTTTTTTTAGTTGTTGTATCTTTAATTGTTATTTATTTATTACACATATATTATCTGCTATTATATTATTTATTATTAAATTAACTATTTAAAATTCTTAATACTATATATTTTTTATGATTACTGGTTAATTATTATATCCTTTATTTTTAAATTATACTATATTTATTTATTATTGATTTATGCCATACTTTATATGTTATTGCTTTGTTTTTAACTTATATTTTTACATGGCAATTAAGTACCATTGTAAGTTCTGTTGTTCTTCTTGGGTTCATGCTAAGTGCAATTCAATCAACAAATTTTCGTATAACCTTCTTGTCAAAGACACTTCTGACTGGTATTGTAGTGATTGCATAATTAAGAATATGCCATTTAGCACATTTTCGAATTTTCGTTAACTGTATCATGTCAGACTCGACCAACTAGTACCTTAAATTCTTTAGAAAGTCCATTACAATTTTACAACTGTTTTAAGGATATAAATAAAATCTCTTATACTTATTTCAACTGCAAATACTACGATATTCTTGATCTCTATAAAACTTTAAAATCAAATTCTGAATTGTACCTTCATCTAAACATTGGTTCTTTGCACTTTCATATTGATGAACTTCGCAGTCTCATAAGTTCACTTACCATTTTTCCAACAGTATTTGGAATTTTGGAGTCTAAATTGCATATTAACGATCCCAATATAACTGACATTAGTATAAATGGTTATAACATCGAACAATGCTCTACTGAAGCTAAAAAAGGAGGTGCTCTTCTATACTTAAAATCCGATCTAAACTACAATGTCAGAAGAGATCTTATAGTATATGCCCCAAAATTTCTAGAATCTATCTTTATTGAAATTGTTAATCCTTTTAAGAAAAATATCATTGTCGGCTGCATATACCGGCATCCTTCAATGAAGCCAAAGGAATTTATTTCTGATTATTTTAATCCTTTACTTGAAAATCTTAGTTATGAAAATAAACAGGTTATGTTAATGGGTGACTTTAACATGGACTTACTAAACTACAATGAATCCCTTATTATATCTGATTTACTCTGATTACCTTGACTCACTTTGCTCTTATTCTTTTTACCTAACAATAATTTAACCAACGCGAGTAACCTGTAATTCTAAAACAAT
The DNA here is from genome assembly GCF_022113875.1 of Hydra vulgaris. NCBI lineage: Eukaryota > Metazoa > Cnidaria > Hydrozoa > Anthoathecata > Hydridae > Hydra > Hydra vulgaris. The sequence goes on along the minus strand of NC_061156.1, from coordinate 23,696,518 downwards.
TATTGATAACATCTTAAATTTTCAAATTCCTAATCTTATTTCTGGTAACGTAACAATATCAATTTCAGATCACATGGCACAGTTTGTTTGCATTCCTAGTACTCCTTTCAAAAGAAAAAAACCCATAACAACTAAACGATCATTTAAGAATTTCAATGATAATGAATTTATTCAGGATATTTCTAATATTGACTGGAAGTTTTATATCAGAAATGGTGATGATGTCAATGAATCAATGAACTTCTTTTTAAAAACATTCAACACAATTCTTGATCGTCATGCCCCGTACCAAAAACCAAGTTAAACTCAAATCTAAACCTTGGATTACTAATGGAGTTCTGAAGTCAATTACAATTAAAAATAAGCTCTACAAAAAGTATATAAAATCTAAAAATTGCAACACAAAAAGTCAACTATTTGATAAATTTAAATTGTACAGGAATAAAATTAGCAATTTATTAAGAATTTCCAAAAAGTCATACTACATCTCCTTCTTTAACAAAAACTTCAACAATATAAAAAATACATGGAAAGGAATAAAAGAAATTATTAATATCAAACCCTCTACACCAATTAAATCTTACACTCTTAAGTCTAACGGTTACACTATCTCTGACAGTATGGCTGTTGCTAACATTTTTAACAAATACTATGAAACAATACAACACCCACCCAAAAGTAAAATGATTTCTTCTAAAAGTATCTTCTCTGACTATTTAAAAAATGCTAATTCGAATTCTTTCTTTCTTAATCCAGTGACTGAAAATGAGGTGTCTAATTTAATAAAAAATAGTTTACAAAATGGTAAAAGTTTTGGACCAAATAGTATCCCCACACACCTTCTTAAACTTACTTCTCATGTTATTTGCAAGCCTCTTTGTACCATATTAAATAATTCTTTTAATAAAGGTCTTTTTCCAGATGTTTTTAAGATAGCCAAAGTTATTCCTATCCATAAAAAGGGTTCTCTAATGGATCACAGAAACTATCGACCGATTTCTCTTCTATCTAACATTAGTAAAATATTTGAAAAAGCCATGTACAACAGACTTTATAGCTTTCTTGACAAAAACCAATGTCTTTACAAACATCATTATGGGTTTCGTAACAAACACTCCACGACTCATGCACTTATTAAAATAACTGAAACTATTAGAAATGCTCTTGACAATAAGCTTTTTGCATGTGAAGTGTTTCTTGACTTAGAGAAAGCCTTTGATTCTGTTGATCACTCCATCCTCTTAAAAAAATTGGAACACTACGGTGTTCGAGGTAACACTCTCCAATGGTTTTCATCATATCTTTTTAATAGATCGCAATTTGTCTCCATTAATGATGCTAAATCTTTTCCAATAAAATGCTCCACTGGTGTACCCCAAGGTTCTGTATTAGGACCACTGCTTTTCCTTATTTTTATAAATGATCTTAATATCTCTCTAAAATTTTCAACGGCTTACCATTTTGCTGACGACATCAACTTACTCATAACTAACAAATCATTAAAAAAAATTAACAAACATATTAACCATGATTTATCTAACCTTCTTCAATGGCTGCGCTCTAACAAACTAAGTCTTAATACCAACAAAACTGAACTCATTATTTTCAAATCTAATCAATCTAAAATGTGTAAAAACCTAAACTTTAGACTAAGTGGACAAAAAATTTTTCCCTTACTTTCATTAAAATATCTTGGAATCCAAATTGACTCAGATCTATCCTTTTCCTCTCATCTTAAAAACTTAGCAGTAAAATTGTGTAGATCAAATGGGATGCTAGCCAAAATTCGCCACAATGTCAATTATGAAACACTACTTAATATATACCATGCAATTTTTGGATCTCATCTTAGATACGCTTGTCAGGTTTGGGGACAATGCAAGTCTAATGCTTTTTTAAGGTTATGTAACCTACAAAACAAAGCTTTAAAAATAATATTCTTTCAACAGTATCATTCTAACTCTGACATCCTTTACTTTCTATCAAAAATACTCAAATTATGTGATCTTGTTTATCTATTAAATTGTCTATTTGTCTGGATTCATAAACAAGTAAACCTCCCTCCGTCATTCTCCAATTTTTTTACCACTAAAAAAAGTTCTCGTTATTACCTTCGATCTTTGAGTAACTTTAAATTATCTATCCCAAATCGCTGTTCGGTAAAATACGGTGATAATTCTATTACAAACCAATGCGTAAAATCATGGAATAATTTACCTTTTCATTTTCAATCCCTCAACACTTTTTCACAATTTAAAACCCGTCTTTTTGACTTTTTGATAGAAAAATACGCAAATTAAAATCTTAGGCTTATAATAGATTATTATTACTATTGTTAGTAGTATTATTATTATATGTGATGTTAATATTACTTACATTTTATTTGCATTTTTATTACCGTCATTATTACTTATTGGAATTGTTTAATATATGAATGTGATATTTGTTAATATTATTATTGTTGTTACTATTGTTGTTAACTTCATTACTTTTATTATTATTACTATTATTGCTTTTGTTATTATAATTACTGATATAATCATTGTTATGGTCATTATTATGTTTAATAGTATTATTGGTATTATTATAATCGTCTTCGTTTAATTTACATTATTATTATTGTTATTATTGCTATTATTATTATTATTATTATTATTGTTATTATTATTATTATTATTAAAAAGCACATGAAAAAGAAATAATATCAAAATCCCAAAACAACCCAAAAATCGTTTACAAATATATCAACAAACAACTAAAAATTAAAGATAGAATTCGCTCTCTCAAAGATACTTCAGGCAGAATTATTGAAGCTCTTCCTGATATAGTTGATCTTCTGAACTCTCAATTTAAATCTATGTTTACACTTGAAAGCTCTGAAAATTTTCCTTTGCTAAATAAAAGTGGTATTATTTCTGAATGCATTTATAATGAAAACTTGGATTTCTCTATCTCAGATATTATTCAGGAACTTGCCGATCTAAAGCCTTATAAATCATTCGGATCTGACGGCTTGCATCCCTTAATACTCAAGATATGTGCCAAAAGCTTTGCAATTCCATTAACAAAAATCTTTCATAAATCCTTTAATTCTGGAGTAGTACCCACTCAATGGAAATTAGCAAATATTAGTCCGATCTATAAAAAAAAGGGAGATAAATTACTTGCTGAAAACTATAGACCTATTTCACTAACATCTGTTGCCTGTAAAATCTTTGAAAAACTTGTAAAGAAAAAAATTTTAAAGCACATTAACGATAATAAAATGCTCTCTGCAAATCAACATGGCTTCCTTTATCATAAATCATGCGTAACTAACCTAATAGAAACTTTTGATATCATTTCGTCCTCCATAGCATCTCACCAATTTATTGATGTAATCTATCTTGACTTTGCCAAAGCGTTTGACTCTGTGCCTCACAACAGACTTTTGTTAAAATTAAGATCTTTTGGAATAAACGGCAAACTCCTACAATGGATTAAATCTTTTTTAGTGGGCAGAAAGCAACGCGTTACAATTAACAATACCAGCTCTGCATGGGTTGATGTTCTCAGTGGTGTTCCTCAAGGTTCTGTTCTCGGCCCGCTCCTCTTCATTCTCTACACAAATGATCTCGCAAAACTCACTGAAACTTCTGAGATATTTGCCGATGATACTAAACTTTTTTCTAAAACCTTATCGCAATCTAATTTTGTTGATCTGCAGGATCGTCTACGCTTGGTATACGAGTGGTCAAACACTTGGTTACTTAAGCTAAACACTTCAAAATGCTGCGTCATTCATTACGGTCGAAACAACCCCCATTACAATTACTTTCTTCAAAATAACCAAGGAATCAACCAATCTCTAAGAAGCTCTACTAAAGAACGTGATTTAGGAGTCATTTTTACATCTAACCTCAAGTGGAGCGCTCATATTCAAACAGTTGTCTCTAAGTCCTTACAAATTCTCGGTATGCTGAAAAAGACATTCACTTTCATTGATGAAAAAATGGCTCTCAAATTATATAAAGTATTTATAAGACCACATCTTGAATATGGAGTGTCCATTTGGGCTCCTTTTTTAAAAGCTGATATGGCTTTGGTTGAATCTGTTCAACGCAAAGCTACAAAATGGGCTTACAGCTTGAGGCATCTTCAATACTGCGAAAGGCTAAAAAGATTAAACCTACCATCACTTGAGTTTCGACGCCTTCGATGCGATTTAATCCAAATTTTTAAATTAATACATCGTTTTGATATAGTTAATGATAAATATCTACCAAAATATATTAACTCCGTGTCTCGTGGTCACCATTCTAAAATAAGGCGTGAGTATGTTCTAAACTGTCTTCCAAGATATAATCATTTGTATAATAGATCAGCAAAATACTGGAACAATCTACCAGAGCAAATAACTTTGTACTCCACTGTACTTTCTTTCAAAAATAGACTAGACTCCTGGTTGTAGAAAAAGTTTGGAACAAATATTTATAAAACTGGTTGTTTATAGTGGGGTGTTTCCCCTGCTCGCTGTATGTGTACATTCTATGTAAATTTACGGCTACAACTATAATAATAATAACTATTGTTATTATTATTATTATTATTATTATTATTATTATTATTATTATTATTATTATTATTATTATTATTATTATTATTATTATATGATTGCTATTATTATTTAATTGGTGTTTACCTTTGATTAATACTCGTACTATTAGTAAACTACCATGAAATGTAAACTATTATTTCAGAATATATATATTGTTATTGTTATTGTTATTCTGGGTAATAATTGCATCTGCAAAATATATAAAAAATAATAATGACAGAAAAATAATAAAAAATAGATCTACATGGTGACGAAAGGTTGGTGTCGATATAATATAGATAGATCTATATGGTGAAGAAATGTAGGTGACGAAAATTTCAATCTCATTTTTTAAAAATAATCAAGTTGCCTTTTAAATATTTATCTCGGTTATCGGCCCACTCGGCACAGTGCACTGTGCCGATGAGAAGTGAATTAAATAGTTGTTCCTCCGCGTGTCGATTTTGATTCGCCGTTTGTAGCAGAGGTTTTGTGTTTTTTTTTTTTTCATTTTTATAAAAATGCATTGCGATTGAAATAATGGTTTGCTGCCGTCCATTTCACTTTTACTCGGTCTTGAATCCTTTGAATTAATTAATCATGTGAAGTTTAACTTTCAATAACTTGAAGTCATAATATATTCGGATGTTATTAAGTTTTATCATCTATGATTAAGTCGAATTGATGATGAAAAAAGTAAGTTTTCTCTTGAACGTTTTACTAAGTTTTATTTGTTTAAAAGTATTTATACCAGCGAGTCCATTTAATTAAATCGCACAATTGTAATGTCATATAAACTCAAAGTAACATTTTATGCAGAAAAAAATGACTGCATATATATTTTTTAATAATTCTAACATAAACACTTTTAAAAGTGAAAAACTATTTTATACTGCTGCACGGTTAATTTTACGTTTGATGTTTGATTTTTATGCAATTTAATGTCGTAACGAAAAAAATTGAAGTGATATAATTTTTGTTGTTATTCATTAAGACAAAAATTATATCAATTTAATTTTTATTTCAAAAATTATATCAATTCAATACAATGACTTATTGTAACTATTTATTTTAATATGATCGAAATTCTTTTCCATAGCTTCTCATTCCTAAGCTTACAAAAATTTCGTATTTGATATGCTACGCCAATTGTTTTAGTTTTTTTTTGTTTTCACTTTAAAAAAATATATGATAGTGATAAACTTAATATCATGTCTTTAGTAGTAAAACAATAAATAACATTAAGGCCCCTGTCCCAGAGAAATTTAGCGGAAATCAGCGTATTTTTACAGAAAAAACAATTTTTGCCTTTAAAAAAAAAAAGGCTTTTGAATTTTAATTTGGGTGGCGCCCAAATATGGTTGACAATGTCAAAGATAGTCTAAAATAGCCCCTGCTAATAGCTAGCTAGTGTATGTGTGTGTGGTATTCCTTTGCAAGACTATATTTAATGAATTAAAGAAATCATTATTTTTAAATATATATTTAAAATCCTCTGGTCTCTCATTAAAAAAGTTGTAACCACCCCTGATTGCATGAAACAGCCATGGGTAAGTGCAAATGTGCATATAGCAACTTATTTTTAAGGTTAGGTGTATATAAACATAAATGCACAGTTTTTTAGTAAAGTAATAAGGACATCATACTAAATTAGCCATGGTCTTCAGTATTTACATGTTGAATATTTAGTTTGCATTTCAAAAATTAAAAAGGAGTATAACTATATGATACTGTGCAGTGCTGGCCTTAGCTGCCCTCATGCAAATAATTTTTAGTGCCTTTGACAATTATATTTGCTGGTAAATTACATGGAAAGTAATAAATTAAGTTTAAAAAATAGGTTGCAATGAAATGTTTACTTTGCATGCAGCATAAAAAGGAGCATTTTATTTACATAAAATTTATATGAAGCTGGTTCTGTGCCTGTCTTATCATGGAGGATTAAGTATATATAGTGTAAATAAACTGTCTTTTTAAACATGTTTGTAATATATAAGTATATATGTGTAAATAAACACTAATCAAATATTTGAAAACCTAATAGCATACCATACAATAATAATTGCTCAGAAAAACTCCACCATAAAGGCACTAGACATTAAAACAAAAGTTTTCTTATGAATAAACATGCTATGCTAATTGCTTTTGATTTTTGTTTTCTCTTTAAGAAAGTGGTTTTTTTAACAAATTATTTTTTTTTTAAAAGTTTTTAAGTTGAAATAATATTATTTCTTTTGTATTTTAGATTATAATGCAAAATGTTTGTCATCAACCTGTGCCATTTAATAATATTTTGCTCTGCCTTTATCTTTTCTGATGTCATTAAGCCAGATATTTTTAGTTCATTATCATATTATGAAGTTATACAAAAATCTGATATTCATCATAGATATCGAAGAGATTTGAATGGTCAAAAATCAAGATACATGAGTTTTAAAGTTCATGGTAAATACTTTAACATATATTTATATCATTCTCATAGTATCTTTTCTCCTGGTTTTGAGGCTGTCTCAGTTGATGGAACTGGTCAAGAAAATAAAGTTGAGATTGATAAAGATTCTTATTATGAAGGATATGATTTAAAAGATCAAAGTTCACATATTATTGCTCATGTAGAAACCAATATGATAACAGCTACTTTGATATCTAATAATAATACTTATATAATTGAACCAATGTGGCGATATAATAGTAGTGATTTAAATAAAATGTTAGTTTATAAATTATCGGATGTATATCTAAACTTTACTCATATGCACATGCCAAAATTATTTTGTGGAGTTAATAAAGTAAATCCATATAAAGGAAATGTAAAAATTACACCAGAAAGAAATAAAAGGGAAACTTCTACAAAATTAGATAAAGAAAAAAATAGATGTACCTTGGAGCTTGTTGGAGATTATTCATTTTATGTCAATATGGGAATGTCAAATGAAGTAAATGCTGTAAATTACATGGTTCAAGTAGTGAATAGAGTTAATTTGATTTATAAAGAAACAGAATGGACTGAAATTGGAAAAAATATTGGTTTTCAAATTATAAAAGCCACTGTATTGAATAGTTACAGTAGTGATAATAAGCATATGTAAGTAAAATTTATTGAATAATAATAATTATATATACAGGTCTCGGCAGGAATGGAGGGCGATTGCCCATGCCTGCCTCAATACCTATTAAGTCGGTTTTTGTATTTTACTTACATAAACAAAAATTAAAAAACATTTAGCGCATTTAAAATTAATTATTGCTTTAAATGTTTTACATAATTATGTAATGATGAAAAAAAGCAAAAGAATGTTTATTCATTGTTACCTTTTTGTGAGTGTCGTTGAGGTAAAAAAGTTTGTAATTGAAGATTTTTAAGAAAATGTTTCGGTGTAGTTATTTTTATATAAACTTGATAAGTTCAAATGACGAGTGTAAGAATTTCATTAAAAAACACCTTAAAACTACTGTAAAAAAGCAACAACAATAAAAAACTAGAGAGCTTTAGTAGCTTTTAAAAAGCTATTTAAATTTTATATTTTCAATTAAAAACTTTTGAAACATAAAGTGTACTTTTCAATACACACTATTTTTATATTTGCATAACTTTAGAACTTTTTAACTTAGAATCTCAAATATGACTTAATGAAAGTGAAAATAATAGATAAATGCTTGTTTTAAACTTAAATCTTCTCTCATAAACAGTAATAAATTCATTTAAACTTGAATTATGTAACACTTAAATAATTTTTAAAGTATTAATTCATTCAAGTTTTAATCGTATAAACATCAATAAATACAAATTTCTCTCGATACTAAATTAATTTTTTTAAAATTTTTTTGCTGGATTGTGATCAGCGTCTTCAGCTTAAAAGTTTTTTGTTTATTTTTTTTATATCTTATTTTTAAAACGGCGTTGATTTAAAGTCATTTTATAGATACATAGACAGTCATGCTAGAGTCCTTAACATTGCCCAGGCTGATCAATTTAAGACAATACTTAATCAACAGCATCCAAAAATACAATATACTATCAAATTTGAAAATGAAAAAAAAAAACGCCAAATTTTATAGACATACCGTAGATTTCCCTAATTCTGAAAAAAATTGTACTTAAAGTTAAATAACTATGCTTGCTTTATTAAATTTCAAATTAATTTTTGTTAATAAATAAACTGGAACCTAAACTGAGTCAAACCATGTTAAGCAACATTATATTTATTATTAAAACATCGTTAATTTTTAAATTTAAAAAGTAAAGTTTTTGTTCGGAGTTAGGAATACGTTCATAATTCCTAATTCCGAACATATATATCAAATCCCAAAAAATAGCATTCAATTTAAAAAAGTAAATAATTTATGCTAGTGTAGACCTCTAGCTTAGAGTTAAGTAAAAGATTTTTAAAATTTAAAATTACTTTTATTTTAATGTAATGGTATAACAGAGTGTGCATTACTATTTATTAGATCCTGTCTTCCACTACATCAATATATCTGTATTTTTTTTTGTAACCAGTTAAAAAGTTTCTGTTAGCTAACCGTTGTTAACCAGAAGAAATCTTAGTTATTAGTATCAGGTTGGTTGCAGCCTTAACGAATGCTCCCCCATTAATCAAATAGGAAGGTTTTACTGCTTTTTTATCATGTAGCAATGCAGTTTTATCCCTTACGCAGTTGTATTTTTAAATGACAGTAATTCAAAGACTGAAACATTGTTCAGAAACCTCTTAATTTTGCTCACTGAAAATTATTATTTTATAACCTTCCATTATTATAACCACGCCATAATTCTTTGCCAGTAAATAGTATTGCAGTTAGTTTTTATTAAATAGTATTACATCAATATATCTGTATTTGTCTATTATCTGTAAATTATCAAATCTGTACAGTACAGCTACGGTTGCTATCTCCAAATAAACTTTTTCTTCTTTTGAGGATTGCTGAGTCCAATATTTTTTCTCTAACTTTTCGGGCTTCTTTTTCATCTAGTTTTACTTTTTTTAGTAGCTTGTGTTGCTTGGTTCTGAGCCATTGCAGTAGTTCAGTCATCTTATGACTTGTTGTTCTTTTAATTATTGTTCCCTTTTCTTTGCTACTGCATTTTTGATGCTATTTAATTTTTTGAACAATACTTCTTTTGTTAAAAGTCTATTCATAGAGTTTTTTGAATTTATTTTATTGGTTTTATCGAATGAAACTTGTGAATCGGTAGACTTTCCAGAAAAACAATTCTCAATTTTGTCATTTGTTACATATTGAAAAGTAGCGTCGATTGGAGTTTTATTTGGAGTTATTTTTGAACGATTGAGTGGAAATATGCCTGTATTTTTAAAACCACTATGTGCATTTTTCGCTTTGAAGTCTTTATTTGCAATAAGGTCTTTTAGCATGGGTAGAAACTGCCGATTACATAAACTTAAATAAGAATTTCTAACCAAATAAACTTCTACAATTCGCTTCCATTCCGTCTTTACTGTTTTAAAAACTTCAACATCTAGTGGTTGCATAAAATGACTTGCATGAGCTGGCAATCAGAATAAAATTAAGTTGTTTGATTCAGATAATCTTTTTAATTCAAAACTAATGTAAGATGCATGGCAGTCTAAAAATAAAATTTTAGATCCTTGAAGTTTGTTTGCATGAACTGAAAAAATTGAATGAAACCATTCTATGAAATTCTTTTTTTTTTTTGCGCATTTTTATATTTGCATGTTTCCGCGTGCACATTCCATTATTGAAATTAGTGACTTTTAACAACTTCAAACTGCTCATTCATTACGTTTGTGCAAAAAAGAATGATGTAGTGCCTTTTATATTTTATATCAGTGCTTTGATAATATAATATCTTTACTAAAAATTATTCTTTTAATATTTTATGAAAATAAAAAAATAGCTTTTTTTTTTTGTCCCAAACTCTTGGACGAGCATTATTTTATAGCTCGTTATGAGCTGAATGGGCATTGTTTATCGCACCTAGAATGTTTGAAAATACACTTTATGGGCACGTTTTATGAGCGATTGGGCTCACTTCATCACAAGCCCTGATATATATATATATATATATATATATATATATATATATATATATATATATATATATATATATATATATATATATATATATATATATATATATATATATATATATATATATATATATATATATATATATATATATATATATATATATATATATATATATATATATATATATATATATATATATATATATATATATATATATATATATGAGCAGAGAAAGCTCTCTTAAAACGAAATTTGGGAATTGTGGGCTCTTTTTAACTTGAGTTTTTTTTTTTGCAACAACCCTGCTTTTTAAAAAGCATTGCAGCATATTATGCAATTAGTTTTTTTTATAAATGACATTGTGTTTTTTGTTTTAATTACAACGATAATTATACTTTCGTAAGAAAAATTATACTTTTGCGAGAGCCATACATTGCTCCTGTAAACCGTTTTAGGGGAGTGTGGGCGGGAGCTAAAGTGCTTGCTTCCCGCCAAGGCCTGAATATATATATATATATATATATATATATATATATATATATATATATATATATATATATATATATATATATATATATATATATATATAGTAATATGTTTAATATTTATAATAGTTTTTCTGTTTATATTTAGAATTTATTGAAAAAAAATGAGATTACAGGCCTTGCGATGAATAAGAACTGCGCGACGCATAAGCACGACGTGATTTTTGACGTCATTAAATTCTTTTTATTTGCTTTTCATATTTATCGACATTAACTGCTCCAATTTATTTAATTACCGCAAAACTACTTTAAATCGTTTATGTAGAAATGTTATTATTTAAAAATGTTTTGGAATGTTTCGTTTTTTAAAATGTAAAAACATTTGTTTATTTTCTCGACATTTGTCACGTTTTGTCTATACTAAACGAATAAAAAACATTATAACTTAAATTTAAAAAAGATTATAAAATATGCTAATATTTGATTTTTTTTTTCTTAAATATGTAGTTTAAAGTTTTTCAAATAATTATTTTTTCTTTTTAAAAAGTCAGCGAGTAATAAACTGGAACTTTTAATATTGTACGATTAAAAACTGTGCAATAGCTAATATTTTTACAAGCGATTTTATATAATATTTATTTATTTTTATTTATTTTCATAAAGCGGTTGATAAGCACAACCACTCGTATTAATAAAAAACTTAAACGAACGTTTTGAATAGATTTTTAATGTTAACAAGGAATTTTATTTCTAGTAAAATAAAATAAAATGTTAGAATAAAAATCTTATAGGTATAAAAGAAATATTTCAGCGAAAAAATTATTCTTAAAAATTATTCTTAAAAATTATTCGAAAAACTATTGACGTTCTATTTTTCAGCAGCTGTTCTTGAGCACGCTTCGATGAGTTTCGGTAACTTTTAACATAAAAGCGATCGTTATTATTTAAGTAATTTTTTTGAGTTACTTTTTACAAAAATTTTAATAACTGTACTTTTTTATTGAATCAAGTAGAATACGTTTTAATATTAATCTTTTTTTTTTTTTATTTGCCCTCACCAATTTTTAAAATGTTTCCTCGAAATCACTCTTAAATACTTAAAATACGTCTAACAGTTAATAAAAATTTTTAAATCTATGGAATAATTTTAAAACCTATCAAACCCCTGTAAAATAATTATTTAAGTTTAAAATCTAAAACTAAAAGAAAGTATTTTTGTTCAATTTTATCGACAACTTTGCTATTGCTGAATAATTTTATTAAAATGTTAGCTTAAAAGATTTAAACTTTTTTTTTAATTTTTGAATTTTTTCTACTTGTAAATAATGAGCATATTTAATTTTTTTAAATTCAAACTTTTATTTCAACTGCGTGCGGTTTTTAAAATACTTTATTAAATGTTAAAATAATCGTAAATTACTTCATTAAAATTCCGCTCAAAAATATCTTTAAATATACTCAAACAAAAAATTTTTTGCTCGACGCAAATAGCCCTAGCTACACGCAAAATCGCCCTTGGACGACGTAAAATTCACATCGCCCGACGCTTTATCGCAAGGCCTGAGATTATTTTTTTAATATAATTGTTTTCTTAATTCTCTGTACTTTTTCTTTTAAAAAATTGTCGTTCGCGACCAAATTTTCTTAAATATTAGGAAAATATCTCCTTAAATCTCCTTAAAATTCTTACTTTTAGCCTCAGGTTTAATAGTGGGAACTCTAGTTAGAACTCAGAACTTCTCGCTTACAAAATTTTTGCATATTATACATCTGCAAAACAAAAATGATCTTTTTCACATAAGAATGTTAATTATTTAAAAAAAAAAAAAAAAAAAAAATTTATTTTTTGAATACTGCCAAAATCGACTATTTTCATTTTTAGACTAAAATAAGTAAAAATTAGGATTTTGTTAAAAAGTCAAAAAAGATTAATATTTATACCAATAGTAAATATTTGTTATGAATATATTTTTTTTCCAGATTACACATGCTATTTTATCCTATAAAAGAGGGTTATAAAAACATTTATTATTTGTATTGTGCTAAATAAGCTAATAATTGCTACTTATTGCAATTTTTGACCACTTTGAAAACTTTGTTTTGCATAGCCTGGCCCTGAAAACAAGAAATTTTAATTAAATTTGTTCTATATGTATATTTTTATGTATATATTTCAAACTATCTTCTTAAAACTTTTTATGTATTGATAGTTACTTTAAAGGTTTGAACACAGCTTCATATTAAATAAATTACATTTTTGTCCCATTCTTAGAAATAAATTTTAAAACATTTTCCATCGCTTTCTGAATTTTTTAATTTCTAAATAGTTTGAATTTAAAATACTAATGTATATGACTAATATAACTATGTATATGACTGCTACCAATGTGGTAGTGGTATGGTGATAGAGGCCTCGCCTTGTAAGCGAGAAGTTCTGAGTTCTAACTAGAGTTCCCACTATTAAACCTGAGGCTAAAAGTAAGAATTTTAAGGAGATTTAAGGAGATATTTTCCTAATATTTAAGAAAATTTGGTCGCGAACGACAATTTTTTAAAAGAAAAAGTACAGAGAATTAAGAAAACAATTATATTAAAAAAATAATCTTATTTTTTTTCAATAAATTCTAAATATAAACAGAAAAATTATTATAAATATTAAACATATTATATATATATCAGAGCTCAGTTTAATGGTCGGACGATGTCCGACTGTTATATACACTCAAAAGCTCGTATAAACGGTCGGACATTGTCCGACCATTGTTTTTTTTTTAACAACTTGACCATGACTGATTAGATGTTTTGATGATTTAAATGTTTCAGAAATGCGCCTAAAAACAAAAAGTTAAGCTAAAATTAAACACAAAAATAAGCTATTAAAAGATTTTTAGGAAGACATGGCAAAATAGTTTCAAGCATTTAAATTTATCATTAAAAATACATACCTACAAAGAAATATATATTTGGTATAACATTTAATTTATACATTGACATAATATGTTTATTTTAAACAATCATTATAATTAATTTTTGAATTTATTTTAAAGCCTTAAAATAAAGCGTAAAATAAAAACATTAAAAAAGATCAATCATTAAAAGTTATTCTTAACAAAATGATTTTTTAATTATGCGTTTAAATTTTTAAAACAACAAAACAGTCTTTGTCAATTATATATATGTATGTATAAACACACAAAAAATAGCAACAGGCAACTCAAAAAGTTGTTGGGCGATCAAAATAAAAGAACTGGTTATATTCATAATTTATGTTCATAGATGTATTTTATCCAAAGAAGTTTACTCATTGAATTAAGAGGCAAATATATTTGTGAAAAGAATTCTTATAAACAAAAACACTTTTTATAAGAAAGAAAAAAGTTTTAAATTTCCATTCACTTATATTAATCTATAATAATCTAAAAAAAATAACTAAACCTGCTCATAAAAATCAATAGTTGCCCTTTTGGGTTACTTAATTGCATTAAAGGAATATTTTTAGTCACCCTTCACAAAATTTAGCTATCTGGTACTGACATATACACACACACACACACACACACACACACACACGCACACACACACACACACACAAACAAACACCCACGGTAAAGTCCTCTGGTTGCCGATCAACATTAATTGGCTAAAATTAAAAAAATTAAAAACCAGACGATCAAATAATTATTTAGACGATCAATTTTTTATTAAATTATTTATATATAAATTAATTTTCGATGTGCCGTTTTCATTTTATTTTAATATAGAAAATAAACAAATGGTTTGTTTTGGCGTTTTTATTTTATTTAGAATTATAATAAAACTTTGCTGTTTTTTTAAAATTATTTTATTCAGAATTTAATTAAGTTGTTTGTTTTACGGTTTTTATCTACATTTTTTATTTAGAATATAATTCATTTTTAAAATTATTTTGATACTAATTAAATTTTAACTTTCTGTATTTATGTTTTTATTATATGTATTAATTATTACAAAAGTTTGACTAGTAACTTCTGCCGATCAAATTTCATCGACCAAATTCAATTTTAGGCAATCAAAATGTCAATTTTTCCAAAAGTAGACAATCTTTGACCGTTATCGGTCGCTATTTTGAGCGCTGATGAATATATATATATATATATATATATATATATATATATATATATATATATATATATATATATATATATATATATATATGTGTGTGTGTGTGTGTGTATATGTATATGTATGTATATATATCCTTATATCATAGTTGAAAGAGACTTTTAATGTAAAAAAAACTTTCTTTAAACTGCAATTTTGCTACCTTGAAAATTTCAAAGCAATTCAGTTAATGCAGAAATACATTAAATTTAATTGTTTTGTTTAATTGTTTTTTAAAAAAACCAAAATAATAATGACTAGAAAGTTTTTACTAATTAATGGTGTTTTTTTTTTATTAAAATATATTTTAAAAAAAAGCGCAGAGTGTTGCTATGTTGACTATTTTATAGCCTGCTGCTACATGGGAGTGTTGCTACATTGACTTATATTATCTATTTATATATCTTATATTATCTTTTGCCTGACTCGCAACGGAGTGCTGCTACATCGACTGACAAATAGTCTGACTCGCTAGGGAGTGCTGCTCCATCGACTAAGAGTTTGGTTTAGGGCAGGTAGTATATCATTTAATTAAAAAAAAAATTTAAGTTTTTAAACTATTTCTGGTCTGGTTTATTAGCACTCTCTTTAAAACTGCAGTTAATGGAAAAACCTTTTGACTACCATGCAATACTATATATATATATATATATATATATATATATATATATATATATATATATATATATATATATATATATATATATATATATATATATATATATATATATATATATATATATATATATATATATATATATATATATATCCACATCCCACTCCTGCCCGTTTAGGAGCGCTATTTACCTTTCTCGCGAAAGTATAATTTTTCTCATAAAATTATAATTATCATTTTAAATAAAATAAAAAACACCATGTCATTAAAGAAAAATAATTGCATAATATACTAAAATGCTTTTTAAAAGGCACGGTTGTTGCAAAAAAAAATTAGAGTTAAAAAAGAGCACCGATTTAAATGAGGATCAGCTTGGGAAGCTGTGCAAGCTTTGATAAGAAATATTGCATGCAATATAGTCAAAATAGTATGCAAATATTCCATGCAATATGGTCAGTATAGTATACAATCTCGTGCCATTCATTGTTAAGACTGATTTTACAGTTATACTAGTAAATTAGAATAAACCAAATTTGTTAGAGATACGAATAAAGATATATGTAAACTTTTATAAAAAATTTCAGCTTAAGTTAATGATTTTTTAAATATCTTGTATAAATGTCATACCTTGTATAATAATTTGAATACCTTATAAATTATTTAGATATTATCATATATAAGTAATAATTTTAAATATATAAATTAGTGTGCATCTTATGCTCCTTATTGTCCATAAATGATTTTTCCTTATTCTTAAAACTTTTCATTGGTTATCACTTGCAACTCAGTTAAATTTTTTCAAATTTTGTTTTTTATAGATTTAGAGAAACCACCTCTAGTTTGAGTTTAACAAGTTTGTTGACTAAAACTATATAAAAGAATGTCACAATAAAAATGTACTAATAAATAATACAATTTTACTATGAGTTTATATTTATCTGGTACAAAAAAAGGTTATAAGCTTAAGCTAAATAAAGTATCTAATACACAGGTTTTCCTTTATGAGTTATAGTGTTTATTGTGGTTTTAGCTAAGCAATTAAACAAGAATTTGTTTGTTAACTGTTTTCTTTGAATTGCCTTCTGAAAATCTAGACAATAATTTGAAAATAGAGGTTAAAATGCTACTCTACACCACAACCTTTTTCTTACAAAAAATATAGGTTAATTAGTAAATAAGTAAACAACTTTTTAAATAACTTATTTATTTAAAGTCATTAATAATATGATTTATTGTTTAAAAACAAGTTTTTAAAATAAAAGTTTTTACCATATATACTATGATACAGTAAAGAGGAAAGTTGATTTGGATCATGTTTTTTTTCAATTTAAATTATGAAATCTTAAAAAAAACAATATATTTATTGATTCTATTTAAGTTTTATTAGTCTAAGCATAAAGTTTTTTTAAACATTGTTAATCATTTAAAACTTTTAATTTTCTTAGTTTTTAAATTTTTATTAAGTTTTATAGAGAGAATTTTTTGAAAAATTTTAATATTTAGTCTTCTCAAGTAAAAAGTTTAGATATGATACTCATGAAAAATTGTTTGTTATTTAGATATAATTCTAAGAAAAAATGGGATCCTGATAATTTGCTTGCAGCATTTAGTCGCTCTGATTGGAGCAAAGTATGTCTAGCTCATCTTTTTACATATCAAGACTTTGATAATGGGGTGATTGGTTTGGCATATGTTGCAACACAAGGTACTAATGAACATGGTGGTATTTGCTCAAATAATTATACTGATGCGACTGGCCTTCGTCATCTTAATTGTGCTTTAAGCAGTAGTTTTAACTGGGGAAGAAAATTACTAACTGTTGAAGCAGATTTAGTTACTGCTCATGAGTTGGGCCATAATTTTGGTTCAAACCATGATGTTTCACCACCATGTGTTTCATCCACATCACGTGGAAATTACATAATGTATGCTACTGCAGTATCTGGTGAGCATGACAACAATAAGCGTTTTTCTCCATGTAGCATTGATGCTATATCAAAGGTTTTAAAAGCAAAAAAAGATAAATGCTTTGAAAAGGAAGTTGATAAGTTTTGTGGAAACAAAGTAGTTGAACAAGATGAACAGTGTGATCCTGGTTTAAATAGAACTGATAAATGTTGTCAGGATAATTGCAGGTTTAGAGATTCTTCTTATCAGTGCAGTGATTTTAATGATCTTTGTTGTAAAAAATGTATGTTTGCAAGCAATGAAACTGTATGTCGAGCAAAGTTCGAACTAGATTGTAAAGCAGAAACTAAATGTAATGGCAAACAAAAAGACTGCCCAGAATCCCCTCCACTATCTGGTAATGAATGTGGGCTATCTCATGGAAAATGTAAGGATGGTGTTTGTATTTCACTTTGTTGGCTAGAAAATAAAACTTCTTGTTTGTGTGGTGCTGGAGAAAATGCATGCAATGTTTGTTGCAATAATACAGATAATGTATGTAAACCAATTGATAAGAAGCTTCTAGAAAAAGATGGCAGTCCTTGTGCTTTATTATCAAATCAAATTGGTCATTGTGTGTCAGGAAAATGTGAAAAATATCAAATAAATGTCCAAGATCAATTTTCTGATTTACTAAAAAGCTTTACATTCAGTAAGTTTGCTAGATTTATGAAAGCAAACATTGTAGGGACAATATTAACATTTTCATTAATGGTTTGGATTCCGCTTGCATGTATTGTAAACTATTTAGATCACAAACAAAAGATAGAAGACACAGAAAAAAGGAATTTAAATGTAGAGTGGATGAATCCTAAGAGTACTGATTTTATAAAAAAGTTTATTAACAATGATAAAAAGTTGAAAGTTAAAACAAAATATCATGTACCAACATAATTTTTTCTTTATTGAAACTGTGCTAGAGTAGCATAGTAAGAAAAATAAATATTTTAAAGCTTAAATCTAATTTTGTTTTTTTCTAAAAGACTATTTTTTCGATTTATTATGTTTGATAGCTTTAAAAATGAAAATCTTTGTGTTATTTTACATTTAATATGGTTTCCAGTTGCTAATTTATACGTATCCATATAATTTTTATTAACTTGTGATATGGATGAAAAGTTCATATTGTTATGTGTATCTCTGTTTTTTGCTATGATATGAATATGAGTTTCACATTATTTTATATATCTATATATATATATATATATATATATATATATATATATATATATATATATATATATATATATATATATATATATATATATATATATATATATATATTTTTTAATTGTAATGAGGATGGGAATTTCATATTGTTATGTATATCTAAATTGTATTTTTTTTCTATATCTATATGTATTTTGTGTGAAGCAGATAAGAAATTTATGTTAACCTTTTTTTTGTTTAAATAGATATTTTCTAATAAAAGAATGAGTAGAGCATTATTTCTAAGATGCCAAAGGATTTGTTTTCAATCTTCATCACAGCATATGTTTATATCAACCAATGGGACTATTAAAAAACTTCGAAATCCTGAAGACCCACATAAATATTATAAGTGGGGTTACAAGCCTTTACCTGTTCAAACCAGTTTAGGTAATTTTGAATGAATATATCACAGCTGAAGGAGTTTAATGTATTTTCTAATTGAATTTTAAAAATTATTTGTTTTAACTTTTAACAACAACAACAAAATTGTTAAAGGGTAAGTATTCTCTAAGGAAATCTTAAAATAAGGTAAGTTATCTTTATAAGCCTAAAGATGTTAGCTAAATGGTTTAGTTTTTCAATGTGACATGTTATATATATATATATATATATATATATATATATATATATATATATATATATATATATTATATATAGACACACACATTAGGGTTTCCCAAAAAACAACATTTTTGAAAATAATTTGCTCTCACCCCCTAAATGTGTTCTATCTAATGCAAAAACACTAGGTTTAAATTTTTTTTGAATAAAAATATTTTAAGGGGTCCCTCGACCCCTTAAAATATTTTTATTACAAGACCCTCGAGTATTTAATGGGTCCCTAATTTTTTCGAAAAAAAAGTTTTTCAAAAATATTTCAACCTGGTACTCAAATAAAGCGAAATTATATAAAAATTTTAAAAATAATATTCATTTCAAAACAAAATTGTTATTTTTGGTTTTATTACATAAAAAATTACGTTTTTTAAGAAAAAATTAAAAAAAATGCATTTCTAATGTTTTTTTATGATAATTTTGATAAATAATTTAAAAATATTTTGAAATGAATATTACTTTTGAAATATTTATATAATTTCGCTTCATTTGAGTACCAGGTTGACATATTTTTGAAAAACTTTTTTTTCAAAAATATTAGAGACCCATTAAATATTCGAGGGTCTTGAGAGACCCCTTAAAATATTTTTTATTCAAAAAAAATTTAAACCTAGTGTTTTTGTATCAGATAGAACACATTTAGGGGGTGAGACCAGATTATTTTCAAAAATGTTGTTTTTTGGGACACCCTAATATACATACATACTTAATATACATAATACAAAGACTCTCCATATAGTTCTTCACTTCTGAGAGATATAAAAAGGTTTATTGAGAGTTGAAAGAAAAATATAAAAATTAATATTCTTCTAAAAGATTTTTCTTAAATATATATTTTTTTAAATCCGCATTTTTTTGTGGATTATTTATTACAATACAACTTTCATAATTTATTGTGAAAACACAAAAAGTGTAATGCATAAAGTGTTTCGAATACATAAAATATGTGAAAATTACAAAAAATAAGCTTGATTGTCTGGAAAATAATTTTCGTGTTGATTGGCAACCTTAAAATAATTATTTCCAGCCTCAATAAGGTGTGTGTATATATATATATATATATATATATATATATATATATATATATATATATATATATATATATATCTTGCATTAAGAAAAATAAGGTTGTTTAAAAAAATTTGACACAAAGGAGTTTCCATAAAACACAGAAATGAGATGGGCAATTTTTTTGCAAACGTCTCTTAGATCTGCATTGCCAAATGCCGACCAATTTTAAGGGCTATATATATATATATATATATATATATATATATATATATATACACACGCACATGCATACAGTGGTAAAATAGAGTTTGAACAAGTAAAAATTTGTTAAAATAAATATTTTTTATGAACAATTTTAAAAATATATTAGAGAAGCGTTACTAATTTTTTGTTTTTTGTTTGTTTGTTTATTAGCAAAGTTATGAATTAGTAAAACTTGAAAAAGAATCAATTAACAGGTAATTAAAAAATAAGAAAAAGGTAATTAAATAAACAAAAGAAAAAAAGTAACAATTTAACTTGGGAATCACCCAAATGAATGGTTTTTCACTAACTGCTCCCCTAATAAAAAATCTGCAAATTGCTCACCTATTTAAACAACTGTCAATTCATCAAGTCAGGCATTACATTCAGCAATAAATATTATTCTTATTGATAATATATTTAATTCTTAGCAAAGAAAGAAAAGTTATTTATTAATAGCCGTTAATAAATAACTAGATATTTACAATATATGAAATATTAAACTGCTTGAAATTAGCTAAAAAATTGTTTTACTTGAAACAAGAAAGTAAATAATGAATTTGTATAATTTAGGTACATTGAACAACTGTAAAATTGTTAGAAAAATGAATGTATCAGAAAAATGCAAGGAGAAAGTGGTGTAGGGAGAGACTAACCTTGTCTGTCTAACATTGGAGTTGAATTATTTTCAGAGATAAATTTAATTTTCAAATTTTTAATTGTAAATCAAGAGTACATTTAAAAACATTGAAAAGTGAGAAGTATGACACTTGCTTTTTTGTACATAATACCACTAGGTCCATAAAAATATGCAAAGGTCTAATGATTCAGTTTTTGTACTAAAACACTCTGGAAACATCCTTGAAACTGTCTATACCAAAATTCTACTAAAAATCTCTCAATTTTAAATACCAACAAGATGTGTTTTGACACAATGCTAAAAGTATCAAAAATACAATCAAGATAAATACCTTTTTTGCCATGGTTTCCCCAATTACCTGATTTAAGTCCCATTGAAAAATTTGACTTTAAAATGTGCTTTGTTAAAATCATAAGCAAAACAACTTAAATAAAGGTTATTAAAACACTTGGAACTTGGGTCCAAAAGAACTATGCATGAAATTGACAGTCTACGCCCACACGACTGAAAATGTGTTTTAAAGCCAAGATTGGCTTTTGTGAGTACTGAAAATTATTGTCACTGTTAAAACTGGATTCATCCAAATTTAATTGTCACTTTTTTTCATGTCCATTTATTATCAACTTGTTTGATAAAAAATTTTAAAAAGAGTAATAAGTTATTACTGCTTATAAAAAATATTTTTATATTTTCTCATTGTAATAGAATGCAGGCATTTTAAGAATTATTACAACATTTAAAAATTCCACAATTAAAGTGAATAATATATTAAAGTTTTTGATATATAAAATATAACTTATTGCATAAATTAAAAATTATTATGCAATAATTTAGAGTAATAATTTTATATTTATTAATTAGTTCCATTTGATCATAACTTTTGGTTTAAATTTGCATTTAAACCAAAAGTTTTTTTTTTATTTTTTATTTTATTTTTTTTGTGCAATAGCTGCCTTTTAAAAAGTTTTGCAGTTTATTATGCAATTTTTTTTTTCTTTATAAATATGGCTTGTTTTTTTCCTTTTAGTTATTATGATAATTATACTTTTGTTAGGAAAAGTTACACTTTTGCGAAAGCTGTAAATTAGTCCTGTAAACCGTCTTAGGGAAGTGTGAAATCTCACCTCCCAAAAATGGTTTAGATTTGATATATATATATATATATATATATATATATATATATATATATATATATATATATATATATATATATATATATATATATATATATATATATGTATATAATTTTTAGATCATCATGTTCCGGAGTTTGCAATAAGGTCACCTAAGTTTAAGTTACCCAAATTAAATAAAGAGCGCTTAACTCGAAAAAAATTAAGAGAAAAATTTGTTGAAATGCAGCAAGCAAGAATTAATCTGGAAAAATTATCAAGAAATCGACAATGTATGTATTTTTTAATACTAAGTGATCTTTTTGTGTATCTAAGTGAAAATGTTTATTTTTTTATAACTTAATTATTTAGTGTTGGTTTCTTTGGCTGAGGTTGAAGAGGAATGGATGAAAAGCTATGGGTTAATAGAGACTCAAAAGTTATCTAAGTTTTATGGCATAAATCATGATCTGTATGAGGGGATAGATATCATGTTGGAGACTTTATTAGAAATTTCATTTTGCAATGCTAAAGTTTATAGAGGCAATTTTCTTGGACTTAATGATGTAATTTGTGCTGGAGCTATTGCTTTTGCATGTTTAATGTTTAATTATATATTTTTTTGTTTGTGTTGGTGTGTGTGTATTTTATAAGGTTGGTATAGTGTTGTTATAATTAGCATAATTATGTGTGTATATTATAAGGTTGGTATAGTGTTGTTATAATTAGTATAATTATGCGTGTATATTATAAGGTTGGTATAGTGTTGTTATAATTAGCAGATCATAATTTTTTAAATGCTGATCTAAAAGTGTGTTGTTTTTTTTTTAGTTAAACTTTTTTATTTGTTGTGATTGATGTCTTGTGTAAGTAGATACTACTTTCCCTGTCAATGATTTACTTCTGTGTACTATAACCTGATTGTTTGAAATATGCTCAGTAATGCAGAAACCTTTCACACAAAAAAAAAGGAGAAGAATTTGTTTGCTGTAATCAAGTCTACAAATTCTGTGATACATCCAATATAATATATTTTTTATTATAAATGTATACTTCTATACTTTGAGTTAGCAGAGATTGTATATTTAAATATTTATAACTACAATTTAAAATATTCTTAACCCCTTAAAACTTTTTTAATGTTTTTTGTTTAAATTATTTTAGTATTAAAATGTTATTTTTTTTATAGTTTCATTTTTTATTTAGGTTCTTTATGCACCAACTAAAGTAGCTTTTAACACAAATGATGATTTTTTCTATACTCTTGTACTTTCAAATCTTGATGGCCATCCACTAGACAGAAATAAGGAACTTGTTCATTGGGTTATGTAAGTTTTAAGTTAAAACTGGTTATAAATGGTTGACACTTATTTGTTGTTTGTTAAATCCTTAAGGTGTACTTGTTTCAGCTGTCAAGTTAAATTCTGTGCATCTTATATTTTGGTTTACTACAGCATAAAAATAGTATTAATTTTTTTTTTTGATGAGATTTATAATCAGTAAATATAATCTTTGAAGTTAAAATATTTTAATATTTTAACTATTGGAGTTAGAGTTGCGATTTTGTTTAGCGACTCTGACTCCACTACAAATGTTGTTACTCAGACTCCACAGCCCTGCTGGATATATATAAAAGAGTTGTTAAGTATGTTTTATTGCACTTTCAGGAATAATGTGCATTTTTTGCTCTAATGTACATTAATAAAACTATACCATAAAATTGTAATAATATACATAAAAAATATACATAAATGACATACATAAATGATATACATAAATAATATACATAAATAGTATACATAAATTATATACATAAATAATATACATAATTAATATAGCATTAATGCAACTGTTCCATAAATTAATTTTTTTTTTTTTAGTACCAATATAAAGGACAGTGATTTATCCAGTGGTCACATTATGTACGACTATTTGCCACCAGTACCATGGAAAGGAACTGGTTTTCATAGATTAGTGTTTTCTCTTTACAAACATCGTTCACTTCTTTCTTCGGTTAAAATAAATGATCAAAAGTAATTTTTTTAATGCTTATCTTTTATTTTTATTTTATATATTTAAAATCTTAATATAGTTTAATTGTATTTTGAAATTTTTACTTTGTATTCTGAAATATAGTATTAAGGATTGTCCACAAATTATATCATGAAGTAAGGAAAGAGGGTATCTGGTTTTGTGCCAAAAAAACAATATTTTTAAATTTTAGATTTAGAAAATCCTTTCTTTATGTTTAAAGGAGAGCCTAGCTAAATGTAAATCCTTAGTTGATGTATGTACACCCCATTGCTATTCCATTTTAAGTCAGATGATGAATATAGACTCTACATCATTATCTGACTTAAAATAGAAAGGCTGTACCTGCGGCTATATTAGTTAATGATAATTCAATTACATTTATTAAAACTAGTATTAAATATTTAAAATATTAAAATTGCATCTTTATAAATTAACTTAAATATCTTCAGAGGTTTTTATTCACTCCTGTTAGTTTATACAATTTAAATGGAACTATATAACAGCCATTTTTATGTATTTCCAGAAAAATGATATTGGATATACATTTTAAATTTTGCAGTTTTACAAGAGATTTGTAAATAATGTTCATTTAAATATAAGGTTTATCTTAATTATATTATGGATTGCTAAAAAAAAAATTAACTTCAAAAAATAAGTATTTGTGTTGAATTTTCTGTCTGTAAAAAGGAAGACAGGCTTTTTTTTATAGATTAAAGCAGTATTCAAAGTGTCTTATGAAACAATAACAAGTAAATTTACTTCAATTTTTCCCAATGAATTTTTCCAAAAATTTGGCTTTGTACCCAAACTGTAATAAACATTCGTTTTTAAAAAATATATTGATGTATGTAAATTTTTTCTCTGCAAAAATCAATATTTTGGCTTAATTAAAATAATATTTTATTTCAAAATTTAACTATTTTTGTGTTATTATTTTTTAAAAGACCACAACATTTGGATCAATTATTTCAACTTGTTCCAGATGTTTTGCAATCTTTTTATAAACTTTTACACAAAAATCATCTATTTAAATCACACATCCAAATATACCAAAAAGACTACACAGTATTTAGAGCAATTATTTTACAACTAGCTCCAGATGTTATACGGTCTTTTTATAAACTTTTACATAAAAATCATCTATTTAAATCATGCATCCTAATATTTTATTATCTGTCACTTCAAGAACTCATCAACTTAAAAATAATAGCAAATCCAAAAAGTTCAACTTTCGCTATTTTTTTGGTTGGTGGCAATTATTTAAAATATTTAGTTTGCCAAAAAATGCTATCTTAACACTTTAGGATTGAAAAATACAAATAATAAAATGATTAGTCTAGCTTTTGAACAAACTGTTCAGCAAAAAAAGACATCAGCTAAACATAGAAAATATAAGGTAGAAGAATTGGTTGCACACATAATGAGAAAATATAAGGTAGAAGAATTGGTTGCACACTACTCGCCAGTTCCATCACTTTACAAATGTAGGAACTGCCCTAATTGATTATATCTTCCTTTCGATTTGAATGTAAAGAAAATGTTGGGGGACTTCAACAAGTACAATAATGTTTGCTTTTAATCGATGTACAGAAAAACTATAAAACAATTAAATATTTTGTTTGCAAATCAAGCAAAGGAAAAGTGTTATAAAATACTATAAAACAATTAAATATTTTTCAAGCAAAGTAAAAGTGTTATAAAATACTATAAAACAATTAAATATTTTGTTTGCAAATCAAGCAAAGGAAAAGTGTTACACATAACTTCAGTTCTTTACACATTGTGGAGAAAAAAATTACTCTAAATTAACTTTAACTCCAGACTGTACAGATTGCATGACATGGAAATATTCATGTGAAAAAGGTCAGACATGACAGAAACAAATATAGACTTGATTCTGATTGAACTGTTTGTGCACAAGAAATAATAGTGGTGATAGACATATAAAAGTAATCATGCTACCAAGGATGAAAAATCTTAAAGAAGCAATATTTTTTCAGCGATTAACAACATACAATCAAAGATTTGTGCCTATTGGAAAAACAAAGGAAAGTGTAGTTTCAATTGTTAAGCATGAAAAAAAATTGCTGGGCAGTGCATAGGAGAACTAGTTTCTACATATTATTTGTTTTTGCAAGAGTGTCGGGACAAATCTGAAATTACTATTTATTGTGACAATTGCTCTATAAACAAAAATTGGAGTTTAGTGATGTTCCTGATATATATGATTAATGGTAATGAAATCGCAATCAACAAAATCAAATTAAAATATTTGAAAAGTGGTTACAAATTTATGAATTGTGACTCATTTCATAATTTTATAGAGAAGCAACTGAAACGTGAAAAGTCACATGTACAATTTCAATGATTTTATTCAAATAGTGGAAGCAGTGAAACGAAATACAAAAGTTAAATTTTTGCAGGTAAGTTTGATTTTAGTTCTATAAAGTTTATAAAAATTATTGCTGTAACTAAGTGAGCTTTTTTTTTTTTCAAGGCCACAAACATTTTGTGCTTAAAAAAAAATCACTCAGAATATGTTGAATAAATTGTCTACTCATCCATATATGGAAAACATCGCCAAAATCAAGTTTAAACGTGGTTCTTGTAGCATGTTTTATTGTTGTGACTGATGGCCCTGTGATAATATATATATATATATATATATATATATATATATATATATATATATATATATATATATATATATATATATATATATATATATATATATATATATATATATATATTTGGATAAAACTGAAGCATCAGTTTTATCCAAAAAGCAGGAAAAAAAATGTCAACTTTACCATATAATATGAGGGATTTAAAAGCCAGAGTCAATCCAATCCAAAAATCGAAACTTGTTTCAACACTTTGTCCTTTATTGCCCCCTAATAGAAAAGAGTTTTAGAAAAATTTATTGGCCAGAGAATAAGAGTTTTTATGTTTAACAATTCTTCAATTTTAAAATTCATGTCATAAACGTCTTGCGTGCATAGAAATATCCTTGTTATTTGTTTTTTCCTTTTTGTATTATTACTTATTATATGTTATTGTTGTGATAAGAAATAATCTTTAATAAGGATTATTAAATGGTATAAAAATCTTGTTCTTTCATCAATGATGGAAAAAACAAAGATTTTTATACCATTTCAAGCAGTTATATATTATTTTCATAAAACAAACCGTCCTATTTAGCTACTATTTAAGTTTCTAATTAAATTAAAAAAAAAAAAAAACATCAAATTTCATAAAGCTAACGCAAAAATTTATTTATAATTTAGTAATCAAATGCAAAAACCAAAACAAAAAACGACATAAAATACACACAAAAAAATGCATATATTTCATACATAATTTTAAAACAAAATTCCTAAGTATCAAATCTTCAAGAAAACATAAATAATTGATTTAGAGAGATTAAAGGCTATACTTACCTTTTGGACAGGGAACCTTTTTTAAAAAAGTTTTTTAAATTGACCTTAAAGTTTTTAAACATTGAGAACTAAAAATTTTGTATAAATTTTAAAAAGGCTCCCCTTTCCATTCGATTCCTCATCCTTTTTTTAATCTATATGGAAATCTCCATGCAAATTGGATGTGTTTTAGTACTTAGGAAATCTTACCTTCAAAAGCTACTTTGAAAAAACATGTCCGCTGCAACTTTTTAAAACTAAAGTGGTCTCAAAATATTAATAATATTTAAATGAAGGCATATGAAACATAGTACTTTCTATATATGGCTGGAAAGAGGTTGAGTAACACTAACTGATGCAAAAAACTTCAACGTGCTTGCTTAAGCCTACAAAAAGAAATAAGAGAGAGATAAAGTTTATGAAATTTTGGTGTTTTTGGCCAAACGTCAAATGTTTTTCGTAATGCCGTGGAATTGCTATCTAAATACATTTATTTTGCATTAAAAATTTTCAAATTTTAAACACATGCAACTAATATAACTTTAGTTTTGTAATATTAGTCAGTGGCATAGGAAGATTAAAAAAGATGGAGGAGGGGGGCAGAAACAAAAATTAAAGCAGGCTAGGGCAGCAAAAAGTAAAATTTAATTAAAAAAAAGAAATTTTAAGAAATTTATGGGAGTTGGTGATTACCATCTTTGACCCCCTCCACCTGTTCATATGCCAGTGGTATTAGTTACACTATATTTTAAAATTCTTAATAGTGAATTGTTATTTTATTATAATTATTGTTATAATTTAATAATTATTTTTACAATATAACAATAACTATAATTGTTGTAATAAAACTATAATTAATTATAAATTATAAAGGTGTTTTGGAAAAAAAAAATTTAAAATTAAAAGCAGACATTGTTTTTAAGGCGTGTTTTGAAACTAGTAATCTCTATGAACTTTTTCATAATTTTTAAAAAATAATCATTCAATAAGGTTTGTAATCATCTATATTGGTTTATTTATTATTAATTTTGAATTTTTTGATCTTAGTTTTAATCTTAGTTTTAATTTGGCGTTTTGAAAAACGGCTGTAGTATAGGAGTGCAAAAAAAAAAAAATTAATTTATAGGTATTGAAATGTATTTATTAGTTAACTAAAAGCAGCTAAGAAATTTATATCTTTATAAAAAAAAATGATGTTGTATTTAAAACTTTAGGCAAAAAAAAATGCCTTTTTTTTTAGGTGGTGGGGGGTGGGATTTTTCAGTAAAACATGGCAACTTGTTACTAGGGGGAGGAAGTTGAAACTTTCAAAAATTGCATGGTATAATTTATTGACAAACTCTTAATGAATTTTAAAATCCATATTTTAATCTTCTTTTTTACGAAGAATAAATATAGTTTAAAAATTTTATAGTTTATTTATTTTAGCAGTTTAGCCTCGCGCACTTTCTCAACATCAGATTTTATTTCTTCTAATAATCTTTTACCAGTTGGTCTCTCTTGGTTCCAGGTACAATGGGAAGATAGTGTAGCTGAGCTTTGTAAAAAGTTGTCTGGTAAATCACATTAAATGTTTTGTCTTATGATGAAATTAGTTTTGACTTATTTTTTTTTTTTACCTTAATTTTTTTTTTATAATACTATTTCTTTTTTTTTTTTTTAAAGATTTAACTGAAGAACCTATTTTCGACTGGAATGAGTATATTGAACCTAAAAAAGAAAATGTTTTATTGTTAACAAAACTTAATGAGATAAAATACAGAAATATGTAGATCTTTTTTATAATAATTTAAAAAAATGAAATATAGTTTTTTCTGAATATTATTTTAGTTAAATTTTAAAAAGTTCCATATTTTTAATGTTTGTTTAAATTTTATGATTATATTTTAATCTTATACAAGATTTATTTATATATAAACAATTGAAGATGGCAATAAAGTTTGAAGTACTGCTAACCTTTATAGTTACATAGTTTGGCATATAATTTTTATTTCATAAACTATAATTGTTTAGTTAGCAAATATTGTGTCATCCTAAGTGTATATATAAATATATATTTATGCATATGTGTTTGTTAGAACCCAAAACCTTTGTTGATGTATGTACCATAATTTCCCCAGATGATTATTTATGTCATCAGTGTTTATGCCATCAGTGGCATTTCATGTGCAGTTAAATTTATATTTTATGATATGTGTGTGTGTGTATATATATATATATATATATATATATATATATATATATATATATATATATATATATATATATACACAGTACTGGACAAAAGTCTGAGACCAAGGGTTGAAAAAGACTAAAAACTGATTTTAACCATAAAATTTTATTCAATCAACAACCATGTCAATTTTTTCCAATATAATTCATATTACTAGGAATAAGTACAACATACTTTGTGAAATAAAACACAAAATGTCCATGTCATGTCAGTATTTTATAGGCATTCCTTTAGCCGCTAGCACAGCAGTAATTCTCCTGGGCATAGAATTGATCAAATTTTCACAATAAGCAGGAGTGATTTCATGGACCAAACCAACATTATCTTTTTTTTCAAATCATCATATGATGATGGCTTTAAAGCGGCTACCTTTTTCTTTAACAGATGCCAGCAATTCTCTATTGGATTTAAGTCAGGCGAGGATCCCGGCCAAGTAGAAAGTACCTGAATATTTTTCTCAGCAAGCCATTTAGTAATCACCTTTGCCCGGTGACATGGCGCACCATCATGCTGGAAGATTGTACAACCAGAAAGAGGCAGCCACTGAAGCAAATTGCTTTTCAAAATTTTCAGATATTCATTGGCATTAATGGTTGTTTTAGGAGGCATGAACCAAATACCTGCTTGTCCTCTGGTTGAAATTGAAGCCCAGACCATGATTGATTGGCACTGTTTAACATTGCATTTGGTGTACTTGGGATTCAGTCGCTGATTAACAGGTCTATAAACAAAAGAATGAAGAGGAGCAAACTGCTTTATTTGACTTTCATCTGAAAACATTACTCGCGTCTAATCCAACGCAGTCCAGTCTTTGTGCTTTTGACAAAAGGCAATCCGATCCTTGATGTTCTTGGCAGAAAGCCTAGGTTTAATGGAAGGTCGCCGGGCATGCAGGTTGCAATCAGAGGATAGTCTTCGTCTGATAGTTCTGGAGGAAACAGTAACAAAGGATGGCAAGTTGTGTTGTATTACTGTGGATGATGACATTGGAGAATTAGTACAAGTGCGATGAATCAAGCGGTCAGTCTGCATAGAGGTACATTTTTGTCTACCAGATCTTTTTCGGGAAGTTAAGCTGCCAGTCTGCTGCAATCGAGTTATTGTGTTATGAACTGCAGTTTTAGAAACAGACAAACATTCAGCAATGCTTCTCTCGGTGTATCCCTCCTCTTTTAAAATACTGATCTGTGCTCGAACTGATATTTGTAACTCACACATTTCAGTGAAAGAAAATTAATGCTAAAATCAAAAATGGGAATTTGAAGCACAAACAGCAAATGCCAGATTCATTAAACAATAACTATATAAATATGCAATACAGTATGTATGTATGTAATGCATGTATATACCAACATAATACCACAACAGCGCTAATATGCGTCAATCCTAGGACACTTTCATGTTTATTATCTGCTATAAACTATTATAATTATTAATCTATAATTTGCCATCACGCAAAACCGAATAATATAGTGCATGGTTCATATAAAGTTGAAAGAAGTTATGCGTGCAACATACTACATATATGACAATTGATTACTCATCAGTTTTCCTCACATCATCAGTGATGCTGACAATAAATTGTTGTGTTCTGAATTATGTTGAATTACTAATATGAATTATATTGGAAAAAATTGACATGGTTGTTTATTGAATAAAATTTTATGGTTAAAATCAGTTTTTAGTCTTTTTCAACCCTTGGTCTCAGACTTTAGTCCAGTACTGTGTGTGTGTATGTATATATATATATATATATATATATATATATATATATATATATATATATATATATATATATATATATATATATATATTTATATATATATATTTATATATATATTTATATATATATATATATATATTTATATATATATATTTATATATATATATTTATATATATATATTTATATATATATATATATATATATATATATATATATATATATATATATATATATATATATATATATATATATATGCATAAGTATCTTTGTGTACTTATCGTTGCATAAAATATCATTTATGATGTGATACTAAAATAGCCATTTGTGGGAACTTCAGTATTTACATTGACTGAAGGTTTTGGTAGGTAATATCTAAATATGAAGGACTTTTTATTACGACAAAAAAAATGTATTTTTTTAATATTATTCTTTTTTTATTTTTCTGAAAAAACTGTTCAGATATAAATCAACATTTTAAAACTTGAAGTGTTCAAAATATACTACAAAAGTGATGACCTAAATCTGCAAAAGTATATATATATATATATATATATATATATATATATATATATATATATATATATATATATATATATATATATATATATATATATATATATATATATATATATATATATATACATATATATATATATATATATATATATATATATATATATATATATATATATATATACACACACACTCATATATACATACGTAAGTGTATATATATGAATAAAGAAAATATCTTTATATTATCATGTATATCATTGTATACTTTAAAGAGTGCTCAATAGATAAACTAGAGCTATATAGTATATATGTTACTGTTACCCACAGTAGCAGGAATGTTTATAATATATGTATTAATATAATATGTGTATATAAGTATAAACGTATTTAGATAAGCAATGTGATCTCATACTGAAATAATCTTTTAGCTATGACTATTGACTATCTTATAGTCTGCTGTTGCAAAGGAGTGCCGCTACTTTGACTGAGGATTTGGGTTAGTGCAGCAATCTTTTCTTTCAATATTCTTTATTTTTTCGACTTTTTTCAAAAAAGCTGTATGATATAATGATAAGAAAAACAGGTAACCAGTTGCCGATATGTTTACTTTATAGTGTGTGTGTGTGTGTGTGTGTGTTTGTGTGTGTGTATGTATTTAAATAATATAGTATATAAATGTTGGTTATTTACCTGGAGCTCAATACTTTTTTTAATCACTTAGCCTATCTAATAATGTCTCGCTTAATTAAATCAACTTCATCTGAATGTCGAGTTTATGTTGGAAATCTTCCTCAGTTTGTTAAAAATAGGGATATAGAAGATCTGTTTGATAAGTATGGTCCAATAAAAGCAATTGATATTCACAACAGATTTGATCCAGCTTTTGCTTTTTTGGAGTTTGAAGATCCTAGGTATATTATATCTAATTTTTTAATTTTTTTTTTAATTTTAGATAAACTTTTTTATTCTTTCATTGTGTGGTTTGGATAGGTTTCTATAATTTTCTTTTTTTATTATGTTAGAGTTATAGCAATTTTTTAACTGGATGTCATTCCTAGTTTCACCTGTTTTGTAGATCAGAACTTATTATTTTGTGATACTATAACTAGCACTTAAGATTGCTTAGCTCCTCCTATCCTTACCTACAGTTAAACTAAAATTCCTATATCAGAGTTTTTTCTCTTAGTTAAGATGCCTTCACTAAGTCAAAGAGCCTTGTCTGGCCTCATTCTTTATTAATAATATTATTATTTAAAGTGATTAAAAAATTCAAATAGAAAACTGCTTTGTTTTTATAAAAGGTTTAATATATTACTGCATTTAAAAACTCTGACTCTATCCTAACTCATTTTGATGTTTTGTTACTATTGTGAAAAATACTCCTTTTACATTTTTTTTTTTAGTTTTTCTGTTATTTATGTTCTTTTTTTTTCTTTCTTTTGTTTGTATAATCTTGCTTAAAAGAAAGTGAAATAAATAGTTTTGTTTTTAGAGATGCATCTGATGCTGTTTATGGTAAAGATGGTGAAAGATTTGAAGGGCAAAGAATCAGAGTTCAGTTTCCTCGTAATAGTGCTGCCGGTAGAGAGAGAACAGAATCTGGGTCTAATAACAATGGAGGAGGTGGGTATGTGAGAGGACGAGGACGAGGACCACCCATTAGGCGGTCTGAAAATCGAGTTCTGGTTTCTGGATTACCCCCAACTGGGAGCTGGCAAGATCTTAAAGATCATATGCGAGAAGCAGGTGAAGTACTTTATGCTGATGTTTATAAAGATGGTACTGCTGTATGTGAATTTGCAAACTATGAAGATATGAAATGGGCTGTGAAGTATTTGGATGACAGCAAGTTTAAATCTCATGAGGTAAATTATTTTAAACATTTTTATACTAATTTTGTATCTTTAGAAGAATTTGATTGAAAAATCATTTCTAGTGTACACAATCTGCATACTCGTTAGGTATATTTTATTTGGTTATATCAAATTCAACTTTAAGTTTTGATTTATTTTTGCATCATTCAATCTAGCCGGAACAGATGTTACTAAGGAAAAATCTATCCGGGACTGAAGTTACTAGGGAAACAATCTAGCCAGGAATCGAACGTGCATCAATTCTTAGAATACTCGAGGATCTTTCAGGGAGGCGTTTTAAAGAACTCTCTACACCAAGGATTTTCAGAGGACTTTCTGTTCCACCGGGATGGATTTTCTAACTAAATTACGGGAGTTGTAAGTGGTGTATAGGCCGCTAAATGTTCTAAAATTAATTACAATAAGATATTTTTCACAATGCCAAATAAATTTTTAAAAGAACTTTGTATTTATCGTAATTGGCATATCCCGGGGAAACTTTTAAATTAAGTCCATCTGCTAGAATTATTTAGATTTTTAAATCTGCTTTTCATAATTCGGTGAAGTACAAGAGCACTTGTAAAAATCATGTATTTTTTAAAAATTCCTGCATTTTTTGATTTAATGTGCTACTGTGTTTTTCTCTGAACTGTGAAAAGCTTTTTAATCTGTAGTGGTAAATAAATTTGGTTTTAAACATTTTGCAATTTTATAATACTTTCATTGGTATTGATTATTTTTAGAATGAAACAACTTTTGTAAGGGTTAAACGCGATGGTAACTCACGTAGTCGATCACCAGCTCGACGTTCCAGAAGTCGATCTCTTAGGCGTTCTGGTAGTCGATCTCCAAGACGAAGAACTAGAAGTCTTTCTCCTCAACCCTTGAATTCACGAAGCAGGTTAGTTGTATAACTGACATTTTATTTTAAAACTAATTGTTATATTATATGATATTATCATTATCAAGTTTTGAACAATTTTAAAATAAGTTTTTCCAAAAACTACTTCTTACAATTATTTTTTTTTAATGATCCATTTATGATTACTTTTTCAGGTGTTGTTTTGTTTGCATCTGCTTTGTATTTATATTCTCTTATTTAAAATTATAATTATTTCCAAAAATAACTGTTAGAATTGTCATGAAATGTTTTATGGATAGCAAAACTATAAATAGAAAATCTGAAAGTAGTGGAATTCTATCAATAAAAAGAAAACAAAATTAATAGTTGACTCGATTCAAAATAACTCTGTCACATCTAGATTTAGCAAAAAGTTTTAAATGCAGCAGATTTTTATATTTAAAGAGTATTGAAAAAGGATAAATTCTGAGTATGTTAGAAAAAACAACCAAAAACGTTATTTTATGGAGAAATTAAGGAAACTGAATAAGGTAAAAATTTCCTTAAATTAGTGACTTAGCGATAAAAAAAATTACTTCCAATCTAACATATAATAAAAATCTCCACATGTTTTCAGATAATACTATTATCATTGAAAAGTCAAAATTTGAAAAATTTAAATACATTTTAGTTGCAAAATTTGTTGGCAAAATTGGCAGGCTAGTTGTATTAGTTTTAAAAGAAAAAGTCTTATTACTGCAAAAAAGCATTTAACCAGAAAGTTTACGCCTTCTTCCTTACCAATTTTGCTTTTCTGGTCAGAGCTGAGATAGAACCAGAGGTTCTATCACAGAATCTCTTGTTTTATGTCAGAACCATCTGAGCCAAAACTGCTGCTTCAAATGTCTAATCTTTAAATGTTGTTTTTGACCAATGCCAGGTTTGTTATTCCTCAATTTCAATACTTACAATTCTGCACATTGTATTAAATCTGACCTTATATTGTCTGTTGTGCACACTTTCTGTGCCCATTCAAAAATTTTTTAAATATTGAAAAATTAGCTTTTAACTTATTAACACATAAAATAAAGTCAAACTAAAAGGTTTGTTTATACTTTTGTATATAATTTATTTATTATTAAATGAATTATATACAATTGTATATAATTTATTTAACGAGTATATTGTGATAAAATTGATTTTCATCTTCATTTGAGTAGTTGGTGTCTTAAATTTCTTTTTCTTGATGAGCCTCTTGTGTATTGTACACTTGTGTGTTGCTCAAAACAGGTCCTTTGAAACCTCTACTTGTCATCAACCAAAATTTTTCATTTTTATAACCATCAATAATATAATATAATCACTTCTTTACTCGTTTGAAATTTTGAAAGTTTGAATTAGAATGAAAACTACATTTTAGTTTAAGTTTATAACTATCGCAATATAGTTAGGTGCTTTCAAAATTAAAATTTTCATATCCTAAAATAACTTTTTTTATAGTAGTTAAGGTGCTTTTCAAGAAATTGCCGTCGGTGGGTTAATAATTTAAACAATCAAGATATTTCCGTAAAATATCTGGTCTGCAAGATAAACAATTAAATTATTTAAAAGGAAAACACCAAAAATCTTACTGTGGACTGCTAGCAATCTTTTAAAATTTATTTAAAATGCAATATGCCTATCAAGAGTTAATGTTATATAATTTAATAAATAATTTAATAAATTTAATAATTATAATTTAATAAATAAATAGCGGTATATTATGGAATCCTAACTTTAGCTTTAATTTCTAAACCGTTAAAATCTCAAGTTTTTGAATGGTATTTTCAAGTGAAGATTTAGTTCAGTGCTGGAATTATTTTAACTATTGCAAAGACATTTAGACACTTAGATATTCCTCAAAGAAATAGAAGATAAATAGCTATTACTACCATTGCTATATTTTTGTTTACTTTTACTTATTAAATGGAGAATATTTTCATCAATAGGTTTTGCTTAATTTACATTAATAAGTTTTATTTTATGAATAAGTTTTGCTTTGATTATTTCCATTAATAAGTTTTACTTATTAATGGAACGGGAAAAAACATGGGTGAAAAAACATCTTTTTTAGGAAATTAGTTGACTTAAACACTTTGTAAAAGTTCTAGCTCTTGTGATCATTTCTAAAGTTTTTTCAATTTTATTTAAAACAATTTGAAGCAAACATACTGAGCAAAACCCTTAAAAAGTTCAAAAAGATATTAAAGTTCTTAAAATCTGTATAAACAACACCAAAAAATCTCTTTTTTTTAAATGTACAAGCAGAAAAAGTTGTATTAGGGTTGTATTATCCATAAAGAACGTACGCAGGTATGAGGGAGGGTGTTTCCCGAAAGTGTACAAACGTGTACAGTGAGTGGTTTGACTAGGGGTTGCAATCCTGCACACTTTTCAATCCCGCGGGGTTCGCGCTGATTTTTTAATTTATGTGCAGATCCCGTGGGATTGGAAATTCTTATGCGCGTTATAAAAGGCAAAATGACAACTGTATTTTTCGTTCAAGTATTTCAGAAAAAATATACTCAACTTATTAAATTGAAAAACACATTTTATTTGTAAATCAGTATAATTCTTAACATTTAATGAACAAAAAGATAAGATCAAAATATGTAAAACGTCTTTTAGCTTTACTTAGAGTGTCTTTTAGCTTTACTTTTACTTAGCTTTATTAATGTATTCCTGCATTAATAAAAAAAGTCTAAAAAAAATATCCCCTTGTTACGGATTATTTACTGCTCAACAGAATTCAATTTAAACATATATTGTTAGAGTGTATTACTTTAATTTCTCTCTGTACTGTAGTTGTTTTTATT
Organism: Hydra vulgaris; assembly: GCF_022113875.1. Lineage (NCBI taxonomy): Eukaryota > Metazoa > Cnidaria > Hydrozoa > Anthoathecata > Hydridae > Hydra > Hydra vulgaris. The sequence continues at coordinate 23,658,434 of NC_061156.1, read as the reverse complement.
ATATAATTTCTTTAACGAGCAAGTGGTTTAATTTTTGCATTGTTTATAATATATATATATATATATATATATATATATATATATATATATATATATATATATATATATATATATATATATTGCTTTTTTTTGTATTTTTTCTATTTTGATTTTTTTTTTTTTTTTTTTTATTTTTTTTGAGAATTTTATGTTTTTAAGGAGTCACTCCATTGACTAGTTTGTAACTATATGAGTGACACCTAACCAAATTCTATTAATTTTCAATAAGATTTGTAATTTTTTACTGATACGGTTGGATTAAAAAAAAAAAAAAATTAATATATCAAACATGAGAAAATTATTGTAAGAAATGTGCTCTTAAGAAACAGACCCTACTTAAAGTATCATCATATAATCTACTCCTCAAAGGACTGTATATATAGCCAACAGTTGAAAAAGCTCGCTCGGCCTGTAAGCTTGTTCGTGATATGGTCATCAAGTAATTATGAGCTATATCTAAAAAATTTACCTCTTACTCCGTTACTTTCATAGGAAGACATTTCCTGCTTCAATAATTTATCAAAGTCTAAAGAATTTAAATTTTGTATCTCCTTTACATTTTTTGTCCAGCTTTTCTTGTCTTTCTGTGTCTTTTTTTCAGCGATAGAATTGTAGGAGTAAGTATTTGAGAGTTGTTAATAGAATCTACAACTTCTTTTTCTTCGAGTTCATTTTCTTTGCTTTATTTTTTTCAATTGTATAAACTTTATTATTTCTTGACGCATAACGGTTCTCTTTAGCATTGAAAAAGTATTTTCATTTTTTTAAATTTCTTGTTCATATATTTTAGGATTTTGTAAGTAAACCAGTAGTCCATTTAAATTCTTATTACGATGTTGTGTAAACTTCTCACGAAATGCCGCAGCTAAATCAATGCTCAAAAGTGATGATTGCTTTTGTAATTTATCTAACATAAATTGTAATTTGTCTAACATTTTCACAAACTTTCTCACTTGTTTCATGAGATCTTTGTCAATGCTAACCAATTTAGCAGATGGTTAGTCCAAAATTATTGTCAAACTATATTCTTTATTTATAATTTCATCGTCATCAGTGTTCTCATGTTCATCTTCTCAATTTTCATTTGTAGGAAATGATTCTTCGACTTTTCCGTGTTTTTCTTGTATAAGATATCAATAACTGCAAGTTGTATTCCATGAGCATAACATAGTTGATGATAGCAAGACATCATTTTATCAACTTTCACCATCACACTTGCTTTATCAGTGGTCATGGTGATGTCTTTTTGGAGGTCGATATCGAAGCTGTTTAGCCTTCCTGCAACTAACTTGATGCAATATTCTGCATTACACGATCCATGAATTCAAATCAATCCAAGATTAAAGTGTTTTGCCTCCATATGTGCATTTAAGTTAAGGTATCTCTGACTATTTTGTGATGTCCATTCGTCTAACGTTAAGTTTTTGGTCTTCAAATTTAGTTTTAAAAAGTGTTGATTTTAGAAGTTCATGCTTGTAAACGTTTCTGAAGTTTTGTAATTTTCTAGAATTATAAATTATATATAATATATTTTAAGAATTATAAATTATAAATAAAATATTTTTTAATTATAAATAACAACGTTTTTCTTTTCTTTTTTATTAATAGATTATTTTGCAATTATTCATATTATTATGTAAATTAAAAACACATTAATTCCTGTTTGATATTACAACTGCTGTTACTTATTACAACATACAATACAACACAACAATATTACAACTGCTATTACTTAAATTGAATAATATATTTTACTTAATAAAATCATATCTAAAAGAATCTTTAGCAATTTTACCGATGTAATCTATAAAAATACCAGCAGCTCGATTAGTTGAGTAACTATTACCAAGATCAACAAAAATAAATTTTTATTTCATTTTAAACCTATGTTATAGATTATCAAAAGATGATTTTTTTTTTATTAATTCGATTTTAAGTTTTACTAATTCGTCTTAACTATAGTGAGTATGAGTTGTTGTTCTTAGGCTCCAATTGTATGTGTAAATATAACACAGTTTGGAATGTTTTCAGTTTTAACTCTTATTCTATATTTTAGATCTCGAAGCAGGTCGCCTCGGAGGTTTTCACGTAGTAGATCTCCAATACGTCGCAGAAGCAGATCACGATCGGATTCAAGGAGATAAGCCTCAAAGTTTTTTGTATTACGTTTGTCATCCTTTGCTTTTATTTTTGAAGATTGCTAAGATTATTCTCAAGATCTCAAAGAAATCAAAAACTAGAATTTCTTTTGTTAAAAAAAGTTTTGAAAATTCAAAATTTTTATTTTTATTTTTTTTTAAAGATTTTTAACTGTGAATCTATCCAAATAAATTGAAACCTTAGTAGAATACTCCAATGATACTTAAAGAAAATTTATTTTCGTGTTGATTTTTTTACATTATTGACGTCCCTTGTAAGGGGGTAGAATTAAGTTATTAATTTTAAAATGTATGCATTTTTCGGTTTTTTGGCTAAAAGAGGATGCGTACACATTAGAATATATGATGGACAATCTGGTTCTGCTGCTGTTTTTGAAAATTGAAAACAAACAACCTTTTAACTTGGGCCCGAAAATTGCAAATAAAACTTTTTATTCAGTGACATGGGTTTTAAAAATAGGGTCTCCTCTAAGTCTTGAAATTTCTGAAAAAAGTTCCATTACAAAAAAAAAAAAAAAAGGCACGTGCTCCAAGGCCCCCCTGGTGTTGTCGGTCGTGAAATTTTCAACAGAATGCAGGCAACATTTATTTTTACAGTTATTACGCAGCGCTAAATTAAGGTAACAGATCCCCTTAAAATAAATTAAGGTAGCAGATCTCCTTAAAATAAAGTTGCTTAAACTAATGCTATTAAACGCCAACCTTTTTTTTTTTTAATTGAAAATTAAAAAAAAAAAATTAAGGACTTATTAGACAATTGAGCAGCCATTTTAAAAAATTTTCAAACGTGATTACACAAGTTTTACAAATGCTGTGGAGTTATAATTTTCAGGATATGTTAGTTGTACTATTAACTAGGGTATCTACCACTTTTGAAAAAAAAAAAAATTATACTTTAAATGAAAATTGAACTTTCATTTCATTTATTTCAGGTACAAACCCTAGATAACATAACAAGGAACATTAGCTGAAAATTTCTAATCAAAATCTATAGTAGAAGTTGAGAAGACGCGTTTTATGTGTCGAAAAGTATTAAAAAAATAAAACACAAGAAAAATGCTCCTAAAGATTTTGTAATTAAAAAAATAATACATTTTTTATCATTCTAAAAAGCACCAGCGGAATATGATGCTCTTTCTTCATTTTCTTTATCTATGAATCCTTTTTCCATAGCTTTTAGTAACTTTCTTCTGCTAATACCTGCTGTTGAAGTCTTTTTTCTCATATAACCTATTCGAGTCTTATTTTTTTTAATGGTCCCTATGTCCATAAATCGACCGGTCTTTTACTGTAGTTTTTGAAAAACTTCATATATCCCACTAGCTCCATCATTAAACTCTAAAACAGCAGATGCTACAGCTTTTAAGAATATTTCGACTTACATAAACATCTTTAGGACATTTTTTCCGAATGAAATTGTTAATTGCTTCATTATTATTTTGTGTCTGCCCATGCAAACATTTAGATAATAATTCATCTCTGCTCAAATCTTGAAAGATGGGTTTTAAAATTTCATTTATTGCTAATGGAAGATTTAATTTAGCTTTGTAAGTTGATTTACCTGTTAGTTTATTTGACTGCCACATGTACCAGCTATTTATGTTTCGAGGACAAAATTTAGGTCGTTCAGTTTCATCAAGAATATCTGAGTTATGGAAAAGTGTTGCCCAAATACCCTTTTTCATTTCATAAATGCTGTTAAGATTTTGCCTTATGGCAGTACCATAATAATTCTGCAAAGTATTTATAGCTTTAACAGTTAATCGTCCTTTACCCATTATTTTTCTTCCATCCGACAATATATTTAATTTCATTAATTGGCGTAATTTTCGCAGTCGTGTTCCCATACGCTTTTGAACATGTCCGACATTCTTTTTTATTAATAGTAACATTAAGTCCATATGGTTGAAATTTGTTAACATCATTGTATGAAGATGTATCTCCATCTCCTATATAAGATGTATACCTTAGTTTATACTTCTCCACAGATCGTCCAAACATTTCAATAGCACCCACAGATTCTATTGATCATGATGATTTTATATGGTTAATGAGACAAATGTGATTATTTTGCCAGTTATTATAGCCAGGTTCATTTTTTCTTTTGTTCCAATATTCACAACCTTTACATTGTTTTGATAAAACAAAATGGTCAACACATTTTTGATTATTTGTTGATATCAAAGTAACAACACCATTTATGAATGTGTGACCTCTTTTTTGCCATGTTCCATCAACAGAAACATGGCAATCAACAATACTTGTAATATCACTGATGACATCCATCAAAACAATATCATGTGTCTCTTTTGCAGCCTTTGACATGGAAGTATTAGCTGCTTCGACATAAGCACTGTGAAGTAATTTTGTTATTTTACCATAGTTTTTTTTGTCATCGGTCTTGGCATATTCATGCTACGATTAAATGATTCTATGGAAGTATAATCTTTTCTTATTTCTCTAAAAGCAACAACAACTTGTGTATTAACTTCTGCACTTCTTTTAATTATTGCTAAAGTTTTAAATGTGTCTATAATTTTATCACAGCTTTCACAAAAAATTTCAAGTTGTAAACAAAATCCCATTTTTTTCCCAATGTTATCATGCAAAGTAATTTTATTTTCACATTCAGGACAAAAAACATACTTACTAAATATTTTTTTTAATATAGAAAAGTTCATAATAAAGTTATAATTGTTCTTGTAATCTTCATTGTTACACTCAATATTTTGAGTAGTTTTCGTTTTCGAAAATAACTTTTTTGCACTTATACAACTTGCAATTGGCGATGAAGGTAAACTATTTTTTTGTTTATCATTGCATGTGTACTGATTTCCTTTAAACTTGTATTTACGTTTTCTAATCGTACTGCGAGTCATTTTTTTTGTTTAAAAGTTGCAAACAAATTTGAAGTAAAAGTGGCTTTTAGAAGCTATCAAATATAGTCAGAGTTGTGATTCTAATTTGTAATGTTCAAGCTGTGGAGTTTATCCTAAAGTTGTTTTGAGCACTGGTACAAATATTTGGCAAACAAGATTCTTTTAAAACTGAAGTTTCCTACAAAAAGCTGATTTGAAAGTTAAAAAGCCAACAATCGAACCCGTTGCTATAGTGGTAACTAGAGAAGCCTGAAAAACTATGGTCCACTAAACAAAAATATTTAAAAAACTAAATTGAGTTATAAGAAACTGTTTTCATATTAATAATCTCCGTTAAATTTTGAATAAAAATCAAGTAAATAAAAAATTTGAACTTTTTTTGATTTTTAAGGGGATCTGCTACCTTAAGTTAATAAACAAAATGGGAAATGTCAAGGAAACATCCCTCGCAGACTATCTGATTAAACCAAAATTTTAAAAGCGCTTTAAGTTCAATTCGCCTTTCCCCTTATTATTTCACACAATGAATTATGGTATTTGTATGCCAAAAACAGAAACTCTTAGTTTTTTTAATTTTTTATTACTTCGTGGCTTGTTCGTTCTAGTGCTTCCAATACCGGTAGTACCGGTACCGGAATACCGGTATTACCGGACATTTTTAAGTACCGAAATACCGGTATTGGTTTGGCTCAATACCGGTATTAAAAATATATGTAGAGGGCTTATGATATAGCAGGTGCTATCGCCCTCTTTACGTGAAACACTATAGTAAATGAAATACTTAAAACTTTCAACAACGCTTCCGGTAGGAAAAAGATAGCTAGATGAGAAAAGACGTGTTTAAATTGTCTAAAACAAGTATTCTACGTACTTTATACTTAATATCTAGTTGCCAGCTCATTTCCTACTAGGTTTGGTAGGAAATGAGCTAGCAACTAGCCAGCGAACAGCTAGCGTTTAAGACGTATAAAATACGTAGAATACTTGTTTTAGACGATTTAAACACATCTTTTGTCATCTAGCTGTCTTTTTCGTGACTGGAAGTTTTAAGTATTCCATTTACTTTCGTGTTTTCATTAAATAATGAAGCACCAATTTAAAATATTATCATTACGTCACTCGCTTTAATGTAGAACGCATCTTTGAATTTTGCACTAACGTAAATATGAAAAGTTTCGGTAATGTAAAAAGTGGGGCGCTTAAGTAACTGTGATCAACAGTTGTGCATTAGGCATGGGTTTCACCTAGGTATTCAAGATATTTTGTACAAAAAAATCGTCAATTTCTGCAAAAAAAACTTGCAAGTAATATGCAATAACAGAGAAAGTGACGAGGAAATACTGATGACACAAACATAACCAATAATGATGAAGACTTTTCCGGCGGGTTTCAAGTTGTAATGAGTGAAGAGAATGACTCTATTGAACTGACTGATGATTTGCAGCCGTTAATCAAAAAGGTGCGCACCGTTTGAAATTTTTATTTCGCCGTTCTCCGACAAAAAATGATCAAAATTCAAAAACGCACGTTAGAAAAATTTGATAAAGATATTCCACTAATACTTCGATCCAAAACTAGCTGGGTTAGCTTGCACACAGTACTCGAACGTTTTGTATAATTGAAAAAATGCATTCACGAGTCACTTTTTGCCATTGAGTCCAAAGTTGAGGTAACTAATAATGAGTCCGATGCAATATTAGCTGTTAACTTATTGCGCCAGTAAAACTGGCTGTGGAAACATTGTGCCAAAATCACGCAACTCTGTTGTGTGCCGATACAACATTTTTATGATAGATAACCTTTGAGAAATCGATTTAGCTGTAAAGTTATGTTGGTGCAACAATTCAATGAGCAACGTACTCTTTTTCCAGCATACAACATTTTTTGCACAAGGGACATCAACGTTACAAGAATTTGGATCTAGCTCTATCTTTTGAGCACCATAGCAAATTAGCCATTGTAAATACCATTACTCGACTGAAAGATCGGCTTAATCAGAAAGGGTATAGTCCTCTCCCTTTCACCAGCGTTTTTTCCGATAGTGATTCTGTGGACAACGCTGTAAACTTGTCATTGAAAAAAAAGCTTGACTTTGCAATTTTGAAAAATAAGAAATGTAACAACAAGGGAAAATTGAATGTTTCGAATAATTCATCAAAAATTATATGTATTGAAATAGGAATTTTTGAAGAAGGAGGAAATTTTACATTTAACGGCTATTACAGTCAAAACACTACGTAGTTTTGACTCACCAAACTTAAATAGTATGTACAGCAATTTTTATATTATATTATAATTATATTAATTTCTCCGCGTTCAAAAATTATGACCATATAAAAATTGCAACCCCCTCAATTTGAGGGGGTTTAAACTTTTTATGGTCATACTTTTTGAACGCTATAATATTTTACTATGAAATTTAAAATTCTATGAATATAAGTCTAGTTGAAAATAATTCAATAACTTGCTGCTCTTACGTTTGGGGCAGGAGGGGCTAAAACTTTGTGGCTTTTTTGTTCCAAGGCTCCAATCATCGCAATTATTTGCAAAGCATTTTTATTTGACATAAGTATAAACATATAAATGTTTAAAGTTTACTTCATGTATGGAAGTGAGACATCTTGAAGACCAAAAAATGCTGGAGCCACCTCTGCATCAATATATAATTACTTATATTGCATCAGACGATATTTTGAAAGAAGAGGTGCTTAACATAAAGTAGCAGTTATTCAAAGTATGTAAAATAGATTTGAGTTATATATATAAAATATATGTAAAATAGATTAAAGTTAAAACAAATATTTTATTATATAGAATTAAACCAAGGAATGACAATGATGGTGTTAATTATTGAAATTAAATTTGGCTAAAATGAAAATTTGTCAACGAGTAAATGAAAAAATATTGAAAAATTTAAGCCTAGTTATATTATAACTTATAATGGAAAAATTTATACATTGTCTAGACCATTTAATTAAAACTAATTTGACTTAGGAAAACTGAAGCCATAATGTTAATCAATCTTGAGAAAATAATTCAAATTAAATCAGAAACTAAAGATCAATACAAAAACAAAAATGGATTGAAGAACAAAATAAAATATTTACTGCATCAAATTTTGGTACAGTTAACCGTAAAAATAATACTCGTCCAACTTCATTGTTAATAAAGCTTATAAGAAACTGTGATAGTAGTTTACAATCACAAGCATTCCGGTGGAGTATTGAAAATGAAGATATTGCTCATGAAAAGTTTAAAGAAAAAGTTAACTGTGATGCTAAAAAATGTGATCTTGTTATAAATTCTAAATGCCATGGCTGGTTCTAGCCCTGATAGATTGTATATTAACTAAGACAGCTACAAAATGATTGAATTAAAGTGCTCTTTTTAAAAAGAAATCTCTGCGTGCAAAAACTTGTACCAGTAAAACTTTTGTATGGAAATAGTAATAACTTTTGTATGGAAATAGTAATAGGCAGCAAAAGCTCAAAATCAAACAGCTAATTTTACAAGGTATTAAAACTTTGGTATTGAAAAGAGCCAAATTGACTTTGTTCTATACAAAAATGAAGACTTTTTTTGTATAATCAACTAAATTTGAAAATGAAAACTGGTTCAATAAGATTTTACCTTGCTTAAATACATTTCATTTTCTGTTTATGATTAAAGAAATATTTGAGGATGTAAAAGTATGTACAAATTATTATAAGGATATAGTATTTTTTTTATTCTTCAATATTTTCTTTGTTGGGAATTGCATAAAATAATACATTTTTATGTTTTACTTAGTTGCTAAAGGATTTAGGTAAACAACGTGTAAAATCCCTACTTCTTTTTTTTGTTTGTTTGCTTTTTAGTTAAATAACATTGTTTGGTGCGCTTGTCGTTATCTTTTCTTCGAAACCTTGTATATTGTCAAGTTTACTCCAATGATATAGTTTTTAAAATTTGAACTAAAAAACTTAAAAGGTGTGAAATATAATACGCCAAAGTCTATTCTGACAAACTCAGTTCTTTCAATATTTGACATTTTACTAGACTTATTTTTGTTGTTTACTTCCAAGTACATACAAATACCATAATTTATTGCATTTCCCCTATTCATAATGTAGAAATTTTTCCATTATAACTAGGGTTAAATTTTTGAGCATTTTTTCATTTACTCATTAGTAAATTGAACGGGGATTTAAGGGGACAAGCAATCAATTAAAACTTGATTGAAGCATCATATAGCTTAAATAAATATAAGACAATACATAGCAAATTATGGTAATTGTTAGTTATAGTGCGGCAAAAAATAAATTTCACGAAGATTTTTTTTTTAAATCTGTGATTTTCAAAGTATAACTGAGATAACATGTTAAGGTTATATTGTTATTTATTTCACACATTAGTTTTTCTTATCTCTAAATACTCTAGAATAACATGTACTAATTATTTGTTTCAAAAACGTAGATATAATTGAAATATAACACAGCGTTTATGTCACCGTAAATTACTTATTTATATATATATTTTTTTTATTTCAATACTCAAATACTTAGAGTCCTGGTAACTAAGGGATTTAATATAAATGAATTATCAATAAATTTCTCCTAATATATGTAGATACTAAAATTAAATAAGTTTTCTAGATTAGACAACTAAATCTTTTTTCATTTTGTCCACCTATTGGCCCAATGTGCAATGTCTGACGTTCTGCTTCGGCAAATCTATGTTGGACCATTAATGGTTTTTTTGCTGCTACCCAGTTCAGGCAATTTTATAAAGGCTCGGCAATGGCCCTGTTACAGCTTCCCAGAACTGGCAATCAAAAAACGGAACTTTATCGGGCCTTTAAAGAATTCGCTGGCATTGGCTTGCCAATATCAGACCAGTAAACACTTGCTGTCTGGGTATAACGATTTATAAAGCAAATTTCAAATCATGAAAATTTACAAAATTAAAATCATATTTTAGCAGTAGAAAACCTAAAAAAAAACAGTATATTGTATAATAACAAAAGATTTTTCATTTAAAAATATTCAATTAAAAGTAGGCACGAATCAAAACCTGTAAATTTTTAAAGCCTTTTAACAAAATTTGGTGCATCTTGAGGTCGGAAGGAATGTGGTTGTTATTTATAATTACAAGATACATATAAAAAACATAATGTTTTTTATCGCTTACAAAGAAGTATATTTTATATGTATTTTTATTTTGTATATTATTGAGGGATTTATTTTATAAATAAATTACCTTTAAATCAACATCCTTGGCATAGACGTAAATTTGAACCCGAAATATACTTGATAATTGCTTTGACAAAAATTGATGATATCCACATTAATGTATTTTTGATTGCCTTTAAAACAATACGCTTCCTCTGTATATTACAATTAAGGAAACTAATCAAAAAATAAATTACTAATTACAGTAATATGGCCCTGCGATTAGAATTGAGTAATTATATAAAAAGCTCATGTTCATCAAAACAAAATGAATTAGCGAGAACAGGTATGAGCAACTGACATTCTTGTACCTATTGACATTTCTCATACCTGTTTAGAACAGGTATGAGCAACTGATTTCTGACATGCACTCCTTGATAAATTCTCCTTCGGCAAATGGTTTTAATGACTGCCAATTTTGAACTAACTATAAAACTAGCTTTTCAACATTATCAAGTTGTGTTTTTTGTTTAAGAAACGTTTGCTGCTGTTTTTTCAAATTCGCGATAAGTTTTTTGATTTTGTCTTTTCTTGTTTGACCATTCAGTGAGTGAAGCGTAGGATGCTTAGTGGAGTAATGCCTCTTTATATTAAATTCTTTCATCACTGAAATTGATTCATTACAAAACAAACAAATAGGCTTACCATTGTGCAAGGAAAAAAGAAATCTTCAGTCCATTTTTTCTTAAAACTGGCGACCCTCTCTATATACTTTTCTTTTCTTTCCATCAGACATCATTTTTGTTTAATTTTCTTTTGATAAAATTTCTACCAGCAAAAAACAAAATGTGCGCGAAGTTTTTTTAACAACATGGATTAAGGTAAATTGGCAGGCACTTTATCTTAGATAATGTAGGTCAGGATGTTGTCAGCATACTTTTCGAGAATGGTATGGTAATGGGAGGTAGGTATTTATATCGGAAATAAAGAGAATGAACAAGAATGGATCGAGAATACTACCCTGAAGTACTCTGACTTGTATATATTTCCAGTCAGTAGTGTGATTGCTTGTTTTTACTCTTTGGCGACGATTAAATAAGTAAGTTGCGATCCAAGATATGAGCCAGTTAGGCAGAATATTCACCAACTTTAGTAGCAACTTGTCATAATCAACAAGATCAAATGCTTTTGCAAAATCGAAAAATATTGCAAAAATTGTCTTTAGCATAATTCCAATCTTCTATAACTTGAATAATAGCGTTCATTGTACTACGGCCTGGAAGAAAAGCGAACTGTTTGTTTGAGACCCAGATGTGTTTGGTGTGATGGACGATGAATTTGGTGACAATGCGTTCAAACACTTTGCATAAGCAGACGTAATAGCAATTCGACCATAGTCATTAGAAGATAGCGGGTTGGAGATTTTAGGAATTGGTGCTATGTTTGCTGATTTCCATTGATCAGGAAAGTAACTATTTTCTATCAGGCGGTTAAACAGGATATTGATATATATATATATATATATATATATATATATATATATATATATATATATATATATATATATATATATATATATATATATATATATATATATATATATATATATATATTTATATATATATATTAGGCTGGAATAAAAATAAAAGTTTGGTCTATCAATGAATATTTTATTACGCCTACCTGTAAATGAACAATAAATATTAAAAATGGTAATTTGAGACATGAGGATCCACCCTATTTTTACCTTTACACATCAGACAGGTCCCGAATATTATAGAAAAAAATTTCTTTAAAAGTATGCTATGTTGGGTCTAAAAAGAATTGAAATTTTATAAAAATTTCAAAAGTAATCATTATATATCATAAAAACGTCTCTAAAAAAATCGACTTAAAAAAACCGTTCAAAAATTGATTTTTTCAATATTGTTAAAAAACGACACATTAAAATGTAAACTAATAATTTAAATACAAAATAATTAATTTTTTTGAAATTTTTATAAAATTTCGCTTTGTTTAAGACCCAATGTGACATACTTTTATAGAATTTTTTTTTCTATAATATTAGCTAAGGGTCGAAATGGGGCTTTCCTGTTACGCATTTTTATTTTTTACAACGGCTTCTGGTTTTATACATGGATTGACATATAAGTAGGGTTTACTGTTATGAAATTCACACTTTTGTTTATTTTGACCTCAGCCCAATATATATATATATATATATATATATATATATATATATATATATATATATATATATATATATATATATATATATATATATATATACATATACACACACAAAACAAAAATTGCAATACATGTACCTAAAAAATTAGTTAATTTATGTTATATATATGTTATATGATCATATTATTAGGATGATATAACATAAAGAGCCGTGGCTTAACTATCCCACACCACCCAATCGGGGGAGGGATGGTGGTGGACCCACCAATTTAGGGGGCCCATTTTAAAATTTAAAGGCCTTTTACGAGTTTGAAATTTAGAAGACTCTTTTTTTTTTTTTTAGTAATACCTAGTGGAAGATTTTTAGAATTTTGGAGTCCTAATCATATGTATTTTTTTTTTTAGGGTAGGGGGGGCTCTAACCTAATCGCCACGGCACTGATAACATATGTTATATTATCTTAAAAGTAATGCAATAATAATGCCGATATGAAAAAAGTTAGTGTAATAGCTTTTTGGTGTATTTATTTAATCATAAACAGTTTCAAGTACCAGAGAGTGTCATGTACTCACCTTTTAAACATACGGCCCAAATAAATATAAAATGATATCAGTTTAATTTCTCCGTGGGCCGTTCTTACATGCGGGAATTGCTACAAGTTAATTGGTGTCAGCACCGCGGATAAGTTTGAGTCTCGTAATCAAATTTGGATTTTGTAATTTTCCCAGTTTAGTTCCAATATCATGGCAGTAGATCCTCGATTAGAATGTTTACCAGAACACGAAGGGCCAGCACTAAGGACATGGAACATTATTATGCAAACTACAATGGGAAAAGTTATAAAACCAGCTAGCTTTTGTTTCGATCCCTCCAAACAAAACGGTCTCGATAAAAGATCCTTTAAAGTTGGAGAAGATTTTATATCATTAAACAATAACAATGCTAATAAAAAATTTGATCTATATCAGGCAAAAAATATTTCGGAACAAGATACTAAGAAGTCACAACAATCTGATTTATCTGATGACGAAGACGAGAATAATAACATTCATCACGCTCCGTGGAAGAAATGTACCAAATACCCAGAGAATGCAAATGGGTAAGTTAAAAGTTTATATTTAATAAAAAATCCACCCATTGATTCTATATATATATATGTGTTTATATATATATATATATATATATATATATATATATATATATATATATATATATATATATATATATATATATATATATATATATTTATTAAGTAACTGCAATAACTTAATGTTTTTTTTAAAATTTGATTTAAAAGAAAGCCAAATATATTTATAACTCTTTTTAACTTATTGCAAAAATAACTCGATCCAAAATAAAGGTGAACGTGAACAAGAAATAAATTTTCCATCCAAAATAAAGGTGAACGTGTATTTCAGACAACTCCCTTTTGTAAGATCGTTAAAAACAAATCACGTTTTAGGCATAACATTTATTGAAAACTACACTCTTAACTCTTACCCTGAACCCAACAAACAAGTTTGTATTATTGAAAGCCATACCCTAACCAAACCTTAAGCCAAACCCTGAGCCTAATGTAAGGGTTATGGTTAGGGTTTAGTTTGTGTAGAGTTTTTAACAAAATTGGTTTCGTATAAAACTTTTTTATGGACTTAATAAAAGGGTGTGCCTTAAATACATTTTCGCTAAAATAAATGACAAAAGTAAGAAACATCAAAGTTTTTTTTATGAAGTATAATGTTTTGTCAATAATTATTATAATGAATACCATGTCTTATTTTCATTTTAGTACTTTGTTGCACCACCTCTTGCTTGTACAACTGCTTCTAAATGTCTTGGTATGCTTTTTACAAGCTTTACATGGTGTCAGCACCAATTGAATTCTAATTTTCACTAAGAACCTCATGGGATTAAGCTCTAGGCTTTGTAGCAGCCATTTAAGGATGTTAACTTCTCTTTTTTTGGTGTATATAGGGTTGTCTTGTTGAAAAAAGATTTTGCGATCTAAATTTAATTCTTTAGTGAATTGACATAAATTTTTGGTATGGAAATCAAGATATAATTGTCCTGTCATTATATCTTCAAAATTCACTAGCCTTTCCACATCATTTAGAGCAAAGCATCCCTAAGCCATTGATCAACCACCCACATCCATGCTTGACAATTTTTTTTAAAGATTTCTATCTAAGAGTACATCACAAGGTCTGCACCAGATTCTTTGTAGTTTTTTTAAAGCCAAGTGTTTACTGTCATCAGATCATAACACTGAGTTCTAAAATGCTTCATCCTTGTTAAAATTCAGTTTTGCAAATGCTAAACATTTTTTTGTTCATACTGATAATGATGGGTTTATTTTTTTGAAAACAGTTTATTAACCTATTGAATTTAAACTTTTTTGTACAGTTTGACTGAAAATCAGTTCTTTTTAAATTTTAAACACTTAATTTTTACAAAACATTTAATTTTTAAATTTCAATAACCAGCCTTATATAAGGTTATTGTTGAATTTTTCTTTGCTATCCATGCAATTAACTCAGTTTTTGTTAAAGTCTTAGAGGGGGGCAACCAAGTCTTTTCTAAATCTCAACAGAACCAGTTGTTTCATATTTTATACACATCTTTCTGACACCACTTGTTGATATTTGATATTTTTCAACATATTTTTTGCAGGCTAATCCCTTTTTTTGATCACAAATGACACAGTATCTAATTTCCAATGAATAATTTTGGTGATAAACCATTGTTATTATTAGTTTACTTTTTCTAAAAATAAATTCTAAAAAACATAGTTTTAAATGTTTATTTTTATAACTTTCAAGCCTTCCCAGGAAACGCGTGCGGTTTTTCATTTAGTAGGTCTACACATGAGTATTTTAATTCAGACAACTTGGTCACGCTGTTTACAAGTTTTATTATATGCATTGATAAAAAAGTTTTAAAAATAAGTAAAGCAAAATAACAAAATGGAAATTAAAATAAATGATAGAAGAAAATAATAATAATAACAATAGTTTAAATAATTTGTGTACTGTTTTTATTTTGTTTCTTCGTAGTGGTTATTATTTTCGGCAAAAAAATTCGGTAAGTCAAAATAAAAAAAAATTTTAAACATTACAAGGAATAATTTTTACTATATTTTATTTATTTTTTTTAAAAGAGGAAAGCAAAAATATAAATTGTCATCTGTTTGTAAAATATATTTGTATAATTTTAATGTATATATCAACGGTTGAAAATTTCACGGTTTGCTAACTTTGGAAAAAGATCTGGTCTTCAAAATTTAAGTCTATGCAAAGCTTTGTTTTCAAGGAGCAAATTATTATAAATTTGTTACCAATAAAGTATAAAAAACAAAACAAAACAATAAACTTATGACTGCAAAAGTAATAACACTCTAGTAACTAACTGCATTATAAAAGTAATAAAACTATAATAGTGTTATTACTTTTATAAAACGCTTATTACTTTTAAAGTTCATTCTTTGTTCAAACAACATTAGTAATTCCAAATATTTATTAAAGTAGAAAAGCATCTAGAAAAAATAAAGTGGATATTCAAATATTAAAAACTTAAGGAACTTTTACAAATCACTTTAACAACTTTATAAAAACGTTATTTACAAAAAGTTTAGCAATAATGTAAATGTTACTAATAGTCTGTAAAAAGGCATGTTGATTTTAAAATCAACCAATAAAAAATTTTTATTGGTTGATTTTAAAATTAATGCACTTTTTTTATGGACCATTAGTAATGTGTTTTATAATGCTAAACATTTTATATATTTATGAAGTTGTTTGTTACATTTTATAAAAACGTTTCTTAAGTTTTGAATATTATTTGAATACCCACTCTATTTTTCTAGATGCTTTCCTATTTCAATTGAAATTTGGGATTACTTATGTTGTTTGAACAAAGAATGAATTATAAAAGTAATAACACTATTATAGTGTTATTACTTTTATAATGCAGTTAGTTATTAGTGTTATTACTTTTGCAGTCGTAAATTTATTGTTTTATTTTTATTTTTTTCTATTTGAATTTCTTTATATTTCCTATTTTGTTAGTTTTGCTATTTTTATTTTTGAAACTTTTACCGAAATGATTAACATGAAACTTGCAAACAGAGTTATATATATATATTTTTTATTTGGAGTCGAATAATAATAAAAAAAAAAGTATTGCAGTTGTATAGATCATGACATAAATAATTTCATTTTTATTATTTGAGTTTTAATTTTATCAACAATGTTACTTAATATTTTCCATGACAGTGTGTGTGTATATATATACAGGTACAATGTGTGTGTATACATATAAATTGAAGTTGAACACACGGCTACGTTAATAAAAAACATCATTTTTTGAGTAAATATATATAAATTTTTTTTGATAAAATAATTCATTTTTTAAAAGACACTAAAGCAAACACTTTTAGTGCAAAAACAAACGTTATGTAGCAACTAAAATTTAATAGTGTAATTAAAAGTACTGGTTTCTATTAGCATTAAAATAACTATGACATTAAAATTTTTATAAAACAAATTTAAAAGGGATTTTGAAAGCTAAAATATTTGTTAGAAATTTATAAAAACCATTGGCCAAAAAAAAAAAAAAAAATACTTAGCTATAACTTTAGATTAATAACTAATTGCAACGTTTTAATATGAATGATAAAAACCGGGCTACTTAATTCGAAAAAATGTAATGCTTTGGCGTCTTTAAAAAAATAAATTAACTCAAAAAAATGATGTACTTTATTAACATAGCCTTGTGTTTAACTTCAATTTTGTTTCGCATAAAAAATTAAAAGTTCAAAAAATAAAGTTTATATACAATACTTAATTTATTAATAATTTTGGGAAAACTAAAATGATTAGAATTTTTATGCACATAAAATGTAGGACAAAATGACCAATAGTTTTTTTAGTATGTAGTTTTTTACTGTACAATATCTGATGTCTGACACTTATTTCAGGCCCTGTATGTATATATATAACCCAACTTAAGCAAAACTCATCAAACTAAAATGCTTAGTCTATTTATTTTACCAATTAAAAAACCATTTCATTTTCGTTTTTTGTTTTTTTAATGTTTCAAAAGATAAACGTTTATCATAAAAAATAAATAATTATATAAGTAAAAAAAAGATAACAGGTTGTTAATAATTATTTAAATTCATTAGAATGTCATTGTTTATAAAAACAAAACTATTTTTTATTGTTTAATAACTTTTTTTTATAAATAATGCACACTTGAACAATTTATATATTATAAATTAAAAATATATATACAACTCCTAATTAAACTTTAAACAAAAAAACATTAACAGTAAATTGTTTCTTTATTTAAAAACGTTTCGCTAATATAAAAACATTTGTTAAAAGTTTTGATTTAAATTATTTCACTTAAGGTACAATTCAAAATATTTTTTATTCTGCGCGTTTTTACAATATTTTTTGAAATATCCGCGGTCAAAACGTCATAGCAAAATGTAATTTGCCCTGGTTATATAAAGACGTGCGATCGCACGTTTTCCTTTGAAAGCCTGTATTTATATAAATGTAATTATGTATAAAATTCTTATATAATGCAAATAAAATGGGTTTATTGTAAACATTATGAATAATTTATTACTTTATTTAATAAAGTAATAAGTAAACCTAATTTATGTATTTAATATACTTACATTGTAATTTATGTATTTAATATTGTATTTTTATTATACATTTTTGTTATATATTTATTATGTATTTAATATATTTATCTCATAATTTATGTAATTAATAGTTTACAAAACATTTTGCCTAGTATAGTAATTTTAAAAAAACTTAATATAAACAGGGCTCAAATTAACACCAAAAAATCTAATCACGAAAAAAAAAATTCCTCCCCCCCCCCACCTTATACCATGCGCCATTTGCAGTAATAGGGGGGGAGGGGAGGTAAGTTGGGTTAGTATATAATTGTAAGTTTTGTACGTAGTTGTTCTATTTTTAACATATTATCTCTCATATTTAAATATAATCTTATAATTTTCTTTTTTGGCAGAGTTTAAAATAGCTTAAGTTACTGTTATTATTTACAACTTAAAGTTTAAGTTGCAGTTGTAATAAGCAATAACGTTTTTAATACTATTGAGATATTTATTTAAGTATATTTTTACTTAACATGATACTTAAAAAGTAAAAGTAAAAAAGTAAAAGTAAAAAGCAAACAATACAATTTTTAAACTACTTAATTAGTCAAAGAAAATATTTAATACGTTCATGCTGGCGTTAAAACACGTGTTAATTTAAAAAAGTATTTAATTGTTAAAAGCTATAAAACAACATTAAAACAAACTGCAAAGTTGTTTTAAAAATATGAAGAGCTTGGAATAATGTAAAACAAATTTGTGACGCTGTTTTGTTTTGATTTATACAGTTTATAAAATAAAACGCGTTTAAAATAAAAGGAAGCAAATAAATAAAATTGAGCTAGTTAATAAGCTAAAACAAAACTTCATACTTGCGCTGATAGACCTATACAAGTTTATAATCTATAGACCAAAGGAGTAAGATCAAAGCAAAAAAATATTAGATACCACGTCTTTTACAAATTATTGTTTCCTAATCAAGCGTACTATTAAAAATTTAAGTATAATTAAGTTTTTCATTCAAAAAGTTTTTAAACTGATGTTTTCATTCAATTTTTTTTTATTTTAATTGTTTTCCAAAAAAAAGTGAAACAAAAAATTTTGTTTAATAAATCGAATTATATTAAGTATAAGAATATGCTTAATATATTTTTTTAGAAATAAATTTTTTCGAACAGAAGTAAAATAATTTGTTAAATTTAATTTTAATTTATTATAATTTTTATTTTAACTTGCAATTTGCAATCACTGCTTTGATGTTTTCAATAGAATGTTTCTACTTTTAAAATTATTTTCAAAAAAAAATATATAATTCAAAACGTTAACAAAATTTGCAATTTACGAAACAAAAAGTTTCATCTTCATTCTCCCTTGTTTCATCAAACTTTTTTTAAGTTAAAATTTTTTTTTTTCAATTTCAAATTTCAATCACAAAATTATTTGAATAAGTGAATTTTAAGGCTAAAGTTCTCTTGTTCAAATAGATTTCTTTTTAAATAAAATTCCTGAAAACAACTTGCGTCTTTATAGAAAATGTTTAGTCTAGATGTCGCTACAAATAAAATGAAAATTTAAAAAAATGGTGTCGCGTTTTTCATATTCTATTCAACAGTTTTTGTTAAAATAATTATTAGTTAAAAGCTTATATTATGTGTTAACAACATGTAAGATCTAAATTGAAACATGCCTATGGCTAACTTTTGCGAGTATATTAAATAAATTAATATAATTGTTAAATTAATACTTGAGTAACTGTAAGTTACTATCTTAACTTAAATGGTTGTTTTTATTCAAGTTTTAAAGTTAATTTATTGTGGTATACTCTGTCCATTCAGTAAAGATAACTAATCATAACTTCAATAGTGTCAAGGTCGTTAAAAGCGAAAAATGTGAAAGCAAAAAAGTTGCTGGTTTCTATTAGTACAATTTTACTAATAGAAATTTTATTTAAAAAAACGAATTAATATATATTTAATTATACTTAAAGCAGTAAAAATAATTATATAAAATTGTTTATAAAATAATAATTTAATTTATTATTAATATGTTAATTTAGAGCAACGTTTTTTTTAAAAAAACATAAAAATGCTGTTTTGTTAAAAAAAGTAGAATGAAGAAAATTTTTTTTGCTTCTGCGCAGAGATTTAAAGTAATTTAAATTAAAAAGTGCTTTACATTGAATAAAAATCTTAGCGCGAAAGAGCAAATGATCATGCTTCTATTCAAAAGACAAGCTTTGCGTGACATTACTATAAAAACATTACTTTTTAAGAATTGCCAAAAAAAAAAAAGCTAAATTAGAAAAATAGTAAATAAACAACTAAAAAAGTAAACCAACCGCGAAAGAAAAAGTTAATTGCCAAAATATAAAAAGCAATTGCGATTCGCGATCGTGATCGAGCCCTGATAAATATATTATCCTTTTCAAATTTTAGTTTTTTGAGCTTAGATTTTTTCTTTTTCATTAAAATTTTTTTTTTTTGTTCGATAATTTATCTTACAAATTGCGTGGCCAAATTATAAAAACAAAATATTTTATGAGTGGTCAGGAATGGCATTTGATCGCACTTCTTTAATTTTTATTAGACATTTCCGGTAAACTTTATCGAAGTCTTTATCGGACAAATATTCCGGTACAAAAAAGTTCGCTCTTTCAAGCCCTGTATATATATGTATATATATGTATGTATGTATATATATATATATATATATATATATATATATATATATATATATATATATATATATATATACATATACGTATATATATATATATACATATACGTATATATATATATATATATATATATATATATATATATATATATATATATATATATATATATATATATACATACATACATACGTATATATATATAAAGTAAATATTACATGGTAAATTATTTTATCAAGTTTCATTTGAAGATTTTCAAATTGGCTTATTATTATGAACCGATAAGCTTTATTAAGACATAATATATTTAATATTACACTGTGATACTGCTGCTCTTTTGAAAAATGAGAAACCTATAATTCTAATATGCAATTTTTAAAAATAATGTCTAAATAGTATCAAAAATAAGATAAATTCTATGAATACTTTACAAAATAAATTAAGAGCAATTAATTACTGACAGCATTTGGGTATTGAAAGCAAAGTATTTATTTGTTTTTAAATGTTATACTACCAGGGTATCCCACAATCCTCTGTAAACAAATTTTTACGCGAGTTAACAGCCCTTGATGCCAACCTGACAGTGTTTGAGGTTTGCAATTTTTTTTAACTTAAGTTTAAAACATGATTTTGTTTGCTGTTTTGACCAAGGTTGATAGGTTTAAACCAATGGTTTAAACCATTTGAAAAATATCAATTTTAACCAAAATAATATTTCTTAAACAACTTGAAATCTATAAATCGAACTATATCTTTCATGTAATACTATGAATGCACCTGTTTAAAAGCATAAAGATGCTTCTGAAAAATAATTTCTCATGTATATTAAATTTACATTAAGTTATTTATTTGACACCTAAACAAGAAGCCCAGACATTATACTAGTATTCTTGCCAAATTTAGTTGATATAGCACTAGTATTAAATTATTTATTAATTTTGCCTCAAAATTTGCTATCCTGACCCACTGTGCAATGCTTGTGAAAATAGTCATGAATGTAAATATTTTTACATTAATATAAAGTTTCTTTGTTCTTCAATAGATTACACCAAGAGATTATTGACTTTTATAACTACATGGCTCCTATGCCTGAGGAAGAAATGATGAGAAATGATGTGATACAGAGGATAACTGATCTTGTTGTTAGTATATGGCCAAGTGCTAAGGTAATGATTTTTAAAATCGAATTAAAATTTTTATTAGGATTAAATATTATTAAAATTATAAATTCATTTATAAATAGATCTGTTGATTAAATGTTTGTTATATATATATATATATATATATATATATATATATATATATATATATATATATATATATATATATATATATATATATATATATATATATATATATATATATATATATGCATATATATACATATATACATATACATATATATATATATATGCATATATATACATATACATGTGTATATATATATATATATATATATATATATATATACATATATACATATATACACATATATATATATATATATATATATGTATACAGGTTGTTACCCAGGAAAAAATTTCATACAGCATTTTTGCCAAATTGGGAATTTAGGTGCAGCTAAAAAAAAAAAAAAAAAAAAAGGGCCTTACATTCTGCAATTAAATTTTATATTTTTGCTGGGAGTTACATTTACAGCAGGATTATTTTTCTACTTTATATATGTTTAATTTTAATTGATCAACTTGTTTCATTATGAGCAATCTTCTAAAGTTTTTATTTAAATTGCTTCTTTTCTTTGTTTTTGACATACTGCAGCCGTTTTTCAAAACGCCTTAATTACGTATTTCGAGAAAGGCGCAATTAAAAGAGATTTAAAAAAAAAAAATCTAAACTCGAGAATAAGTGACGTCAATAAAAATTTTAAATAAAATTTTTTTTTAAACTTTTGAATGAATGATCTTGTTAAGGTTAATGACGCTTGTTAATGATGACACGTTTTTACACATGAAAAAAATCGATCAATTTAATTCATTTTTTCGTCATGCATACTAATTTTTACTAGTCTAGCGAGACACTTTATATCTGAGACTGACTTAATTTTTTTATTTTTTTTTTTTACTATGATCTTATAAACCTCTAGGAATTTTAAACCAATTGGGAATACCGTGTTATACGCGGTGCCAACAGGCTGGGTAACACCCTGGTATATATATGTGTGTATATATATGTATACATTGTATATATATACATATATGTGTATATATATATATATATATATATATATATATATATATATATATATATATATATATATATATATATATATATATATATATATATGTACGGCGGGAAGAATAGAGTGCAAGAGCAGCAAAAAGCTCTCCTAAAGTGAACATAGAGAGCTATGCGAGCTGCTCCACTAAACAGCTTCTTAAGAGAGCTTTTAGTTTTTGCGAGAGCTATCTGTTTCTTCATTAAAAAATTTGCTTATTAATTTAAAAATTTTGGAATTGTGGAAGCCAAGCCTTTTAAATAAAATTATATTTAAAAGGTTGTTAAAGCGAATATTGAAAAAGGAAAAGACGTTAGAGCGAATTTATTCTTCATTCTTTTCTTTTTTTTTTAAACAGCCTGGTTTTTATCTTTGTCTTTCAAAATGTTGCACCAAATTAACTTATTATTAATGATTTAAGTTATTATTTTATCATCAATTTTATATTATTTTATATTATTAATTTTACTACTTTAAGTATATTGAAATATATATTCAATCCTTATTTTTTTTTTTTTTCAAATACTTAATAAATGCTAATAGAAACCAGCAACTTTTTTGTATCAATGTTTTTAAGCTTTTTCTTAAACTTAATGAAATATAATTTGATTTATTAAACCAAATTTTTTTGTTTCACTTTTTGTTGGAAAACAATTTGAATAAAAAAGTTGAATGAAAACATCAATTTAAAAACCATTTAAATGAAAAACTTAATTATACATAAATTTTTATTAATCCTCTAGATCAAGAAACAATAAATTATAAAAAAAAGTGGTGTCTAACTTTTTGTTCTTTAATCTTACTCGTTTGGCCTATAGATTATAGACTCGTATGGTCTATAGAAATGTTTTTGCGCAAATATTAAGTTTTATGAAGATAGTTTTTTAATTTATTAAAAAGAACAATTTCATTGAATTTTTTTGTTTTATTTTAAACGCGTTTTATGTTAAGGTTATAAATTGTATAAAACAGCAACAAAACAGCGTCACGAAGTTGTTTTACATTAACACAAGCTATTTATATAATTAAAACAACTTTGCAGATTGTTTTAATGTTGATTTATAGCTTTTTACAATAAAAATTCAATACTCTTAAAAAATAACGGGTTTTATCGTCAGCAAGAACGTATCAAAGATTTAAATCGTAATCATAAGAATGAAATTTTATGACTATGTTTAAATATGAGAGATAATATGTTAAAAAATAACAATTATGTACAAAAGGTGCTCATGCACCCACCCCCAACCCCATTACCGCAAAGCAGCGCGAGTTATGATGGGGGAGGGGAAGTCAAAAAAATTTTTTTTCTTTGCGGTTAGATTTTTTTGCGATAAATCGAGCCCTGTGATATATATATATATGTATATATCACGATGTTAGCCAGCCTGATGGCACCACGTATAACGCGGTATTCCCAAATGGTTTAAAATTGCCCAAGGTTCATAAGATCATAGTAAAAAAAAAAAAAAATTAAGTCAGTCTCAGATTTAAAGTGACGTGCTACACAATTAAAAAACGCAATTAGTATGCACGACGAGAAAATGAATTAAATTGTAGGTATGTGTGTAAAAATTTCAAATTATTTTTATATATAAATATTATATATCCTTAGAAAGAGCTCTAAATTAGTATTACATTGAAGAAAATTTCATAAAAAATGATAAATCCTACAAAAAGTTATGCCCATTTAAGTAACAAAATTTCATTATAAGGATTGCTTAAGAAAAATGCAACCAACAAGAGAAATTCTCATCCAGCTAACGGTACTTTTGTTATAATAACTTCTATTGTTAAATTGCTTATTATTTTGTTTTCTTCAAATTTCAATTTAACACAATTTAAACAAAAAATAAATATTGCTTATTTAAAGGGATCTCAAACTCCCAACACAACATGTGTTGGGAGTTGGGATCCCTTTAAATAAGCAATATTTATATTTTTTGGGATATTCAAGATAATGTTAAAAAAAAAGTTTGAACCAAGTTTTTTTCATTAAAAATAAATAATGAATGCATACCGAGAAAAACTAATGTTGTTGTTTTAGCCGAAGCTCGCCTTCTCCATTTTTTTCAATAACTTCGTCTTCTCCATTTTTTTCAATAACTCGGAGTCTTTAAATTATACGTCGCGATCTACAGACTTCAGCGATTCCTTTGAAGCGCGTTTAATTAATAAAAGTTTTAGCATTTGACGTCACGGTGATTTTTAACAAAAGAAAAGTGTAATTAAACAAAGCTGCGTTTTTATATTTTAATACAAAAATAAAATTTTAAAAATAATAAAAGCTTTTTATTTCATAGGAGGAACTTTTTTTTTACCGATATCTTAATAATTTTCAGATTTATATATCTTACTTATAATTCTTTTGTTTTTAAATTAAAACAAATATTAAAGCTTTACTTACGAATCTTATGATTTTCATACCAGTATTTTACATTATATAGAACGTTATGTTAGCGGTCTCTCGTTTTTGTGCAAGAGAGCGCAGTATTATATATTCTGAATCTTACTTATTTTTATTTAAACAATGGGAACTTTTTTCTAACTTCTGGTTATTTTGACGCTATGATATTTTTTGTTTTCCCATTGAAAAAAAGTATTTATTAACAATTAATTTCATACACTGACAGTATTAATTAGAGATATTTGATAAATTGTTAACTTTTATTATTATAAAAATTTTTTGATTACCAGGCTTTCCCAGGAAAGGCGTGCGGTCGCACACCTTGTTTGTCCACGCATAGAATAATTTTTTCAGAAAACGTGACCGCGGCATTATTTTGTAAGAAAGCGGAAATTATCTACAGAAAATAAAAAATAATATTATAAAAATGAAGCGAAGTCTAAACAAAGTATAAAATTGAAATTAGATGTAAGAAAAATATTTTGATAATAAAAAAAATTTTTGTAACAAAAAAAAAAAAGTCTTGAACATTTTTTTCAAAATTTTTATACTGTCTTTGTTTTCTTTTATTAGGGTTGCTATTTTCAGCTACGAAATTTGATACAAGTCAAGGAAAAGACGATGATAAGTCATAAAGTTTTCACGAAAATAAAAAGACTTGATATGTAATTTATTCACGAACTTTATCAGACAATGCATTAAAAAACTGATTTATTATTTATGCTAGACAAATTTGGTTAAACTTTTTCATTTAATTTAGTTTTTACGCAGGTTTATGCAAAGGCAATGACTTTATTCCCCAATACTTAGACAAGAAAATAAGTTGCTGTTTTAATTATTAAATATATTATTTGAGATTTTAAACATAAAAAAATTTTAATGTGAAAAAAGTTCTTTTTCGACTTATTTAAAACTGATTATACTGAGTCAATGCTCGCCTTTTATTACGTTGAAATTATTCAATTGCATAATTTTGTAATTACGAAAGAAGTTAAAAAAATAATTGCATTGCTTCTGTTGTCATTGTTACGAAAACAGTTCCTTTGGGACATTATTATATATTAACACTCGTTCACAATGTCAATTAATGATTGCAAAATAAGCAACTCAATCGTTTGACAATAAAATTTTCTTTCATTTAAAAAACAAACAAACATATTTTACTAATAAATAGCAATTGTTTTCGTGTTTTCTTGCGTATCAATACATTCAAACATTAAAGTCAATACATTGAAACATTTAAATGTGTTTACGAAACATTTAAAAACTGTTTATAGTTCTAGCGTGAATTTTAAAGTATTACTGACTGATAAAAGTCATAAACAAATTTTACATTAAAAGGTCCTTTTATTTTCTTTAAACATTAATTTTTTTCTTTTTGATTTGATTTTTCTTATTGATTTGATTTTTCATAGCTTAAATAACTACCACCCTAAAAAAATATAAATATAAAATGTAGGTAAATTTTTTTTTTAATAATATACATTAATTTTTTAATTTTAAAGCACAAACAGATTTCTGTTATTTACTTTAAGATTGCTTGCATTTTCACAGTATTTTCGTTTAGCTTTGTTTTGGCGCAAATTCTTGAAACGCATAATAATAAAACGTGGTCAGAAAAATTTATTCTATGCGTGGACAAACAAGGCGTGCGACCGCACGCCTTTCCTGGGAAAGCCTGGATTACGCTGATTTATTTTAAATTGCTAAATTTGCTGAATTGGATACGGATAAAAAGAAAATATCATTTTATTTTACATTTGATTTTTGATAATGAAACGCAAAATTAACACATTAATTAATGGCAATAATTTAAGATAATTGGTTTTTAAATTGTCAAAATATCATAAGGCGCGTTAAAAAACATTATATTTAGTATTTCCCAATTTGTATCGTATTTGGCATTTGTCTCTTAACATGAAAAATTAAAAAAATTTTAAAACACAACAAATACGAATTTTCAAGCAATTTTTTCTTCCAATTTTCATTTATTCAAAGAAAAGTTACTATTAAACTTTTATTTCTCTCATCTAAAAAAGAATGAGTGACGCAAAAAAAAAAATATTATATACAACTCTTATTCATTTGAAGTTTAATAACGCGAAACTTTTCTTTCTCTTTTGTTCTACTCTTTTTATAAAAAAAAGCGAGCGATGAAATAAAAACTTTTCTTTCTTAACATAAATTTATACTTAGAGATAAAATTAAATTAGAAATAAAGCAACAATGAACAAAGCAACTAACAGATTAATCTCAGACTATTTTTATATTAATGAAAATAATCAACATAAACAACATTACCAACAACAATTATCAAATAAACAACACAATATCTCATAATTTTAGGGGCTTTTTATTTTTATTGCTTAGTCGTTCTAAATAATAAGTAAATTTAGTTCAAGTTAATATTTCAATATTTACAGTTGCAATATAATAAAGAAATAATGTTTAATGTTGAACTTTTTTTTAATTATTTTTTACCTACATTTGTTATAAAAAACTTTTAAACCCCCGTCTTAAAATAATTTGTTTTAAATATATTTCCAAGTGATTATTCAAAATAATTTTTTTCGCTTGACTTCCCGAACTTCATGCATAGCAAATTGAAACGAAATATTATCCAACCAAATAAAAATGCTTTTACTAATTTTATAAGGGTAGTTAATGTAAAAAAATTTTTTATCAGTCTTGATTGAGATAATAAATATTCATAATTTTTAAATATTAAACATATGGCGCAATAACAATTTATAGCAACAAACCAGCATAAAATATTTGAGGTTTTTAATATCCTTTTAAATGTTAAAAATAGAAAGAAAAAAAAAAACTTAACAAATAACCAAAAAAAGTTTGAATAAAAATAAATAAAAATATTTCCAGAGTTTCATTTGTTAAAAGTCTACCGTGATGTTAAAAACTTGAACTTTTATGAATTAAACGCGTTTCAAAGGAAACGCGCCAAAGTCTGTAGATTGCGGCGTATAATTTAAAGACTCTGAGTTATTGAAAAAAATCGAGAAGGCGAGCTTTGGCTAAAACAACAACGTTAGTTTTTCTCGGTATGCATTCATTATTTATTTTTAATCAAAAAAACTTGGTTCAAACCTTTTTTTTAACATCTTTAATATGAACACAACATGTGTCAGGATTTTGGGATCCCTTTAAATAAATAAATTATTTTCAATGACGAATAAAATTTTTCTTAAAAAAAAACATAGATTTTATATATATTACAAAATTAGCGCATATATACGTGCTATTTTTTATAAACATTATTTTATATATTCAGATTTTTATATTAAAAGGCGTATTCTACTTGCTGTGTTATTATATAAGTATAACTTTGGATAAACTAAAAAGTGTGCTTAAATATAAAGACAATTAAAAAATTTAATAGTCTCTATATTTATACATTTTTTTTGCAATGATAATGACTGATGGATCAACTCGGAAAACACGTGGCTAAAGTAATAGCAAACAGTGTTTGGGGAATACAAGGTTTGTTTTTGTTCAACCTGCTATTATTATTAAGCAAGTCTTTTCCAGTTAAAACCAATAATAAAAGAACTTAAAACCTTTTTAATTATTTTACTATACAACAACAGGAGGTGGTAACACTTAATGTTAGTATTCAGAAAGATATATTGACATGTATTAGGAGAAGTGTTTTAGTGTATCTTTCGTATACCGCCTTGATTTAAATCGATTAAGACTCACATCCCGTCAAAAAAGAAAAGATTACTTTTAAAATATATTTCGTAAATAAAAAATTAAAACTAAATGATTGTATTCCCATTTGCTTAGTAATGTTTTTAACATATTTGTGGCTATAAAAATAGCCTAGTTTTGAAGCACATCCAAAGTTAGAAAAAGTCAATTCTTCTGCAACAGAGTTAACACAGTGCAATGACATCTATTTAAAAAATTGATCTCTGAATAAACACATGTTACCATAACACAATCATTTTAAATAGAGAAGCCATATGTCCTGGAAAATAAATATGTAACTGTTATTAGAAATTTGATTACTGTTATTAGAAACAGTAAATAAGCTTTGGTTTCCCATAGCACGTTGCATTGGGAAACCAAATTTTTTTGGCAGTAGTGATGACCCATGCAATCATTTTGTTTTGAATATCAGCAGGCTTGTTGCTAAGCAGAGCAGGTGTTTTATTTTTGCAAGCATGAAGTTTTGAAGAAAGAAAACTAAGCGTGGCATTAGGAGCTTTCTGCTTTGCAGCGCTAAACATGCCCATAAGTTCCTCTGAATCAATGTTATGAAGCCTTGTTGATTTAGTCTGGTTCATAAGTTGATCATTAGAACTTATGTCAAATTGCCACTTGTACTGTCTGTCAATAACACTAACAACATCATTCAGACAGTCAGCTAATGTTTTACTCATTTCATCAGTTACTGGGCAAAAGCTGATTATTGAATCAAAGACTGGATTTTTAATACCATTTCTAAAAAAATCAATTTTTTGTTTAATTAGATATATAGGATTCATCCTGCTCTCGATGAAAACATTTCGAACATCTTTGACTACCTGAATGCCAGATATGCAGTCAAGTCCCTGACCAGGTGCAACATAAATTTTTTTCATCCAAGGACCAGTCAGTAGCTTCCCAATTAAAGCTAGGGCACACAACTCATGGATACCTGAAATAAAAAAGTCAAGAAATAATAAATAATATATGTGTATATATATATATATATATATATATATATATATATATATATATATAATCAGGGTAT
The DNA here is from genome assembly GCF_022113875.1 of Hydra vulgaris. Lineage (NCBI taxonomy): Eukaryota > Metazoa > Cnidaria > Hydrozoa > Anthoathecata > Hydridae > Hydra > Hydra vulgaris. The sequence continues at coordinate 23,628,311 of NC_061156.1, read as the reverse complement.
TGTAGCTGGTAAAATTCACTATATAACTTGGCAAGATTATCAATAGGCTTAATACCTCCAGGAAGTTGATCAATAGCTACAACTGCATACTGATTCGGTTGTCAATTGCACTACATTAACATGAACACCCTCCTGAGTTGTCGCATCAAATCCAATTGTCAGATTTTTTGTGGAAAAATCTGACGATTGGATCTCAGCAGTCTGATATTACACCTAGCTCACACATCATTTGCTCCACAGTAGTGTGATGCCGATGTGACTAAATTGATAGCCAGTGTGTTCACCAGTTTTTCGGAGAAGATATGGTACACTATGTGTAGGTACTTGGCACACAAGCATTTGCTCCACCTCCTCCTGTAAAACAGTATTTCATTTTCATTTCCAAGAATTACAGCATTTTTGTCAGCAAGTTGTTGGCATAACTTTATCTTATCAAAAAGCCATGTTTTTTGATAAGAGAAATTGTTTTCCGTGAATGTTAGATATGTTGATTCAAACAAAAAATTTTGTTTTGAAGTTTCTTTAACTGTAAATTTAAATATCTTTCCTTTAATTTTTTCCAAAGCTGATGTATAGTTTTCTCCTTGTTAGTAATAACCTGATTTAAATATTTAATTTTGCGATTAAACCAGGACCAGATAAAGAAAATGATTGGTGATCACTATTTACTACAGACAGTGTTGTGTTAAAAAGATAATGAAGAAGAACCCGAAACAGTGTTAATTGAGCTTGCCATTGACTGCAAGGATTGTGTTGTAACTAATGTTATTATTTGGCCTGCAAAAACCTTGTTGCATATATCAATGAAAAGATTTGAAATTCGCAAAAAATTATGTGCATATAACTTAGATGTATTCACTAGACGCACAATCTGATTTTGACAATTTTTAAGGTTAAAAGGCTTATTGACTAGTTTTTTTATACATTCGCTGTTGGTTATGAATATAAACAGTACATGTCCATTCTTACATTCAATGTTTAATTGAGCAGGCAATGCAAAGTTACAAGCTAAATAACTTTCGGCTTCACCATAAAATAAACGTCTACTCTTTTTAGGGCCCATGAATCACATAAATAAAATAGCTGTAATCGTTCACTTGGATCAGCTACTAATCACTTTTAATCAAAAAACTGACTTCCGCTTTCAAAGTGATAAGACGTGTTTTTTTCAGCGTAAGATTTAAATTTCTTAAATCTATTATTAAATCTTAAATCTATTATCAATATTTTGTTTTCCTAAACTATTATATTCTCTATTTCCAAGCTTATATTTCTAGTTTTTTTTTTTTTTTTTTTTTTTTTTACAACTTTATATTATCCTTATTTGATAAAAAAAAAATTTGTGTTTAAGTTTTTCTTTTTTATATAAAGTCTATAACGTTTTTTGCATATATATTTTTATTGTATTTTGTACGTTTATTTACTTTTGCTCTATTTGTAAGACATCTTATTAACTTCTTAATTGCATTTTATATATCTATTATCAATTCTTAAATCTGTTAATAATATTTTGTTTTCCTAAACTATTATATTCTTTATTTCTAAGCTTATATTTTTCTATATATATATATATATATATATATATATATATATATATATATATATATATATATATATATATATATATATATATATATATATATATATATATATATATATATATATATATATATATATATATATATATATATATATATATTTGACAGCTTTATTTTATCCTTATTTGATTAAAGTTTTTTTTTTTTTTGTGTGTGTTTAAGGTATTTAAAAAATTACAACTTTATATTATCCTTATTTGATTAAAAAAAAAATTGTGTTTAAGTTTTTCTTTTTTATATAAAGTCTATAACGTTTTTTTGCATATATATTTTTATCCTATTTTGTACGTTTATTTATTTTTGCTCTATTTATAAAATATCTTATTAACTTCTTAATTGCATTATATATATATTTTAGTATTTTTTTTTTTTTTTAATTTATATTTTTCTTGCTGTAAATTGCTTAATAAATTTTTTGTTATTTATTATTATTATTGTTGTATATTATTATTATTTTTATATAATCCTAATTTCACTAAAATCGACACGACGAAATCACAATATTCATGATTAAACAAGGTAAACTAAGTTGTTCGGAACTATCCGATATTATACGTGATCAGAATGAAACCATTCAACGTCTTATAAAAAGAATTGAGTTATTAGAATCGAAAAAAGAAACCGAAAACAGTTCAGCTACATTTTGGTCAAATCTTAATAATAAAAATAAATCTGCAGAAAAAGCTATTGTTGTAAACTCAATTACAAAAACTATATTGTCTGAACAGGAAGAGAAAAAAAAGCGTGAAAAGAACATCGTTTTTTCGTGTTCATTTAAATTATTTGATTCCAGAATCAAATAATTTAAATGAACATGAAAAAAAACAACGACGACAAAAAAATAATTAACAAGATATTTGAGGAAATTGGAAAAGGCAATGAAAAACCTATTAAAATAATAAAAATAAAAAAAAAGATTAAAAAAAAAAGACACAAAAACTCCTCCCCTTGTTATTGCCGTACTTCCTGAAAACTGCGAACGCAATAAAGTTTTACTTGCATCAAGGGAATTACGCAAAAACGTAAACTACACAAATGTCTTCATTAATCCAGATATGACTCTTGCCGAAAAGCAAATCGATTCTCAACTAAGAAAGGAAAGAAATAAAAAAACCAATTACTCCTAGAAATTGAACCAAAGTCACCCTTTTGATGGTGCATTAGGCGCAACGAAGTCATTAAACTCAATTATAGTAAACGAAAAATATAAAAAAACTATTAAAAAAAGTTGGACTAATTTACAAACCAATAAAAAAATTACTGAAATTAAATCCTTAAAAGCTATCTACACAAACATTGACTCTCTATTAAATAAGCGCCATGAGCTCAAACAAGTTGTAAATAATCTGAAACCCCAAATTATTTTTCTAACAGAGACTCTACCTAAAAACAAAAAAATTGAAATTAACGATCTTGAGTTTGCTATTGAAAATTACTTACTATATACAAACCACAGCAATAATTCCTGCAAAAGAGGTTTAGCAATATTTATACATAGCAAACTATAGTCGTCCTTATTTAATCTTGATATATTTCCATCCAAATCGCTTAGTTGTGAAATTACAACAAAAACTTCTAAGTTGTTATTAAGCTTATATTACAGATCACCAAACAGTAATGATGAAAACACAAACTGCATAAATCACCGCATCACCAAACTTTCTACTAAGTATCCAAACATTCTTATTATCGGAGATTTCAACTACCCAGATATCAGTTGGCAAAATCCAAAACAACCTATAACAAATGCCACTAAATCAATTAAGTTTACTAAAAATATTTGTGATTCTTTTCTAACCCAACATATTTCAAATGCAACACACATAAGACAAAATCAAAAGCCAACTACAATTGACCTCTTATTTACTTCTGATGAAAACATGATTTTCCATTTAACTCATCTAGTACCCATTGGCAAAAGTCATCATCAATTACTATACTTTACTATATTAATTAAATCTATTATAAATATACCACCATACTTTACAAAACATTTATATACAAAAGGAAACTATGATAAAATTAATGAAGACCTTGCAAATATTAAACTTTGTCCAACATCCAACTCGGACCAATTATGGAGTATATTTTTCAATAAACTTCAAAATAGTATAAACAATAACATACCAAAATCCAACATTAAAAATATAAAACGTTCAAAATGGATTGACTCTCAAATAATCCATGAACTTAAAGACAAACAAGCAAAATATCGTCAATATATACTAAACAGAAATGAAGAAACATATAATGAGTATTGCATTTCACGAAACAAAACAAAAGCAGTGTGTAGAAAAGCAATAATTGAATTTAAAAAAAAACTTGCTAGAAACATCAATCAAAATCCTAAAGCATTTTTCTCGTATGTCAAATCAAAAAGAAAAACCAGAGACATTCCCTGACATCCAATACAATAAGGTTGTTGCAACTTCTGATCGAGATAAAGCTCATCTATTCAATAGTTATTTTGCTAATACTTCTACAAACGAAAAAATAACAACAATACCGCCATTTAACCTAACATATAAAAGTGTAAACCCACTTTCAAACAATATTGATTCAAGTCCAAAAAATATAGAAACATACTTCCAAAATCTAAACGCGTCTAAATCACCAGGCCCTGATGAATTACACCCAATAGTTTTTATAAAAACTTGCTCTCAAATATCTAAACATTTACCTACTATTTTCAACAAAGTCCTTGAGATTGGATCAATACCCCAAATATGGAAAGACGCAACAATTTCACCCATATTCGAAAAAAGAGAAAGATCTAAAGCAATTAATTATAGACCTATCAGTATAACTTGTACCTCAATAAAAATCTTTGAAAAAATTATAAAAAAAACATATTATGACACACCTGATTAGCAATAACTTATTAAGTCCACACCAATATGGATTTCATCCAGGTCATTCCTGCTTAACTAACATTTTAACTGTAATTAATTATTGGACATTATCACTTGATAAGAATATTCCTATCAACAACATTTATCTCGATTTTGAAAAAGTCTTTGACAAAGTTCCATATAAATTTCTTATTTCTGAACTTAAAGCTTATGTTATAAATGGTTCAATACTATATTGCATAGCAAACTTTTTGGAAAACCGTAGACAAAGAGTTGTTATAAACGGTAATTATTCCAACTGGGTGTCTGTTAAAAGTGGAGTTCCCCAAGGCTCTGTCCTTTCAGCGTTACTCTTTATTATATATGTCAACGATATCCCTGAATTAATCAAATCAAAAGCTGCTCTTTTTGCTGATGATACCAAAATCTTCCGATCTTTATAAAGTACCCAATCTGCGCAAGAATTACAAAATGACATTGACGCTCTTGTTTTATGGTCTCAAAAATGAGGAATGAAATTTAACATTGATAAATGTTCTGTAATACACTTAGGACACAACAACAAATCCCATACTTATAATATGCATGATCCAGAACAAAATATAAAAGTAAACATTAAACCCACAAATTGCAAACAAGATTTAGGCGTTCACATGGATTTAAACTTATTATTTTCAAAACACACAACTATTCAAGTTAACAAAACAACACAAATAGTAGGAATAAGAAAAAGAACATTTACATTTTATCCAAATTTATCATCCTTCAAAAAACTATTTACAGCTCTAGTCCGCCCTCACATAGAATACTGTGGAACAGTTTGTGACCCTGTACTTCACAAAGACAAACGACAATTAGAAAATGTTTTAAGAAGAGCTTCAAAAAGAATTAAAGGGTTATATGATCTACCATATAAACAAAGGTTATTGGCGCTAAATATGATAACTATTATATATAGGCTACTTCGCGCAGATCTAGTTAACGTTTATAAATAGTGCAAAAAAAACAAACAATGGTGATAGAAGTCTGTTTGAAATTGATAGCCAATTTATTACTCGTGGTCATATCTATAAACTAAAAAAACATTCTTCCCGATTAAATTTACGCATTAACTTTTTCTCTCTAAGAATAGTTAATAAATGGAACTCTCTTCCTAATGAGATTGTAACCGCTTTATCACTAAAATCATTTAAGCTACTCACTAAAATACGCTTTATCACTAAAATCATTTAAGCTAAAAATGAATGGCTTCTCTATGACTAATCTGCATTTATTTTAGTTATAAAATTTCTATAGTTTCAAATAATATATGAGACCAGGTTGACAGGCAATTTGTGCCTATACAATTTATTGTAAACCTTAATTGTAAAAAAAAAAAAAAAAAAAAATCACAACCACTATGTTAAAAAAAATGTTTGAATGTACATTAGAAAAAAAAAACTACTTAAAATATTTAATAAAGTACATTAAAAGTATGTTATTCATAATTTCTACTTGATAAGTTCATAAAGTAACTTATCTGGTAATAGGTTCTTAAAATAACATGTACACATTAAGTGGACATTTTAATATTATTTTTTACATGTATGTACATTAAAAATATATCATTAATAATCTCCACTTAACTGGTTTATAATACTTTTCTACTATTATTTTAGGTATAGATATTATTATTAAATAACACTCTCATACTCTATTTTTGCACTCCCTAGAGGTACCAAATATTACGTTTTTTATGGTGGCTCGGGGGGTGCGTGTGATTACTGTTTGTTATGACTGTGGTCACGGTTATGAGCATTTAGTATTATTGACTTTTTATTTTAAAAATATGTTGAGTTTTCATATCAATTTCTTTAAAAGTGTTGTGCAATAATAATTTGTTAAAAAATAGAGTTTTGTTTTACTTGTATTAATACCAATTTCCATTTAATTTATAAAGAGTATTAGAGTGCAATTATTTTTACCTGAAATTTGGCAGGTATGTAGAAAATAGATGTAGAAAATTAAATGAACATATTACAGAAATCAATTAGCTTCAATATTAATACACTTCCACAACAGGAACAAAGTTTTTAATTCCAATAAAATTATTGAAAACGTTAGTAACTGCAAAAAAATAACCATAAAACAAACTTTAAACCTTCTACTTTTAAAATAAAGTCTAAGTTAATATAAGATTCTAAAAAATAAGGTAACAAACTCATCCTTACAACACTTACACCATGCATGCTGTGAAAAGGTAAGTCACAGATTTTTACTTTAAAATCGGTGTCGTAAAAGCCAGATAAAAGCCAGCACGTACCTATAAATTGATTGATTTTTTTTTTAATGTGTAAAAACTTGTCGTCATTAACAAGAGTCATTAACATTAACATTCAAAAGTTGAAAAACATTCAAAAGTTAGTAAAAAACTTTTTTTAAATTTTAATTGATGTCAGTTATTCTCTAGTTTAGATTTTTCCATACGTTTTATTTTATTAGTTTATTTTTATTATTCAAAAACTCTTTATTTACATTTTTGCTGTTTACCTTAAGTTTAGTAAAGTTATAAAGAAATTTGCATAATTATATTATACTTTAAAATAAGTTGATGTTTTTATACTAAAAGATATATTAATACTTTCGGTAAAATAAATTAGCTAGTAGAGTAAACTGAAAATAACAACAAAAATAATCAAAAATAAAACTTGCAATGAAACATATAAATTCCATAACTATTTATTACAGGTAAATTTAATTCTATTATATGTACTATATGTAAAATTTAATTATATTAACTATATGTAATATTTAATTCTATTATATGTACTATATGTATTATATGTAAAAGGCAAAATAAAATGCTCAGATTTTAAAAGAAAATTTAAAAGTTTACCAAGCAGTAAATTCTTAAAATTATCAAATTCCAGAAAATTTTCTGATAAATTTTACCTTCACAATACTAGATTTTTGATATTACTTAAGAGTGAATGGTAGTTTTTAGAATAGCATTGCCTTAAGTTTATTTGGAACACAAATATCAACTCAGTAGCCAAATGATTAAACATGAGTAAATTAAAATTTTAAAAATCCATTTAATTATTTAGAACAAAATTATTTTTTTAGGTTGAAGTTTTTGGTAGTTTTCGTACAAATATATATTTACCAACAAGGTATTGCTTTACTTAATTTGAATTATTTTTTCTTTAATTTGATTAGTTCTAACTATCAGGGTTGGGGTCAAATATTTTTGATCAAATACATTTATTCTATTATCAAAATCATTTCAAAATCATTAGTTTTAACTATAATATAAAATAGAAATAAAAAATATATAACTTTTATGTATATCTTTTTTATTATATAGTTGTATTTATTTGGACCTAGGGGAAGGCACGTATAGCCTATTCAGATTAGGTGTTAACTTCATGCATGGAAGGTCTGCGGTTTGTATTTCACCTCATCCAAAATCTTTTTTAAGTTTTCTACCCTAAGTCTTAAGTTTTCTACTACTACTAAGTTTTCTTTTTGGTTTACTATTTTATTAGTGATATATATGTAAACAGTTATTAACAATTAATGATAATTATTAATAATAGTTCACTAATAACATAGTAGACCGAAAGGGAGGGGGTAGGTAGAACTAAATGCAATAAGTCAAAGCCAAATAAGCAACAGATATCCAAAATTTCATAGCGCTAAAAGATCAGGGATGAAAAAGCGTACAAAAATAAAAAGGTAATACCAACGGGTCAGGGTAACATTCGTTTTTGCTATGTCTAATAACATCTGTCCAACAACATCCAAAATTTTATCAATGTATAACAACATCCCTGCAACAACATCCCAAGTTTTATTGATGGTAAGTAGCATCTGTCCAATAGCATCCAAAATGTCATTGATGTATAATAACATCCGTGCAACTACATCTGTAGATTTTTTAGATGTAACTACATTCAAAATTTTTTTAATAATGCATTATTTTTATCAGATGTAGTTAGTTATACATCTGATTTTTTTAGGATGTAACTAATCCATAAAAAAAAAAATTATTGTAATGCATTATTTTAAACATAATAGATTATTATTTTAAAATTATTATTTGATAGACTGCTTGGCCAAACCAAACCCTCAGTCGATGTAGCAGCACTCCATTGCGAGTCAGGCTATTTGTCAGTCGATGTAGCAGCACTTATATAATATAATAATTATATATGTAACTGCATCTGGAATTTTTTTTTTTAATAATGAATTATTTTAACCAGATGTAGTTACACATCTGATTTTTTTTGATGTAACTAAATCCGAGAAAAAAAATAATTTAGAAGTGCATTATTTTAACCAGATATAATTACACATCTGATTTTTTTCGGATGTAATTTAATAATGCATTATTTTAGACAGATGTAGTTACACATTGAGAAAAACTACCGGATGTAGTTACACCTTTCTAAAGATGTTTTTAGACATCAAAGAAATTTTGTATATTGTTGGACAGATGTTAATTTAGTAAAGAAAAAAAGCGAATGATCTTGGACAAAAATGTGCAGATGTTATTTCACTACTTCACAGATGTTGTTGGACAGATGTAGTAATCTTTTCCCATACAAAAAATTAAGGCTATGTGAAAAATGTGTAGACAACATGATCTAATTAAAGTTTAAAAACTATGTATATATATATGTGTGTGCACCTTGTAAAGTACACTAAAAGGCTTAAATGGTATTAGAAATCTGAATGTGAAGAGATGTGTATCATTCATAAACTTACAACAAAAAGATTTTTATATACAAAAAAAAAGCTAAATGGTTACAATGCAAATATATGACTATTTTAAATGATATTTAAAAAAAAAACAATTTAAAAGAATTGACATTGGTGGGATTCGATTTATGGAATATCCGTTTTGAAGTGATATATATATATATATATATATATATATATATATATATATATATATATATATATATATATATATATATATATATATATATATATATATATAAAAGTTAAGTAAATTAAAATAAAACTCAAAAACCTCAAAGTTAAAATTACTTTTTAATATGTTTTTAATTACATTTGAACTAAACTACTTAAAAACTTATCTTTTGAAACATTTCATTAAATTTACGCAAATATCTTTTACAAATTAATTATAATTATTGTTTTATGAATGTACAAATTTTATTTAGATTATTGAAAAGTGAAATTAAATTATTGAAAAGAAGTAATATATAATCAAGTAAACTTGATTTTTTCATAAAAGTATGTATTGGTATATGTTTTCAATGAATGTAACTTGACATTTATAATCAGACATTATTTGGGAAAATTATCCGTGAAAAACCATTTTTTTATGAAAATTAAAGTTATTATTTTCAATAACACACCTAAATGAGTATGTTTAACAATAATGTCACATTAGATTCAGATAAACTATGGTAGTGTTTTTTCTACAAAAGTTATTTATGCATATATAATCATAACTTTTATCCTTATTCCAAAAACTGTTTTCAGTATTAAGTATCATTTTTTGAAATTTTTGATTAAAAATCTTTAATTGACTTTTGGTTTCTTTTATTTTTATAACAATAATTTAAAAGTAACCTAAGTTACTTTTAACTTATGTTATAAAAACAGTTGTATGTTTGAACACTAAGTCGATAAAAATAGCTATTATCGCTTCAGTAATGTATTAAGACAAATAATTTTTGTTGTTAGCACAGCACAAAATAAAATATATATTTCATAATTTATTCCAACTGCTTTTAAAAGTAGCATATTTTTTTGAAATATACCAACACAAATGTATTGAATTGTAATAGGTTCATAAATTATGTCAAACAAACACTTCAAGATATCTTTATAATTATATTGATATATCTTCTGCAAAACTGTTGTAATAGACACTTAAGTTGTTGATAATATTTTGCTGTTATTTACGAATTCTTTGTTCGCATAACTTAAATACCAATAAATAAATAATTTTTTGGCTTGCCACTAACAACCAATTGGAATTGTTTAAAATTATTAGCTTTTTTTTTTATGAGTTTGTTTGTTAGTTTGCCTTTGCTTGTTTGCCTTAGTTGCATTGAAATGTAAAGATTTTTTTTTATTGCATTTAAATTGTTAAAACATCAAAACAGCTGTTGTCAAGTTGTAAAGAAAAAAAAAACAAGTGTTATCAGTTACAGCGTCAAAACTTAAGTTTATCTAAAAAAATATACAATATTAAATTGGAACTATTTAATTAAAAAAATGCAAAAATCTGCGATGAAATATTTTAAATAACTAACCTTAAATAACCTTGATTTCAATTGCATAACTTGGTTCTGTAAAACCATAATAAGTATATTTAAAAAATTTGATTGGACACTGTCCGACTCAAACAAATTTTGTTTGGACGTTTTGTCTGGGACTTTATAAAAAATTGAGTCTTGGTATGGAAAATAAATATAATTATATAATAAAGAAAGTTATACATAAAGTTATATGCTTGCATTATATAGACATTTTCATATAGAGACAATATATACTTGTTGCAATAAAATTATACAAATATATTTCACAAACAGATATAATTTATATTTTCGCTTTCCTATTTAAATAAAAAATAATTGAAATATAGGCAAGTTGTTATTTTTAATGTCGACAATAAACTGTTTTTTTTTTTTTTTTTTTTTTTTTTTTTTTTTTTTTTTTTTTTTTTTTTTTTTTTTTTGCTTTTCCTTGTCAAATTTTGTTGCTAAAAATAACAAACACCCTAAAAAAAACAAAAACAGTACACAAATTAATTAAATTATTTTTTATTTTTATTTATTTTTTTTTCTATTTAAATTTATGTTAATTTCCTATTTATTAGTTTTGCTTTCTTTGTTTTCGAAACTTAGTTTTTTCTGCAATGCACATTATAAAAAAAATTGCAAACAGCCACGACCAACTTGTCTTCAATAAAATACTTATGCATGAACATACAAGACAAAAAACTGCGCACATTTTCTGGGAAGGCTTGAACCATGTATTCTTGATTTTGACCCAGAACTCTAACTATTGCACAATGGCTGCTTGCATATTAGTAATAGTAATAATGATATCTAGGTCATGTGTGGCTTCTTTGCTATTGTAAAAAAAAAAAAATTACCTAGGATATAATAAACAATTCTATTAATTGCAGATAAGGGTAAAAAGAGCTAATAACTATTGGATTTTTAATCTCAGTGTTTAATATTATAATAAAAGTCTTAAGTCCTAATTTGCAACGCCAGGAATGTCATACCATTGTAAAAAGTTGCTTCACCTATATTAAAACTTATATTGCATGTTTAGATTATCTGTCTGTTGTCAAATTATAATAGCCTGTTGCCAGGGGCTTCAGTACATACATCAACAGGCTAAATAGGTAGAACATGCAAGGAGTGTAAATAAGTAGTAAAAAATAAATAACACTCAACTGAGTATTTTTAATGTGATATTAGCATTAGGAAAATTACTATTCAAAGTTAACAAAGTCTTCTTACCTTAACAAATAAATAAATTGTGGACTTTTATATCCAATATTTTTGCTGTTGTTGCTATCTAGCCAATAAGTTAAAATACTTAAGGACGTTAAAGCAGCAATAATATATAATCTTAACCAAATATATTAGACAACCTATTAATTAAATAAAATCTGTTAAAGAACTTACCAACTAAATAAAATATATTAAACCTATTAAATAAATAAAATGTATTAAACAACCTATTAAATAAAATTTATTAAACAATCTATTAAATAATCAAATTTATATGTTTAATGTTTGATAAAATGTTTAATAAAATATAGTCGAGGCCAGGTTTTGACCGGGGCTGCATAAACATTTATAAATCCTAAAGTATATATTTTTATTCAAAATCCATGTTTTATATATATATATATATATATATATATATATATATATATATATATATATATATATATATATATATATATATATATATATATATATATATATATATAATCCTCGGAATTAGGGTCGGCATTTGGCAATGCCAACCTAACTGCCAACTGAAAGTACTTAAGGTCGGCAAAAAATTGCCTCGTTTCTATGTTTTATGTTCAGATCTTTGTATCAAATAATTTTTGCCGACCTGATGCTGACACTCAAAAAGATTGAGGTCGGCAAATTATTGCTGACCTCATTTTTCCTAATTCTGAGGGTTGATATATATATATATATATATATATATATATATATATATATATATATATATATATATATATATATATATATATATATATATACATATATATACATATATACATATATACATATATAAATATCATTATGATCAACATGATCATCATTATGATCATGATGATGATGATGATAATCATCATCATCAACAACAACAGCTTAAAAGAGGAAGGCTAAAGCCTAATGATCGTGATCAACATCATCATGATGGTGATGATCATCATCATCATTATTAACATGATCATCATCATCATCAGGCTTTAGCCTTCCTCTTTTATGCTGTTTCTCTAATATAAACAATCTAGAGCTTTTTTTTTTCTCAACTAAAGCTCATTGATACAATATGTAAGACACTCTTTTCAGGCTTTCTTACTTCTGCCTCTACCATTTTCTGCTGAAACTGCTACCTCTCTACATGCTGATAACTAAATTTCTTTAATCTTTTCTATCAAATGTTGTTTGATACAACGTTTTTTTTAATCTGTCTAAGATCAGAAAAAACGATTATGCCTCTATTTTTTAAACTGCTAGAATCACACATCCATCTGATCATCTTCTTTTTTAACAAATAATAAACCATTTAAATTCTAAAGTTTATATAACAATGAAAGGGTATTTTATGCCAGCATCTAAATAAATAGCAAAGATATGTTTATATCCATAATATGTATCCATAAAGTGCATCTTGGAAGCTTTTATTCCTTCTGGAATAAAAGTTTAGAAGCTTTTATTTCTTCTCTTCAATTTTAAGGCCTTATTTTACTCCACATTTTTCACCATCTTGAGCAGTTGCTTTATTAAAAATTATTTTTTTTTTTTTTATCTTTTTTACAAGAACATCTCTCTTAAATGTCCTTTTATTATTGCAAGAAGCCAATTTAAAAAAGTCCTTTCTAATGTTAAGTTCTGTTTTCTCATTTTACTAAATCTTGTATCTTATCTCATTCATGTCTGTTATTCTCAGTTTACTAAATCTTGTTTCTTATCTCAGATGTTAGGTTCTAGAGACTTTTGGTTAGTCTTCAACAATGGCGGGGTCAGTAACTAAAGTAAGTCTAACATTTAATCTCTAATTCATGGGTCTGATCTTTTTACTTCTTCCCAGAATAAAGCAGAGGTTTTTTTGCAAAGAAATCTCATTCTAATTTGACTCTTGAATATAATGGCCATACTCTTCCTGACAGTTAAACAGATTAACCCATTGCTAAACATGAAAATCACTCTGGCTTTTCAGATTAACCCATTGCTAAACATGAAAATCACTCAATGCTAAAGTTAATTCTCAATAAAGCACTTTTACAGTTAGTGCTTCAGAATAGATTTCGATCATAGTCTTAAAAAAGTGTTCTGCAGAACTCTCTTCAATTTTTGCTAAACTTTTAAAATGATTCTCTATTTTAAAGTAACTCATAATTGTGGTTGCTTGCAATCTTGCTAAAAATAAATTAGAGTTTAAAAATATATTAATATATGCCAGTATTTAATAAATAGTGAATTTAAGCATAAAATTATAATATATTTAGTATTATCAATTTTTTTCTTGACCTGGCTATCAACCCCTGCTAAATCTTATAATTTTGCCGGGGCCAGGTTTGCAAGTGTCCCATTTTTAGCTGGGGCCAGGGGCCCAATTATTTACTAATAAGAAATTCTCTTGGAGAAGCTGATTAAAGGGTTGTTGTATTTAATTGTACACAATTTCAGAATCTACACAAAGATGCATATGAGATATCTTCCAATAAATACTGAAAATATTAAGCAAAAAATACAGCTTTTGAAATATTCTAATTGCTAAACTTCTTTCTTCAGTTCAATTTGACAATGGTTGTGTTTGTTTTGTGGATCTAAAAAGAACTTATTCCAATTTAGTGTTCTTTTCGCAGTTCTTTTTGGAGTTCTTTTTGCAATCCAACATGTGATGCTATTTCTATTAAATCATCTGCATCAAGTGAAGATGAGAAAGCAATCTTAATATTAACATGCTCATCTATAAACATTTGTGGATGTATTTGAAGCATCATTAATATAAATTAATATTTGTGTATTAGTTCCATTCTAAAAGCAAATAATGAATATTACATTGTATGATACAAATATTTTTTAGTATCATACAATGTAATATTCATTATTTATTTAGCAACTAATAGAAATCTCATTGGAAATTACTACTAAATGCCTAAGTTTTATAAAACTTTTATATCAAAATGGTTTAAGCCCTATGCACAAAGTGTTAATTATTTTTGTAAAATTTTTAATTTTTATTATTTTATCAATTCTTTTATTATGTATCAACTCTTAAAATGTATTTATGCTTTAATTTAGTGATATTGATTTGGTTGTTTTTGGAAAATGGGAAAAATTACCTTTGTTTACATTAGAAAAAGCACTCGTTCAAAATGATATTGCCGATGCTGCTACTGTGAAAGTTCTTGACAAAGCTTCAGTAAACTTCCATTACATAGTTTTGTTTTTCTTGAACTTTTTTTCTTTTTTTTAGATATTTAAATTATGTTAAGGTTTTCCTATTTACACCTAGGTTCCAATAATAAAGCTTACTGATAAGAAGACCAGGGTTCATGTTGATATAAGTTTTAACACAGATACTGCAGTACAAAGTGCAGAGATGGTAAAGGTAAAATTAATTTATTAGTCAAGACATATTCAGTCACAATTTCCTATTTTTATATGAATAATAAAAACAATTCGACATTCTCTGCGATTATGATATATATGCTAGTATGAATATATATATATATATATATATATATATATATATATATATATATATATATATATATATATATATATATATATATATATTCATACTAGCATACATAGCATAATCGCAGAGAATGTCTAACTGATGAACCTTTTTCAACAAACTTTTAAGTGTGTATGTATATATATATATATATATATATATATATATATATATATATATATATATATATATATATATATATATATATATATATATATATATATATATATTTATTCACAACAATTTCTAGTAATAAATTATTATTTGTATTGAGAAAATTCGTTTTATTTGATATATTAAAGAAATTAATCAAGTTGATCTCCACAAATTTTTTAGTATCATACAATGTAACGATGTAATATTGATTGTTTATTGAGCAACTAATAGAAATTTCATTATTGGAAAGTTCTATTAGTTGCGTTACCTTTATCAGGCTTATTATTATTATTTTAAAATCTGATAAAGGTAACAATGTCGTCATATTAGATAAAGAACTATCCGTAATTTTTTTAATAAATATAGAAATATAACTTCAAAATTTTATTTTGAAGTTATATTTCTATATTTATTAAAATCTTTTATAAATATAGAAATATAATTTCAAAAGACCATAAATAGAGAAATATAACTTCAAATTTTTTTTTAGGAAATTAAAAGCAAAAGGTCTTTTTAATGATTCTACATATAACAAAATTTATCCGCCTGAATCCCATCGTGCTTGTATCTATGGACTTCCAAAGATGCATAAATTAAATTTTTCTGAGACTAACATAAACCCATTGTATCATCTATTGGAACCTATAACTACTAACTAACCAAATTTCTTAGAGATTATCTCCATTAATAAACACTGAATTTTGTACAAAAGATTCATTTTTCTTCGTTTAAGAAATTAGTCAAGTTGATCTCCACAAATATTTTTAATATCATACAATGTAATATTCATTATTTATTGAGCAACTAATAGAAATCTCATTGGAAATTACTGCTAAATGCTTTAGTTTTATAAAACTTTTATATCAAAATCAAATTTTATCACAATTTTGTGTAGTTTCATAATGAGCAAGAAACATCTTTTTATGATGAAAACACTTTTTTATGAGCTTTTTGCAGGCTTGTGGCAAGCGTGAAAAGACTTAAGCGCGAAAATGCTGGCTAAACGGAGAAGACTGAATCAAGGTTTAGTAAAACTCTAAATTTGACTATATAACAAATTCAAAATGACCGATTTTGAATTCCAGAAGCCTATAATGGTAGAAAGTTTAAGTTCAGATATCTCAGCAGCTACAAAACATCCCAAAATCATTTTTTTCTACTTCTTATATTGAAGATATATTCTTAAAATTTCAAGTGTTGAATTTACTGGACACATTGGTAATTTTCAGTTCTGAAATGGACCAAATTTTACCATTTTAAGGCTGGAGGTTTTTTTAGGGGTTCTTACTTCTATAATTTTGAATCCAATGTGACAAAGCTTATCATGAATGATGGCTACCACCTATATTCTCACAAAATAACATAATTTTCACATTTGCTTTTGTATTCTGCTTTTATTTGCTTTATTAATATGGAAAATTTTTCTTTCAAGTGTTTTTTTTTGTTAAAAACTTCAAATAAAGTCCAAGATAGCCAAAAATAGTTATTTTTGTAAAAAAAAAAATATTTTTTCGAAAGTTAAGGTAGATTACTGTCATCAGATTGATTTTCAAGTATTTAAATGATTGGTTTTTTATTTATATGGATTCGAAAATGAGACTTTTTTTGAAAAAGTCGATAAATTGCTCAAAATAGGCTAAAACATTTATGTTTCAATTGCTGTAGTTATAGAATGCTTTAATCTTGATTAATTCTTTATAAAATTGCAAAGAAATAGTCTTAAAAAACTTAAGCGAAGTCAAATATAATATAATGAAAAAATTAACTTATTTAAAAAACTTAAATTTATTTTTCTTTTATTTTTATTTGTAAATAATTATTTAAATTTGTAAATTTGTTTTAAATTTAGAGTTACATTAAAGAATTCAAAGTTTTACCTCATTTGTATCTTACCCTTAAATATTTTCTTTCACAACGAGAACTAAATGAAGTTTTTACTGGTGGAATAAGTTCATATTGCTTGATGCTGTTAACTGTTAGTTTTTTACAGGTATCAATTTTTTCTTTTTTTGTAAGCTACAACCTGACAAAAATCAATCATTTTTTTCGATTCTTCTTTTTTTGAAAAAAATCTACTTAAAAAATATTAGGACCTAAGCCTAAGATATATTAATTGTTTTGTCGGTGTGTTTATGTGTGTATGTATGTATGTGTGTGTATATATATATGTATGTGTGTGTATATATATGTATATATGTGTGTGTCAGGCTTGGACAGGAATGGCGTGCGATCGAGCGCTATTGCTGACCACGCAAATGATTTTATTTTTTGACAACTTGACTACGACTGTTAAATAAACAATGTTTATATGTTTTGATAAGTTAAAAATTTCAGAAATGTTCTGAATGTAGAAACGCTAAGCTAAACTTCAACTAGAAAAAAAAAACTAACAAAAAAAGAAACGAAAAACAAAATCATAACGAAAAAGTAATTATATAAGCACTAAAATGAAAATAAAAACTTAAACTCGAAGCGAAACTTTTTGTTACGTTTTTAATTACGTATGAAATAAACGTTATTAAAACTTATCTTTTTAAGCATTATTGAAGTTACGCAAAACGTTTTTAAATTAAGTAATAAATACTACTAATGATTGGTTTAATAAAAAAATAAATTTTATTAAATTTATTAAAAAGTGTTATATATAATATTTTTAAATTGTATAAACATTTATTTTGTCAAAAAAGTTGCAAAAAATAATTGTTTAAAAAAATAATGTAGTCTTTTTAAAATAGTAATTTTTACTAATTTCATGCTTTAATTAGTGAGTCTAATTAATAAAAAAAGTTTTAAACTTTTTTATTCGTAAAAATAGAAAAAAATAAATAAATAAAATGCGCCTGCGATTTAGATAAAATAAACTGCCAACAAGCTTTTTAATTTAATTTTAATTTGAGCATTACAACTTTATTAATAAGCGCTTCACGTAACGAATTTAAAAATTATTATAAAAGATTTAATCTCATTTTTAACGAAATTGTTTACAAAAAATAAAATGTTTATCTAAAACATTTTAAAAAATCGTAATTTTAATCATAAAAATAATCCTTAATTTTAATCCTTAATTTTAATCCTTAAAATATTCTAAATTACAAAAACGTTGAAAAAAGTCTACAAGCTATTAAAACATTTTTTAAAAATAATTTTGAATATTTCAAGCCCTTCTTAAAATAAGTTGCAGAACCTTATCAGAAATGTTGCCTTAAGACTCTAAAAACAGTGCTAAAAAGATGCCTGCGCAGAATAAATCCAATTTTCTTTAAATCGCCTTTTAGAATACCTAGCATTTTGAGGTGCTGCACCTAAGGTTTTGAGGTACCAAATCAAAAACTACATAACAAACTTAAGTGATTACTTTTTGTAATTTTTTTAAAATAACATTAACAAATGTAAAAAAAAAATATAAAGATAAGATCCGGGTAAAATTTAATCCAAAATCAGTGAATAGAGTATGCTAGGTTGTATTCTGGATAAAATCTATTATAGGAATGAAGTCTTCAACATTATCTTCATCAGACTCAAACTGAAGATATTTTTTGGGTCTTCACAAAATGGTTTGATCATATTTGGTTTTCACCTCAACATACTGCTTTTAACATATAGCTTTCAAAACATTATGGCAACATGAGCATTCTCGAATCTTAGTTGCGGCACAAACATTTTTTCCAAATAAACATTCTTCTCTAAATTTATAGAGTGCCTCAATTTGTTACTTGGATTTCCTTTCTTTATTAGCTTTCTCTTTTTTGGCTTTGTCTTTCTTGATTGAAGAAACCGTTTCCAATATTTTTTTTCCTCTCCATTGAGTCATGAACCTAATGTTTTCCTTGTTTATTTTAGATGTTAGTTTGGTTACAGCCAACAAGTTAGGTATTTCTTCCAGTGATATTGATTTATCAGATATCGTTTGATAAGCTTTCATGGCACTTTCGTATTTATATTTTCATATAAATACGAAAGTGCCATATGAAAATATATATTTTCAGCAATATATATGAAAATATATATTTTCAGCAAGATATTGTTTCCAATATCTTGGTAAGCCATAGCGAACACCTTTTGGAGATAAAATTGTTACTGCTGTTGAAAATTGATTGTTTTCAGTATTTTCATTAATACATTAAAACTCAGCTTGTAAAAACTTATCTTCCACTTAACACTGAGTTATCGGCTTGAAATGCCGATAACTCAGTGTTAAGTGCATTTTTTACCTGCATTTAAGATTGTTTGTTTTGATGCCCACTTTGGCCATAACTCTGAAAATATTCTCCTGAAACTTTCTCTGTTGATTGTTTAAAGTTGATTGTTGTTGATTGAATAAAGTACAGATTTCTCAGAAATGTCAAATCTTAAAGAGTGACCATCAGATAGAACAACAACAGGCCATTTTATATTGTTTTTTCCTAAAGTGAATTATAAAAATATTGATACTGTGCATCTCTAATGTCTTTTCAACAAGATTAAGCAATCAACTTTCCTGTGATCAACTGCCCTGTGACCACACATTTGAATAAATGATAGGAAACGTTCAACTGGTTTTCCATCAGGCATTACATACTGAACAACAAAAGTGAGTTGATCTACGTGCGAAATGTCTGTGGTTGAATTCACGATAATTGAATAATATTTGGCAGCTTTAAGTTCAGTAACTGTAAATTACCCAATACAAAAAAATTGCTATTTTAAACTTCAAGTGCTCTTTTTAAAACAATTTTAAAGTTTATAAAATGAAAACATAAAAGTGATATAATATAAGTGATATATAACTACCAATTATTTGTAAAAGTTAATCCCCTAGTAGCTGGATAAACTCTTTGGAAATGTTAGCTGATAGGTACACATTTTAACAAAATTGCAACCAATCCTGGAACTGCATTCACTTCGATTTACAAAGATAGAAATGGCATTATTATGTTCAACAGATTGCTCATGTTCACTGATTGCCTTATGAACAACTTTCCAGTTGCAAAATCCATTTTCGCTTGCTAGAGAACTCTTAGTTTTACCAAAATAGTAGGAAGATTTGCAGTAAACACTACCACTCTTAGCAGAATACACCAACCAATCAAGTTCTTTCCTTTCTCCATTTACCAGTTTTCTAAAAAACAACTCTTTTGAGGCACATCACAAAATTTCAGAATTGTCACGGGTTTCTGGCCTTAAAAAATCTGTGACATTGATGTCTCTAGTTTGCTGGTTTGTTGTGATAAACTCAATCAGTCCATTATTCTGACGTCTCCAGTCAGCAGGGTCAGTAGATAATACTTCGATGTTCTGAGCTAATTTTTCGCTAACAGAACTATTTATTTAAACTAGTAATTATTTGATCACATATGATACTTTTATTCAGAAATTTCTGAAGACTTTTTCACCTAAAGTTTTATTTGACTATCAATTTTGTTAATTATTTAAAACGTTGTTATACTTTAAAAAACCAAGCCCGGTTTTTATCACTGCTTTTTAAATGTTAAAAAAAAAATTTGTATCTTATAGTTATTTAAATGCTGATAGAAACCTTTTATTATGCAAAATTTTCAAGACAGTTAATTTTAATTAATAACAAAAGTGTTTTGCTATCCATGGAGTAAACAATGCAGCAGCGGAATTTTCTTTCTTCATACAAAAAATTAATCGTAAAAAAAAGAATAGTGCGTTGCGATTTTTTTTAAAATTATGATAATTCATTAAAAAATAAATTTGAAAAAAAAAAGTTTTATCTCTTTCTGACTGGTCTCTCTAAACGTCCTGGCCCTGCAGCAGCTGCCTAGGCTGGACATGTGTAAAGATGGGCCTGACTCTAGCCAAACCGTGGGGTTAAGTTATGGTTTTCAAAAATATTTGTTTTGTATAAAACCTTTTTATGGACTTTTTAAAATAGGGTGCCTAAAATACACGTCCACCTTTTTTTTTATATCATGAAAGCAAATAGGTTTTTTGTAATTTCTAATAATAATTAAGGTATTTAATGATCTTGTTCTTAAACATGTAGCATAGTGTTTTTTTTTCAAAATTACAGTTTATTATACTTTAAATACAATTGATAAAGGACTTGAATTGTGTTATTATTAAAATGCATGAATCAAATAAATTATCTGACTTTAAAAGTTACAACACTAATTCAAAATAACATATGGTTTATCCATTACTACAGAAGTTATTAAATTATTATCTAATATAAAAATCTTATGATTGATTAAGCAGAAATTAAAAGATAAAAATTATTTAATTAAGCCTTATCATTTGATCAAAAGTATAAAGAGAAATATTAAAAGACCAAGCATGCTAAATCTTTAAAAGACTCTGTGTCAAATGTGCACAAATGAGTAATGGCAGCAGCAGCGTTGAATTGATCAGTAATTATAAGCGATTTGTGGTCTTTAAAGTAATTTTTCTTCTTTTGAGTCTTTTGCAAAATTCACTTGACTTACTTGCTCTTTGTGAGATTCACGTGAGAACACATCTCCTCTTGTGATCTTAGTGTTGATCTTCCTTTAATTTGTAAAGACTCCAATAGTCGCATGCTTGGTCTAGGCATTTAGATTTGTAAGAATTCATCCATTTGTAGGAAAACTAAGTTTGAATCAACCAACTATTCTTTTATGTTCTTTTATTTAGCATGACTTCACTATATTGCCTTTTTTTTTCTTTTCTATATTGCTATCTTTCATCCTTAGGCTGCACTCTTTTCGATGTTATTTCGGATCAAATTGCCCAAGCCTTTTCTCTTTATCCTTCATCCGATATTGTTGTTGTTAGTGACTTTAATGCTCATCACACTGAATGGCTTGGCTCTAGTGTGAGTGATGCTGCAGGCATTAAAGCCCACAACTTTTGCCTTCCTCAATCTCAAACACAATAGTCAACTTTTCAACTCGCTTTGCAGAAAATCCGAATCATTTACCTTCTCTACTCATCTTATGTCTTGTTTCTGATCCTAGTCAGTGCTTAGTTTCTCCACATTTACCCTTAGATGCTTCTGATCACCTAAGTTTGATCTCTCTAAAACTATTATCTCATTCTTCTTCATCATCAGAATCTCCTAATCATCATACCTATTACAACTACCTAAAAGCTCACTAGGACCCTATCCGATTTTCTTTCATGGTGGCCATTGGGTAGAAATCTTTTGTTTTCCTGCTGATAAATGTGCTTCTTACATAACTTTTTGAATTCAAGTCATGAAATCTTTAATTTCCTCTTGACAATTTTGAATTGTGCCTCACTCTTTTTCATTGTTTTCCGCTCTTTGTTCTGCTGCAATTTCCAATCATATCCATTACTTTCCGAGACCCGCTATTCTCAGTTACGAAATCATGTATTTCATCATAAAAATTAGGCTCTCGTGTCTTCCAAAGAATTTTAAACAGTATTTATAATATAGACAATTCTGTTATTCCACCTCTCTTGTATGGTTCAGATTTTGTGACCTCACCTAGAAACAAAGCTGAATTGTTTGCTAAGAATATCTCATCAATATCATCTCTTGATTCCACTAATTGTGTTCTACCTGATATAGCTGACAAACAGGTTGATTTTTGCTTGAAGTTTGTATCATTCCAGCTTCTATATCTAAAGTGGTTTTCTACTTAGACTCTTTTATAGCGTGTAGTATAGACAGTATACCTGTCATCTTGTAGAAGTGTTCTTTGAAGCTGTCGTCTATACTTTCAAAACTTTTTTTTTAAAAAAAAAAGCAGCATCTGTTATCCCTATTTAAAAAAATTCTGGAAAGCGATCTGACTCATCTAACTACCTTCCCATTAGTCTATTTCCTATAATAAGCAAGGTTTGTGAATCTTTATTTAACAAACGCTTGATCTCTCATTTTGAATCTAACAACTTACTTTTTGATAATCAATATGAATTTCGATCTACTCGTTTCGATCTACTCGCTTTTATCATGCATTAGATAGAGGTGGAGATGTTAGGCTATCGCTCTTGTCATTTCTAAAGCTACAGCATGGGGCTCACAGTGACTAGAGAACTTTAATTCAGATAAAACCTAATTTTTTTCAGCCAATCGTTATTGCAATAATTTAGATCTTCCTATATGTATTAACGGTAATGTACTCAATAAGTCGTTTACCCTTTGACTTCTAGGGTTAACTCTTACTTCCAATCTTTCTTGGAAACCGTATATCAAATCCATTGCAAAATTAGCATCTGCTAAGCTTGCATCTCTTTATCTTGCTCGCCACTTTCTTACTCAGGATTCTATTTTTTATCTCTATAAATCTCAAATCCGTCCTTGTATGGAATATTGTTACCATTTCTGAAGCGGATCTTCCAATGATGCCCTTTCTCTTTTAGACAATCTGCAAAAATGCATTGAATATATAGTTGTAGAATATATAGTATATACAGCTGAAATAAAAAATTTAAAAACCAGACGATTTTTTAGACGATCAATTTTTTATTAAATTTTACTATAATTTAAAAGGCATTTTTTTTTTTTTTTTTACTTTACATAATCAAATTGCTATTGCCTTTTTAACTTTATTTTATTTAGTATTTAAATGAATCGTTTATTTTGCCGTTGTTGTTTTTTTTTAAATTTGTTTATTTAAAATTTAAATAAATGTTCATTTTGCAATATTTCTTTTTAAATGTTTTATCTTGAATTTAAATAAAACCTTGCCGTTTTTGTTAAAATTATTTTGTTTAGAATTTAAATTAACATTAGTTTTGCCGTATTTATTTTAATTATTATATTTAGAGTATAAATAAATCTGCCTTTTTAAAAAAATATGTATTATATTAAAAGATGTTTGTTAAAAATAAAATATAAATTATTTTTTGTTTTTGCCATTTTTATTTCAATTATTTTATTTAGAAAATAAATCAAATGTTTGTTTTACCGTTTTGTTTTTTGTTTTTTTTGTTTTTTATTATTTTATTTGGAAGTTAAGAATCGATCGTTGATCGGCCGCTATTTTGAGCGCTGCTATAATGAGCTAGCGTCTCTTGTGCCATCTACTAAAATTAATTATTGTTTTACTCGTCATTCAATCAAGTCTCATCCTTTTACCATGACTGTTCTTAAGTGCTTCAAAAATTCTTTGTCTAGTTTTTTCCTTGAACATAAGTTTTTTGGAATTCGCTCCCATCATCTTGTTTTACTGACTTGTGTAATTTGCATTCTTTTAAGTTGTCAGTTAATTGTTATCTTGCTCTATAAACTTTATCTGTTCACTTTCGGTAAGGAAGTAAAAGTTTCCAACTTTCATATTACTTTTCTTAAAGTAAATATGTTGAGAAAACACACACACAGATATATATATATATATATATATATATATATATATATATATATATATATATATATATATATATATATATATATATATATATATATATATATATATAAACACACACATCACAAATAATAGAAACTGTTAATCTTATTATTTGTAATAAAAATTTGTTAAATGTATCCTTAGCTTCATCCTCGAATCGATGTTACAAAATCAAATGTAAACTTAGGCGTTCTTTTGATGGAGTTCTTTGAATTATATGGAAGAAATTTCAACTACCAAAAAGTTGGTATTAAAATTAAAAATGGTGGCTCTTATATTAACAAGGATTTAGTAAGTAACTTTTGTTTTATGGTTACTCTATTATTTTTATTTAAAAGTTACTAAATAAATATAAATTTAGCTTGCAAAAGACTTGGGAAACGGTGAATGTCCAGCTTTGCTATGCATTGAAGATCCTGTCACTTTAGGTTTGTCATTATATTATTTTATATTGAACTTGCAAATGTAACCATTAGCTATCATTAGGAAATAAAAATAACATATACAATGATGTTTATAAATAAACGTTTTAGGTAATGATATTGGACGCAGTTCGTACGGTATTTTAAGAGTAAAAGAAGCGTTTGAGTATGCGTTTAATGTTCTTGATAGTGCCTTAAGAAGTGAATCATATTTTACTATAAATCCTGGGAGGTAAGATATATTTTGAAAAGTAACTTTAAATTATATAAAATGCCTTTTAATTGTAATTTTTATTATTTAATGTGTATTTATATCTAGCACATATTTGAGTCGAATTATATCTGTTCCAAAAGATCTTATTGTATATAGAAATTGGATACATAGTGTTTTTCGTACAGAGCCTTACAAACCTGCTGTTTCAGTTATTTCTCTTCCATCTCCAATTTACCAGCTATCTACTGTTCCTATTTACAGTCAAAATCGCCCTGCTCTGCTTCCGACTCCTCCTGGTCAATATTCTACCCAGCTAAAAGTATCTTCTCCATTTTCCAACCTTACAACAACAGCAAGTAGTATACAATATAATTCTTTTTATACAAACATGTATAATTCTCAACATGTTGTGTTACCAAGCAATGCAAATTCAACAATGGTTTATCCTATTGCAACCATGGTACCTAGCACAACTTCCTCTCGTAATATTTCCGTAACAGTTCATGCTTCAAATGAGCAGCAAAATAACAAAATAACTAATTTACATAAAATTGGAGAAATATCTACTCCTGGCCAGTCGATTAATCAAACACAGTTATCATATGCTAAAGCAGCTTCAAACATTGATTTATGCCGCACTTCTCGATCCTCACCTATGACAACATATAGCCGAAGCACTCCGGTTATTACATCATCTCCTACTTATAATCGTAAAAACAGTACAAATTCGAATTCTCGAAACTCTTCCCCGAGTGCGGCATCTCGTTCTAAAAATCGGCAAAATAAAGTTTTAAATGATTCTCTCGAAAAAAATAATTTTGAAAACACTGATTTAAACCATATTCCTCAGCCATTAAAAGCTGTGGTTGTAAGCGCAGATAATGCCTGGTCTCGTAAACGCAATGACATTATCTCTCTGAGCGATTCAAGTGATGATGCTTGTTATTCTAAAAAAGCTAATTTCAGATTAGACGTAAAACAAACCGCACATATAATATCTAGCGATGAAGGCGATTAGATGCTACTTTGCTACTAAGCCAACCTACTCATAAGCTTCAAGATAACCATATATATCCATATATATTAAGTAATAAATCAGACGCAAACATGCAGATGTTAGAATATTTCGAAGATTCTATTATGCATCAAAAAATATTCCAATTAAGCTTGATATTAAAAGTAGTAACCAAATTTAGGTTTTTTAAATGAAGGATTTTCAAAAGAAGTTTCTTATCCAGTACTGTGTAAAAGTAATATCTAATGATTAAGCACAACTTTATGAATTGCCTTAATTAGATTTTTTATTGGAGGAAACAACTTTTGAAGAAACAGGTCGGCTTGAGTGTAATAAAATTTTTACTCATTCTACAGACTTCAGAATGAATTCTTAAGAGCAGAATGCGATAGATTCTCTTTAAATTTTTATTTGCTGATGGGACATCTACTTCAGCTTGACTTTTTATATGCTTATTAGACTGCTTTGATATAATTTTATATTCTAACGGGAAAAACCTCGTAAACTGCATCGATGAAATTTTAATACCCAGACAACAAGTTCTCGGACTGTCTCATCTAATTTTAATTAGTGGAATGCTCAAGAAGGAATTTTTGTTTTGGGAAAATTTCATATTTTATTTTAATCTTATGAGGTAGCGTCGAATCGTTTTAATTTATTACTTTTGTAAGCAATATAACAAGTTGATTTAAAACGAGGCATAAAAGACTTGAAAAGGATTTTCAATCCATAGTCAGTAAAATACAAACTGTGAACTTTTTTGCGAGTCAAAACATTTTATAGAGCTCAAATATGTTATTTGAGTTATGAGATCTTAATTTGCAAAAAAGTTCGCATTTTACTTACTACTTTTTCAATCCTGTATTGATTCTGTATTGAAAAAATGTCGTTGAGAAATAACAGAAAATCCCACGAAAAAACTTGTCTGTTGTTTTGAATTATAAGATTTCAAAGGTATGTAATAAAAATTTACCACTGAATTCATAGATCATGTGAGTAATATATAATCAGTGGTAGTGACAAAAATTATTTCATGTTGTGGTTTTTAAAAGTTTTTAAAAATATCTTTTAAAGTTTTAACTAGTTTTTTAGGTAGCTATATTTGTCTTAACCTATTTTAACATCCATCATTAATCGAGGATTATTTTTTTTATGGCGACAATTCGTTGCTCACTTACATATAAACCGTCAGTCCAAAGTATGCTTGCTTAACCCTAGTTATCAATCAATTTCATATTTCTGACTTATTCTAGGAAATTCTCTTTTTAAAACTAACGCGACTTTTAAAATAGATACTTAATAAATATATGGCTCATCGAAACTAATCTCTGATTTAAGATTTACTTTCTGTAAAAATCTGACCTTTAAAGTGCTTATTTTTTTTATACTATTACTAATAAAAGTTTTTTTTTTCCTCTAAAATTTTTCAAAAATATTTCCTGCTTCTCAAGAATTAGGATTTCAAAGATTTATTAAATTTTTCGGAATAAATAATAATAAGACTAAATAATGGATGGTTAAACGCCAAATCTGCCTATACAACAAAGATGAAAAAAAAAATGAGTTAATGTTTAAAATGTTTTATGTAGTGTTTTTTGCTAGCGCCGATATACTATGATTAAAATTTTTAAGTGCACTTAACTGTAAATACTTTTAATTTTTTTAGTTTAGTGGCTTTTGTTTAAGACTAAAAATTTGCGTCTAATTATCTCGTTTCAACATATTCGTTTTATAGGCAGGTTTGGCGCTTAACCATCCATATAGTCAAAAACATTTTGTTTAAAATAAAACTACATACTCTCCAATGAGCATCTTATCTGACTAATGTTTATCGTATAGAACTAAGTGTTAAAATTGGTAAAGAAAATATTTTGGTACATGCTTCGAAGGTTCGCGATAAAAATATTTACTAAGGGATATAAACCACTGATCTCAAAATATAACTGGATAGCGGATTCTATTTTTTTTTTCCGGAAAAAGCTGAAGCCAAAATTTGCCTCCCAAGATGGCGACGACTTAAGTTCCTAGCGGTGAAACCAATATATATTTTATATGGCTTTATCAAACTACGATAGAAAATAATTAAATAAGGCTAATAAATTTGTCAAAAATAAAAAAAAAATGAATTTTATAAATATTAGAGAGAAAAAAAGAAATTAGTTTTTGAATAATTTAATTTATTATTAAATGACATTCACAATTTTAGATCAATTTTGTATATAACTTATGTACCTTTGGTCTTTAGTTATTCAATGCTAGAAGGTTAATAACATAACAGCATGGTAAGCAGCAATCATCTCTACCTAAAATTTATGTTCTCTATTTTTTTAGCAAGAGACCATTTTGTACAAATGCTGCATGAACAGTTGTATGTTAGTATACAGTTTGTATTGAGTTTGTATACAGGGGTATACAAACTCAGGGGTTCCTTCTAGAATTATATTATAATTCTATTAATGCGTAAAAAGTGTCACTTATGCTGGTATAAAAAAAACAAGTCTGAATTATAGTTAATTATATATCAACTTTAAAAAAAAGTAAATAATAATTTCTTATAATTTTAAGGATAATCACTCAATAGAATTGCGGATGTATGTAAAGTTTGTTACATTTGTTTGAAAAAACAAATTTATTAAATTTTGAATATAGAAATATTCAAAACACCTCTTTGAAATATCTCATTAACTAAAGTTATATATACTGTTTACCTGTTGTTAAGTATTATGGTTATATGTAAAGTTTTTATAAAGTCTGACTTTTTTATATTATTAAACTGTGTGTTGCAGTTAAATAATTATATAAATATGTTGTTGAGTTTATTCGCATAAAAGATTGATTACATTACATATTAAATCCACAAAACCTATTTGCAGCAATGCTCTTTGTTTTCCATTTCTTGACATGGTATATAATTATATCATTAATCATAAAGGGATTAACTGTTATGCAAATGAATTAGTCTAAAAACTGGTTAATTAATCTAGTCTAAAAACTGGTTTTATTGGCAATTAAAATATATATCTCGACTGAGTAGAAAAAAAAGGTTCGCCATAAAATTATTTAACATATCAGTCAAAACCATCTAACAAGTTCTTTATTGTGCTGTGAGATCTGCAAGAATGTTTAACAACAATATCATTTGCCAACAGTTTACAGCCACATTAAACAACTCTTGATGTAAATTAGGGTTCAATTTTCAAATGGAAACTGCAGCATCAGAGATAAAACTCATATTTCAAAAATTTTAGATAATTCTTTTGCTCACTACAGTACTAAAATATCTGACTAAAATTGAATTAACAAAAAAATATGATTTGTTAAAGAGAAAACCAACTAATAGTGACCACGAATATGCAGATATTCCAAATTGCAGCATTCTATCTAAATACAAAAAAGCTTTGAACTCATATATTGCCAGATATCAAGCTAAAATGGCATCAAAAAATATATATATATTATAAATATATATATATATATATATATATATATATATATATATTATAAATATATATATATATATATATATATATATATATATATATATATATATATATATATATATATATATATATACATATATATATATATATATATATATATATATATATATATATATATATATATATATATATATATATACACATACATACCTGTTTAGTGATTTTAGTAAAGTACAACTAAATAAAAAATAAAATACATATAATTATATATTAAAATTCTAGAAGGTACCCCTGAGTTATGTGACTCACAGAGCTCAGCTAATGGTTCATGAGCATTTGTAAATTTGTGACATATATTTGAAAAACTAATTTATAACAGTTTATTTTAAAAAGATATTTAGCTGTCTACCATGCAGTTGTGTCATTAAACTTCTAGCACACAGCATTGGGTAGTTAAGAACTAAAAGGTACATAAATTTGTACAAAAAAAAATTTTGAATTTGTAAAGGCCAAAACTGGCTTCAAAAAATTTGCCGTAAACGTAATCCAGTTATATTTTGAGATCAGTGATATAAACCGCTATATTTTGGAAGCAAACGGACGTGTTTTCAACTGCTGTAAAAGAAATCGATTGAAAATTAAAAATAAATAAATAAAATATCCATAAAAGTAATTTTTGATTAAAGAAAGAAAGAAGAAAGGTTTTGCTGTATTTTTATTATTTATTCAAAAACTTGCTTGTTTATTTGAAAGTAGTTTTGCTAAAAATTTGTTTGTTGTTGAAAGTTGTTTTGCTTTTAGTTATATTGTTGTTAAAAGTTTTGTGTTGAGAGTTGAAATTTTTCTTTGTTGATGTTAGGTTCAAAGTTTGTTTGAAAGTTGTTTTGGAAGTTGTTGCAATGTTGCGACCTTTTCCTTAAAGTTTGAAACTTGAAAGGTTTGGAAATTGAAAGTTTGTTGTTGTCTTTTTCTTTTTTTTAGAAAAAGTGTTTTTTTTTCTTTTAAATTTGTATAAGTGAAAGTTGCTTTTAAAGTTGTTTGCCGAATTTGAAAGGTGGTTATTGAGTGAGTCGTTATTGTTTTTAATTGTGCGAAGATGGATCTATCAATGAAAAATATTGAGAAACTAATATCTAAGCTTAAAGATCAGAAGCAAAACATTTTAAAAGAAACTGAAAAACTATTAAAAAAACAAGAAGAAACTTTTACAAAAATAATGAGTTCCAACATAAAAATAATATAGTGGTATATATAGTGGTTAAGCGAGCCCATCGAATAGGAAGAGTTAAAGACAAGCAACCAAGAACTATAGTCCTTATACTCCTGAATTATAATGATAAATGCAAAATTTTAACGTCTGTGAAAAGACTTAAGGGCACTGGAATTTTTATCAATGAAGATTATGCAAAAGAAATCTTAGAACATCGTAAAAAATTGTGGGAAGAAGTTAAAAGACATCGTAAAGAAGGTAAGTGTGCAGTAATCAAATTTGATAAAATTTTTGTTAAAGATATGCATAATAAAAATAATGTAGTCGCGGAAATGAAAGGAGATTCTAACTCTCACTGGAATGGCTGAAATTAGCAATTTTAAGCATCAAGCTTTTAATTTTTCAAAAATGAAAACTTTAATAGATATAAATGTAGAAAACGACCCTAATTATTCTCATGATTTAAATAACGATTGCTTTTACTATTATCCTAGTGAAATAGAAGGATCTCTTTTTAATTGCAATAACAGCGAACAAATTAAAATCCTTCACGTAAATATTAGAAGCACAACTTTGAAAAGCTCCTTTACTTATTAGAAGAAACTAAAAATGTTTTTAATATTATTTGTTCAACTGAAACTTGGATAAACGCAAACGATTTAAGTAATAACGCAAACTTTTATCTTCCCTGTTTTGAGTTAATATCCCAAGAGACATACAAATAAACGCGGTGGCGGAGTTCTTATTTACGTGAAAGAAACCATTGCGCATTACGTTAGGAATGATTTAAGTGTTTCTGACGGCGATAAAAAAGTTTTAACTATTGAAATCTTAAACAATGAATCTAAAAATGTATTACTAAGCTGCTGTTATCGACCACCTGACGGTCTGAGTGAGAATCTGAGCACGTTTTTTGAGCAAAATGTTATCAAAATAGGCATCAAAGAAAAAAAAAAAAAATTTATTATTGGCGATCTAAACATGAATATTTTAAACTACGAAAATGACTGTAAAATAAAAAAATTTTATGATTTAATATTTGAAATAGGAGCAATTCCTTTAATTAATCGTCCAACTAGAGTATCAGCAAACTCAGCAACTCTCATTGATAACATTATTACAACTGATGTCTTCAATAACAATATACAAAAAGGTATATTGAAAGCAGGTATAACTGATCATTTTCCAATATTTCTATCATTCAACTCAAATTCTAAAATTAAAACCAAAACTAATAATAAAATAAGTAAACGCATATATAATATAAACAATATTGAACAGTTTAAAAAACAATTATCACTGCTTCATTGGAAGCATATAAATTTTAATGACGACGCAATTAAATTTATGAAAATTTTTTTTAAACATTTTATTCTGTTTATGATGCCAATTTTTCCATCTGTGAAAAAACAATAAATCAAAAAAGCTTAAATGTTCCTTGGATAACTAAGGGTTTTAAAAAATCATCTAAGATCAAACAAAAGCTATATATAAATTACTTAAAAACAAAAACATCTTTAAACGAAAAATTATACAAAGATTACAAACATCTATTTGAAAAAATACGTAAAAATTTAAAAAAGAATTACTACTCGAAATTAATTGAAAATGTTAAGAACGACTCTAAACGTACTTGGAAAATATTAAGAGAAATTGGTGGAAAACAAAAAACTTGCTCAGGTTCCCTGCTGCAGGTGATTAGAGTGGATAACAAAGATATTTTTTGGGACCATTATTGTTCTTACTTTATATAAATCATTTATATTTATCATCAAAAGTATTAAATACTATCTTATTTGCAGATGACACTAATTTGTTTTATTCTCACAAAGATATTACTGTTCTTTTTAAAATATTTAACGAAGAATTAGACAAGATCAACGAGTGGTTTATAAGTAACCGACTATCATTAAATGTAGAGAAAACAAAATTTATCCTATTCCATAAACCTAGTAAAGCCGAGAATATTCCTCTTAAACTACCCAATCTTTTAATCAATAATAAAATAATTAAAAGGGAATTGACTACAAACTTTCTGGGAGTGCTCTTAGATGAAAAATTGTCATGGAAATTTCATAATAAATATATTGAAGGTAAGATCTCAAAAAGTATTGCCATGTTATACCGAACGAAACCTTTTGTTAATAACGAGTCTTTAAAAAATTTATATTTTTCGTTTATACACAGCTATCTTTCATACTGTAACATTTCCTGGGGTAGCACTAATCACACTAAACTCAAAAAAATTTATAGTAAACAAAAACATGCTTGCAAGATAGTATTTGGGGCAAATAGAAAAACACAATGCGAACCTCTCTTACGTCAGCTTGGAGCTTTAAATATTTATAAGCTTAATATTCATCAAGTAATGATATGTATGTTTAAAGCAAAACTTGGGTTTTCCCCAGTAACATTTCAATCCTACTTTAATGAAATCTCCCATAAATATCCAACCAAATTTTCAGTGAATAACTTTGTGGTTCCCATAAACTTTCTTAAATTAAGTTCGTAACAAATTCAATATCGGGGGCCTTTAGTTTGGAAAGAATTTCTTCCAATCTTTAGTAAAAAACAAAACTTCGTTTTAAACTGCACTTTGCAAAGTTTTAAGGATGATTCAAAACGACATTTACTGAACATGGAATTCGATATACTAGATTTCAAATACCTTTTTTGAAAACAATTTAAAGGTTTACACTAAATCACTTAAAAATAAATTAAATCTTTAACACTTTCTTTAGCTTTTATTAAAATGGTTTCAAACCATTAGTATAAAAGATAACGAAAATAAAATTTTTCGTTCATATTTTTGATGATATTAAATAATCAGCCCAAATACTTATGTTTACATATATTGCTTTTTTTTTTTTTTTTTTTTTTTTTTTTTCAATTAAACAACACATTTTTTTTTGTGTTTTTATAACTTTCATGACTTTTTGTCGTTTTTACTTTTTTATTTTTAAAATTGTTCAGCTTGAAGATTGTTAGCAACAAATTATTTTATTGCTGAAGTTTTTGATTTGTTTTTGTTTTTGTATTTATACTGTCTTTTTGTCTTTTATCATTTATTGTGCATGTAAATTTTTGTGTGACGGGGCTCGGTGATAAGACAACCTGTCTTCTTCTTGCTCCGGCCAGGATTTTCTTTTATTGTAATTTCTTTTTTGTAATATTTATCAACGGCAAATTAAATAAATAATAAAAAAAAAAATTAAAAAAAAAAAAATTAAAAAAAAAAAAATTTTTGAACCTAGATTAATAGCTCATGAGTTTAACAAATTCTTTATTGATATCGGTTCGAAACTAGCAAATAAAATTCCTAATACCCAAGTTGTGTTCAATAACTTTTTAACACCGATGAATGATTGCATTTGTTCAAATAATTTATCTTCTGAGCTATCATTTGAGTAGTTTCAAGTGTCGTTTAAATCTATTAAAAAAAACAAAGCCCCTGGAGCTGATGAAATAAATGGAAACATAGTCTTAGAATGCTTTGAACAATTAAAAGATATTCTCTTTAAAGTTTTCAGAGCGTCAATACAACAAGGAGTTTTTCCTGATAAGTTAAAAATAGCTAAGATAATCCCAATATACAAAGAAGGAGACAGAACTAATATATGTAACTACCGACCTATTTCTATTTTATCAACATTTTCAAAAATCTTAGAAAAAGTTTATTTGAAGGAGAAGAATTTTTTTCATAAAAATCAGTTTGGCTTTAAAAAAAATAGTTCTACTGAGCATGCAATCATTCAATTCGTCCGTGAAATCTCCAACTTATTCAAAAATTCCCGATTCACTTTAGGTATTTTTTTGGATTTATCAAAAGCATTTGATACAGTAAATCATGGTATTTTGATTCATAAACTTAAATATTATGGAGTGGATGGTGTAATTTTGAAGTGGTTTAAAAGTTATTTAACAAAACGAAAACATTCGTTTCTTTTAACGATCCTTATCAAAAAAATGTTTTAGATATTTCATGTGGTGTTCCGCAAGGATCAATTTTAGGGCCACTTCTTTTTTTAATATACATTAAAGACTTGCATAAAGCTTCTAATCTTTTAAGTATTATGTTTGCGGATGATACTAATTTATTTTTATCTGATAACAATATTAATAAACTCTTCACTACTATGAATGAAGAACTCAAAATAATTTCTAGCTGGTTCAAATGCAATAAACTTACCCTAAATATTAAAAAAACAAAATGGATTCTTTTTCATTCGATAGCTAATAAACGTTATTTACCCCCAACTCTACCTGATATTTTTATTGGCCATATTGAAATAAAAAGAGATTGCACCACAAAATTTTTAGGCGTATTCCTTGATGAGAACATCACATGGAAGCAACATATTGATTATGTTGGTACTAAAGTTTCAAAAAATATTGGAATTCTTTATAAGGCCAGAATCTATATAAATAAAAAAGTTTTATCCCAACTTTATTATGCATTCATTCATAGCTATATGAATTATGCAAATATTGCTTGGGCAAGCACTGAAAAAAGCAAGTTACAATCTCTCTATCGCCGTCAGAAATATGCAATACGTGTAATTAATTTTGCTGATCGTTTTTCTCACTCTAAACATCTTTTTTCTGAAATGAGAATACTTAATATTTACAAACATAATATTTTTAATATTTTATGCTTTGTATATATATGTAAAAACAATCTTTCTCCTGCCGTTTTTAATGATTTAATTACTTTGAAACCTACCAATAAATACTCTCTAAGAAATAACCTTCTATATGAGCCTTTTTGTCGAACAAGTTTTAACCAATTTTGCATTGATTATCGTGCACCCCATCTTTGGAACAAAGTTGTTTTGCCTAATTTTAATTTTGATCTACCTACTTCTTTGCATCTTTTTAAAGTTAAGCTGAAAAATCTTTTTCTCTCCCGTATTATCAAAGTTTGACAATAATATTTATATTATGGAAATATTTATTAAACTTTATTATATATACTACAAAGTGATATATGTATGTATATTTTATTTTTATTTTGTTGTACTTATAGTTACTTTATAATATAATATTTTGTTTTCACTAGTATAAGGTTCTGACGATAAAATCTTACTGATCTTCTTTCAGATACCTAGTTTTTCAAATGTTAGTAGTGTTTGCTTACTTTATAATTTGTATTAATTTTTTATTTACTCTCATTATATTGTAAAAACGAACTAACAAATGTAAACTAAAATATTAAAAAAAAAAAAATAAAATAAAATAAAATAAACCCCCAAAAATGTTCAAAAAATCAAAAAAAATAACTGAACTGTTTTAGATACTTAAATATACGGGGAATTCAAAAATCATAGTGGCTATGTCTAAAAAAATTTTTTAAGTATTAAAATTTTGCATTTTTTCAAGTTTTTTTTTTAAAAAAATGTCGTTTTCAAATAGTAAATTTACCTTTTATGGTACACCTAATGACTTATTGACATAAATGACTTCTGTAGCAAAGAAAGCTCGGTATTAAAAAGCCTATTTGGCTTCTGGTTTGATTTTAAAAAACTTTCAGAATAAAAAGTTCGTTTTTTGTTGAGATTTGGCTCAATTTTTATCGAAATTCCTTAACAGAAATTAACTTTTTTTAAATTTTTTAACATGGTAAAAATAGATAGAGTTAAATCAAGAACAAAACGAGTAGTAAAAAGAAAAAAGATTTTTAATGGAATGGTGCAACGTTGCAGTGATATTGTTAATATTGTAAATCCTCCTTCTTTAAGTGACAATATTGAATCTTTTGTTGGTAATCAAACAGACATCTTCAGTACGCCGAATTCTTCTTTTCATAAAGTTGAACCGCTTTTCAACTCAACACTGCAAAGTTATGCCCATATCAAAAACAAAGTGACAGGTTAGAGAATAGATGACTTTTCTATTTTGTCAGATGTTGTAAGCGTTCTGAGTTGCCCAACTTGCTTCCAAACAACATTAGCAGTAATTAAAAACATTAGCAAAAAGCGAGGACTTACTTGTGAACTTTCAATTGTTTGTTCAAAATGTAAGTATCAAAATGACTTTTATACTTCTAAATTGTTAAATAAAAAAGGAAGCTTTGATATAAATACACGAACAATATACACAATGAGAACTCTTGGAATAGGACATTCTAGAATTCAAAAATTTACAACTCTCATGAACATGCCAAAGCCAATGACGCAAAAAAACTTGTTTTGAAAATAGTTGATATTACAGAGGATGTTGCACAGGAAACAATGGCTGATGCTGTGCTGATTTAAGACAAAATTATCAAAATGATGATGAGATTTTGGACATTGGTGTATTGTGTGACGGCACATAGCAGCGTAGGGGTTTTCCTCATTAAATGGTGTATTTGCAGCACTCTCAATGAACAGTGGGAAAGTATTAGATGTTGAGGTAATAAGTCGAGTCGGCAGGAGGTGCTCTTTAAATCAGAACCTTGCTAAAAAAGATTCTACTGCTTAAGTCCAGTGGAAAAATTCACCTATTTTCAAAATGAACTAGATTGGTTCTGCAAGTGGAATGGAATGCAAAAGAGCCAACCGCATTTTCCAGCGATCTATAAAAAAACACAAATTAAAATACATTAACTTTTTTGGTGACGGAGATAGCAAAAGCTACAATAGTGTCAAGGATGTTTATCCTGGCACTCAAGTGACTAAATTAGAATGTGTTGGGCACTACCAGAAGCGTGTTGGAACCCGACTTTGAAAGTTGAAAAAAAAAGTGAAAGGACTTGGTGGTCGTGAAAGATTTTTTTTTTTTTTTTTTTTTTTGTGATTAAAAAATAATCTTTTACAATGTTTTTACAACATAAAAAATATAACATTAAAGTTTCGACCAGAGCTGGCAGAAGACATGGTTTTATCATCCAGCCCCATTAATATAACTAAAAAATTCAGCCGACAAAAATGAAAAAGGAAAAAAGAAACTAAAGCAAGAACTAATTTAAAAACAACTTGCTATTTACAGAAAAAAAGAAAAAAAAAAAAAAAATTATTTCTTCTCATCATTATTATTTTTTTAATTCTCTATCTAATTCTACTTTTATTTTTAATATACACGCACACATACACAAATATGCACACGTACACACAAATATATGTCTGTTCTTAAATATATACATACAAAATCAAATAAATCTGTTTTATATTTCATCTAAAAATTGCGTAAGATATAATAAATATTGCATTTACAAATAGCAATAATTATTGTAAAATGTTTAAGATTTTAATAATAGGAGAGTAATTGCTTTGAATCAAAATCAAATAAGTGTTGTTTTGTTGCACGTTTGAAATGAATTTAAAGTTTTTATATTAACACGTGATACCTAGAAATCCGAGCAAAACTAAAAAACTTATAACTTTGAGACTAAAGGTGCAATTTTATTTCTGTAAAAAGATAATTAAAGTTAGGCATATGAAGCTTCAGATTTAAAAAAATTATAGGTTTATCATGCCATGTCTGCGAACTTTGTCCACTCGGCTGAAAGAAGCCTTGCCAAGTCGATGTACGCGATCTTAACTGATCCGTTTTATGCAGTAGCTGATCCTGTAAGTGAGCTGGTTCACGGTATTTGCTTTCCAGCCACGATCATATACTCTTCGTTTGAGTTCTGACCAAAAGTCTTCGATTGGTCATAGTTCTGGCACATTGGCAGGGTTGGGCTCCTTAGGCACAAATTCGATGTTATTCGCTTGGAGGAACTCCTGCGTCTTCTTTGTGTAATGAAACGTAGCGAGGTCAGGCCAGAAAACGATCTCGTTGTTCTTATGAACTGATTCGATGAACGGAATCAAGCGCTTCATCAAGCACTTTTAGATGTAGACATCTTGATTGATCGCTTGGCCCGAAGGTGTCACCAGGTCCTCGGACATAGCAATCCAAACAAGTACCTTTGGCTCGAACTTGGACTTGCGCTTGAGTTTAACAGCTTCTGGAGTCATTTCGACGTCAGACGTGTAGAAACCAGCGTTTCCAGATAGCTCGTTATTGCTCAACGAAAAATAGAACTCGTCGTTGATTGTCACTTTCTTTTTCTAGAAAACTCTGGCCAGGTGGGCACACTTCGGACGAATAGCTGACTTCTGTTGCGTAGTTCGATCCGGAACTTTTTTCTTCTTTTTGTATTTGATTGTTGTCTTGGTGCTAATTGTTTTTGATATGTGCTTTTGGCTGACACCATACTCGCAGGCTAGCTGACGCTGGCTAACTCCGTCACTATGATCGATTCGCTTTTTCAGCATGGTGATTCGCTTTGTGTTCATCTTGATTGCCACCCGTCCAGTTCCACGCTGTCTTTCAGGACCTATTTTGAGCGTCTTGCGCTGCAGAATATCATACAGGGTCGACCTTGATGCGCCTTTGATCATGAAGTGTCTCACAATCTCACTTTTCTTTATATCCGGATGCAAATCGATTAACGCGCACACGCGCTTTCTGAGGTCTTACTGTTTTGAGATAATTTTCTTAGTCATTATAAATAATTGTTTGCTAAAAGATATATATAAGTTGCAACAATTTTGCAACACTCCTTAAACAATTTATGTCGACCGAACTTTTGTCCGGATTTCTAGGTATCACATGTTACTTGTTAAAAGCAAGTTCCATAACCGTTAACTTTTGTCCGGATTTCTAGGTATCACATGTTACTTGTTAAAAGTTAAGTTCCATAACTTTGTTAAAAGCAAGTTCCATAACCGCGGTCCTCGGCAAGATATCGAAAAATCAGCTTGTTTTGATAACGTTTTTGGTATAATAAAATTATTTGTTGAGTATTTAGTTTCGTATTTATGGTTTAAAGAAAAAAAGTAATTTTGGAAAATGCTTGGTAGCATACCATTTTTAAACTTAAACATAAAAATAAGTACATTAAGAATATTTATTTCGTAGACATTAGGCACTCCATTTTCTCTTAGTAGTAGTCTGGCACTAGCGTATATATTTGCATTTAATACCAAGCGACTTGCTCTTTTTTGTATTTTGTAGATCATATTTAACTTTGAAGGATAAGTACTTGCCCAGATAATGTTGCAGTAGCTGATGTAGCTATGAATAAATGCATAATAAATATTTTTTAAACAATTTGTGTTCAGGAGATGTTTTGTTTTATACATAATACCAATAATTTTAGATATTTTATTTTCTATTACTTTGATATGATTACTCCAGCTAATATATTCATTAAGTATTACGCCTAAAAATTTGAGTGAGTACTCTCGTTTAAGTTTAGTTTTATCAATTACTAAATCAGGTAGTTTTAAGGGGAGGGTTTCAGATTTTGATAATTTTGTAAAAAGAGTATATTTACTTTTTTCGACATTTAAAGAGAGTTTCTTAGCCTTAAACCATTCGTTCAGGTTTTCAAGTTCTTGATTAACAGTGTTAAATAATAGGCTAATGTTTGTGTGGCTAAAGAATACTTGCGTATTATCAGCAAAAAAAAGAAAATTAAGTATGTTAGAAAATAAGTAGACATCGTTAATATAAACGAGGAATAACAATGGACCGAGAGCTGATCCTTGTGGGACCCCACACGTAATGTTTTCAAGTCGAGTTACAGTGTTGTTATATGATAAAGCTTGTTTCCGATTATTAAGGTAAGAGCGAAACCATTTTAAATTGTTATTTCTTATTCCATAATTATACAGTTTATAAAGAAGAATTTCGTGGTCAACAGTGTCAAACGCTTTTGAGAGATCGAGAAATACCCCAAGAGTGTATTTCTCGATCTCTCAAAAGAGTGTATTATAAGATTGACAGACTCAACAATTGATCGACTGCGAAATTTCTTTGATTTGGCAATTAGACAGAACACTGGTGATTTAGTTCATCGAAAGTTAACAACTGGCACTGCCCACATTGCCCAACTGGTGCAAGTAGTTGGTGTAAATTCAACAGCGACAAAGTAAATAGGACCAATACCTACAAGCCAGGTCCTGGAATTCCCTTAGATGTTGTATATAAGATCAAACCTGTGTTTGAGAACCTTACTAAAGAAGATGAGCTTCGAAAATGTCTTCATGGCAAAACACAAAATGCGAATGAGTCTTTTAATCGAAAAATTTGGAATCGTAAACCGAAGACAAAATTTGTCTCCTTGACAGTGCTCAAGTTCGGTGTCTACGACGCTGTAGCAAATTTTAATATTGGAATAAAGTCGTCAATACTAATTTACGAAAAACTTAACATGATTCCAGGCTATTTTACAATAAACCGTTTGAACGCTATAAACAAAGTTCGCATTAAATGGTCGATCTATCAAGGAAGGTCACATAACAAACTGCGTCGTCAAAAGTTAAGGGCTAAAAAAATTAAGAAAAATGACAAAACCATAGAAAAAGAAGGCAAAACATATGAAACAGGAGGTTTCTAATTTCAATTAGAGTCTTGTATGTTATATTTGGTATGTTTGTAGATTATTATTATTATTTTTTTTACTTTTTGCGCGTTTTTTCAGTTCAAGATTTTTCAATATGCCGGCCGCAATTACAAGAGATCCATTGGGCTTTTTGTCTGAAATTTTCAGCACATCTTCATTTTAATAAGAGCTGTGTTTTAAGTGGAACAGAATTTTAATAAATCAAGTAAAAAACTAGTATGGCTAATTTATATTTAAATAAAATGATCTTCTTTCTGATATCAACTCAGACCGAAAACTTTTTTAAAAAAATCTGTTCCATTTAAAACACTCACGCACCTATTCTAAATGTGTTACCTAAGTTTCGCATTGCCTTTTTTATTAGTTTTTGCTAAATCTTGGCCGGCGCAAATCCTATTTTCTGCTTATTTTTAGGGTTTTTTGGGGTTTATGCAATACCCGTTGACCGAATTTTTTTTTTTTGTAAACTTCTGTTTTTATTAAAATGTTTGTTAGATTATTTTAAAAGTTTATTTGTATTGTCTATATTTAATAATGGGGGTGATATCCCTTAATTTGATCTTTATTTTCACCAAATGATGTATACACTAGATGTCTAACTTCTAATTTAGTTAGAATTTATGCCATTTCTAATTAGTCATTATGCCATTATGATTAGGTAAAAACAAGGAATAAACAAACCCAGTTGGGAACCACTCAAAAAGGTTCAGAAATGTTAAGATTTACGATTGTACTGTGAACCACTCTCTCGAAGTAGTCCCCCATCATGTTTTTGTTATATTCTTCGGTAACGACGTTTAAAATCCAATATATCTTAATGAAGGCTGTCGCTTAATTCCTCGGAGTAAGCGCCCGTGTTCTCCTTGAATTTATCAAAATGCGAATCAAAGATATGAGACATTCTGCATCCCATTTTGGCGTAGTTCTTTATGAGAGTCTGCAACAACTCCGCATAATTTTCAGCTTTAAGATTACCTAGAATTAAGCTTAGTGTCACGGCCGTCCCAGAGGCAAAGGAAACGAGAAAATTTAGTGAGGCTTCCTTGAAGATTCCTCCCATGAGGAATGATACCATTTTGATTATATCATCAACCAAATTCAACTGTTTGAGCTTGGATATCAGAAGCTTAGTATTCGACATCGTAAGCTCGAGGTCCGTAATTAAATTGTTCACGTCTTTCTGGTTAAGGAAGTACGGCTTTCTATATGCCTTGTAGGCATATAGAAAGCATATTACACGATTTGCTTCCACAGAATACGATTTCGTTCTTGTCTTTATAAACTATCCACACACGTAGCAGAGTGAATCAGCTGGATGCAAGCAACCTCTCGATACCATATCAAATAAATAACTTCTCTTCAACTACAAATCACTATCTTTTCAGTCTGCAATAGCACGGATTGGAATCTTAGTTCGAGACACCTGTGCTTTTATACTTCTGCTTATACAGCTACTTTTTGAACGTCCTAGAAAGTTCCGAGAGTTTCTCGAACGTTCTAGAGTGTTTAGGAGAGTTGTAAAAACATCTAGACATCTCTAGCAGTTCAGGAATATAAAAGCAAATCGAGAATTTATAAGATAAATTTATATTACTTTTAAGATAAATTTATATTATTATTTTGCATTTTAAATTTCTTCAAATTTAACACAAAAAACCGTATAACCTTTAGCATTATAGTTTACCTACCGCAATCAATATAGTGTTAACACAAAATTAGGTCAGCGAAAAAAAATGAATAAAAAAAACAATAAATTAATAGTGCACATATATATATATATATATATATATATATATATATATATATATATATATATATATATATATATATATATATTATATATATAATATATATATATATATATATATATATATATATATATATATATATATATATATATATATATATATATATATATATATATATATATATATATATATATATATATATATATATATGTATATTTATATATATATATATATATATATATATATATATATATATATATATATATATATATATATATATATATATATATATATATATATATATATATATATATATATATATAGAAATAGATATAGAAATAGATATAGATATATAGAAATAGATATAGAAATAGATATAGATATTATAGATAGAGAAAGAGAAAGAATATCATTTTTTTTTTTTTATTTTAGTTTTTATTTAATATATTTCAAAAATATAGTTTACATTTTTATCTTTATTACTTGTAAGTGGTGAAAATGTTTACTTGCAGAAAATGCCTTTACTTGTAGAAATTTGTATTT
Organism: Hydra vulgaris; assembly: GCF_022113875.1. Classification (NCBI taxonomy): domain Eukaryota; kingdom Metazoa; phylum Cnidaria; class Hydrozoa; order Anthoathecata; family Hydridae; genus Hydra; species Hydra vulgaris. The sequence goes on along the minus strand of NC_061156.1, from coordinate 23,584,465 downwards.
CGAGTTTTTATATCCGATTATAATTTTGTTATTTTTTAACAGTTTTAACAGTTTAACAACTTTAACAGTTATTTTTAGTTGTTGAACATCCAACATCTTCAGTTTTTTAAAAAACTAATACTCTTTTTCTCTTTTTAAATCATCGCAAAGTTCGTTCTTCAGTTTTTAAATCATCGCAAAGTTCGTTCTTCAGTTTTTAAATCATCGCAAAGTTCGTTCTTCAGTTTTTAAATCATCTCAAAGTTCGTTCTTCAGTTTTTAAATCATCGCAAAGGTTCCTCAGTTTTAATAAACTAACACTTTTTTCTTCTTCGTTTCAAATTCTTAACACTGAAAATTTGCTGTTTTGATCAATGTGTTCCGATCTCATAATTTATTTATTTATTTTTATTTGTATGTATACATATACATATATAAATACACACACTTATACACATACATATATATACTAGGGCTGTACCGAATTTATTTTTTTCAAATCCGGCCGGAGCCGGATTTGCCGGATTTCTACTGACAGATGCGGCCGGAATCTGAGCCGGAGCCGGATTTCAAAACAAAACTACAGGAGCCAAAATCCTGTACATCCCTACTTGGTGTTGAGCATGGTCAACAATGTGGACTATTCAGAATACCAAGTGACTGCTGTTTTCTGTTAAACTTCATTGTTGTTATTTAAAAAGTTTTATAGCAATTTCTATATATAATTTAATAGAAATTCTAAAAAAATTCTATAGGCCATATGTTTTAAAAGTTTATAGTAATTCTATTGAACTTTTTTTCCGGGATTTTGTCACTCCGCCACTGTAGTGGATCATTGTGTCTATTTATTTCTGGTTCTTTCAGATATTTCCTTAGTTGAGTTTTAATGCCTTTTAGTAATTGTTGTTTATGTGCCCTGCCACCAGCGGACGTAGACTGAATAATTTTATCAATAAATTGCCAGAGTAATGATGATGATGATGATGTAGAAAAATTATTAAGCCCGGCTTATTTTGGTGGATTTTCTTCAGTTTTGTCAATCTTCTGTTCAACATGCTCAGATTGACTTCAATCTTGTTTTTTCAGCTGTCAGTGTTGCCTGTAATGAGGAGAATTTAGTTTTAAATTGTGAGTCAACCAGCCTCGTCAGTATATAAAGAGGTTTCTCTTTTCAATGCTTTTAAAACGCTCATCCAATCACTTGATTAGGGTTGACATCATAGTCTTTATACCTGCATCATTGTAGAATAACGTGTGTCTTCCCTTCAGAACTTTTTGTTGCGTTGTTGTTTGAAATTAGACTAAGCTTATTAAATTATAAAGAAATATAAATACAAATACCAAATCAAATATGAGGTTCATAAAATATAGAATTACAAAAAAAATTGATTTTTATAAATAAAATATATATACACGGGCAAAATACGTATATATGTATACACGTATATATGTATACACGTATATATATATGTATATACGTATATATGTATATATGTATAAAAATATGTATACACGGGCAAAAAAAATGTAATAAATATTTGACAAAATTCAAAACTCCGGCTAAAATTATGCCGGATTTGCTAAATTTTTGCCGGAGCCGGATTTGGGCCGGATTTGTAAAAATGGCCGGATTTCGGCCGGAGCAGGAGCCGGAGCCGAAATCCGGTACAGCCCTAATATATACACACATACATACATGCATTTTGTATATATAATTTTTCTAATAAATTATAATAGAGATTATTAAATTATTGTAATAGAGAAAATTATAATAGAATATAATAACCACATCAATAAGAATAAAAATAAAAAAATAACAAAAAAGAAATAGACTAGTTTAAATAAAAACTTGGTATCTGATAGAAGATCTAATGATCTTGTCGCCAGAACCATAAAACATTATAATAAAATATAACTTAAGTCATTAATAAATATAAACAAATAAAAATGACAAAATACAAAAACAAAAGAGCGTGTTCATATAAATTTTTATTTTGAAAAGTATTTCAAAATATTTTCATTAAAAAGAATGAATTCTTTTAATTTCTTTTTAAATACTAGGAAGTTAATTGATAAATCAAAATTAGGTAAAACGATTTTGTTCCAGAGATTAGGTGCACGATAAACTATAAAGAACTGATTAAATTATTTATGCTTGCTCAACAGACAAAAAAACTTGATGAATTAGCTGCCAGATTAAAAGCAACATCTAAAAACGCAATCTTGGATATAATTCTTGTCGCAGAGATTTGATTTAATGAGTTTTCACAAGCAGAAATAGCAGGTTATAACCTGTATTGATAAGATCAAGGATCTCGCGCAGGTGGTGTGGCTTTATACATCAAGAATAGTATTAGTGCTTGTGAACTTAAAATTAGCCAACTAAACTAAAAAATTGAACAAGTTTTTTTTATTGCTTTTGGCAAGGAGTATATTTTTCTTAGATCAATGTACCGACCCCATGATGCTTGCAAGCTTTATATACCAACTACAAACACTCTTTCTGTCGAAGTTGCCAACCCATGGGTAACACAAACAGCTAAAGAGGCAATAAATAAAAAAAGAACTCTGCGGGCAAAGCTGCCAGGCGCTTTAAGCACAAAATACTTCGTAAAAAATTTAACGAATCATGCAAACAGTTTGCAAAAGAAGTTAAAAAAGCAGTGCTAGATTACGAATCAACAATAGTTCAAGTCTCAAAGAATAAGCCAAAATTGATTCACGCCTATACTAATAAAATGCAAAAAGTTAAACACCAAATACGAGTTTTAGAGGACAGTACAGGCGAAAGCACAGTTGATGTGGAGGAAATATGTAGAATTTTGAATAACTACTTTCACTCAGGAAGGCAGCAGAGAGTCGTAATTGGATAATGTACATCAGATTGGAAAAACGTTATTAGCAGTGTACCACGAGGTTTGGTCTTGGGTCCATTATTGTTTGTTCTGTACATTAATGATCTTCTAGACAAATTGGAACATAAGATCAAACTCTACGCTGATGACAGCAAAATTATTGGCGTCATAAAATCTAACCGGGACGCGGAGAATCTGCAAGCAGACTTAGATAAAGCCATTGAATGGTCACATAGCTGGCTCATGATATTTAATACTGAAAAGTATAAAGTCATGCATACTGGCCGAGGAAAAAAGTATCAAAACGAGACTGTTTCATGCCTGGACCAGATAGCCTGCTACTTGCAATTGAAGTTACTCATTTAGAGAAAGACCTTTGAGTTCTTATCTCAGATGATCTTAAACTCTAGTTTCAGCAGCTCCGGTGAATGCTAACAGCTCCTTTCGGAGGCTGAAAAAATATTTTCGCAGCCGCAGTTTTTCCCTGTGGAAACAACTGTATAACATGTATGTTCGTCCTCACCTAAAGTACGCTATCCAAGCATGGTCACCGTACCGACGGGCAGACATAGAAGCGGTAGAAAAAGTTCAAAACCGTGCAACAAAAACCGTTTCTGTGATTATGCATCACACCGCCGAGCAGCGACAAGTCATGTTAGGTCCTTCGACACTTCAAGAAAGAAGAATAAGAGGTGATTTAATTCTGATGTTCAAGTTCATGCGTGAAATTGACGAAATAAACTTTCACGTATTCAATTGTATGCCAAGAGAGAAATTTTTTACGAACCGTGTTGTTTGCAGTGGAATACCCTGCCGCAAATAGTAATTGACGCGACTTCAGTGATCACGTTCAACTAGGGGTGTAATGCAAGAAGCAAACTTGAGTCAAGTTCGACTTGAACTTTACTTTGTAACCAATAGCGGCAGAGTATTTTTTGAGGGGAAAACCCATACTCTGTCGCTATTGGTTGCAATGTAAAGTTTAAGTTGAGTTTGACTCAAGTTCGCTTCTTGCATTCCACCCCAGATGAACATTTAAATCAGTTAAAAGAGAATAATAAAAGATAATTGGAAATAAACTCTCTTCACATATGCTTCCAGTACTCTATTATGTTCTTAAAGTGTGGTACTTATGTCTCAGATGTGTACGAGTATCTTAAAACTGTTAGTAAAGAGGTGCCTGATGCAGCACATCTTTTATGATTTTTAAATCATAAAAGTTAGTGATTTTTACATCACTAACTTTATGATTTTTAGTCTATAAATTTATTACGGATTGTTTTAAATATTTTTAAATTATTGATCACTATAATAAAATAAACTAAACTATAGTCATTCATTTCATAAATATTAAGTACTTTAACATTTTTAAATAAAAACTTTAAATGCGTAAGTCGATTTTTAAAATAAACTATGCGTATTGCGTGTTTCTGACGATGATAAATAGTAGGCAACTTTTGCTTGTACTTCCCCAAGCAGTATTTGCATAGTAATATAACTAGGTATAAATGAGTAATAGAGTTGGATTAAAATGTTTTTTATAAACAATTTCTTGACTTATAGAGAACTTCTATATTTTTAGAAACTTTAGTGCAAATGTAGTCAATATGCGGTTTCCATGTAACATTCTCATCAAGATATATGCCATGAAAACTAGTAAAGATTTCCTTTTTTATTTCAAGTTCATCAATAAGAATTTTTTGCATGGTTGTATTTTGTTTTATCAAAGTTTAAGGTCAATAGAGTCTTGTGGAACATCACAAGTTATTTTAACATAGTTACTTTGAAGGACATCATTAGAGGTAATAAATTGCTCTCTATTTGATAAGTAATATGAAACCATTTTAACATATTGTCATTGATTCCGTAGTATTCGAGCTTTTTAAACAATATTTTATGATCAACGGTATCGAAAGCCTTCAAAAGATCAATAAAGACTTCTAGGGTATATCGTTTTTTTTCGAAAGAATCTGAGATTTCCCGAACAAGTTGAATAATTGCGTGCTCAGTTAAAATATTTTTTTAAAGCCAAACTGTTTGGTATTCTTTTAGTCAAAATATTTAAATACTCTATTATACTCTATATTCTTTCTAATAATTTTGAAAAAGTTGAAAGAACCGAAATTGAGGAATAGTTATTAACATTTGTTTTATCGCTTTGTTTGTAAATTGGTATAACTTTTCGCAATTTTCAATTGATCCTTGTTTTATAGATGCATTAAATACTTTATAAAGAATATCTTTCAGACTTTCATAACAATCTACAACTATGTTACCACTTACTTCATTACAACCAACAGCTTTATTTCTTTTGAGAGATTTAAAGGCTCTATCGAGCTCGTCCTACAATAATTTAGAAGAATACTTATTGTTTTAATGAGAGTTATTTATAGGACACAAGTAGTCTTCAAATGAACTCTCGGTCATAGGAATTTTTTTAAAGAGGTTGATTTCGATTTCAGTAAGAAATTTGTTAAATATGTTTGCAGTTTTGCTCGGTTCACTTATATTTACATCTTCAAATTTTTACAGTTTGTGGTAAAGAACTTAAATAATTTTTTGATTTTCCTGTTATTTCTTTTATTATTTTCCAGGTTGGGTTGTTTTAAACTTATTGATTAGATTAGTATAATAATTTTTTTTTAGATATTTAGGAATTTTTTCAAATAAATTTTTATAATTTTTATATATTTTTTCATTTGCAGAAGATTTAGTCTTTAAATATTTTATATACAACTTTTGTTTTATTTTCGAAGATTTTTTAATCCAAGCCTTTTGTAATCCAAGGACTATTAAAGGTTTTATGACATAAATTTTTCACATACTTTAAAGATAAAATCTGAGTGTGTGGATGTGAGATTCCGAATGGATTGTTTCCCATGTAAAAAAGAAATAAATTAAAAAGAGAGAGCTGGAATAGTCCGCTTAGACAAGAAGGAAAGAAATTAGGTATATTTGGAACTGCTGATAGAATATTCTCCAATCATTTATTTGTTGATAAAATGTAATGAACCCTTACCCAACATTAAATATGGGTTTTCATCAACTTAAACAGAAAAAAGCTAGAAGAATTTTAAAGAAGCACTTGATCACTTCTTGAACATGTTCTAGTAAAAAGCAACCTGTAGAACCTTTATCCACTGAAAAAAGTATTGTTACAGAATTACCAAGTGTTAGTTTTAATGTAAATATTTTATCAACTACATCATCAGACCATAGATATTCAGTGATTTTACCATTAATAAATGTAGTTCATGTGAATACAAATCTTTTCTTATCACCTCTTATGTGACTATGTAAATAATTAAAAAATAGTTAAAAAATAAAAATAAAGCAGCAGCGAAGTCAAAATATAAATTTTTTAAAGATTAGATTTTTTAATAACAATTATGCTTTGGTTTATTAAATAAAAATCTGGCTGATTTTTTTTATTTTAGATGCCCTAAGAAGTCCTTACGATTTTATCACAAAGTACTACCGAAAAGCATTTGAAGGTATACTCATGCCTTCTTCCTTACCGATGTTATACAAGCGCTTTAACCACTGCGCTACGGCTGCTGCTCACACGGCGAATTATTTTGGTATTTTGAAATCGTTATGCTCTAATAAGTTTACCACTTTTTTATAATTATAGCTTATATTCTTGGATGTGCTATTTTTGTTTGGTTACCAAATGAAGCTATAAAAAAAAACTTGACAGAGTCCTTTGTAAAAACAAACCATCGCATACGTAGAGTGGTTCTTGATTTTTTTAAAAATTATTTATTGAACGTTTAAAGTTCTTTTACAAACAAGCAATGAGTTGGCCTGATTATAAGTCTTGGTATAGAGATCCATGTATGAATAATATCCCCTTTAATTTCCCGCTTTGTGCGGAAAATTTATAGTCGGTTGGTTTGGATATTCCTTTACTAACTGAAAATATTTTTTTTAATTTGTCAATAACTCTGCTTACATCTAGTTCTACATCATATTCAATACTTGAGTAGTTCTACATCATATTCAATACTTGAGTAGTTCTACATCATATTCAATACTTGAGTAGTTCTACATCATATTCAATACTTGAGTAATTAAAAAAAGTAACTATTTTAGACCGTAGAAAAAACAGAATTATTCAAAAAGTTTGTTATCCTAACATATGCTAACTGATTCAGCGTGTTTAAAGTTCATTTTCGACAGAAATGGATTCGTGGACCGTAAAGACCTGTGTTTTGATAACATTCCTAATCAATACCATAATTACAGTAATAATATTTCAAGTGATGAGATTCGGCAAGTTTAGTTTTTGATTTCAATTTAAAAAAAAATTCTCTTTAAAAAAACTTATTTTTATAATAATTTAGTTTTATATATGCATAAATTTATTTAAAATAGTTAACTCGATAAAAATTTAATTCTTAACACCTTTATTAGACAACTCAACAGATTCGCATTTCCTTTAAGATAAGCGTATAACACCACTTTTTTATTATTTAGTGTTTAAACGGAAAGCTTTATTACTGTTAAAAAAATATATTTTTTTACAAAATTCCGAGATACACATCAACACCTGCAATATTTGAAGTCGTAGCATGGCAAATAAGCGCAACTTATGGACTCTAGCTAATTTTCGTCGAGATGCGATGAGCTAAAATTATAAATTGAAATGTACATATATATATATATATACATATATATATATATATATATATATATATATATATATATATATATATATATATATATATATATATATATATATATATATATATATATATATATATATATATATATATATATATATATATATATATATAATATATATATATATATATATATATATATATATATATATATATATATATATATATATATATATATATATATATATATATATATATATATATATATATACGCAAAACCGTGGTTAACAAAACTATAGAGTAAATTTAAATAAAGGTGCTTACATTGCTTTGGTATTCGAACATGTTCAGTATCGCTAAATACAGCCTCGTGAACAGCATCACGAAATTCATAAGAAATTTTCAGATATTTATCTTCTCCTGGGCATGGATCATAGAATCCATTTAACTGAGACTAAAAAAACATAAAGGTAATCTGATGTATCCAAAACTTTGGAAAAGGAATCAAGGATACATCAGAGGAAGTCAAGGGCTATTTGTTTTGACGTTTTTTTTTTTTTACAACAATCATTATTATATATTTCAAAAACAAATAACATTTACATGTCTCCAGTTTATATCACAAATATTTACAATATATAAAGAGCGTTAACTGTTTTACACTTGCGCGTTTGACATCGAGTTAAAATAATAAACTTAAAAATTCGTAGTTTATAATATAAAGTGCTGGCTATTAACCCATGCATTCAAAAAATATACGCAAGTCCGTCGCACCACAGGGCTACTAGGGACTTGCTTGTCGTAGTCGTTGAAACTATATATTATATTAATATATATCAATAGTACTATGTAGTTGTAAGGAAACTCGCAGAAGACTAAAAAAAGTCTTTTCATCGAGAACCTTTAAAATACAAAATAAACTACAAGTTTAAAGAGTAAATCTATAAAACACACTAACTTTTTGAAGTCATCTGTTCATTAATATTTTACTATGTATAGTTGCTAACTATAAGTATTTATTATATACTTTTTTTAATTTAGTTTTTATTTAGTTTTTATTTATTTCTTTTTTTTTTTTTTTTTATAGCTTAAATTGTTCTTCTTACATTTTATTATTTAAATTGTTCTTTTATATTTAATACATATCGATAAAATTGGTTTTGTTAATTATGAGATCTTTTAGTTTTTTCTTAAGGGTAATTAAATTATCCAGTTTAGTAAGTTCTATATTTTGAGGTATTATTTTGTTATATAAATAGGGGCCACGGAATACAATTGAAAATCTCGAAAAATTTGTTTTTTTATGGGCAACGTAAAGTTTCCGGTTACTCGTGTGATATATCTGTTAACGTTGGTTTGAAAAAAGTTATTAGTAAAATGAGTTAGGACAAGTCCGAGCTTATATTTGAGCATAAATAAAATATTTTGGTAGATGTTAATTTGATAGATATTTAAAACATTCAAGTTTTTAAGTAAAGGATCGGTGAATTTATTTTTATTATAAATTAATCTTGATGCGTGTTTTTGGTGTATATATAGAGAACTTAATTTAGATTTATTTGTACTTCCCCAGGCAATATTAGCATAGGTTAGGTAACTTTATATATAAGAAAAATAGAGGATTTTTAGATTCTCCTGAGAAAATATAGGTTTCACTTTGTAAAGTATACCGATACTTTTTGATATTTTTGTATTTAGTGTTTTTATATGGGCTTTCCAAGAAATCGTTTCGTCGATAATTATCTCAAGAAATTTAATAGTTTCAGTTCCTTCAATGTTTATGTTATCAGTTTTTAATAATGGTAGAATGCTTGGTATTTTATTTTTTTGCTGATTGGAATGAAACTAGATGTATTTTGTTTTTTCTGTTATTTATTGATAATTTATTTACTTTAAACCAAATGTTTAGACTCTCAAGGTCATCGTTTGCAGATTCAAAGAGATTTTCAATTGATGGTGATGAATAAAATAAATTTGTATCATTAGCAAACATTATTGTATCGAGTTTTTTTTAGTGATTGTGAAAGATCGTTAATATAGATTAAAAAAAAAAGAGGACCAAGAATGGAACCTTAGGGAACTCCGCATTTTATTTTTAGGAAATTAGAATATTTATTATCGTTTGAAATAACACATTGTTGTCTGTTGCACAGATAACTTTTAAACCAATCTAAGCTAGTATTCTTTATTCCGTATATATATATGATGTTTTCCTTTACATAAATCAGAGCTTCTCCACCTTGTTTATTTGTTTGTCTCTATAACAATATCTAAAAAACATATATCTAAAAAACGATAAAAAAAAAAACTCTATTACATATATCTAAAAAACGAAGATGGCAGAATTGTTATGCTCAAAAATGCTTTAAATAGTTTAAAAAGTTTGAAATAGCTTATTCAACTAAAACTTTATTAATCACTTTCGTATCAATTAAGGTGTTTGTTTTGTTTGGAAACTATTCTGTTGGTTAAGTTTTATCTGAACATTTTAAGAAAGACATTATTACTACTTTCTTGTGATATATTTATTGTTGCATTTATCAATCAATTTGATTTGCTTTCGGTCAAAATATCAGACGTTTTGAAACACTATACCTTAAACAAAGGAAAAGCAGAGACTTGCAAAATATGTGGAAATACCAGTAAATACTTAAGTTCCACAACTGGAATGTGATATCACCTAGACAAAAAACATGGCATCAAAAAAGAAACACATGAAAAGTTGACAACAAAAGCTGCAACAGAATCGAAAAAGCCTAAGATTTTAACTTTTTTCCCAAAACAACCAATTGAAGAAGTGATTTCAAGACTTACAGCACTGAATGGATTTAGTTTCCACGCCATTGTTAACAGCTCTTTCATTCGATCTGCCATGTGTGAAAAAAGTTATGATTTTCCAAAAAATCACAAGCAAGCAATCCAATCAGTTAAAAAGTTTGCAGCTGGCGTGAGAAATGACCTTAAAAACACTTTTAAATCTTTAGTGACCAATGGAAAATGCTTTTCAATTACACTGGATGAGTACACTTCTTTGAAAAATCAAAGGTACATGAATATTAATATTCATCAAAAACACACATACTGGAATCTGGACTTGACTCGAATTCTTGGATCACTGCCAGCTGAAAAAGATGCAACAGTTGTCACAGAAAAAGTGGCCGAATTCGGGTTGAACATTAGCGACAGCATTGTCTACTTAGTTACGGATGGAGCTTCCATGATGGTTAAGTTTGGAAAACTGGTTTCAACTGAGCATCAAACATGTTATACCTATGAAAATTATTCAACAGTTTCTCAAAGTTAAAGATTCACTCCGAAAAATATTGAATGACTAATTTGATTTGCAGTGATGATGAAGTAAACATTTTATACGACACTGTTGCTGCTCTTGAACCAATTAAATTGACAGCAGAAGCCCTTTGCAGACAGGATACAACTCTTCTTACTGCTGAGGGAATTTTCAAGTTTCTTGTAAACAGACTGAAACAACGAGAGTGCAAATTTGAGACGTTTTGAAGAGAGAAGGCAGAGCAATATTGCAATCTTATACAGATACCTTTCCAATCCAGAATGTTTATCCGACATTGAAGAACATAGAGCTTTTCAAAATGCCTTCTGAACTTCAAAAGACTGCCAAACAATTGTTGTCTAGACTATTTCCAACGAATCCAGATGACTTAGAATTCATTCAAGAAGTATGTGGCTCAGAAAATCTTGATAAAAACCCACTTTCACTGAAAGATGAACTCAAGGAAGCAATTCAGCATTCGGCCAAAAAACAGCGCCACAATGCAAACGACGAATTCATTTTAAAAGAAATGTTGGACTATGAAGCTACTGAAAAGAGAACTGCCAATCTTGAACTTTTGTTCAATGCACTGGAAACTATCCCTCCAACAAGTATTGAGCCTGAACGAGCCTTTTCTGCTGCTGGATTATTTGTGACAAAAATTTGATTAAAAACGAATGACAACTTACTTGATACACTTTATTTCCTTAAAGCTCATTTTCTATCAATCTGAATCTTATAAAGACTTTATTTTGAAACGAAAAAAAATTTTATACGAGTTTCTATGATTTTTTTTTTTTTTTACCAATTTTACCGATATTTACAGGTAAATTAAGTACTCCCTCTCAACGGATTCAAAGTCAAGCCTCACTCTTCTCCATGGTTTACCTCACATTGTGCTGCTGCAATTTCCAATCGAAACCATTACTTTCATATCTATCAGCAAAAGAATTCTTCAGAAAAGAGGCGTCTATTAACTATTGCTAGAAACCATTGTAAAATGGTTTTGTTTAACACCAAAGCCCTATTCACAGGTCATGAAATCTTGTATTTCATCTCAAAAATTAGACTCTTGATCAATACATCTCTTGATTCCACAGATTGCGTTCTACCTGATATAGAAGACAAACAGGTTGATCCATTGCTTAACATTGGTCGAGCTTCTGTATCTAAAAGGATTTCCTGCTTAGACTCTTCTACAGCTTGTGGTTTGTTATTACATGTTATAGTCTTGCACATACCTGTTATAGTCTTGCAGAAGTGTTTTGCGAAGTTGTCGCCTATACTTTCAAAACAATTTAACAAGTGCCTATCAGAGTCTTGTTTTCCGGCACATGCTATCCCTATTTTCAATAATTCTGGAGAGCAATCTGACTTGTCTAACTATCGTCCCAATAGTCTTCTTCCTATAATAAGCAAGCTATTTGAATCTTTAATTAACAAATACATAATCTCTCATCTTGAATCTAACAACTTTAGCAAATCACCTAGAGAACTCGTTCTACAGGTGATTTGCTAACAGTAACAACTGATAGGTTTTATCGTGCATTAGATAAAGGCGGAAAGGTTAAGGCAATCGCTCTTGTCATTTTTAAAGCTTTTGATAAAGTTAGGCAATTGGTCTGCTCCATAAGCTTTCTTTTTTTTTTCTTTCTGTTAATCACCTCCCCAAGGCAGAGAAAGCCACTACAGTTTAGGAGGCTACTTTTGTAGTTACAACCCTCTCTCAACTTTATAACTCCGAAACACGAACCTTGACGAACAAGGCCGCTGCACAGAGAAACAAGTTGAGTGCGGTACTATCAGGATGTGGTGGGGATTGAACTCAGAACTTCTTGCTTACGAGGCGAGCGCATCTACTACTACACCACTACTGCATTACTACTCTTCTTACGGTGTATCAGGTAATATCTTTAAGATTATTGAATCCTTCCTTTGCAATTGTAGTATAAAAGTTGTGCTCGATGGACAGCATTCTTCATATCCTGTCACTTCAGGAGTTCCTCAAGGTTCTGTCTTTGGCCCTATACTCTTTTTAATATACATTAACAATCTTCCAGATATTCTCACATCTAAGGTGGCATTGTTTGCTGATGATACTACCATTTCATCTTGTTTTGATAAGAAGCCAACACTCTCTGATTATTTCCAGGGGACATTTGAATGTGAAAAGGACCTCACTTCTGCTACAGAATGAGGCTCACAGTGGCTAGGGAACTTTAATTCAGATAAAACCTAATTTTTTTCAGCCAATTGTTATTGCAATAACTTAGATCTTCCTATTTTTATGAATAGTAATGTACTCAATGAGTCATCTACCCTTCATCTTCTAAGATTAACTCTTACTTCCAATCTTTCTTGGAAACCATATATCAAATCCATTGCAAAATTAGCATCTGCTAAAAATGCTTCTCCTTATCTCAACACTTACTCTCAACTCATGCTCAAAACTTTCATACTTCGGATTCTATTCTTTATCTCTATAAATCTCAAATCCATCCTTGTATGGAATAATACGGTCATATCTGTTGTCGATCTTTCAATTATGCCCTTTCTCTTTTAGAAAAGATCAAAAAACCCATTGTAAACATAGTTGGAGCTGCTCTTGCAGCCAACCTCCAACCATTATCACATTGTCATGTTGCTTCTCTTTTCTACAAATACTTATAATGGGCACTGCTCTAAAGAGCTAGCATCTTTTGTACCATCTACTAAAATTCGTTCTTGTGTTACTCGTCATTCAATCGTCTCGACCTTTTTCTATGAATGTTTAAGTATTCACTTAATATATATATATATATATATATATATATATATATATATATATATATATATATATATATATATATATATATATATATATGTATATGTATATGTATATGTATATGTATATGTATATGTATATGTATATGTATATGTATATGTATATGTATATGTATATGTATATATATATATATATATATATATATATATATATATATAAATATATATATATATATATATATATATATATATATATATATATATATATATATTAAGTGAATACTTAATATATATATTAAGTATTCACTTATCAAATACTCGTTATATTTAAGTACTTTCAATTTCAGTCGTGTGCATAAACAATTAACTTAAAAATATAAAACCTTTGTTGCATCTGTAAGAATCAATTTTGAATCTCTAACCAAACATTGAACAGGAATTGTAACATTTGTTAGCTGAGACAGTGTAGCATTACTAAACATATAAAAATAAAGTTTAAATAGTCATTACTAAATGTATAAAAATTATGTTTAAAACTTTATAATTGGACCTCATAAGCAATAAAAAATATTTACTGAATTTTTACTGAGTTTCTGGTGTGTAAAAAATTTGTATGGAAAAAAACAACATAATAAATGTTTATTTCTACCAAAGTTACAAACTGTGCTGTTTCATTGTTTAAAACAAAACACATATCTGTAAGACTGCTGGAGTTTTGTACAGTGGTTAGGTTAGAGTTTTTTACAGTGGTTAGGTTGGAGTTTTGTACAGTGGTTAGGTAGGAGTTTTGTACAGTGGTTAGGTTGGAGTTTTGTACAGTGGTTAGGTTGGAGTTTTGTACAGTGGTTAGGTTGGGGTTTTGTAGTAGTTTTTAAGTAGCTTAAAACTTAAACTACTACACATAAAATTTGAAAAATGAACATTAATTACCATGAAAAGTCGGAAGTAAATTTTCCATACCAAGCTGATGTTATAATAAGTCCTAATTAAAAAAGCAAAAGAATAAAATAAATAAAAAATGATGAAAACATTTATAAAAATAAACAACAAATGTAGAGGGGTAACATTAGATAACCAAATATAGAGTGGTAGCTTTACATAGACAAATATAGAAGGGTTGCTTTACATAGACAAATATAGAGGGGTAACTTTACATAAACAAATATAGAGGGGTAGCTTTACATAAACAATTATAGAGACAAATATAGAAGGGTTGCTTTACATAGACAAATATAGAGGGGTAACTTTACATAAACAAATATAGAGGGGTAGCTTTACATAAACAATTATAGAGGGGTAACTTTACATAAACAATTATAGAGAGGTAACTTTACATAAACAAATATAGAGGGGTAACTTTACATAAACAAATATAGAGGGGTAACTTTACATAAACAAATATAGAGGGGTAACTTTACATAAATATAGAGGGGTAACTTTACATAAACAAATATAGAGGGGTAACTTTACATAAATAAATATAGATGGGTAACTTTACATAAACAAATATAGAGGGGTAACTTTACATAAACAAATATAGATGGGTAACTTTACATAAACAAATATAGATGGGTAACTTTACATAAACTTTCTCTTTTTATTAAATCTGCATAATCTTAATCACATGAGAAAACTTTTCAGTTTTTCAGTTGTGCAGAATTATCCGATAAGATAGGATCACTTTACCAAAGATATGCATAAGACAGTATATACTAAAACTGAGATTTTCTTGCAACTACCTCAAGACTTTATAAGACAGTGCTTTAACTATTTAAGTGCTTTATAAAAAGTGCTTTAATTATGCAGTGCTTTATAGCATAATTATGGCTTAGAAAAAGTTTAAAACCTAATAAAATTAGTAAAACATTGAAATAAATTCTACATGATATATCTGAGTTAATCTTGGTTTTATAACAAAAAAAAAAAAAAAAGTTTTTAAAAAACAGTAAACTATTGGATTTTTTGAAAAACATGAATTAAGAGATAAATGAAAAGCAATTATTAAATATTACAAAAATTGAAGTTTATATTATTAAAACAATTTGCTTAAATAATGAAAGTAAAGTATTAGTAAACTGTTGATAAAAGCTGTTAAAATAGAGTTTAAACTGACCAATTTTGGACAACTTGGATGCCTGAACTTTACCATAAATTTTTTTATCAACTTCAGAAGCCATTCCAAGCCAGTAAAGTTAATTGTATTTGCAAAATAGATATTGCAACATCATAGCATATTTGATCTTAATAATTTCATACTTTAGTTTATTGAAGAAGTCAATAAAGAAAAATCATTATCATCAGATACCCTTATCAATTTTATATTTGAAAGAGAAGATACAAAATGATAGAAACTTCTTATCCCAATAAATTAATTTAAATATTGCAGAAACTCCAATAGGATGTCTCTTTTTTTTCATGTACCCAGGGGATTAAACATCTCTTCAAAAAGTATATTCAATACCAAACAAACTGAAGTTACTGGAACACAAAATAATTCTTAAAAAATGGTTAAATTAATATATAATTCTCATATAGGAACATTACAACATTATGCACCAACTTTTTAACTACCTGCGATTGAGCTCAAGTACAAAATAGTTGCACTTTAAAATATTTCATATTGGGAATCTTAGCATAACATAAAGTTGTATAATACACACCAAATAAAGTGAATAGCTATAAATACATCAAATCAACTCAATCAAATCAACTCATGTTATAGCAATAGTAATGAAGTGAATTATTTAGATGTAGCAACATGTAGCAACATTTAAACAACAACAAGCTATTTATTTTCCATCATTCAATTACTTCAATTAATTCAATTACAAAATCATTTAATAATAAGTAATAATTATTAAAGTAAAAGTAAAATATTTTTATTATAAAAATATAAGATACAAAATTAATAAAAATTATAATCATAGCAATAATAAGTATGTTTACAATAATAACAATGAATAAAAAAATTTAAATAATAGTAATAAATATTATCATGATAGTTATAATCATAATATTTATAATAATACTAAAATTAATAATACTGAAGTCAAACTTAAACCAAATTTAAACTATAATATAAGTATAAGCACATTGACAGAGAACATACATTAAAAAATAAATAATTTTCAAGTTATACAGCTATTCATTAAAGTTTAAACAAGGGTGTAATTTTGATCACATAGGTTTATTTTTTTCCTAATAAAAAAAAAAGTAAAAATGATGTTGACCTAATTTTTTTTTATTTATTAAAGAAAAAGTAATTAGGTTTACAATAAATGTGAACTTGTTATGAAATTATTTATATTGTTAAAAAAAAAGTTAATCATAAAAACACACATGTAAAAAATGAGTAGCACAAAAGTTTAAACGAGTTTCAAATTCCATCAATCAGACAGTTGTATGGTAGATGCAAGCAACTAATTTTTCAACAAGACGGGGCTCCAACTCATACAGCTAAATCAATCAAAGAATATTTTTTGCAGAAAAAGATTAATGTGATCCCTTGGTGCCCTAGATCACCAGATCTCAACCCAATTAAAAATATTTGGTCATGGATTGACAACCAACTTACTTATCACCAAATACAATCAACTGAGCACTTAAAGCTTTTGAAAGAGTACTAGTTGAAGCTCAAGAGATGAAATGAAATTGAAACGATGCAGAAATGAGTTTATCTTTGCTATAAAAAAGGCGGACATTTTAAATATTAATTTTGCATTTTTTTTCTCCATTTTTTGTTTGTTTGTAAAAATTCATTTAAATTTTTGTACTACTCATTTTTCATTGCATTTTTATAACTAACTTTTTTAAATTAATATAAATAATTTCATAACAAGTTCACATTTATTGTAAACCTAATTACTTTTCTTTTAATAAATAAAAAAAACTAAACCTACTTGATCAAAATTACAACCTCGTTTAAACTTTCGTGAAGTAAGAGGTAATCCTAGTAGATGAAGGGGAGATACTCATCAAGTACATTCATAAAAATAGGGTGATCTGAATTGTTACAATAATGATTAGCTGAAAAGAATTAAGTTTTATCAGCATTAAAGTTCACCAGCCACTAAGAGCCCTATGCTGTAGAAGTGAGATCCTTTTCAAGCTCAAGTGCATCTCCAAGCAATCAGTGAGTGTTAGCTTTTTATCAAGACAAGAATAAATGGTAGTATCATCAGCCAACAATGCCACCTTAGATGTGAGAATATCTAGAAGACCATTAATGTAAATGAAAAAGAGTATAGGGCCAAGGATAGAACCTTAAGGAACCCCTGAAGTTACAGGAAATGAAGAAGAGTGCTGTCCATCAAGGACAACCTTTATACTACAATCGGTAAGGAAGGATTCAATAGATTGAGAGATGTTACCTGATACACCATAAGAATAAAGCTTATGGAGAAGCCCAGCATACTAAGCTTTATTAAAGGCTTTAGAAATATAGAGAGCGATAACCTTAACCTCCCTGCATCTATCTAATGCATGATAAAACCTATTGGGTATTACCATTAACAAATCAGCAGTAGAATGAGAAGATCGAAATCCATATTGATGATCAAAAAGTTATTAGTTATTAAATTCAAGATTAAAGAGATTTAGTATTTATTAAATAAAGACTCAAAAACCTTGCTTATGATAGTAAGAAGACTAATGGGACTTTTTAAAAAGGATAACAGATGCTGCTTTCCAGAAGGCTAGAAAATAGAAATCACTGTAGATACAGAAGCTGGAGTGATAAGAATGACAAGCAAAGGATCAACCTGTTTGCCAGCTATATCAGGTAGAACAAGAATTAAGAGATGATATTGATGAGAAGTTCTTAGCAAACAATTTAGATTTGTCTTTTGGCATGGTGACAAAATCTGAACCATACAAAAGAGCAGAGTTGATAACCCTTGGCCCTGCCTTAAGGCCAAATATTAAGGCCTTCGTCTTGGTTTTGGCCTTGAACATTTTGACCTTGAACATTTTGGTCTTGGTCTTCCACCTTTTAATTAAGAATTCAGAACTTTCTTTTGTGCTTGCATTTTAAAAATTTTACTACAGATGATTATTTTTACAAGATTGTGTTTACTTTAAAGCTTTAGAACTTATTTTTGTGTCTTAGTTGTTGTTTTTGGCTATTTTGACTAGCCATTTTATTGTAGTAATCAATGACATGATTGGCTAATTGGAATTTATTACATCTATATGTTAAGTCAAATGTTATGTTTTAATGTTTTTTAAAACATTTCAAAATTTGAAAAATGATTTAAACATGCGATTTTTTCTAAAAATTAAAAACAGAACTTTGAAGCTTTTTTAAATTAAAATAGTTTTTATTATATTTAAACTAAAATTCATCATGAAAGTATTTTCTTTATTTATTTATACTGTTTTTATTCAACATATCTAAATCTGTTTAAAAAAGTTATTAGTAATGTATATTAAATAGAGTTTCTCTTAATAACTTTATTAATGCGCCCTCATAGAGTTCGTATGTCTGATTTGTTGCTTGAAACTTTGATATTGAAACTTTGATTTCTTAAATGAAAATTTAATTTAATTACCATTAAAATGTATATTACCATTTATTTATAGTTTTAATTACCATTAAAACTATATATAAAAATTATGACTAAATTTAGGGCAATTTCCAATGCTTGGAAATTGCCCTAAATTTAGTCAAAAATCACAAAAAGCAAAACTTCGAACAATGGGCGCAAATACTTCTATCAAAAAAAAAAAAAAAAAAAAAATTTTTTTATATAAATATGACCTGTACACCACTCTTAAACCACTCCGCATAAAATTTGGTTGTCGAAAAAAATTTATGGAATTGGCTAGACACCATCCATGCACAATATAGCACTATTAGTATTCTGATATTTTACAGCTGTTGATGGAATCAGCCTCTCTGAGAGCTGCCACAGAGTTCGGGAACTGAATTTTAGAGCTGTACCCTAATTAGGAGATAATAGAATGAGTTGCATAGTCATAAAAACAGAGACACAAGCAAAACTCATGCATTGAGTCAAGAAGATTCAGCATTCAACATCCTAAACTACACCTACAACAGCCTAATAGATGAAGAAGGGGTACAAGGCTGATCAACAAATAGAATCTGTTTACCCCTTTAGTCCTTGCCTAGGAGGCCTTCTACAAGACAAGAGTCGGATGCTTTTAACAACTTCCCAAGATAAACATTTTTATTAAGACACTATCTCTAGTCTTTACTCAACTAAAAACCTCATGGCAGGGGGTGTTTTAAGTCAGAGTTGGCTTCTCCTAGCTAAAAAAAGCATATCCTAAAATACATTACATAACATAAATGGCTTTTAACATTTGTTCAGATATTTAGAGGGGAAATCCCAATCTTGAAATTTTTAATTTAAAAAATTATGACTTTATAAGCATTAAAAAAAAATCTTGTCACTTTCTGATTTTCTTTGAAATTCTTAATACTTAAAGATATATGGCCAATTATTAAAAATAAAAATTAACTGTTAATTGTGAGTGATTACTAGGTTTTATTTTAGCGCAAATTTTTATTTGACATATGTTACATATAACATGACATGTTATAAATATGTGATGTTGACATATAGAAATGTTTTTTTTTTTGGTAAAGCTTTCTTTACATAAATTTTTTAGATATTGTTTATAATTTTCATGCATTGGTTCAAGGTTTATTTGTTTATAACTTTCATGCATTGGTTCAAGGTTTATTTGTTTATAACTTTCATGCAATTGGTTCAAGGTTTATTTCATAACTTCTATTTGAGATTTAAACTACAAGATTTATCATTATTTGCCAACCAAATGTCATCTGATGAAAAACAAGTGAAGTTTCATTTAGTACTTTTTTATACTCAAAATGATTTATAATCTAAATAATTCATTTAGTTTATTTTTGAGTATAAAAAATTTATTTTCCTTAATTAATATATTCATTTATCCTTTATATACAAAAATTATTTGCCCAAAATGTATGTAAATAATGTATGCCTATAAACTCTCATAATGTATGAAAATAATGTATAAAACAAACTCTCATTATGTATTTAAAAAATATATGCCCTTCCCCCCCACTCTCCACTTGAGTGGCCACCCTGTATACATAGTGTATACAGGGTGGCCACTCAAATTTGAAAATGAAATTCCATGACTTTTCCATGACTCTTCATAAACTTTTATAATAAACCACTACCCAGAAATTATTTAGTACTTGCCATGCACTAATCTTTGCAACTTGGTCATTATAAAACATGCAAACCAAAACCTAATAGGTAGAAAGTTCTGAAATCATGTCTAAAAAAACTCTTTTTCTTTTACTTCTCTGATAACTTACACTGCAAAAATATCTTTTTCAAAAAGGACTTAGACTAGACATACTTGTATTTTTCTTTGCATCCTAAAAATATCACAAGTAGAAAAAAGTAAAAATAGTTTTAAAAAGTTTCATGAATTTTCCATGACTTTCAATGAAAATTTAGGAATTCCATGACTTTTTCCATGACCAAATAAAATTCCATGACATTTCCATGATATTCATGACCAGTGGCCATCCTGTGTATATAAATAATGTATGTACCCCAAACTCTCTCATAATGTACATAGATAATAGATGGTCTCCCCTCAAACTCTTATAATACATATATATACAAGCCTCGGCAGGAGTAATTGAGTGCAGAGGTGGTGAAATGCCACAGACTTGGGAGCAACGTGGGAACTTCCCACACTAATAGTGCTTGTGCAGGCAATCAGCAATTTTTGATTTTTTGATATTTAAATAAAAAAGCTCCTTAAGAAATCATCAAGATAACTGAGTTTTAGTTTTGTTTTTTAATAAGTGTTTTGTATCATAAATACATAAGAGAATCATCAGAAAAGATTATTTTAACGTTTTCTAGAAAAATTGCTAAAAAGAACATTGCATTTGACCAAATTTTTTAAACTCTATTTTAGTATTTATTTAGATTGCTTTTTAAATAAAGCTCCAAGTGAGAGAGCCAGTAACAAAAAAGTAAGGCTTTTGTAGTTAAATTTAAATAGCTTTATAAAAAAAAACTGTTAAAAGGTTTATATTTCTTTGTTTTACTATAATTCTTTGTTGTTTAAAAAGTTTTTTAATATGGATTTGAACAAAATTTTTATTTGAACTTATTGAGTCAACATAAAAATAGTCATAAAATTAAAAAAAAATTTCAATAAAAAAACTTTTTGACCTTAAAAAAATCTTCAATAAAAAAAACTTTTTGACCTTAAAAAAATCTTCAATAAAAAAAACTTTTTGACCTTAAAAAAATCTTCAATAAAAAAAACTTTTTGACCTTAAAAAAATCTTCAATAAAAAAAACTTTTTGACCTTAAAAAAATCCTTAATAAAAAAAACGTTTTGACCTTAAAAAAACCTCTAATAAACTTTTTGACCTTAAAAACGCAGCATTTTTTGTAGCATTTTAGCATTTTTTTAAACTATTGCATATTTATGTAATACTTAATTAGTAGTTACAAAATAATTAATAAAGTGATCTTTTATTTTAAATATTTAGATGTCTAGATACTTTTTACTATTTTTATTTATGTATGCACAATAATTATAAATACAACTCAACCTAAAAAACATTAAATTTAGCTGTTTCAAAAAAATATAATTGTAATTTGCATGAGAGTTACTTTAGTTAAATTTTTGTATTTTACATGAGAGTTAATTTAGTTAAATGTTTTATGGTATTTTTCATATACAATATTAAAGGTTATAGGTGATAATTTACAATACCTTGCTTTTGTTGTGTAACATTTATTTATTAACTATATGTTTTTGTAACATGCTTTGATACATTTAACTCTATTCCACTTATATATTTAAAATTTTATTACCTCGTCTTTGCTCCTCTTGGCTTACATTTCTTTGGTATACATCCATCATCAAACTAATCTGTAAAAACATACAATAAAATTTAGAATTAAAAAAATTAATGAGTCTATTTTAAAAGCTTAAAAATAGATAAGTAAAAATAAATATTGTTTCATTAATTATTAAATTATTTGATTGATTTTCAATTTTATTGTAAATCAATTAAATTGTAAATCAATTAAATTGTAAATCAATTAAAATTACTTTAATTTGTAAATCAATTATTAAAATTACTTTTATTTATGTTTATTTTTTTATATTATTAATTGACCATTTGCCAGATAACAACATTATTACTATGCATTGCATTTTAGGATCATCTGGTAACAAATAATTATCAAAATTGTAAACATGAAGTTGTTTTCCAATTTTTTAGAAGTTGACTGTTAACATCATTGTGGTTTACAATTATAACTTTTTTTATTAGCAAAAATATATATATCTTGTATCTTGGATCAAATAGATCCAATTGGCAACAAGTAGATCCAAAATTGATACAAGTCGAAGAAAAAAGCAGTGAAGAATATAACAAAAATAAAAACTTTTTTTGATATACAATTTTTTTCGCAACCTTTTTCAGCCAGTATATTAAGAAAATACTTTATTATTTGCGCTAAAAACATTAAAAATTAAAAAAAAATATCCAATATTTTTGCTAAACATTACTGTTTTTATCAATGCATAGAAAAGCAAAAAAAAACTAATTGGTATTTATTTGAAAATTATTTGTAATTTTTTTTTTTTTAAACAAGTTTTTCATCCAAAAAATTAAAAAGTCATTAATACTTAATATTTAAATATAAAATATCTGGTTGTTTTCACTACCCCCATGGAAATAGTCTGCACTTTTGTAGGATTGTCCAAATTTAAACCTGTTAGTTTATTTCCTGATGAACTATTGTTACTGACAATGCTCTGAAAACTTGTGGGCTATGGACAATGCTCTGAAAACTTGTTAATTTACTGAACTTTTTAACGAAATTTTAAGGAGCGTACTTGACTTTTTTTAAGTGCCTAAAGTTCTTAAAAAATTTCTTAAAGTTCAAGCGTACATAGCAAATTAGTTTCTTTATTATGCGGACTGATAAAAATCGTGAATAAATTGCATATCATATCAATTGTTATTTTATAAAAGATATGTTTATGTTCATTAACTTGTATCAAATTTGGTAACTAAAAACACAACCACTCTAAAAAAAAATGCAAAAGTTGAATAAAAATTTTATAAATTTTTTTTTTTTAATTATTAAATTTTCTAGTTTGTTTAATTAAAACTTGATATTTTATTACAATTTTGTTCCTTTTTTAAGGATTTTTTTTTTCTCAGTAGTTTTTTGCCGCAAACTATTGAAATGCTTTATAAGTAAAAAAGATGCCAATTGCCATGGTCAGTGTGTCTAGAAAAATTGTTCTACATGTGGACGAACAAAGCGTGCAACCACATATGCTTCCTAAAAATGCTTGTTGCTAGAAGTTGTTTTCAAAGCTTTGATTATTGATGTCACAATTGGAATACAGGAACTGATGCAAGAGTCAACACATAACAAGATTTTTGTTGCCTCCTCAGAAATACCTAAAACATTCACCACGTTTCACAGAAGTTCCAATCTTGGACAAAAAATTCAATTCCTACTGAAGAAAATTTAATTGGCTGGCTTCCATGGCTGACTTTGCTTTAAAATAGGTGTAAAGTTTGTTCAAACATTTAATAGAGTCCCATCTTCATGTAGCAACATCATTTTTCTAGTCAAGCCTGTTTTTTATATCCATTTGGATTTCTTGCTGTGTGTAAAGTTAATGTAGAAAAAAATAGAATGAGATGTGCAAGGGTTTTTAACTCTTTACAATCAGTCTTTTTTGATCACAAGTTGAATAGAGTGGTTAAAACATCCAGCTGACTTATAATTACAGCTTGGTTCATTAAAGGCTGCTTTTACATTTGCTGCATTGTCTTTTAAGCAAACATTTTAAGAAATTTCCTCTGCTGTAAGTTTTTCATCAAATTGAGAACAAGAGATGCAGAATTTGACATAATTCCAATATTTGGAATTAAAGTGAACTACCATTCACAGATAGCCATGATGAAATGACGATCATGCATCAAGACAGACTGACTCGCTTTTAACTTCTGATTGAACAACTTTTCATTGTGACCAACTTTTCTTTTTTCATAAGTTGGATCTAGTAAACTTCTGTAGTGTTTTTCATTAGCAATACCTAATTTGGAGTAACGAGGGAATGGTGCCTCAAAAACCCAATGATACCCATTATTGAAAATAGAGAACGGTTGGAGGTCAAGAACCATAATTTCAAATATTGACTTGTGAAACTTTTGTTATTTTTCAGAATTAGAGTCAATTTTCAAAGAAGCTTGAATCCAGTTTGAAATTTTAGATTTTAAAATGTCAGTTCTTTGTTTTTTTGATTGTATATTGAAGATTGGAACATTTTTTGTGTTTATAAGGGAATATTGCTACTTCAAACCCTTAGTCAATACATGTATTAAAGTGCTATCCAAATCCCTATTTCAGTATGTAGTCATTGTTTCATATATGTTTTGATATCATCAAGGTATACGAAACACTATCAGTGACATTTTATGTATCTTTGGTAATCTTTAATTAGACAAATTTCCAAATAGTTATTTAAAAAACAAACTTACTGCATCTAAAGCTTCCTGTTTTTTCTCTGCAACTAACTTTGAAAACTTTTCACAATTATCCTTCCAATTCCTAAGAAAAATAAAAATCAAAACGTTAAAGTTTTTAACTTAATCTCATTCTTTAAAATACTCAACTTCATGTACAAGATTTTCAACATTTTCAAGATAACCTGTTATTGAACAGTTAAGATAACCTGTTATTGAACAGTTAAAACAACCTGTTATTGAACAGTTAAAATAACCTGTTATTGAACAATTAAGGTAACCTGTTATTGAACAGTTAAGGTAACCTGTTATTGAACAGCTAAGGTAACCTGTGATTGAACAGTTAAAATAACCTGTTATTAAACAGTTAAAATAACCTGTTAGTAAACAGTTAAAATAACCTGTTATTGAACAGTTAAGGTAACCTGTTATTGAACAATAAGATTATTTAAATTTGATTATAAATCAGAAAAAAAAATTACTTTTCATTTTGTCTTTTCAATATTGGTCTAATTACAAATGCTCTAACAGTGAAGTATACAACAATGGGAGTAATAGTACCATAGAAAACTGCTGATGCAGAAAACACTTCACTCAGCAAGATTGGGAAATTAAATGTCTGAGTATGTCGATGTAACCTATAAAAAATAGAAACAGTTAAGAAAACATTTTTTTTTAAATTTAACCAGCAACCATGAAAGCAGTATAAGTCAGCTATAAAATCTTTTTATACTGACTCTGAGAGAAGTATACGCCAGCTATAAAAACCGAAACATTTAAAAAAAATGAATCGAATAATTCAGGGGCGTGGAGTAATAAAAAAAAAAGTACCAACTCCATATATATATATATATATATATATATATATATATATATATATATATATATATATATATATATATATATATATATATATATATATATATATATATATATATATATATATATATATATATATATATATATATATATATATGCCTTCCCAGGAAAGGCATGCAGTTTATCTTCTCGTACGACCACAAAAATGTTTTTCAAGTTTGAGAACGTGATCACGGCTGTTTGCGCAAGTTATATCATATGTGTTACTGAAAAATTGTTTTAAACTTAATAACTAAGTAAGAAATTAAAGTAAACTTAAATAGAAAACAATAATAATAGTTAAAATAATTTATGTGTTGTTTTTATTTACTTTTTTTCTTAGTGGTTATTATTATCGGTATTAACGGTTTTAGGCGTTAAAAAGGACGACTTTCCCATATTTTATGTGTTTTTTCTTTTAAATAGGAAAGAGAAAATATGTATCGTCTTCTGTTTGTAAAATATATTTGTATAATCATAATGTAACAAGTTTATATCAAGAGTTAAATTATACGATCGCGATTTGCAAACTCTGGTAAAATATTAGGTCTTTAAAGTTTTAGTTTATGCAAAGCTGTGTACTTTGTTTATAAGGAGCAAATTATTAAAAGTTAGCTAACAAAAAAGTTACAAAAAACAAAACAAAAATAATAAACTTACGACTACAAAAGTAATAACACTTTAGTAACTAACTGCATTATAAAAGTAATAAAACTATAATAGTGTTATTACATTTATAAAGCACTTATTACTTTTAAAGTTCATTCTTTGTTCAAACAACATTATTAATTCCAAAAATTTATTAAAGTAGAAAAGCATCTAGAAAAAATAAAGCGGATATTCAAATATTATTAAAAGTCTCAGGAACTTTCACATATCACCTAAACAACGTTATAAAAAAGTACTTTATAAAAAGTATAGCATTATGAAAAACGTTACATAAAAATGCGCGTTAATTTTAAAATCAACCAATGAAAAATTTTTATTAGTAAATTTTAAAATTAATGCGCATTCTTACGGTCCATTAGTAACATTTTTCATAATGGTAAACTTTTAATATGATACGTTTTCATAACGTTGTTTTTCATGTTTTTATAAGTTACTTTAGTTTTAATATTATTTAAACATCCACTTTATTCTTCTAGATATTTTTCTACTTCAATTAAAATTTGGGAATACTAATGTTGCTTGAACAAAGAATGAATTTTAAAAGTTATAGGTGCGTTATAAAAGTAATAACACTGTTATAGTGTTATTACTTTTGTAATGCAGTTAGTGACTAGAGTGTTATTACTTTTGTAATCATTAGTTTATTGTTTTATTTTTTCGCTAACAAATTTAAGTTGATTCTCCCCTTAAATACAAGGAACACTGTTTTGTATAAACTAAAATTTTGAATACTAGATATTCTTCCAGATTTTGCATTTTGCATTTGCTTAATTCAACCCTTGTTGTTACATTAAAAGTATACAAATAAATTTTACAAACACATTGCAATTTGTATTTTTTGCTATGCTAATCATTCTTTTTATTGTAGACTTGTTTCGCCTTATCTAATTTTGTTGCTGAATATAACTTTAAAGAAACAAAAATAAAAACAGTACACAAATTATTTAAATTATTAGTTTGTTTTTATTTTTTTCTATTTTAATCTCTTTTTATATTGTTAGTTTTTTTTTTTTGAAACTTTTTCAGCATTATTATAAAACTTGCCGTGTTCACGTTTTCTAAAATAATATAATCGCGTGTGGTCATACGAGACGAAAAACTGCAGGCCTTTACTCGGAAGGCTTGATATATATCAATATATATATATATATATATATATATATATATATATATATATATATATATATATATATATATATATATATATATATATATATATATATATATATATATATATGTATATATATTACATGATAATTAAATTTTTTTTTTTGCCAAATATATGAAAAATTCATTGAAGGTATATTTTGTACATGCACGTGCAGTATCGAGAAGTTTTACTATTGGAGTCAGAGTCGAGATTTTAGCAACTCCAACTCCACTAAAAATGTCACGACTCTGACTCAACGACTTTGACTCCACAGCCCTGGAATAATTTTAACTATAACTTAAAAAAAAAAGAAAATATTTTAAATTTAATTTTTATATCTATTGTATTTTCTTGAATAAATTAATCTTGGCTATAAACATCCAAAAATAAATTATTTATTTAAACTTCTAATATAAACTTTTATAACACAATAAATTTAAAACACAAAAACAATGATAATAAAGAAATCACAATAATGAAACCTTATTTCTAATGAAACACCAGATGCATTCCCGATACTTATATAAGCTCCTAACTTGCTAAGTGATGTCACTTTGTGCTCACATCCATACAGTAAATGTAAGCCTAGAAACCCACATCTAAACAAAACATTTTTCTTAATTTTATTTTATTGATTCATTATGTACTGCACACAATGATGAATATTATAGAATTCTATAATCATGAAGAACTAAAAAAAAAATAGTCTAAACTATTTGCAACGTACCACACAAAAACTGGGTAACAGATTTTAAACAGATGTATATTGTATATACAGTGTTACAGAGTAACTGCCATTAGTATGTTTTTTTTTTAGTAATTGCAATTCAAGTCTTTTAATATACTGATTAAAAAAACCTTTAATTAAAACATAAAACTTACTTTATTCTAATTTTAGCTTTAGTATCTTCATTAAACTTGTGCGTGTAAGCTATCATTGCAAATGGATTTTTCAAATTTAACTAAATAACAATATCTACATAATAATTTTAAGTCGATGTATCTACATAATTTTTAGCAGATAGTATGTAGATAATAATTTTTAGCAGGTAGTATCTACATAATAATTTCATAGATAATAAGTTTTAATAGGTATATATTAAACATAGATAATTAGTTTAAAAAGGTAGTATCTACATATGCAGATACAATATACATATTTATATATGTATACTACATATATATATATATATATATATATATATATATATATATATATATATATATATATATATATATATATATATATATTAGTTATATATATATATATATACACACACACACACTCACACACACACACACATATATATATATATATATATATATATATATATATATAAAATAAATATATATATAATATATATATTTATATAATATAAATATATATATATATAAATATACATTATATAAATATATATATATACATATAAATATATATATATATATATATATATATATATATATATATATATATATATATATATATATATATATATATATATATATACATATATATATATATGCATATCTCTACATATTATTGCAGAACTTAATAGTTTTAATAGTAGTAGTGTCCCTTGGAGCGTATTTGACACAAAACCCTTGGCAATTTCTGATCTTTAGCATTTATTTCCGTTAAAAACAAATTTTAAATAGTTTTCAAATTTCAATGACCAATGTGCCAGGATGGCCACGTGGTTAGCGCGCTGAGCTTCTGAATAAGAAGGCCATGGATCGAATCCAACTATCGGCGACTTTTTTGATTTTTAAAAATTTTAAAAATACTTGTAAAGTTTTATAAAGATTATATACAAACATATCTAACGATGTTATAAACTTTAACAAACAAAAAGATTTTTAAAAAAGCTAAAAATTCTAAAAACAATAAAAAAACGGGGGGATATTTGTTGCGTATGTGTCACGATTGAGATACTGTGCTTACATAATTAGTCCTAATAAGCTTCGGAGAGTCTAAAAAAAAAAATCATATTTTTTTCTGAAACTTAAAAGAGTTTTTAATAAATTTTAATAAGACAGTTCTACTACTCTAGAAAATGCTGCTATGGAGCCAAAAAAACAAACAGAAAAGCTGAAAATGCTTAAACGTCATCTTCTTAATTCTGCCAAATCTGGTAATAAAAATAGGTCAACTACAACATTTAAAAATTATCCAATTTTTCTATTATGATATGTGCACCAACTGTTCTCCTAAACCACTGAAAATCGGCTAGGTGATCTTTTTCTAATCATTTCTTTTTAGAATTTGTATTTAAGTTTACCTATTGTATTATTCCATAAAAAAAAAATTAATCTTAATTCAGAAATCATATAGGAGATTTTATTTTTATGATTATATTTTAGAAATAAGCAATCAAAATAGAGAAGGTTTAAATATTCTTTTTATATTTATATGATTTTATAATTATCTCTATATAAAAAGGATAATATATAGAGAATATAAATTTGAAAAGATAAAATATATAAAATATATTCTTTACACCCCTTTAAAAATATAAAAGATATATAAAGGGATGATATTTTATATAAAGAGATATTTAGTTAAATATTTTATTTTGTAAAAATTATGAAGAGATAAACTTGTATATCTTTAGGTGAGGAAGAAGTTCAAGATTTCTTCTATACATATTAAGTATAGTAGCAGTTGCATATATTCTAATTTTTAACTAAGATAATTTAAAGGATTTTAAATGGATGCATCCAAAACTCGGTTATTGTTTATTTATCTACTTTTTTTTTCTTCGTAAAGCAGCGAACCTTGAAAACCTAGTTAAGCTAATTTATTTATTATAGGCTAAAATTAACTTTTAGGTCTTTTATATACTAAACTTTTACGTAAATATATATATATATATATATATATATATATATATATATATATATATATATATATATATATATATATATATATATATACACAGGGTGGCCCATAAGTTTTGTCCCCCCCCCCTCCTTGCATGACTTCAGTTTGTCTAGTAATCAGACAAAATATGTTTATACGCAATAAGCACTATTTCAATCATATTACAAGTCAGGTCATACAAAATGACTGTTACAGTTTATTAATAACTACTGTGTCCTCCATTGGCAGCACGAATTTCCTGGACACGTTTTGGTAGTGATTCAACCAACAAACAGAGATAGTCACCAGTCACAGAAGACCACTTGTCTTTCACCGGTTCCACAAGTTCAACTCTATTTTTTGGCTTAGGAGCCTCAAAGACACTTTGTTGAAGCAAGTTCCATAAATGTTCAATTACATTAATATCTGGACTGTTCCCAGGCCACAATTCTTTCGGAATCATTGATGGAAAGTTTTTTGCAGAAAATTGCTGAACGATTTTTGCTGAGTGTGCAGGTGCACCATCTTCAGCAGCTGAAAAAGAATCATATCTTGATTAAAAAACATTTTTCTCTTATCAGCAGTATCACCTTGATGGTTTCTTGTAGTAGCCTCAACATATTTTGGTAATATGTGATTCATGTAATAATCAGCATTAACTGTCTTGTTCTCTGGCACAACAACCAATTCAGTCAATCCATACCGTGACATACCACCACACACCATAATTTTCAATCCAAACTTAGGACGAACAGCTGGAGTGATCTTTGATTTGTCATCGGTCCGTATTCGCATATTCTGACGATTTGGAACTGGAAATAACTCAACAGGGCTTTTGTCTGTCCACAGAACATGGCCTCGTTTTTGTCTACCAACATGGTCATCTTGAAGGTAACTATTTTGTTCCAACCAATCACAAAATTTTAAGCGATCATTTCGATTTTTTTCAGTCAATAGTGGTTTTATTGGTTTATGGTAAGCCACTTTACCCCATGGTTGATGTTGAACAAAACGTTGCACTGTTGAACGAGAAATTTGTTTTTTACGTTTAATGTATCGTTCAGAAAAGTTTAACTTTTTCGCACAACTTCTTGTTGATGAACCCTACTTGTCCTTCATTTCACTGGTTATGATTATATTTTAACTTCTTTGATGCTGGTGACAACACAGTTGGACGACCACAGCGTTTCTTTTCATTAAAGTTTGTATTAACAGGTTTTCTCCAGTATCGCTGAACGCTTTTCTCACTGCAGCCAATTGCAGCAGCTACTTCAGCCTTAGACTTTCCTAATTTACCTAACTCAGCAATGCGTTTCTTCAGTGATGCTGTTAAATTTGATTTTCCAATAACTTTACCCATCTAAAAATACAGATGCAGATACAGAAAATATAGAAAATAGCACATTGTCCTCTTAACCTAAAGTGGACAAAACTTTTGGGCCTACTGGAGACAACAAAGAACTCAAATTGCCAAAAAAATAACCTCAAAGTAAGCTGGTTTAAAACTGAAATGTGTTAGACAGATGCAATTTAACAAAACTTAACAGAAAATCTTGCAATGAATACATTCACTACTTTTCTAGGTCTATTTTTATATAGCACAAATTTTTTTATAATTTGAATTTATAACTTTTACAAACCTCTGGTCAAGTGTAAAATCGAAATTTCTCAAACTTTTTCCACCTCGTAAAAGTAAACAACCTCTAGTAAACAACTTGCAAAGACATATCAATAAGATCGTATGTTGTCTTTTCTTTTTCAGTAAAAACGATGAGTAGTCATAACGGGTGGACAAAACTTATGGGCCACCCTGAATATATATATATATATATATATATATATATATATATATATATATATATATATATATATATATTGTCAGCCACATGTGGTCTATATGATGCAACATATTTGCAATAGTTGGCATGCCATTATTTAATTTGTAACTAATTTTACTTTTTAATTTTTTGTTATGATTACCTTAAAATTACTTTTAAAATAATTAAAATTTAAATTTGTTTCAAAAAATACTGTTTTATTACTTACAATATAGTACTTAGTTTTAAATCTATGATAAATTTGTTGTTCTCTGTTTCAAACCAGTTTAATTATAACTTTTGTTCATAAATTTTATTAAACGCTATATACATAGTTATATAGAGTTAAAACTGATAAATAGCACTTTATTGTGTTTGTTCATTTTAGATTAGTATAGCAAAAAATTAATCAAATAAAGTTTTATCAAACATTTACGATTTCTAAATTATGTCAAGTAACTTAAGAGCTGAAATTAGAAGAAATTGTCTGAATGAGAGAAATGAGGCTAGACGAGAAGAAATTAATTGTCGCCAAAATGAAAGAAATGAGGCTAGACGTAAAGAAGTTAATCGCCGCCAAAATGAAAAGAATGAGGCTAGATGCGAAGAAGTTAATTGTCGCCAAAATGAAAGAAATGAAGCTAGACGAGTATTACTTAGGCGTGGAATGCATTGCATAGCAAGAATTAATAGTTTTATAGAGAGTAATTACCTAGGAGAAATGAACCATATTTGTCAGTATTGTGGTGCTAAAATTTTTTTAAATGTTGACTTACCTCCACTTTCACCTTATCCACAACTAATGCTTAATTTAATGATAGGCAACCATGTTGATCGTGCTTTGAATCAAAATTTTTTAAGCACATAAGAAATTATAATGCCTGTCTATCTTTTGCTTCATTCATAGCCACAATAGAACCTCCATCAAATCGTGGTCCACCCTGTTATAGAATTAGTGGACAAATTATGCATTGTATTAGTAATCTAAGGCATCAGCAAGGTGATCCACCTGCATATTGTCAATTATATGTTTGTGATCCTAATACTGCTTTAAACTTTCGAATAGAGCCAAATAATTGTTGCATACGCGAGTTAATGGAACTCTTGCAGATTATAATTAATCAGAAGAACCCATTTGCACTTGCATTTAAAAACATGGCAGAAAGTTGAAGATGCAGAAACTTATCAAGCTGCTATAGAAGGTCAACCAATTTCTGTTGTCAAAATGCCATTGCTTGAGGGTCGTGGTAGACATAGATACAATCTTCCTTCACATGAGGAAGTTGTTATTTATCCTAGAGGTCAACCTATAAAAACAATTTCAAGTATGTCTGCAAATCTAGATCCAATGATATATCCAATATTTTTTCTAAGAGGTGATGCAGGATGGCATGATCAACCAGAGCACAATTCTGACCGAGCAAATGTTCAGTTATATATTTTATGATAAATAGCTTTTTCAACAGTATGCTGTTGATGCATATGTCAAGATTGAAGGACAGCGCCTTGCTTTCATCAGAAATAAACAAAACAAACTTAGAAGTGAACAATACGATACATTACACGAGTATGTAAATAACACTGCAAATAACCTTAATGTAAGACCGGGTCATATTGTTATACTACCACCCTCATATGTTGGAAGTCCAAGAGCTTTAAAAGAAAATTTTGAAGTTGCAATGGAAATTATAAAGAAATATGGCAAACCAGATCTTTTTATTAATTTTACCTGTAATCCAAAGTAGAGAGATATTACAGAAAATTTAATTCCAGGTGAGAGCGCAACTGACAGGCCTGATTTAGTTTGTTGCATATTTAAGATGAAACTTGAATGCTTCTTAGATGATATTTTTAAACATGGAGTCTTAGGCAAAGTTGTAAGTCATGTACAGGTTATTGAGCTTCAAAAACGTGTTTGACGACATTTATATATTTTATGATGATAAGATTCTAGATAAAATAATGATAAGCTAGAAACAGCAGAGGATATTGATAGTTTAATATCAGTGATATCATATGTATGATTCATGGACCATGTAGGATTTTAGAAATCCCAATTCTCCTTGCATGAAAGATGTAATTTTCACACAAAAATTTCCTAAAGATTTTAATTCTCGAACTGGTTATCCTAACTACAGACGTTGTTTATCCTAACTACAGACGTTTAGATAATGGCAGAGTAGTCATTATAAAAGATAACTAAGTTGATAATCAATGGGTTGTACCCTATAACCCCTGATTATCAAAAAATTACCAAGCCCACTTTAATGTTGAAGCTTGCATGTCTATTAAGTCAGTAAAGTATTTATACAAATATGTCTATAAAGGGCATGATTGTAGTAATATAGTAATTAATGAAAGTGTTGACCATGATGAAATTAATACATATTTAGACTGTCGCTTTATTTCTGTACCAGAGGCTCTTTGAGAAAGAAACCTCATTAACTGTTGCAACTTGGATGCCCAAACAAATTAGGCTACAGTTTTCCATCATATTAACTTTATGTGAACTTGAAGATCCTTTACACCTTTAGAATACATTTAAAGATTAAATCAATCAAGGATTATGGATTAAATAAACCATTCAATGCCAGTTGTACTTGCTGAACAGGCAGCTCTTCTTAACATATTTATATAATATAGTTATTAATATCTTAATATAAATTGAATCTATAATTAATCAGTGGTAAAACCTTAGCTGATTAAAATTTGCCTGCTTAAGATCAGTTTTTAGATAATTTCCCAGAAAATGATGATGAAGATGTTCAGGTATGAAGCAAACTGAGACCGTTATTGAATGATAATCAGCGTAATGCAGCTGATGTGATCCTTGCTGCACTAAGTGAGGAATCTACTAATGAAAATAAGCATTCAAGATTGTTCTTTATGGATGGGCCTACCGGTTGTGGTAAAACATTTACTTACAATTATTTAATTGCTGAAACACAGAGCAGCCATATTAGAACTGCAACAGCTGCATGGACAGGAACAGCTGCAACTCTTCACAAAAATGGGTGCACATTGCATGGCTTATTTAAACTTCCTGTTCCAAATTTGGAAACTAGCACATGTAATGTAACTCCAAACTCTATTCATGGTAGATTCCTGAGAAAAGTAAGTTTGTATTTACTTGATAAAGCATCTATGATACCCAAATATGCTTTATGTGTAATTGATAAGTTATACTACCATCCTCATATGTTGGAAGATATTTGTAATAACAAGATATTTGTAATAACGAGTTTTCTTTTGGTGGTAAAGTTATTATTATGGGTGGAGACTTTAGACAAATACTTCCAGTTATAAAGCAAGGTCAACCAGCAGAAGTTATAGAATCATGTATAAAATGTTCTGAACATTGGCAATATGTCCAAAGGTTCTCATTAACTGTAAATATTAGGGTTTAGATAAAAGAAGAGGAATTTTCTCAATGGCTTTTAAAGTGGAACATTACCTGTCAAGCCTAAAGATCCTCTGCGAATGTGTATTAAAATACCTGAGCAGTGCTTTCTCAGTGATAATGAATCTATTGTGGAAAAGATTTTTGGTGTTGCAGAAGAAGCTAATTATGCAAAACGTGCAATTTTAACACCAACAAATGTTGATTCATTGGCAATAAATGAAGAAGTCCTTCATCGTTTACCCGATGATGTGAAAATATATTTAAGCTTAAATAGCATTGAAACTGATGATTATAATGAAATCTATAATTTTCCAGTCGAGTTTTTAAATAGTTTGACTCCATCAGGTATGCCTGTTCATCGCCTAAAATTAAAAATCAGTGCCGTTATAATGCTACTTAGAAATTGAGATCTCAAAGGAGGACTTTGTAATGGAACCCGTTTAATGGTGCAAGCACTACACAACAATTACATTGATCGTGAGGTTTTAACAGGTGTATCAGCTGGTAACAGGGTATTTGTTCCTCGAGTTCAATTAGCTCCATCAGATTCAAATTTACCTTTTACATTTAAACATCGCCAGTTTCCAGTTAGGTTAGCATACTCAATGACCATAAATAAAAGTCAAAGTCAAACAAAAAAAGTTGGTGTTTATCTCAAAAAGCCTTGCTTTTCACATGGCCAATTATATGTTGCATGTTAAAGAACAAGATTATTTAATAGTTTGTTTTTTAAAGTTGATAAACATCCATTAAACGGTATGCCATTTGACAAATATTACACAAATAATGTTGTATTTACAAATGTTCTTAATTTATAATTTTCACAAGTATATTATGTGTTATATGTGTTTTATTTTTTTTGTATGTTTTTTTTTTTTTTTTTTGCTATATGTGTATATAAATGTATGTGCTTATATGCAAGCCTTTCCAGGAAAGGTGTGCGGTTTTTCGTCTTGTATGACCACATGCGATTATAATATTTTAGAAAACGTGAACACGGCCGTTTGCAAGTTTTATAATAATGCTGAAAAAGTTTCAAAAACAAAAAACAAAAAACTAACAATATAAAAAGAGATTGAAATAGAAAAAAATAAAAACAAATTAATAATTTAAATAATTTGTGTACTGTTTTTATTTTAGTTTCTTTAAAGTTATATTCAGCAACAAAATAAAATTCAAAACAAAATTTAAAGTTCATTTAAAAAATTTAAATGAACTTTAAAAATAATAAGTGCTTTATAAAAGTAATAACACTACTATAGTTTTATTACTTTTATAATGCAGTTAGTTACTAAAGTGTTATTACTTTTGTAGTCGTAAGTTTATTGTTTTTGTTTTGCTTTTTGTAACTTTCTTTTTTTCTCGCTAGCAAACTTATAATAATTTGCTCCTTATAAACAAAGTACACAGCTTTGCATGAACTAAAACTTTAAAGACCTAATATTTTACCAGAGTTTGCAAATCGCGATCGTATAATTTAACTCTTGATATAAACTTGTTACATTATAATTATACAAATATATTTTACAAACAGATGATAATACATATTTTCTTTTTCCTATTTAAAAGAAAAAACACATAAAATATGGGAAAGTCATCCTTTTTAACGCCTAAAACTGTTTTTTTTTTTGTTTTATTTTGCTTTGACTTAATGAACTTTGTTGCCGATAATAATAACCATTAAGAAAAAGAAAAAGTAAAAACAATACACAAATTATTTTAACTATTAATATTGTTTTCTATTTAAGTTCACTTTAATTTCTTATGTAATTATTAAATTTAAAACAATTTTTCAGTAACGCATATAATATAACTTGCGCAAACGTTCTCTAACTTGAAAAAACGTTTTCGTGGTCGTACCAGACAATAAACTGCATGCCTTTCCTGGGAAGGCTTAATATATGTTTATATATCTTTATTTATGTGCTTAAGTTTATATAAGTTTATATTAAATTGTTTCCATGTGAAAAGTGGTGTTACCTGGCAACGTGTAGTGCAAGATTGTAATACTTGCCAGCAAAGCAGTGTTACTAATTAGTGGTGTTACTTGGCACTTAATGCCAAGCAGTGTTACTAAACTGTAGTGTTACTTGGCAGTGTTTAGTGCCAAGCGGTGTTACAAGTGTTGAGCTAGGTTGTGTTGTCTAGCTTTTAAATTATTTTGGAAACGCATAATATGAATATTTTGTGTTATGTGTACTTACAAATATTTTGTGCAATGTGTATTCAATAGCATATGCAGGATATTTTGATGCTTCAGATAGTACTTTCAACCAAACTTAAGTGTGTTCACATTTATCGCATTAAAATACTTTGCAAAAAATTGATGTTGTTAGAGCTTAGGAACAAATATGTTTAAAAAAAGTTTTTTACTAACATGAATTTTTTTAGACATACTACAGTTAAACTCTTCAACAGGTTCTAAATATATATCTGAAACAACAAAAACCCTGCCTACACTACTGGTGTTATTGTTTGTCATCCTGTAATGTTGTTGTGATGTTTTGAGTTGATAGACAGCTTGGCTTACCTTCACATTGGTGTCTATTGTTAAAAATGATTATTGGGTAGCTTCATTACTGAAACTTACTCCTAATCATTCACTTAAAGCCAAGAAATATTTTTAGAATAAATGCCTAATTTTTTTATGTCAGTGTAAATTTTTATCTTAAAATAAATTTTATTTATCTTAAATTAAGATAAATAAAATTTATCTTAATGTTGATAAAACTGAATTTAAAAAAAAAAAAGTATTTCCAGCCTTCCAATCCAATATTAGACACTTTTACAAAAGCACTCTCACAAAGTAAGTGTCTCATTATTTAATATTACTAAATTTTGTTTTGTATTTTTCATATTTCAAATGAATTAACATAATACATATAAGTGTGCATTCAGTGTTATCAATA
The DNA here is from genome assembly GCF_022113875.1 of Hydra vulgaris. NCBI lineage: Eukaryota > Metazoa > Cnidaria > Hydrozoa > Anthoathecata > Hydridae > Hydra > Hydra vulgaris. Next base: position 23,545,742 of record NC_061156.1, on the reverse strand, counting down.
ATAATTTTATTTCATTTTTAGATAGACAATGCGTTTATAATCAATTTAAAACTCTTTAAAGTCTTCTTTAAATCATTTTCTAAAGGCGAAAAAGAAGAACCATCAATCTTTATATTATTTATTAAAAGCTATTTTAATAAATCGCAATTCAAATTATTGTAAATCAACAGAGGGTTTGGGTTTGGGCAGGTTGTCTTGAACTAAATGATTTATCTTCTTCATGTTAAGCTCTAAGTATAAATATACAGAAAGGATGCATATGTGAATTTTTTTTTTAATGTAGGAGGTTAATTTAAGGTTAAAGTAGAATCTTTATTCTACATTACATGGTATTTTTCTGTGTTTGACAAGGTTAATGTAGAATAGTTAGTTTTTTTTTAGTTTTTTTTTTTTTTAGGTGAAAATTTATTTTGAAAAAGTTATTTTTTCACCTTTTAGGTGAAAAACTATTTTATAATTCTTTTATAAGATCCACGTATATGGAAAAGAGGTTTATGTGAATTTTTTTGGCTATTTCTGTCTGAACTTGCTCTTAAAGCAATTTATTTAGAAGTTTTTAAAATTACTTTATTTTACAAAATAATATTGAAGTTAGTAATGAAAGATTGGTGTTGAATAGATAAGTATAGAAACGGTCGGTTCAGTAAACACCTGTATCTTTAAGGTCTAGAAAGATAGGCTATATAAAAAGATAAAGTATAGAAAAGGTCGGTGTGGACTAAATTTACAAAGACTTGTATTTTACGGGTCATGACAGCTAGTATATATAATATATATTGAATATAAATATTACAAATATAAATTAAAAAACAAAACAAAACCTGTAGTTGTGCAGAAGCATGGTATTTTTCTGTGTTTCTAACTACCATTGAAGACATAGATGATAAAAAACCACCTGTCCATGTTACATAACCAGTCGTATGATTTGTGAGTTGTCTTGAAATCACTTTAAAAACAAATTTTTTTTTTAAATGAATATTAAAAATTTTGTTTCATTCATGATTTATAGCCTTGACTTTTTTAAAGCAAAACAAATTTAAATGTTTTTCCATTGGTAAATCATATTCATTAAAATAATTAAAAAAAGTTTTATTCTGAAAACCTAGATAAAATAATGAAACAAAATTTCAAAATAGAAGGTAAGAAGTCTCTCTTATCTTTAGAAAATTTCTTGTAAATTTCAAAAAAATAACACAATAGAAGTGTTCATAATTTCATAAAAAATAACTCAATAAAAGATATTCTTATAAATTTCAAAAATAATAACTCAATAAAATTCTTAAATTAACTAGATTGAAATGATTTTTATTAAAATGAAATCAAAAATTCTTCAGCATAAATTCTTAAAGTATATAAATTCTTTTGCTCATTTCTTCTTCTTTTCACAACTTCTAGGGGTTGAGGGAAGGCGCGGGATGAGGAAGAAGGAGGGTACTATAACGTTCCATTTTGGTCTCTATTGTTTCTCATTAACATTAATCGCCTGAAAACCTCACTTTTAAAGAGGCTCTTTAAAAGCGAGGCTCTATTTTCTGATAATAAAATCATTTATTTCAGCTTTTTATTTCAGACAAAAATCATTGCTTAGAAAAACTTAGGATATCTTAAATGGAGTTTCTCCTCAGATTGTAACAGATTGGGGTTTCAGCATCCCAATCAAAACTCAGTTTCTACTTATTATTATCAAAAATAATGTAGATATTCCTATATTAATATCAGCAACTTTACTGAGCCTTCTACCCTGCATATTCTCTAATTATCTTTTACTATTCACATCACATATCTAATCCATTATATGATTATATAATGGATATATGCATTTGCTAATCTTCAATTTATTAGACTTTTTTATTCCTGATATAAAACACATTGAGAGTAAGTTTTTTTTATGTCTTTAACTAAAGCAGTGTAAATATGAAGTCATTCTACTTACTAAAGGTTTTCTACTTACTAAAAATTATACTTACTACTATGTTACTAAAGAAGTGTAAGAATGAAGTCTACTTAAATGTTACTTCTAAAAAGTTACTTCTGCAAGCACAATTTTAACTTATTGGTCAAAAGACTTTTAATATACATTAAAAAAAAAAAACATTTATCTAAAGGGATACTGGAAATTAAGGTAAATAAAAGTAAGTTTCATATGATTGGAGTAATTAAGGTGAATAAAAGTTTTTTATTTGATTGTAGTCAGTCACTGAGCTAACACCACATCAGAGGTTCAAACAGAACACAAAACTACATATAGTACCTTACGAATGAGCTAACACTATGCCGGAAGTTAGGACAGAAAACAAAAATACATAAAGTAACTTACAGATGAGCTAAGACAAAGATTCACACAGAACACAAACATACAATTAGCAAATTTTGTGTGTTTTGAGTGAATACCATGTCAGAGGTTCAGACAACACAAACATATATTTAATAATTTATGGGTGAGCTAACACAGCAACTAAGGTATCTTTAACTATATAACAGATTAAAGTAGAATATGAATCAGTTCATTATATTTCAACTAATTTAAAGACACCTCTAATTTTCCTGATTTTTACATATAATCATCTGCATTTTCTGATCTATCTTTTCTGATTACTATTGTCTGAAATAAATATAAGCAGCTTTTGCAGTTTAGAACTCAAATTTATATAAAAATATGTTGTCCAACTTTCAGCCATTTTGAGAAGCTTATAAACTCTTTTAAGTAAAATCATAGTTTATCATAGGTGGTTTTCACAGTTTATCATAGGTGATTAAATTGATATTAATTGTAATTGTAAAAATAAAAATGTAAATGACTTTGAATTTTTTGAAAAATTAATATTATATGAATTAATAAAAACCACTATTTTAAAGATAAAATAATTAAGTTAATAGTTCTAGAAAAAAAGAGACACTAGTTGAAATTCATAAAGTTGTCTGTTTTTACAATTCGTAAATTGAGTTAAGTGTGTTAAGTTAATATGGCTATAATTTCTAAAACATTGTACTCAGAAGAATGAAATTTTAAATTTAATTCATCTACATAATGCAGATAAGGAAATGTAAAACTCAGGACAATCAGAGATATATACCACAGACCATTTGTTGAAATATAATGAATATATATATATATATATATATATATATATATATATATATATATATATATATATATATATATATATATATATATATATATATATATATATATATATATATATGTATATATGTATATATGTATATATGTATATATATATATATATATATATATATATATATATATATATATATATATATATATATATATATATATATATATATATATATATTAGGTAATATTATGCCATACTTTCAGCATTAATTTTTTTAAATTATTTATTAACTTTGATACAAAAATTCTGCATAACTTGGTCTTAATTGATAAATCTATGTTCTTTCTTTTTGACAACAAAAACAACATTCGGGGACATAAGTATAAATTGCACAAACAACATTGTCGACTAGATATTCACAAATTTAGTTTCTCTTACCGAGTTGTCAACATTTGGAATCAGTTGCCTTTCGATGTTTTTAATGCCGATAATATCAACATCTTTAAGAGGAAAATTAACTCAATCAATTTTAAAAAGTTTTGTCGGCGTTGATAAATTATTTATTCAATGTTGTATGCTGTTACATAATTTATTTATTTATTTTTTGGGTGGGCACGCTGTTAGTGTCCATCAATATTGGACCTGCGTGTCCTTTAGAACATGTATTATCTGTTCTAATAAATACAAATACATACATACAAATACATATAGTATCGATACATATGTTTTGATATCAAATAAAAGTTATGTATAAAACTTTTAATTTCAGTCAAAAGAATAAGCACAAATAAACAATTAGCTCAAACATGGTATGCATAGGGTATAGGGGGAGGGGTTTGCAAAAACTATTAGCTCAAACATGGTATAAATGGGGTGTAGGAGGGAGGGGTTTGCAAAAATATAGATTAGCTTGTGATCATTACATATCTACAACAGTATCTATCAAAACAGGTCAGTACATTAAAAGTTTTCATTTTACAATTCATTTTACATATATGTTAATAAAGAAATTTAATACTTCTTTAATAACATATAAGTGCAAAGTATTTCTATTTATATTTTCTACTTATATGTTATTAAAGAAGTGTAAATATGAAGTCATTCTACTTAAATGTGCTATACTTATTTTAAAGTTGAAAAGTAAAATCACTATACTTATTTTAAGTTGAAAAGTAAAGTTTGATTATTAAACTTCTTTACCCTTATTTACAAGTAAGATGATTAAAAAAAAAAAAACCTTTATTTTTTTTTTATATATTAGTTTTGTAAATATAAAAAAAGCTCATTAAAAAATAGTTATCAACATATTACAAACAAAATTAAATAAGAAATTAATTTTAGAGAGATCACATATTTTTTTTCTTCTGGAAATTTACCAGGTTTAATTTTTCTGCAAATAGTTTACCTTGATAAATTTTTCTGCAAATAGTTTACCTTGATAGACTTTTATACAAATAGTTTACCTTGATAAATTAACAAAAAATGAAACAGCTAATACATAGTTTTAAAAACTTTCAACAAAACAAATTTTCAAACAAAACAAAAATAACACTTTCAACTTTCCCATAACGATATAAAAATGTCTGCAATTACTCTTTTATGTTTTTTAAAATATCTATGAAGTAACAAATTATTTTTAAATAAATTATATTATAATATTATTAATGTAATTTAATTTTTATTATAATTTGTTAACAGTAACAAATTATAATAAAAATAATATTCTTTGGTCTTACTTGCTTGCACTCCTGCTGATAGCATTGATTGTCGAAATGCTAAGTTTAATGACAAATTTCCAGCCATTTTTTTCCCTAGATTATGATAACCTTTGAGACGAATACTAGTGTTATCACCAACACCTAATTCAAACTGCAAAACAAAAAAATTGAACTAAACTATTTTTATTTAATTTTTTATTTTAAAATTAAATAGAGAAAAATTAATGTTTTTCAAGTTAATGAAAAACATGAATTTTTCTCAAAACTTGATGTTTCTCAATGTTTTGCTGATTTTAAAGTTAATGATCAGTATTAATGTTTTTTGTCGTTACAAAATATTTTATGATGTACTTTGTCTATTAAACACTTTATTATAATTTCTGATAAAATTTTATGTTAGTTTCGTTTACTAGGTACCTTAAAATTATTTTCCATTAACCAATAGAAATCATTACTAGATTTGGCATAATTTCCTAGTTAAATATGGCCTTCAAATCTTGTCCAGGAAAAAATTAAATGAAAGAACAAATTAAATGAAAGAACAAATTAAATGAAGGAAAAAATTAAATGAAGGAAAAAATTAAATGAAGGAACAGGTTAAATGAAGAAACAAATTAAATGAAGGAACAGGTTAAATGGAAAATCAGTAAAGATTATTAGTCGAGATAACAGTTGGGCTGAAAAGTTTGTATTGTTTCTAAGAAATGGCGCCACTAGAATTAAATTCATACCATTTTTAGTTAGTACCAACCTTGAAAAGATACGTGTAAAAATTTGACAGCTGTCAGATTATTAGTTTGTGATATATTGCTCTAGTAGTGACGCTACTTTTGTTATTGTGAAAAAAATGGAAAAAAAAGAATTTTGTGTGTTGATGAAACATTACTTTTTAATGAAAAAAAGTGCTGCTGATACCAAAAAATGGCTTGACGAGTGTTATCCAGACTCTGCACCAGGCGAAGCAACAATTCGTAAGTGGTTTGCAAAATTCCGTACTGGTCATATGAGCACCGAAGACGATGAACGCAGTGGACGCCCAAAAGAGGCTGTTACCGATGAAAATGTGAAAAAAATCCACAAAATAATTTTGAATGATCGTAAAGTGAAGTTGTTGGAGATAGCTGACACCTTAAAGATATCAAAGGAACGCGTTGGACATATTATTCATGAATATTTGGATATGAGAAAGCTCTGTGCAAAATGGGTGCTGCGTGAACTCACAATCGATCAAAAGCAACAACGAATTGATGATTCTGAGCAGTGTTTGGAGCAGTTACATCGAAATAGAACCAATTTTTTTTGTCGATACATAACAATGGATGAAACATAGCTCCATCACCACACTCCGGAGTCCAATTGACAGTCAGCTGAGTGGACTGCACGCGATGAACCGACTCCAAAGCGTGGAAAGACTCAACAATCGGCTGGGAAGGTTATGGCCTCTGTTTTTTGGGATACGCATGGTATAATTTTCATCGATTACCTTGAGAAGCGAAAAACCATCAATAGTGACTATTACATTGCGTTATTGGAGCGTTTGACGGATGAAATTGCAAAAAAACGACCTCATTTGAAGAAGAAAAAAGTTCTGTTTCATCAAGACAACGCACCGTGTCACAAGTCAATGAATACGATGCTTAAATTGAATGAATTGGGCTTCGAATTGCTTCTCATCCACCGTATTTTCCAGATTTAGCCCCCAGTGACTTTTTCTTGTTCTCAGATCTCAAGAGAATGCTCGCTGGTAAAAAAATTAAGAGCAATGAAGAGGTGATCGCTGAAACTGAAGCCTATTTCGAAGCAAAGGACAAATCGTACTACAAAAATGGTATCGAAAAGTTGGAAGATCGCTATAATCGCTGTATCGCCTCTGATGGAAACTATGTTGAATAATAAAACCGAATTTTGAAAAAAAAATGTGTTTTTCTATTAAACGATACAAACTTTTCAGCCCAACTGTTAAAAACTTTTACTTTTAACAGAATTGTACTGCTTTTAATCGTAAAAACTTTGCAATCATTAAGGTTACTACTAAATAATTTACAAAACAAATTAATTGTGAAATTAAAATTGAGTCCCAGGTGGTTAGTAATATTTAGTATTAGATAAAAGTATTATTAGGAAAAAAAGTTTATATATTAATTATAACTAAAAAACAAATATCATCAAACTAAAAAGTAAATTTTTTTTTCTAACTGTAAACTAAAAATTTCATTTTTAACTGTAAACAAAAAGTTAAAAAAAAATAACAATTTAAGGATAAAAACTGCAAAGTGATTTTTACTTTCAAAGTGATTATTTATTTATGTTATTTTATTTCAACAAAAAAAATCAGCAAATCTTCAGCAGTATTACAAGTTTTATTTTTTTTTAATGTAAGAAAAGAAAAGAATGCAAAGAATGAAAAAACCTCTCCAAATGATTTTGGTGAAAATGTTCTTCTTAACATGCAGTTTACACTTCCAGTACCTATTCCATTGACGTTTTGAAGTGAACCTGATAAAACAGCAGTGGTATCTTTTGTTAAAGGAGCCTTTAAAAAAAAAATGTAATATATAGTCCTATAAATTTTCTAAAACTCAATTATTAAATTTGAAACTTTTTAACAAACCTCTATAGATTGACTAATACTCATTTGTTTTATTTCTATGTTGGGAAATAAACTAAAAAAAAAAATTAAAATAATTCTTAAAAATAATTATAAAAACTGTTGTAACAATAAAATCATATTATAATTTAATCATAGTCATTTTGTAAACATTTGTTCTTATCAAAAACTTTTCAGATGTAACATATCCTAGAACTTTCCAGATCTAACATATCCTAGAACTTCCAGATATAACATACCCTAGAACTTCTTAAATGCATGTATATGTAACAATGTTTTGGTTTGAATTTCATCAAAAAATTTTCCCAAGAAGAAATAAGAGTTCTCATTCTGTTCAATTCTTAACTAATAGATTTTTGATATTATCTTTTTTTTAATCTTATCTTTAATTTTATTAAATTTTTAAAAATGTAAATTAAGGATAAAAAAGACAATAATTTGCCTAATTATGTTGAACAATAGAAGCAGAAGATAGAAAAATAACAAACACTTTAAAGGATGTAAATGTGTCTTAAAAACAATTAAATGTAGACACAGGCCTTGTTATGAAATTTTGTTGCATAACATAAGTTAATGTAATTTATATTTATATCATTAAAGTTAAATTACATCAGTTGCATTTTTTAAAGTAACGCATTATAGTTAAATTGTTTAAAGTAACGCATTATAATTAAATTTTTTAAAGTAACGCATTATAATTAAATTTTTTAAAGTAACGCATTATAATTAAATTTTTTAAAGTAACGCACTATAATTAAATTTTTTAAAGTAACGCATTATAATTAAATTTAATTTGAAACCACATTGAAAATCATTAATCTAAATATCTTTAAATTAAACAATATTGTTATTAAAAAAAAACAATATTGTTATTAAAAAAATTATCAATAAAATTTAAATACGTGTTTTAAACTTATACTTTCTATCTATTCCTTAAAACATTCATAACACAATACTATCGTCTTAAGTTTGTTTTCTCACAATTTAATTTGTTTTTTTCTTAAATGTAGAAACAATTGCTTGTGAGTGACAAAACGGTAAAAAAAAAAAAAAACTATTAACAATTTTTTCAACACTTTGGCTTTAACAAAATCTTTGCCTTCTACTCATAAACTATTTAATCATTTCTAATCAACATTCATTTATTTCCAATCAACGTTCATTCATTTCTAATCAATGTTCATTCATTTCTAATCTACATTCATTCTATGATCAATCTAAAACGTTTATGGTAATAAAAATTCTTTTGTTAAAAAGCTATTTTAAAATTAAAATCATCTTTTCTTCACTTTGTATATAAAGTTTACTAAAAAAGTTCTCTACAATAATTGTGCCTATAGATGACTTAGAAATGTTTACATTCTCATTTAAAAAAAAACATACGCGCCCACACTTTTAGGCAGAAAAAATAATCAGAAATTATCCAGCACAAAACATTAACATGTTTGTATGTTTTGTTAAGAAATTTCACTTATTGACTTTTTAACAAAAATTAAATTATTTCAACCAGTTGTTGTCAAAAAGAAGTGAAAACTAATGTGGATTTAAAATTTATAAAGTTTCTTTTGGAAAATTAGCTTTTAAAAGAAGACGTAGAGACTGGATTAAAGCTAATCCATGATGTAGAGACTGGAATAAAGCAATCCATAACATTTCATAACATTGAAGTAGCTCCACTTTCTAGTTCAATCTAAAAAAGAAAAGAGAAAAGTATGCTAAAGTATATAAACGAGGATCCTTATCACAATCATCATCTACGGTATAAAGCTTGACCATACTGAGAAAATAAATTATGACACTAAACCATCTAATAATGAGTCTACTATTTCTAAATATTTTTAACACAATATTGATAAAGCAAAATTTTACTTTTTATTTTCAATTAATACTAAACTTAATTGAAATATTGAACTTAAAAACTTGACTTAAACAAAGTGAACATATTTCATACCAAAATCTAATATCAGATGAACAAAAGAATTTTTTTTTAGACTTATCTTAAATGATAATGTAGCTCTTTAAAAATTTAAAACTTATTTCACTCATGCTTGATGTTGGAGGATGATCTTTATTTTGCACTTATTAAGCAGAATATAATAAAAAAATTTAACTTCATGATAGCAAACTTGGTTTAGTTATAAACACATCCATTAAATATCTAATTGGTATGTAAACCAGCAACTAGTTTTTTATCTTCTGACTGGGTGATTGTGTATTAGACAGATGACATCAGAATAAACTTTTATCAGAAACTTAAACTCGGTGGCTATATTCTTGCTGACTAAGTGCTGATTCTTATTACTTACTGCTGTTATTTGATAACTATTTTTTTTTTTAATGTAAAATAATATAATTATATCTTTAGGTTATATATTTCTTAATTTGCTGAATAAAGCCTTCTATACCAGCTTGAGTATAATTGAATAATGTAAATGTATATAATCAGGATGGCAAGCAAATTTTCATGTTTATTTTCCATGACTTTTCCCTAAAATTTTAACATACAAAGCAACAAAAAATTTCACATAGCCCTTTACTTTTATTCAAAAACATAAACTTGCTTCATAAGTGCTCTCATTGACTTTTAAAATACATTTTTTGCAATTTTATTTTGATTGTCAATTCAAATAATAACTTTTAGTTTGCAACTAAATCAATCAAAATTTCCTGAATTTTACATTATTAAATTTCCAGACTCTAGCAGGATTTCCAAGTTGATGGCCACCCTGATTATTTATAAATGATAAAAATAAATTTATAGAAAAGCATTATATTTATATTTACAAATTAAAAATCTAAATACATTTTAAAGGATGGTATTAGTTTTAATTTGTCTATTCTCTGGTTTAAAAATCTTTTCATCATCTTTTTGAACTGTACAGAACTCATTTTGTTCCAACAAAAGTGTAAAGTTTTTAAAATTACCTAACTTTTTTACAATGCTATAATTTTTTTAAAACTAGGGCTTTATCATTTGCTACTAACTTTCCACCATTTTTTGTTGATTTTTTACTACTTCTTGTTACAATTGGCAATATTAGGTGTCTCTAACCACTGCACTTTGAATGCTAAATTATACTACTTAAAAATATTCAATTATGATGTTGTTATTTATTAAATTTCTAAAGATTTTTAACAGCAATTTGCGTTGAAAAAGCTTATAAGAATTATTGTTGTTGTTGTTTCAATCATTTTTAAAAAAGAAGACAAAATATTATTTAAGTAAATAAAAAAAATGCAAAAAACACTTATAAAGTGTATTATAAACGTATGAATTTATACTTATAAAGTTTGAATGTTTTCTGCCTACAAGTATGCGCACGCATGTTGTTTACAAAAAGATAAGATATTGCACAGAAAGTTATCTATAGGCTTAATTATGGTTTATCCAACAATTTATATTAGTGTTGTTACAACTTTCAAGTAAATCGACTGTCGACTAAATCAACTAATATGTTTTCTAAAGTCACCTAAATTCAACTAATATGTTTTCTAAAGTCAACTAAAATCAACTAATATGTTTTCTAAAGTCAACTAAAATCAATTAAAATGTTTTCTAAAGTCAACTAAAATCAACTAATATGTTTTCTAAAGCCAACTAAAATCGACTAATATGTTTTATAAAGTCAACTAAAATTGACAAAAATAAAATTTTGAAATCAACTAAAAGTCAAATTAGTCAAAATTAGGGGAAATTTTTATTAAGTAATTTGTATTAATAATAAAGTAATTTTTGCTTTTATTTTAAAACTTATAGAATTTAAAATTATATAAACTTTAAATTAAAAAAAATAAATTATTTTACTTCTGTTCAAAAAACTTTTTTTCCAAAAAAAAATAATTTAAGTACATTATTAAACTTAACGAAATATAATTTGATTTATCAAACTAATTTTTTTTGCACTATGATCTATGTTTTTCATATTCTATTCAAGATTTTTTGTTAAAACAATTTTTAGTTAGAAGCATATATTATGTGCTAACAACATAAGATATAAGATAGAAACATTTATAAGGCTAACTTTTGCGAGTCTTTGAGTATATTAAGTAAATTTAGTAGTTTAGTAACTGTAAGTTACTGTAGTAACTTAACTGGTTGTTTTGATTTAGTATATAGATAAACTAGTTGTAATGTAATTTATCCATTCAGTAAATCAAACTAAATATAAATTTAAAATTTTATTGGCTTTGCAGAGATCTAAAGTCATTTAAAATCAAAAGTGCTTTATGTTGAATAAAAATCTCAGCGCAAGAGAGCAAATAATCATACTAATATTTGCAAAATAAATTTAACACACTTAAGTAATTTAACGTACTTCATGAACCCCTAATAAAAAAAACTTAAACAAAAAAATTACCTTTAAGAATGGCCAAAAAAATACTAAATTAGAAAAAAAAAAAAAAAAGAAAGTAAAAAAAAAAATTGTGATTTTTTTTATATTAAAAATAGTTAATTGCGGATATGCGTAATTTGAACCCTGATGTATTGTATAGATAATATTTAGATTTTGGAGCTTGACGATTTAATTCTATCCCAGAGCCCTGAGTCAGTTTGGAACAGCTCAATATAAAAGTATTAGGTCAAACAGAAAGTTCTGTCCACTACTATAAAAAAAAATTTAAACACATTAGCATGTTTGTTTAGCGCACGTTCGGCTTTTTTTTTTTTATCGTTTAAAGTATTCATACAGGCAACAAATTAACTCAAATAAAGTTATTTTACGTTTATCTTTATTATAGAGTGATAGTGTAAACATGGCTACTGGTAAAGTTCACTGTATTTTATATGAACGTAATGTGAACGTAATATGAACTGTATTTTATACAAACTTCAACAAGGAAAAAATGCTACAGAAGCATGTAGAAATTTATTGAAAGTGTTTAACGAAGATACTGTTTCTGATAGGACATGTAGAAGATGGTTCCGAAAATTTCAAAGCAGTGATTTTGTCCTTTCTGATCAGTCATGTTCTAGGTATCCATCCCAGTGGGCATGCGTCGTCTGGAGGACATCTGGACATCTTCCAGACAACGCATTGTACGGATATCTGGAAACGAAGGAGACGTCTAACGGACAACCTTTGGATAACGCATGCCACATGGGATCTTTGATTAATGATGGCGTTATTAAGAAGATGCCCTTTTCTGACAACATCCGAGATTGCAGAAACACTCACATCAGCTCAGCAAACTATCTTGGACCATATTCGAAAGATAGGATTAGTAAGGAAATATTCAGGATGGGTGTCATAAATTAAATCAGAAGATGTTGGATGATTGAGCCGTCATATGCACATCTCTACTTGCTCAGAACAGAACCAAACCATTCCTGAACACGATATAACCCTAACCCTAACTGGGGATGAGAAATGGATTACTTACTATATTTTGTGAATGCATATTGTGAAACCCTTTCACATCTAAACCACATTCTCTGAGTAAGAGAATGTTGTGTATAAGGTGAGAGATTCGAGGACATTATGAGCTTTTAAAACCAAACAAAAAGCCTAATTTGGAGAAGTATTGTCAGCAATTGGATATTTTAAAGACAAAAATCTATATATATTAGCCTCCACCATTTCTGCAAAATTTTTGATTTTTGAAGGTTGTCATTTGATATATTTCATACATATACATATATATATATATATATATATATATATATATATATATATATATATATATATATATATATATATATATATATATATATATATATATATATATATATATATATATATATATATATATATATATATATATGTATATATATATGTATATGTAAATGTATATGTATATGTATATGTATATATATATATATATATATATATATATGTATATATATATACATTTATTGTACCACGACATTGTTAAGTGAATATATATATATATATATATATATATATATATATATATATATATATATATATATATATATATATATATATATATGTATATATGTATATATATATACATTTATTGTACCACGACATTGTTAAGTGAATATATATATATATATATATATATATATACATTTATTGTACCACGACATTGATAAGTGAATACATACATATATATATATATATATATATATATATATATATATATATATATATATATATATATATATATATATATATATATATATATATATATATATATATATTAGCCCCCACCATTTCTGCAAAATTTTTGATTTATGAAGGTTGTCATTTGATTATATATATATATATATATATATATATATATATATATATATATATATATATATATATATATATATATATATATATATATATATATATATATATATATATGTATATATATATATATATACATTTATTGTACCACGACATTGTTAACTGAATATATATATATATATGTATATATATATACATTTATTGTACCACGACATTGTTAAGTGAATATATATATATATATATATATATATATATATATATATATATATATATTAGCCCCCACCATTTCTGCAAAATTTTTGATTTATGAAGGTTGTCATTTGATTATATATATATATATATATATATATATATATATATATATATATATATATATATATATATATATATATATATATATATGTATATATATATATACATTTATTGTACCACGACATTGTTAACTGAATATATATATATATATATATATGTATATATATATATACATTTATTGTACAACGACATTGTTAAGTGAATACATATATATATATATATATATATATATATATATATATATATATATATATATATATATATATATATATATATATATATATATATATATATATATTAGCCCCCACCATTTCTGCAAAATTTTTGATTTTTGAAGGTTGTCATTTGATTTCTGGTGTATTTTGATGAGTACATAGAGAAAATTATAAACTTTTTTTTTTAAAGTTGAATTTACTACCTCCTCCAGTCTATTGAAATTTTTAAAATTTTCTTCGAACCTCCTTGTTTTAGAGAAAAGTATTGCATGCATTAGTATTTTATGTAACTTATTCAAGACAATTTAAATTAAACTTAAAATGTAATAGATTAAACTTAATATACTTGGAAAATCTTAAATATTAAAAATTATACAATAAAACAGGTTTATTACTAGTTTTACCATATGTATAATTCAAGGTTTTGTTCATGCACGATTTTAATTTATGTCTCTAGGGACATTGTAAACATTTATAAGGAATTTTTTATTAAACATTGCACCTACTATTGTCTGGAATTTGGAAAAATATATGAGATATCTCAAACAAGATCAAAAAAAGTTTTTTTGGTAGAAAAAACCATCGAAAAGCTACCTGTTAATAAGCTGCCAACAAAAGGAGAAGTTCTTGGATATCTTCATTATAGAAAATACTATATGACATTAATTTCTAAATCTGCTAGACTTCACGACGTTGTTGCCTGCCCTCTTTCTAAATTTTCTTTTACACCTAAATGTAACAAATCTGGTGGTTGTCAGACAAAAGAGAACAGCTTGATATGTGTTACTAAAGCTTTAGTTAATATATGGGAAAAGGCTTCAATTCCAATATTGTGTCATAAAGAAATAAGGTATAAATAATACTTTAAATTTCTAATTTTGACAGAAATAATATTGGCATAAACATGATAAAATGCTAGTAATTAATTTTACTTTTTAACTTATACATATATCTCATAGGAATAACATTATGGAATTGGAAAATCGCAGAAGTAGATTTCAAGCAAACAGAAATAAAGTATCTAATGGGTATAAAAAATCGCACGTAAAATTTCGGAAAGAAATGCGTAATCTTTTCGACATTTCTCCTTCAGATGTTAATGACATAATAATGAAAGATAAAAATAAATCACTTTTAACCAGAAAAGAAGATTGTATGTTTTTAGACAACCAAAAAAGCCTGCAAAAGTGGTCAATGTAGTATAAAAGTTGTCCTCGATGGACAACACTCTTCTTCACATCCTGTAACTTCAGGGGTTCCTCAAGGTTCAATCCTTGGCCCTATACTCTTTTTAATTTACATTAACGATCTTCCAGATATTCTCACATCTAAGGTGGCATTATTCGCTGACGACACTACCATTTACTCTTGTCATGATAAGAAGCCTACACTCTCTGATTGCTTGGAGGGGGTATCTGAGCTTGAAAAGGATCTCACTTCTGCTACAGCATGGGGCTCACAGTGGCTGGTGAACTTTAATTCAGATAAAACTCAATTTTATTCGGCCAATCGTTATCGTAATAATTTAGATCTTCCTATATTTATGAATGGTAATGTACTAGATGAGTCATCTACCATTCATCTTCTAGGATTAACTCTTACTTCTGATCTTTCTTTTAAACCGTATATCAAATCCATTGCAAAATTAGCATCTGCTAAGGTTGCATCTCTTTATCGAGCTCGACACTTTCTTACTCCAGATTCTATTCTCTATCTCTATAAATCTCAAATCCGTCCCTGTATGGAATACTGTTGCCACATCTGGGGCGGATCTTCTAATGATGCTCTTTCTCTTTTAGACAAGGTGCAAAAACGAATTGTAAACATAGTTGGACCTGCTCTTGCAGCCAATCTCCAACCTTTGTCACATCGTCGTAATGTTGCTTCTCTTTCTCTTTTCTACAAATACTATAATGGGCACTGCTCTAAAGAGCTAGCGTCCCTTGTGCCATCTACTAAAATTCACTCTCGTGTTACTCGCCATTCAATTAAGTCTCATCCTTTTTCTGTGACTGTTCCTAAGTGCTTCAAAAACTCTTATTCTTCTAGTTTTTTTCCTCGAACATCAGTTCTTTGGAATTCGCTTCCTTCATCTTGTTTTCCTGATTCATATAATTTGCAATCTTTTAAGTCATCAGTCAATCGTTATCTTGCTCTACAGATTTAGTCTTTTCTCTTCCAGTAACTTCCAACTCTTATAGTGGTTGCTTGCAGCCTTGTTGGAAGTGAAGATGTTAAAAAAAAAAAAAAAAAAAAAAAAAAATTAATCGTAAGAACCAAAGTTATGAAAAGTTTAAAAAAAGAAAGATTGCAAAAACAAATCAATTTCAAGCGAAAATAATAGGTCAACAATCGTCTGACAACATTTTTCAATCAAGTCTTCAAAAACATTCAAATACTGAATTTGTAGACTCAGATGAGTTAAATTTAAAATATGAGTTAGATTTAATTCAGACTTTAAAGAATACAATTCAAAAAGGAAAAAAACTGACAATTTTGTTACGGTTTCTTTGCCTAAAGATATAATTAAATCAACATCAATTGTTGCAAAAAGATACAATATTTCTTCAACTGGTCAGGTAGCTATAATTGCAAGTATCATAAATGCAGGCAATGGAGATTTGAATAAGTTTTCACTATCAGAAACAACTTTAAGAAGGCATAACAAAATGGTCTTAACGAATGAAGGAATTAAAATAAAGGAATCTTTTATATCAAAAGCTAAACATTTATCTCTGACTCTTCACCTGGACACAGAAAATATTACAGATGTTCTTAATCATGGCAAAAATGTGGAAAGGTTGGCAGTAATGGTAAGCTCACCAGATCTCAATGAGCCCTAGCTTATTGAAGTAATTGGAATATCTGATGAGTGTGGAATAACCCAGGCTACTGCAATAAAAAAGCTTTTAAATGAATGGAATCTTTCCAAAGCAGTTGATAGTGCAGTTGAAAGTTACAACCGGACCTAACAACAATACATTTAAAACGTTACACGATAACTGGGATAAAATGTTTGGTAAATGAATAAATTATGAGAATATGAACAAGTTTGACTGGAAAGTAACCGTGGAACGTTTATTGAAAATAAGGTAAGATAAAAATATTTTAACCTGTTAAGACTTATTTTTAGGAAAGAAAATATATAATATTGATAAAGCATATTTTTTATCAACAGTTGTATACTTAGGCGGATTTGTCATGGGATTTCATTTTAAAAGACCTGGTGCTTTCCATCATGCAAGATTTTTGATGTTGTTTTGTTTTGTTATTCACTTCCTCAAGGCCGAGAAGGCAACTACAGACGAGGAGGCTACTTAATAGTGGTTATAACCCTCTCTCAACTCTATAACTCTGAAACACGAACCTTGACGAACAAGGCCGCTGCGCGGAGAAACAAGTTGAGCGTGGTACTACCAAGGACATGGTGTGAAGCGAGTGTTTTATCACTACACCACTACCGCATATCTTGCTAAATCAATATATATTCTTGTACTTTGTCTTCTTAGTCCACAGCTTGATTCAAATCTTTTTTCTGCAAACGAAATGTCACATTTTACAGTTTTTGATGAGTTTGTTGGTGTTTTTTATGCCCAAAAAAATTTGATTATTTTTTGAAACAACATTTTAACAAACCATATTGTATAATATTAAAGTGATAAAGTAATTGATTATGTTTTTGAGTCTATATTTGGGATTCAAAAAAAAAACAATAATTGAAAGAAAATAAATTGTTAGATTTTCAAACAATACCTATAAATAAAATTCCTATAATATATTGATGGAACAATAAAATGTGATTGTTTACTGAAAGTTTTGTTTCATCGCAAAAATTAACTAAATAAATGCGCAAACTAAGTTGGTGCATTAGTAGTGTAAAATAAGGAAATTTCAAGAAAAGTCTAAAAACTTCAAAGCACTGGAGGAGGTAGTAACTATATCTTTAAATAAAAATGAAAATGATTTTTTCTATGTACTAATCAAAATGCACCAGAAATCAAATGACGACCTTCAATAATCAAAAATTTTGACGGGGGCTAATATATATATATATATATATATATATATATATATATATATATATATATATATATATATATATATATATATATATATATATATATATATATATATATATATATATATATATATATATATATATGAAAGACATCATACTGTATCAAAATAATGCCAGGCCGCATGTTGCATTGGGGATTCATAAAAAAAAAAACAGAGCTAGGCTGAGAAATAATGTCACACCCATCATATTCCCCAGCCCTCAAACTATCACTTGGTTTGGTTTTAACAAAATTTCTTAAATGGCAAGAAATTTGGAAACAAAGAAGATATCAAACAAGCACTGGTTCAATTTTTTTAATCAAAATAAAAATGGAATATACAAATTACCATCTTGCTGGCAAGATGTCATTGAAAATAATGGCAATGATATTATTCAATAAAGTTTATAGGTGATATCAAAAAATTGTATTTTATTTTGTTTTAAAAATAGACAGAACTTTCTGGTAGTCCTAATATTTATGAAAATCACAAGCACAAAGTAAATAAAAGAATTGCTTGATTTTGATGTTGTTTTTCTGTTACATAAAATTATTATATATTATATAATTTATAATTTACATATTATATATAATATATAATACTTTAGGGTTGTCCAGGATTATATGAAGTTACTTATTTTTAAGCATGAATCAAGATTTTGATTAATAAAATATTATTAATACTTAATAGTAAGTGACCGGGTCCCCGGCCCGGGCTAAAAACAGAAGTTTTTGCAAACCAGGCCCTGGCCCCAGCTAAACAAACACAATTTGCAGGGGTTACTAGCCAGGGCTGGATTTTTGTTGTTGTTGTTTTTGTTGCTTTTTTTTAAATTTTGTCAAGTTAAAATTTTTTGTGAAAGTTTAAGGAAATATAAGAAAAAGTCACAAAAATAATATATACAAATATAATATAATTCATAAATATTTACAATGACAAATAAGAAATAAGACACTTTATAATAATTTAAGTTTCTTCCTCTGATTCTGATGATTCTGTGTCCCAGACATCATAGTATTTTGAATTAGGTGGTGTAAAGTCTTGAGGTGCATCACATAAATATGTTGAATGAGAAAGAGCCCTTAAATTGTATTTTAAAAAAAGAAGTGTTTCAACATTCTGTGTTGTAAGTCTGATGCAATCTTTTTGTATTAACTTTGAAACCTTGAACTCCCTCTCACTTGTTGTTGAGTTTGAGGGTGAACATAAATATACTTTTGCCCCATTTGCTAGCGTTGGGTTTATAGTGTGTATCAGAGAAGATGATAATGATGCCAATGATTAAGATGATGATGATAATCATTGTCATCATCATCATCAGAATCATCTTAATCATCATCATCAACTGTATGCTTGATGATGATGATGATGATGATGTAGATGATGATGATGATGATGATGATGATAATGATGATGATGACAATGACGATGATATATATACCTTTATATAAAATATATCATGAATTTTAAATAACAATGATATATTTATAAGGAATATCAATATTAATGCAGCCCCGGTCACAAACCCGGCCCCGGCTATGTTTTATCAAACCCGGCCCCAACCCCAGTCAAATATCAACCCCGGTCGCTTATTAATAATTAAGTTACTGTCATAGAACATCAAAAAAAAATGTTTGATTTGTTTTTTTCAGAGTTGCCCCGGAGCTGGAGTCAAAAATCCTAATAGAGTCAATTTTTAGACGTCAGCTCCAAAGCACTGTTTTGACGACTTGACCACGGTTTTTAACATAATAAAAATGTGCTGAAAAAATTGATTATTAATTACATTAGAAAGAAATAACTTTGAATAGTTTATCTTTATTAACGTTTTTATATTAACAAAGCACTTTTAAAAAAAAGTAACTAATCGTTTTTATTAAAGTATCAATAAAAGTTGTATAAATTTTTATTTATATTATTTAATTATATATTTCTTTCATATAATAAATGTAATTTAAAAAAAAAAAATAATAATAATTTAAATTTTATAAGTGATGACTTTAAACAACGATTTTCTCTTTATGTAAGAACTTATATAATAAACTTTAAATAAGAATCATTAAAGTTAATACACTCAAAAAGAAGAAGGATTTTGTTACAAAGAAATTTTTTTTTTTTTTTGAAAGTCGTTAGAATTGAATAACTTTGATCTTTACTTACATTTTTATATTATTAAAACGCATTTAAATAAAGTAACAAATTCACTGCTAATTATTTTTTAATCAAAGTTTTTAATGAATGTTATATATACTTTTTGTAATTATACAAGTACCTATTTTTTATTATAAATGTCTTAAAATAAAAAAATGATATTAACTTTTTAAAAAAACAATTTAATTTTTTTTTTGTGTACGTTACCAGGGTGTAAACTAGCCCTGTGGGTCCCCGTCAAACGCAGTATTCCCAAATGCTCATAAAATTAAAACTCCCAATTTAAGGTGTAAAAATCCTATTTTCCAAATAAAGTTCACCAAATTAAAGGGATCCTCAAGTACCAAGACAAGTTGTGTTCATGTCATAGATAAACATTAGAAAATAAGTTAAAAGTTAATGAAACTTTCTAAAACAAATTATTGAATAAGATATTTATATACCATTTTTTTTTTTAACAAAGGGAAGTTCCAGTTCTTTGAGCTATTTTAATTTTTTTAAATCCGGTCTGATTAATGTGGTTTTGTAATAATTAATATTTGACGTTAATAAAAAAATTTTCTTTCAAAAAACCTAAAATGTAGGGGTTTCTCCTTTTGCGAGTAAACGAAAATATAAGATTGAAGTTTTTAATATCAATTTTATATATATCTGAAAAAAATATATGGGTTTTATTGGATAAATTTGGTTTTTTTTGGGTTTTATTTTTATTTCTTCTCTGTACAAAAACAAAATAAAAAAATTTTTTTGTTTTGTTTTTTTGTTTAATGATATTGAAAATAAGTTTTATTTTCTACTTAAACTTTATTTAAAATATATTTTATATATTGTTATTTAATAATTTATAAAAAAAGTTTTTCAAATTATTTTGAAAAAGATTTTTAAATAAAATTTTAAACTGTAACAGAAAAAAAAAAACTACATGTTAAATCTCTATGTATTGATTTATTTTAAATTTAAAAGTATTATTCTATGTAATTAAAATGTCAATGAGAAATGGAAAAAAGAAGGCTAGAGAGTGGGAGGTAGTTACTTAAGTTTCAATTAAACTTTGAACTTGAAATTTAAATGAACAAACTTGTTTCTCCACGCAATGGCCTTGTTTATAAAGATAAAGTTTTTAGGAGTTAAAGAGTTGAGAGAGGGTTGTAACCACAATAAGGTAGCCTCCCCGACTGTAGTGGGCTTCTCTGGCCACTACTACTGATTTAAATTCACCTTGGAAGGTGAATAACAAAAAATTAAAAAATCTCAATCAATAAAAATATTTGTATAAAAATTGTAATAATGTATTTCCAAATAATGATTCGAATATTAGTAAACCTGCTCTGATAGCTGTTATTGTTGGTTAGAATAGTTATTAATAAACGTCATGAAGTGAAAATTTTCCCATTATACTATCAATAACATGTCTAAAAATAATTTTACAGATTTTTGAAGTGATCCTCAGATTTTTGAAATGTTAATTCTATAAATACAACAACATAATTTAAACAAAATCATGTTTAATATAAAGGTAATCAGATCTACAAAAAAAAAAAAAAAAAAGTTTATGTTACATTTAACATTTCAACTTAAAAAAAATTAAAATGTTTTAGTCAATTTTGTGACCAAATATAACAAAAAGTGAAAGACTTTACAGTCTTTACTTGAAAAATTAGTCATTTACTTGAAACGTGTTTAATCTCTTATACTCAACACACTCATATAGTGCTTAGTACTACACTACAGTTTCACAAGTTTAGTGTCTTTTTATCAAAACTGGAATATAACTTTCTATGCTGCTCGACACCCTGCAACAACCATGCCCTTTGCTCAATATCAGTTGTAATGATTGTAGCAAAATCCGAGATTAACTTGACACCACGCTCCGCTGCATTATTGACAGCTTCAACTGTACAAACAAATTGCTCTGCAACTCTAAAAGCCTGGTCTGAATTCAACTGCTCCACTGGTTTGGAAAGCCAACCAGTGCTCACTTTTAAAATGTGGAACAACGAATGAGATTCAGGCCCAATCAAACACTTGTCAAAGTTGTTTCACAATCATTTTTTTTGAATACTGGTTTATCAAGGCGGAGGTTTTCTGGTATTGGAGTCAAAAGCAATTGATCTGCCATTCCTTTCTTTAGCACATGTGTCATCAAAGGATGTTTACTAAATAAAGCAAATGGCACAACTTCTTACAAGTACAATTGATGATTATAAAGTTTGTTAATCACAACGTCAGCAATATCTTTATCTGCACTTCTAAAATCAATCATGTCATGATTAAACTGGAGGTCATTCATAGGTGCATCTGCTCCCCATGATGTTTTCATTCATGCAGGAGTGCAGAAATGAGCCAAAAATCTATTCATAGGCATGAGTTTACCAACCATATCATTATCATAATGCATATGTGTATGGAAAGCATACACATATCATGCAGGAGTGTAGAAATGAGCCAAAAATCTATTCATAGGCATGAGTTTACCAACCATGTCATCATCATACCGCATATGTGTATGGAAAGCATACACATTTTTCCAGCCTATATGTTGTTGACCATCCAACGTGCTTGATGCATCCCCCCTGGTTTGAGAAAGTGGGCGCCATGTAGGGAGATTAACCCAAAATTATCAGAGACTTTTTAGCAGATTCACGAAAATCCTCTCTTGGAAAAGTTGTTGAATCCTTACAAGATAGCATGTCTGTAAGTTCTATGACAATTTTATGTTTTTTGTTTAACAACCACTCGTTTCCAGTACTTGTGTGTACTACAACTCAACTTAATTTCTCCACGCAGCAGCCTTGCTTGTCAAGGTTCGTGTTTCAGAGTTAAAGAGTTGAGAGAGGGTTGTACCACGATTTACAACAACAACAAAAAAAAGTAAAAATGAGTAGCCTTCTTGACTGTATTGGCCCCCTCGGGCCTTGGGGAGGTAAATAATTAATAAAAAAAAAAAAAAAAAACTTGTATTGCTTAAACTTTATCCGATTTTTACCTTGCATATTTTTGCAAACAGTTTGTTTTCTGGCCCTAAAATGTTACCAAATAATAACTTCCATACACCACCAACAACAAGTTCTAAAATGTGATGATGACAAGCTAGAGTAACTTTTTATCTAAACTTGCTTCCATTAACTTAGCAGCTCCTTTGTGTATACCACTATTGCTAGCTGTTGAATCAAACACTAAAGATACAACTCTGTCTGACAGATTACAAACTTGTATCAGATCAAGCGTTGCTTCAGCTTGAGTTGCTCCTTGGGAGTTAGCTAGAGAAGGTACACCTAATAATTTCCCTTCCTTGTAATCCAGAAATAAGAATTGCAAGTCATTTATATGTGTCTCCTAGCATATCTTTTAAAAGCTTACCATCCCAATGCAAAGCACCATATTAGGGAGGGGTCTGTTTCACTGACTCCATGACACTTTCTTCAATCTTTTGAGGATTGAACATTCTTGTTCTCCAAGTTGTAGATCTTGATATCTCAAAATCTTCAATATTACCTCCAGCTGCTTTTATTAATGCTGATACAACCATTTTCATTTGATTGTCTGACAACTTGAGATCTAGATAACCAGTACTCAGCAGTACTGGTTATCTGGTGACATTGCATTATTTTCCTAGGTAGCTTAAGATTTACATATTCGTCTTGATCTATTTTTGTTGCTTCTTGTTGTAGATTTGTTTCAAAATCAGGATCAATTTCAGTTCCATCATCTTCTTCATTTAATTTTGTCTCAGAATCATATTTTAGCAAAGCAGCAACTCCTTTGATCTGTTCTTCTCTTAAAATATCCAACCTGCACTGTTCTCTTTCTGTAATTATTGCTTCACGTGCTTGTCTAGCAAGTTTTATTTTGGCTTTGGTTTCAAAAATTTTATGTCCATCCATACATGCTCTTCTTTCCTGTTGGTCCAAATAAAAGTTGATATCATCTTGTTTTTTTATTTCTGACAAAAATCTTGATTTATTTATTTCATCTATGGTGTCAGGTGCACCAATGTTAAAAAGACAATCCAATCCTTCAATAAAACTTGTTCTCTTACTACCAGGGTCAGTTGTTTTTCTCTTATTTTTCATCTAACTCTGCCATTCATTCCAAAGCTTCATAACATCAAACATGCAATTCTGTCTGTATTTAGTTTTTATGCGTGCCATATTCTAAAAAACAAGGACTGCATCAACCACAACATAAGCAATACCCTCATTCTTTACTTTATTTTTAATATTTTCTGGATTATTCCTTAGAAATAAGTCATTTTTTCATAATTTGTCTACAATCAGGCGGATTGGCTCTATTAATTAATGTTGAAGGATGACCAATTAGCCAGAAATCAGTTAACTGTCTTGTCACAGGTCAGCTTGGGGTTCCTTTATCAAGCTTAGTCAGGAAGCGAAAGCGATCGCTCTCAAATACTGACCACGGAAATAGTATTTAGTTGTGAAAAACTGGCCAGGTTTTTTAGTTGTTTTGATAACATTTAAGTTTATGTATGTAAAAAAAATTTTTTGTTTTACGGACATACAAGGAAACATACTTAAACTTGAATGTTCTCAAAACATCTTGGTACGGAAGAATAAAAAGAATATTTGCGAACACTAAAAACCTGCCAAATCTACAAACAAACTAATTCTATTGGTTCAAAAAATACGATGACTAAGCAAAACAAAGCTCTAGACTATTCTGTTGAAATGTTTTAAAAATTGCATTATTCACGATTTGTTACGTTTTGAGATTTCTAGCATAAATTGTTTTAAGAATATATTATCAAATGAACGTTAAAACTATGGCTCATTCTTGGAGAATCATTCACATCTGCAAAGCCGTAAATCTTTTGAACTATTATTTGTTTACAAAAATAAATGTTTTATAATATATATTTTTTAAATTGTCAAAATTTTGAAAGTTTATTGTAAATTATAGATTTTATTACTATATTCTTATTTTTTATTTAAAAAGTATGAATTTTGTATGTAAATGTAATTTTCTGTATCTGTTTTTTATTCTAATGTAATCTTTTAAAGCAATTTTTATGATTTACTATGTAAACAAAGAGTTTCAATAATTGCATTTTCAATGAAATTATTAATAATCATCAAAGTTAATAAAACTAATTATGAAATAAACATATATAAAGTTTCTGGTTAACACAAGCATACAAAGTAACTCGCGGATGAACAAGAACCGCACCTGAGGTCATGACAAAACACTAATATATATAGTAAATATTATATAAACACAAATACAAATATAAGTTATTAGATAAAGAAAAGTTTTTAGATATTGGTTTACTAACTCTAACTATTTTTGCTTCAGTTGCCATTCTTAAAAACTCGTTATACTAATTACTGCTTTAAACACTAATTAAAATTAAAAAGCCCACTCACTAAACATCATCAACGATATTATGAAGCAGTTTCGACTCCTCGTCATAAAGTATTGTTAACCTTTTTAGTTAATTTCTATCTGGTTAATTTAATTTCTACAGTAACTCAATGATTTAATTATTTCATTTGTTCATTTTACTAAAAAGAATTGTTTCAAATATGTTAAACTTTTCAAACTACGCGAAATATAAAATAGGTATTAAAAAAGTTAACTTTTTTATTTATAAAATAATTTAGCTTAAATAAAACTGATAAAAAATTTAATAAAACTGAAAAAAATTATAAAAAAGCGATGTTTCGAAAATATTTGTTGTAAACGTAATTTATTTTGCTTTAAGTTTTTTTGCGTTAAAAGCTATTTTATTTTCCTAATTTTTATTTTATTTTTTGTAATTGTCTTTCATCGGTCCAATTAATCTTTTGCGCTTTTTTAATGCTTTTTGAAATGTTCTCAAAACAAATAAAAAATCTGGCCAGTTTTTTACAAATAAATATTATTTCTGTGGTCAGTAATCAAGAGCAATCGCTCCCGCTTCCCAACCAAGCCTGCTTTATGTAAGCTGGGAGTGCCTTGACGGAGTGGATTCTTTTTTTGTTCTTCAGACTTTTTGTCTACTTTGCTGTGGTAATGAATCATGCTTTTTATTACTTCAAGCCAACATTTTTCCAATATATTCATTGATAAAATTAAATTTATTCTTTCACTAAACAGTATCAAAACTCGAATAAAACAACTAAAAGCCACTGAAAACCAATCAAAACTTTTTAGAAATCATTCTTTGATTATTGCAATTCTAAAAAAAACAACGAAAAATACAATTTATGCAAAAAATGGGGAACATGTTCAGAGACCTTGAGGTACCTCAGGATCACTTATCAAAAATCTGTAAAAATTAATTTTAGACAGTATTGATAGTATATCAATAAGGGTAAGCTGTTGCATCTCAGAATTAAATGGTATATTTTAGGAAGATTGACGAAACGAAACGAAGCAATTTATCGTTTCGGAAAACATTTGCTTACATTTTAATTTACTGTTACCACTTGTTATAATGATAAATAAAAAATATAATCTTGCTTCATTTCAAAACAAAATGAGACTTTACCCAAAAACCTCTAATTCTTTTGCTGTACCAAATTTAATAAAAATTAAATTTTTTTTTTTTAAAATTATAGCATTTTTTCTTGCAAAATATTAGGTAATGCTTTACCCAATCAAAAACTGTTGTTTGTCTACAAAGTTTTTTGGTTTTAAGTGAGAAAGTTCTCTAAAAATGGCTTGTCGAATAAGATTTATTTATTTTTACTATATATATTATATTTTATATGATTATAAATTCACATTACAATGCATATATTACATACTTATATAATTATAATTTCAAATTATAATGTAATGTAATGATTGTTATGGAAACAATTCCCTCTGGAGAATAACTTCTAACAATCGTTCAGAATAACAATTAGTGATTGCGGAATAAGTAATTCCCTTAGGAGAATTACACAAAAAATGATTACTAAGAGATTAATTCCGCACAAGGAATTCTTCTTTAAAATCCGTAGCACTAAACTTAATAGAGTTTGAGATAATGACATGAGAAGACTGCATACAGTTAATATAATAATTGGTATATATATATACATACATATATATATATATATATATATATATATATATATATATATATATATATATATATATATATATATATATATATATATATATATATGTGTGTATATGTATACGTATATATATATATATATACATATATATATATATATATATATATATATACATATACATATATATATATATATATATATTATATATATATATATGTATGTATATAATGCATATATATATATATATATATATATATATATATATATATATATATATATATATATATATATATATATGTATGTATGTATATAATGCATATATATATATATATATATTATATATATATATATATATGTATGTATATAATGCATATATATATATATATATATATATATATATATATATATATATATATGTAAATCATAATGCATACATAGACATATAAAATAACATATAAACATATAATATAAATTATAGACATATAAATGTTTATTTATTGATCATCCAGTAGAAGGTGCAATGGGTACTGATGCTGATCGGGTCCAATTTACTGTTATAAAGTAAATATGAAACTTCATAATTCCTAATTTCTTGTAATGTTAGTATAAGAGAATAAAAGCATAACAAATTGTTGATTTTTTCATAAAATAATGTCGAATGACAATATCGAATGACAAAAATCGAATGACAATAAACTTGGATAAAAACTTTGAAAAATTCATAGAAATTTAGAAAATAAATCTATTTCATTTCTGCTCGAATTTTTTTGTAATTTCTTGCCATTTAATGAGTCTCGTCTTGATTTTTCAACAATAAAATTTTTCCTGTTTTATTTCAACTGATTTCTTGTTACCATTACCGTTTCAAACAATTCCGAGATGCAATAGCTTAATAATGGGAAAAACTTCACTTTACAACTTTTTAACACTTTATACTATATCATGAACAACATTAATAATACTAATTTCAATTTCTATTTTATAAATACTATTATACTATTGTATTTACTTATATATAAATTTGAATTTGTATCTAAGTGTATTTATAAAATAGATATTAAATTAAGGATTATATATAACAGTAAAAACAACAATAAAATCAAATACCAGTAGTTCTTTACTTTATAATATAACTTTATAACAATATGTTTTCACATGAATATTCAGACAGCATGTGAATTTCACATGCATTTTCACATTGTGAAAACATATTATTATAAAGTTATAATCCAATATATGATATTAAAATTCTTTTTAGGCTAAATATAAAGATTCCTATTAAAAAGTTCTATTAGAGTTTTGTTTCCAATACATTGCTAGAATTTCTGATTTGAGAGATGATGAAACTTTATACCAGAAGCTGTTATTGACACTGATTGTGATTATAGTGTTTATGAATCATCTGAAACTGATTCAGCTGATAGTGAAATAGATAAATGATTTTGAATGGTTTATACAGGAAAATCAAATAAGGTTGTGGTTGATAATGACAGGTTATTGATGGATAGCAAAGTTGTATATAGACTCACAAGGACATTAGAAAAAGACAAAAAAAAAAATTTTTATACATTAAAGCTGATGTTGAAACTCAAAGAAGAATGTTTCTGTAGCTATAGCAACAACACGTTTATGTCCAAATTCTGGAATTACTATAATCCACCTAAAATAACATTATATAACCTATATCAAATTACAAGACACAAGATTATGGAAAACTTGAAAAAGATGGTGTAAAAAAGTAAGAGTTTTATATATATTAATTGCCCAAAAAATTGAAGCAAATTTATATATATATAAATTTATATGTATATATAATTTATATTTATATATAATTGAATTTATAATCAAATTTATACTTATATATAATTGAAGCAAATTTATATATATTAATTGCCCAAAAAATTGAAGCAAGAGTTTTATATATATTAATTGCCCAAAAAATTGAAGAGTACAACAAAAATTATATGTTGATCTTTGTGACATGTTGTTAGCAGCGTATCGTGTAAAACAACACACTATTAAGTACTACATGTATATCTTTTTTTACTGTATCAGCATATCAATTACAAACAGTTGGTTGTTATACCATTTTCACATGCATCAACTAAATATTTCAAAAAAGAACCAGTTGACATTAATTGCATTCCATACAGAGATAGCTGATTCATAAACCCATTATCTCAAGGTCGAGGACGTCTCTCAAGAGAAATACCATAACAAACAAAAAAGCTAAGCAATGGCCACCAAGTATAACTGATCCATAAAATGATATTAGACAAAATGAGCCATTTCTCAGTTTTCACAAAAAAGCATATTCGTTGCAGATGTTGTAAGACTGGTTATACAAGAATTCTCTATACAAAGTGTAAAGTTTACCTCAATTATCATGGCATTAAATGAGAAATGTGATTTTTGAACTTAATGTAACTTTTTTTTATGATTTAATAATTTATATACTTGATATTTCATCAAATTTTATTAAAACTTTGTAATTTTTGTTTTTTTTTTTTACCCCTTCCCTTAATGGGCATTGTTGTTATGCAACAACAATTTTTTATGATGTCACAAGGGCCTATTTTTGAACAAAACTTATTTTATTTTAAGTGTAATGCTAATTATTAACACACATACAAAAAAAAATTTCAAGTTAATGTAAAAATTGTACATGAAACGGATATATTAAAATAAATTTTTTAATAAAAAATATTTTAAAAACAAAAAGTAGAAAAAATTTATTTAACTATCTGTTTTTTTATAAATAAAAATATAAATAAAAATTATTTCACAATTACAAAAATATTTTTTACAACTATTATTTACTGCTTAATGTTCTCTGCATAAACTATTTCAAAAGACTTTAAAATATTCACATTGTACGCAAAATGCGAACATTGTAATGCTTCTTAACAAGCATTGTTGACAGATATATGAATCTGTGAATGTTAAAAAGGGCAGAAGTCCAACAGTGTAAACTTTTGGAAAACTAAAAAAAACTGCATTTACCCCCATAATAAATTTTTGTTAATGGTTTAATAATTTTGTTTTTGTAGGTGAAAAAGATTATCCTCTTCAGAAAAAACATTATTAGGCCATTAACAAAAATTCAAGACAAAATTAAGTACAGTTTATGTCATTAAATTTAATTGAGGAAACTAATTGAATTTGATTGTTTTTTAAAAAACCCCAAAAGCACAAATAAAACACTAGGATGTTTTTAAAAACATTCTGAATGTTTTCATTTTTTTAAATGAAAAATAAAAGTTTCTGAATGTTTTTATTTTTATTTTTTTTTGTTTACATACGCCAAATGACAAATAGGTAGAACATGAGTGTCGCTACATTGACTGACAAATAGATGAACACGCAAGGAGTGCTGCTACATCGACTGACAAATAGGTGAACACACGAGGAGTACTGCTACATCAACTAGGTGTTTGGTTTGAACAGGCAGTCCATCAAATAATAAAAAAAAACTTTTTAAAGTATTTTAACTTTTTCCAGTCTTTTAAACGCTAAGATTGATTAGAGCAGTTTTAAATTACTTTAGTAATTTAGATTATGATGATGATGATGATGATGATGATGACAGTGGATAGTTGATATGATTGATGATTCTCACAAAGAGATTGAAATGAATATCAACAATTTTAATGAGGATGGTACATTGAGTACATAGATATAAATCACACAATAGTGACTATTTCGATGAGGATGCAATGAGGAGAACAAGAATGTTGAAGTAACACAAGAGAATATGAAAAACTTTATTTACTATCATAAATTAAATAAAAAATAAGTGAATAATTAATGGACTTTTCTCAACTTTAGAAACTGTATATGGAAACCTGCAAATAGCAAGTTACTAAAAGTAAATCCTTTTCTAAATCATTCATGTTAAAGGATTTCTAATTCAATCTGGATTTAATTAATAAATTTGGCTCTAGAACAATAATCTTTTGTCAATTATTTATTAATAATATATTATATAACTTATTTATTAATATAACTTATATAACTTATTTATTAATAATATATTACATAATTTGGTTGTTCAAACCAACTTTTTTGCTCAAAAATATATAGATGCTTACAAAAATATACTTAAACATTTTTTGCTTATGTGAAGAATCTGGATACATTTCTTAGAATTAGTTCCACTAATTGTAAGAAACACCAATAAACACTATTACTACTTACTACCATACTATTGCCGTGTTAAATACTTACATCTAATACAAAAGAAATTTCTTTTTGTTACTGTATCTTTGGTAATGATTGATGGTTATCTGATATAATCTGTCTCTTAGGTAATGAGGTGGTAATCTGAGATAACCTGTATCTTTGGTAATGATGTGGTAATGATTTAGCTGATTTTTTATAAAAAGAAGAAAAATGTGAGCCTACATCAAGACTTTAGAGCAATTTTTTCCTGACACTTCAGTTTCCACGACAACCTTAAAAATCTGAACTGAAATAAAATGATAAATGAAAAATTTCAATAAAGTGACATATGATCATAATCTTTAGTGATAATGGAGATAATTGGTGACCTAAACAAATATATATCCTAAAAAAAGATATAATGATTATTGATAATGTCAAATACCAATATAATAAAATAAATGATAATGTTCTTTAATGATGTCAAATATCAATAACAGGGTATAAAGATCTTTGAAAATGTTGAATGCAGTAGTGGTGTAGTGATAGAGCGCTTGCCTCATAAGCAAGAAATTCTGAATTCAATCCAACCATAGTCCCTGGTAGTGCCAGGCTCTCTTGTTTTTCTGAGCAGCGGCCTTGTTCATCAAGGTTGGTGTTTGAGAGTTATAGAATCCAGAGAAGGTTGTAACTACAATTATAGTAGGCTCCTTGACTGAAGTGGCCTTCTTGGCCTTGGGGAGGTGAATTAAAAAAAATATCAATATAGTTGATGATTTCAAATGTCAATGATTGGGTAAATAATAAAATTTTTGGTGATAAATGATCCCTATAAAATTATATATAATAAAGATCATAGATATGAAATGTCGATTTAATATAGTAAATATAAAAATGTGCTGTCAATGTCTTTTAGAATCCCTTAAATTTAGTTATAATTATAAAAAACATTATAATTATAACAAATTGTTCCAAAAATACATCTTTTAATGATACCTCATACTTGCCTTGATTCGTCTGTATAAAAAGGATCATCTGAAATTTCATTATTTTTAAATAAGTCTGTTGCATCTATCATCAACGTTGTAGTACCCTTTTAAACATAAACACAAAAATAATATTTTAAATAAAAAGTGAACATTTTCAGACATTTTCCTGAAAAATAAAAAAGAGAAATGCATTTTTAAAAATTTTCAAAATTAGAAGTGAATTAAATCTTATCTAAATTGACTTGTTCTTCACAAATTAAATATTATTTTATTGCTTGTAGCAATAAAATTGCTTAAATTAATAATAATTGTATTCTTAAATTAATAATAATTGTATTCTTAACTTTGTTTTAACTTCATTGTCTTTTTCCATAACTTTTTAAGTTTCAAGATTAAGTTTAAATTGTTTGCAACTTATTGCTTACTTTATTTGCAACATTTATTTGCAATTTAAACAAATTTCTCACAACACCCTTTAATTCTTTACCTCGACATATCAAAAGTCTTTTTTATATTCTAATTAAATATTAAAAAAATCTATTTAATTAATAACAAAACTTACATTAGGATTTGTGTGTTGTTCAATTCTACGTTTCTCTGCTTCATTTTGCAACCGTTCATATTCTTGCAAAATCTAATACAATATTGAAAAAAAAGCATTATAAAAATTTTAAAAGTATAAGTATATCAACAACCAACTCCATTCCCCAAACAAAGTCAGATCAAGTTTAAGATCAACATGATCAGGTTACAACTAGTGTAATAGTCTTGAAAAAGAGTAACTTTTTGATCAGTTTGGATCTTGAAATTTTTGTTGAATTTTAAACCAAACAAAACTTAATCATTTACTCTTAAGCAAGCTATCATCACTAGTTTAATTAATCAAAACTCAATCTAACATGACTTGTCATTCTGTTAACATACTTATACTGTAACTGCTGCTTGGTGCTCAAAAAACAGTTTTTTTTTATAAACATAAGTGCTTTAAAATTCTCTGCTGTCTTTATCTTTACACAACTTACAGTTTTGTAATTGTCAATTATATCTGGTTGTTTGGTAAGGTCACTTGATATTTTTGTCCACTTTCAATCTATTTTATTCTTATCTAAATAAGCTAGGACCCTTTTCTTATCTAAATAAGCTAGGACCTCTTTAACTCTTCTTTGTTCACTAAATTTTCAACTTGCTGATTGTAGCCATGTTGGGACTCATGTCCTTCTAGTTTGCTGGATTCACTTTCTATTCAAAGTCTAGGCAAAGTTAACTCTGATTTTAAACACTACTTGCCTTGGGGCATTTGGCTGAGTAAAAACTAGAGATTACGTCTCAATAAAAATAGTCATCTTGATCAGGTTGTTTTGTCAACTTTCAACTTAATTAGTGGCTGCTTGCAAGTTTGTCAACTTAATCAGCTGTTTGTTTGTTGGGAGTGAAGTTGTTTAAAAAAACTTTAAAGACATTAGAAGTAAATAATAAAAAAAGCCAAAATAAAAGTTTTAACATACCTCTTGAGGTGTTCGAATACGCTCAATAACCTAATAATAATAATTATATATATATATATATATATAAATCACTGATGATTTTATTCTAAAATATATATAGATTTTGGCTAGTGTTTATAAAACAACAGATGCATTAGAAGCGTTCAAAATTCAGCTAATTTTATCATGACCAATTTTCAATAAAGGCTATTGTCTAAAATTGTTTTTGCCTTGAAATACATTTAAATACCTTGGTATTGCCTTAGCAATACCAAGGTATTTAAATGTATTTCTTACACTTGTATCTTTATTGGAAAAATTGTCTGCTTTAAAAGGAATCATTGAGTATAAAGAAAAAATTATCTTATTTCAAAGAACATTTTTTAAAAGAATATATATATATATATATATATATATATATATATATATATATATATATATATATATATATATATATATATATATATATATATATATATATATATATATATATATATATATGTATATAATGCATATATATATATATATATATATATATATATATATATATATATATATATATATATATATATATATATATATATATATATATATATATATATATATATATAATATATATATTCTTTATATAAAAAAATAAGTTCAATATATTTTATTTTTACCAAACTGTATAAATCTTCATCTTAATAACAAGGCTTGGTCGGGAAGCGGGTGCAATCACACTCGATAATTGACCACGGAAATAATATTTAGTTGCGAAAAACCGACCAGATTGTAAAATCATTTTAAGAACATTTCAAAAACAAACAAAAAAGCGCAATAAGATTAACTAGACCAATGAGAGACAGTTAAAAAAAGAAAAATAGCTTTTAATACGAAAAAACTTTAAGCAAAATAAATTTATTAGAGCAATTTTTTTTGAAACGCCGCTCTTTTATAATTTTTTTTATAAAATTAAGCAACATTTTTTATATAAAGTAACAACTATAAAGAAACAAATGTTCTTCGATTTATCAGAGTATATATAATTTTTATTTATATACTTATGCCTTATTTCCAGTTGCGGATTGAGGAGGTGGGGTAGGGGTAGTAGGGCTATAGCCCCGGGACTCATAATGTTAGGGGAAATAGTCAAGAGGACCATTTGGTATTTTTTCAGTCATTTTTACGCTGTGGCACATAAAAAAGGCCGCCAAAATAATGCAGCCCCCGGCCCTGAAAAGTCCAACAAGATTCAACCAATAAAACTAACGCTAGATGATTTATTTATAAATAATCTAGCGTTAGTTAGATTTTATGCTTCGTGTAGTTTAAAAAGTTTAACACATTTGAAACAACTCTTCTTAGTAAGATGAACAAATGAAATAATTAAATCATTGAGTTACTCTATAAATTCAATTAGCTAGATAGAAATTAACTAAAAAGGTTAAATTACTATGTGAAGAGGAAGCAGAATTGCTTCACAATAACGCTGATGATGTTTAGTGAGTGGGCTTTATAATTTTAATTAGTACTTAAAACAGAAAAAAGTAACTTTAAGTATAACGAGTTTGTAAGAATGGCTGAAGCAAAAATAATTGAAGTTAGTAAACCAATTTCTAAGAACTTAAAAACTTTTCTTTCTTGAGGGAAAGAATCAGTTATCGGGTACACTGAGGAAAATGGATTAGTGGTTAAAATTATTTCTATTAACTTTGACGAATATTAATAATTTCATTGAAAACGCAGTTATTATTGAAAGTATTTTTGTTTACAAAATCAATCGCACAAATTGCTTTAAAAGATTACATTTGAATAAAATATACATACATAGAATTACATAGATAAAAATACATTAAATACATAAAAATACATTACATACATAAAAAATACATCCCTTATATATAAAAAATAAGAATATACAAATAAAATCTATAATATATTTACAAAACAATGACAAGTTAAAAAATATAAATTTTAAACATTTATTATTGAAAACAAATGTTAGTTTAAAACATTTATAGCTTTGTAGATGTGGCTCTAAGAATTAAAATAATAGTTCGTTTGATAGTATATTCTTAAAATAACTTATGCTAGAAATCTCACGAAAACGTAACAAAATTCAAATAACACAATTTTTTAAAATATTTCAACAGAATACTCAGGACATTCGGTTAGTATTTTTTGAATACTCTAGAAATTTCGGTTAGTATCTTTGGAACCATTAGAATTAGTTGTTCGTAGATTTGGCGGGTTTTTTGTGTTCGCAAATATTTTTATTTTTCCGCACTAAGATGTTTGAGAACATTGAGAACACTAAATTTTTGTATGTTTCCATGTAAGTCCGTAAAACAAAATATTTTAAAATTTACGATAAAATGAACTTATTATTATGCGGACAAACAAGGAAACATACATAAACTTAAATGTTCTCAAAACGACTGAAAATACTGGCCGGTTTTTTGCAACTAAATATTATTTCCGTTGTCAGTTATCGAGTGCGATCGCACCCGCTTCCCGACCAAGCCTGTATGTTATGTCTTGATGTACACTATCATGTGTACATATTATAAACTTGTATCATATCCTATGTCTTGATGTACACTATTACATTTAACTAAAACAATATGCAAACTTTTTTTAAATATGTTGATAATATTTAAGATATTATCTTTAATAAATAAACTACCTCCCATCCTGCATCTAATCCTTTTTGACCATATAAATTATAAATGAGTCTTTTTTGTTGATTGGAAAGAACTAAGAAATAAAAAAAACTATAATAATAATAAATAATCTTATGACAATTATGTTACACAAATTATTGTGACAATTAATTATGAATATATGAAACTTTAAATAAATTGTATGCAACTTGAAAAAATGTTGTTTAAAATATGCTGTAAAAAATGTTTCATACAAGGTGCATAAAGGTAGTTATATAATTGTATCTACATATACATATCTTTACACACACACACACACACACACACACACACACACACACACACACACACACACACACACATACACACACACACACACACACACATATGCACACACATGCACACACACATATGTATACATACAGAATGACAGTTTGCACTTTTTGTTTTGAAAGAAATACAAAATATACATACATGAAGTAAATTGTTTTTGTTTGCAATATTTGTGTAACACCAGGAAAAACTGGCAACAAATTATGAGGAACTTAAACAAATTGTTGTCTGTTTTATAGGGGGTTCAGTAAATACATAAAATAAGGTTTCAGTTTGAATTGGCAGTATATACAAATGTATATGCTAGCCATAAAAAAAAAAGACTGATGAATCATTCTAAGCCAAATGGACAAAATAGTTGTCCATTTATAATCTAAAAAAATTTAATTTAAAAATTTTTAAAAAAATTTTCAAAACAAAACTTGAAAACGCTTTTTTTTTTAATTTCAACTTTATTCAATATACAATTTTAGACTTTTCTACAACATTGGCATTTCAAATTTAAAAGGCCTTAAAAACTAATGAGCATAAAATGTGAAGTAAATCTAAAACTATTTGTAATCGTCAC
This sequence comes from Hydra vulgaris, assembly GCF_022113875.1. Lineage (NCBI taxonomy): Eukaryota > Metazoa > Cnidaria > Hydrozoa > Anthoathecata > Hydridae > Hydra > Hydra vulgaris. Next base: position 23,508,221 of record NC_061156.1, on the reverse strand, counting down.
GAAAAGAATAAAAAAATGAATAAATTTGAGACTTTAATAAATGGAAGTTTTTGTTACGATCTATTTAAGAAACGAATTTAAGAAACTAACGAATTTTAACACAAATCCGATTAAAAAGTATTTTAAATAAATTGACTTTAATAAGATACTATGTCACTTATTTAATTTTTATTTAATAATAAGATAAAATGTCACTTATTTAATTTTTATCTTTGTATTACTTTATCAGTGTTGCTCTTGTGAAGGAGTTTGATCTTGTCATAAGCTTTGTACAGAATGTCTTGTGAAGGAGATTGATCTTATCATAAGCTTTGTACAGAATGTCTTGTGAAGGAGTTTGATCTTGTCATAAGCTTTGTACAGAATGTCTTGTGAAGGAGTTTGATCTTGTCATGAGCTTTGTACAGAATGTCTTGTAAAGGAGATTGATCACGTAATAAGCTTTGTACAAAATGTCAACAATAATTTAAAATGACAAAAAAGATTAAGTGATTTATGTAAACATAAAAAAAAAGACTCACATTAAAAAAAAAAATTTAACTCAAGTATCAATGGCTTTGGTTGTTTTCTCTAAAACTAGAAACTCATAAAGACAGGGTAAGCAAAAAAAAATGTATAACATCCACACTACAACAAAAAAACTTTTGTTTTAGAAGTTTATCCAGATTCAATAAATGGTGAACCACAAACAAAAGTAGTGTGTTATTAAAGTAAACAAGATAAAAGCACCCCCTGTCTCTTGGTTTTCTGATCAAATTGACCAGGTCCTTCAGCCATTATCATTTTTGTTGGTGACTTAATTGTTCATCACACTGAATGGCTTGGCTCTAGTGTCAGTGACTCTGCAGGCGTTAAGGCTCACAACTTTTGCCTTTTTCAATCTTTAACTCAAATGATTAACTTTCCAACTCGCTTTCCAGACAAACCAAATCATTTACCTACTCTACTCAACTTATGGTTAGTTTCTGATCCTAGTCAGTGCTCAGTTTCTCCACACTTACCCTTAGGTGCTCCTGATCACGGTTTGATCTTTTTAAAACTATTATTTCATCATCAGAATACCCCTATCATTATACCCCTTAAAACTACCTGGGATTGATTGGGACTCTTTCCATGATTTTCTTTGTGATGGCTCTTGTTTAGAAATCTTTCTTGTCTTCTTGCTGACAAATGCGCTTCTTATGTAACTTTTTGGATTCAGGCTAGCATGGAAGCTTTTATTCCCGTACGATAATTCCAAGTCTAGCCTCAGTCTTCTACATTGTTTTCTTCGCATTGGGCTGCTGCAATTTCCAATCGTAACCATTACTTTCATATCTATCAGTAAAACAATTCTCCAGAAAACAGACATCTGTTTATTATTGCTAGAAACCATTGAAAAAAGGTTTTGCCTAACGCCAAAGCCCGCTATTTTCAGGTCATGAAATCTTGTATTTTATCTCAAAAATTAGGCTTTTGTGACTTCTGGAGAATCTTTAACAGTATCAATAATAAGGACAAATCTGTAATTCCACCTCTCTTGTATGGTTCAGATTTTGTCATTTCACCTAAAGACAAAGCTGAATTATTTGCTAAAAAATTTTATAGCTGACAAACAGGTATATCCATTGCTTGACATTCGTATCACTCTAGCTTCTTCTAGGAAATCACTTTGGATACAGATCCAAAGTGATTTCCTGCTTAGACTCTTCTATAGCTTGTGGTCTGGACAACATACCTGTTGCAGAAGGGTTCTTAAGAGCTGTCGTCTATATATTCAAAACTATTTACCAAATACTTATCAAGGTCTTGTTTTCCAGCATGCTGGAAAGTGTCATCTGTTATCCCTATTTTTAAAAACTCTGGAGAGCGACCTGACTCATCCAACTACTGTCCGATTAGTCTTCTTCCTATCATAAGCAAGGTTTTTGAGCCTTTAGTTAACAAATACTTAACCTCTCATCTTGAATATAACAACTTACTTTCTAATCATCAATGTAGATTTCGGTCTTCTTGTTCTACAGCTGATTTTCTAATAGTAATAACCAATAGGTTTTATCGTGCATTAGATAGATGTGGAGAGGTTAAGGCTATGGCTATTGACATTTCTAAAGCTTTTGATAAAGATTGGCATGCTGGTCTTCTTCATAAGCTTTCTTCTTACGGTGCATCATGTAACATCTTAAAGATTATTCAATCATTCCTTACCAATCGTAATAATAAAGTTGTCTCTGATAAACAGCACTCTTCTTCATATCCGGTCATTTCAGGGGTTCCTCAAGGTTCTATCCTTGGCCCTATACTCTTTTTAATTTACATTAATGATCTTCCAGATATTCTCACATTTAAGGTGGCATTGTTCACTGATAATACTACCATTTATTCTTGTCTTGATAAGAAGCCAACACTCTCTGATTGCTTGGAGGGCGCCTTTGAGCTTAAAAAAGATCTCACTTCTGCTACAGCATAGGGTTCTTAGTGGCTGGTAAACTTTAACTCTGATAAAACTCAATTTTTCATTATTGTAACTAGTTCTTCCTATTTTTAAAACCGATATTGTACTCGATGAGTCATATACCCTTCATATACCATCTTCTAGGATTAACTCTTACTTCCGATCTTTATTGGAAACCATATATTAAATCCATTGCAAAATTAGCATCTGATAAGCTTGCATCTCTTTATTGTGCTCACTACTTTCTTACTCAGGATTCTATTCTTTATCTCTATAAATCTCAAATCTGTCTTTGTATGGAATACTGATGTTTTATCTGGGGCGGATCTTCCAATGATGCCCTTTCTCTCTTAGACAAGGTGCAAAAACACTTTGTAAACATAATTGGATAAGCTCTTGCAGCCAACCTCCAACCATTATCACATTGTCATAATGTTGCTTCTTTTCCTTTTTTCTATAAATACTTTAATGAGTACTGCTCTAAAGAGCTAGCATCTCTTGTACCATTTACTAAAATTCATTCTTGTGTTACTCATCATTCTATTCAGTCTCATCCTTTTACTGTGACTGTTTTTAAGTGCTCAAAAAATTCTTATTTGTCTAGTTTTTTTCCTCAAACATCAGTTCTTTGGAATTTGCTTCCTTCATCTTGTTTTCCTAATTCATATATTTTGCAATATTTTAAGTCAATCATTATCTTGTTCTAACTTGATCTTTTTTCTCTAACTTCATCTTTTTTCTTCCAGTAACTTCCAACTTCCAAATAGTGATTGCTTGCTTAAAACACCTTAATATGCTTTTTACATATTTCTAGAAAAGCGCAATTAAAAAAAATATTTTAGGAGAAACTCTTTGTAAAACGTTTTTAAAACAAATAATTTTTATAAATTTTTAAAATATGTAAATATTTTAAAAACTCTTTGAAAATATGTATTCAATAATGTTTGTAGACATCTAAACTAGCTTATTTTGACAAAAAGTCAAAATTGATTTTTTTTACCTCTTGAAAAACGGCTGCAGTATGGATGATACAACGAATATGTTTAAGAGCTCTTAACAAAAGCAATGAATAAGATTTAAAAGCTCTTAACAAAAGCAACTAAACCAAAAAAATTAAAAATAATTGCAGTTCAGTGGACTTGAAATTTTTAAGTATGAATATATTTTAAGTATGAAAATTTTAAGTATAGAATATTGGTGTTTGCAAAGAAACATATAAATTGTTTTTTAAAATAAAACTAATTATTTTTTAAACTTTGCTCTATAGACAGGTTTGGCGCTTAACCATCTCTGTATAAACGATCCATATAAACAAATATGTTATTTGTTTATGTATATTGTTTATAAAATGTAAAAAATCCACTTATGTAACATTTTATTCAGGATCATATTTAATATAAGTAAACTTTATTATTAATTATAAGTCTTTTTTGCTCAAGCTGTTTTGTTTTGATTTTTTGTAGGTATGTTATTATAAAATTGACAACATTGAAAAAACACAAAACATATTGACATCCAAGTGGAAAATTTGAAGCTTGAATTTTAGATTTACTCCTCTCTTGATAATTTCTGATTGCTAAAATTACATTATCTGCTTCTTAGACGAAAATTTTATTTGAAAATCGTTGAAGCCAAAATTTTTTTGCGCGTGTGATGTCACTTTGTGGCAAAAAACTAGAAAAACAAACTAGAAACAAGATTTTATTTAAATTTAAAAAAAAAACTCCTTCTATTAATATATATATTAATAGAAGGAGTTTTATATGGGACATATTTTTATGGGATATATTTTAGTAAAGACAAAAACTATTTTATTTATTACTATTGTAATAAATACAATCTCTTATCCGTGAAATGATATATCTGTACCAGCTTTGTACATTTTTATGCAATTGTATGCAACATAATTAAAATTAATCAAAAAATGTAAGATAAATGCAAAAGGAGTCTTGACGCATAAAGGTTTATTTTGCCAAACTGAAGTCAATGCGCAAAAGTTTTTTGGCTTAACTTTTAGGTTTGCGTTTAATAATACTCTTTAGTTTTTAATCATAATCATAAGAAATTCTTATGATTATAATTAAAAATCCTTATTAAGGATAAACTTTTTTTTTATGATTATGTTTTAATGGTCTAAGATCTTTTTAGTTCCATATTTATAGCGTTACGTACAAATGTCTATAAGTGTAAACGCCTTTAGTTTGGAATAGTATGGACTGATCGCGAATAATATATCTATAAAATGAGAAAATTTTATTTTAAATTTTAGAAATCTTTTTTGCTATAATATTATTTTTTGCAATAAATATATAAGATAGAAAAAATTTCAAAATTTATTACACTGAGGGCCTAACCCCCACCCCCACCCCAAAAAAAACTGATGACAGCGCATTTAACCACAGAGCTATCAATGAAATGCATTTAGCAGAAAAATAAACCTAATTATAAGTCTTTTATAAGCTCTACATATGCGGGAAAGGTTAAGTTTTGTGTTAAGTTTTTTGCTCTTGAATGTTTTTTTCAAAATAAATTATTTTACTAAAAATTGTTGAAAAAAATTAGGAATATGTATATAAATAATTGCTGTGGAATAGATATGTATAGAAATGGTAGGTTTGGTAAAGACCCGTATTTTACAGATCCGGAAAGCTAGGATATATAAGGAAAAAGTATATAAAAGTTTTGTTTGAAATAGACTTACAAAGACCTGTATTTTTACGAGTCTGATCTCAGCTAGTATTTTAATATTACTTTACTGAAAATAACAGATTTTTAACTTAAATTGCAGTACAAGGTTTTACTTGGAATAAGGAACATTGTATTCTTTTGTTATTTACTTTTTAGATTTTTAGACTAAAGTGACGTATTTAATGGAAAAAAAATGAGATAAAGTGTCATCTCAGATTATATGAAACATGATACAAACTTTATTTAATCTATTCATGAATTATCAAAACATTTTTAAAAGTTTAATATCTTACTTTAACCATTGCATTTATATCAGTGGTGCTGTAGATACACATTACAAAAATTATAAAAATATATCTAACATATGTTACCATACCAAGTGGTATCTGCAAAAGACATTTCTGCTACATCACACAAAGAATGCTTGTGATGTTGTTTGGGACTCTGTCAAGTGACTTAAACGGAAGTTTACAATCACCAAGGAATTTTATAATTGGTGTAGACAAAATATCAAAAAAATAAATTTTCTATACATTTCAAATTTTAAAATTTATAAGTAAAACCAGATAGTAAAAACATTAAATTTATAAGTAAAATCAGATGGTAAAATAAAGCATATGTAAAGAGTTTTAGCAGCTAATAAGGTAAAAATGAAAAGGAAGACAGACTTTAATTTTAATTTATCTATCTGATTTTATAAACTCCACAACATAAATTTATATGTGTATGTTCAATACTTTATGTATAAAGGTATTTCATACTTCAGATCATTGTGTAGGTGATATCTGATGTGAAGTATAAAATCAGACATCTCCATATCAAAATATATACACTATATATTTTTATATAGTGGGTACTTGAATACCCACTATATCAAAATATATAACGGTACACATGGGGAAGTTGCAAATTTAGATTTATTTATACTTTAAAAAAAAAAAAGAGGATTTGGATCAAAATTTTTAGTGTGTAACAAAAAGTTATTTTTCCTAAGAATCTAATTATAAGAAGAAGAAAAATATTACTTTTTTTTTTTTAAACTTATTTATATGTAAAAAAAAAAAACTCACCTTCATATGCTTTGTGAATTTTATTGAATATAGTAACAGCAATCTTTAAGAAAACAAAAACAATCATATAAAAGTTATTAAAGATTTGATTTAAGAACTAAACTTAATTTAAATTATTATTTATAAAACCTGTTGATTTTTTGGATCTTGATGTTTATCAGGATGGTATATAACACACATTCTATGGTATGCAGCTTTGATTTCTTCCTCGTTTGCCTATTTTTTATAAATAAATTAAAATTTGTTATTAGAATTAACCATGATGGCTGAACCTTGATGACCTTTTAAAACATTGCTAATGCTGAATCTTGATGACATTCTAAAAGTTTACATTCTAAAGTGTTTACGTTTTTGAACAATATTAACACTGAACCTTGATGTACATTTTTAAACAACAAATGGATTGACAATACTTTTTCGTAAAATTTCTTTTCAAACTAGTTTTGTAGGGGTAGAAAACTTGTTTCTTAAAACAATAAATATATTTCTTGTTTTAAAAAACGAATTCCCCCCTACCCCTACGCATAAGAGCATTTAACTAGGAAGTTCACACCTCCTTCCTTATTAATACCACTTTTGGGCTAAAGCTAGTGTCAAACCTCGCACCTCTTGTTTCTGAGCCAGAACTCTAACCACTGCGCCATGACTGCATTAAAAAAAAAACATATTTCTTGTTTTAAGATTCAAAGCAAAATTGTAAACCAACTGTTTGTAGTTAAGTTTATTTCTTAAAATAAAAAATATATTTCTTGCTTTAAGAAACAAATTACCTACCAAGCAAACTGTGGAATGATTGATTAATGGGAAAATTATGTTTAAGTAATTTTTTTAAATTACTTAAGCACTATAAGTAAATTTAGTTATTTTCCAAAAAATGAAATATTTTGTGTGTTAGTTATAATTATAACATAACATAACTAAACTTTTAAGCACAAATGCAAAAAACATATGTCAATCTTTTTTTTTTTTTTTTTTAATTCTGATTCACTCCCAACAAGGCTGCAAGAACCCACTAATGAGTTGGGAGTTACTAGAAAGAAAAAAAAAAGCTATAGAGCAAGGAAACAGTTGACAAAAGACTGAAAGTTGAAAAGTTGAAGGTTGTATAAGTTAGGAAAACATAAAGATGGGAGAGAGTTCCGAAGGGTTGAAATGTAGGAAAAAAAACTAGTCAAATAAAAGTTTTTAGAGCATGCAGAGACAGATACAGTGAAAGAATGAGACTTTGCTGAGTGACAAAGTCAAGCAAGACTGAGCTGTAGTTGATGAAATTAGAGATGATAGCTTCTTTGAGCAGCGACCATGATAGTAATTGTAGAAAGAGATACAAATTTATGATGATGGGAAAAAGGCTCAAGCTTAGCAGATAGAGCGGGTCCAACTACATTTACGATGTGTTTTTGGACCTTGTCAATAAGAGAAAAAGCATCAATAGAAGAACCAACCCAAATATGAGAACACTATTCTATACAGGGACAATAAGAGATTTATAGAAGTAGAAAATGGAATCAGCAGAGAGAAAAATGGTGAGCAAAATAAAGAGAAGCAGCCTTAGCAGATGCTAATTTAGCAATCAATTATATATACGGTTTCCATGAAAGGTCAGTTTTAAATGATAATCAAAGAAGACATAAAAAAGAGGACTTGGTGAGAGGGTTGTCTTTCATAAATGTAGGAATGTTGACAGTATTGTGATAGTTGTTTACATTAAATAACTGAGTTTTGTTGGAGTTAAAATTTACAAGCTACTGTGAGCCCCAATCTGTTACAGAAGTGAGATTAGATTCAAGATCAGTTGCCTGTACTAAGCAATCAAAGAGAAGACATTTTGCCAAGGCAGGAGTATAAAGTTGAGTCATCAGTAAAAAGAGCTACTTTAGATGTAAGGTTGTGAGAAAGATCATTAATGTAGATAAGAAACAAAACAAGACCAAAGATAGAACCTTGATGTACCCCAGAAGATATTTGAAAGGAAGAAGAGTGTTGGCCTTCGAGGATGACTTTAATAAAGCGGTTAGAAAGAAACGATATGATTATCTTAAAAACTTTAATTAGAGAGTCAGAATATTCACATAGGTTTTTGAAAACTGGAACAACAGATGCCATTTTCCAGCAGGCACGAAAACAAAACTAAGTCATATATTTTTTAAATAGTTTAGAGAGAATTGAATAGAGTTCTGGAAAACACTTTTGTAAGACTATGACAAAATTGTTGTCTGGACCACAAGCCGTAGAAGAGTTTAATTGAGATATGACTAGCAACAGACAACAAAAGCTGGAGAGATTTGAATGTCTAACAATTGGTTAACCTGTTTAATTGGTATGGAAGGAAGGAAATAGCTATAAGATTCAAGAGTCAAATTTGAAAAAAAGTTATTTGCAAATAGTCCTGTCTTATACTTGGGAGAGGTAATAAGATCAGTCCTATTAATGAGAGACGAAATCCTATCCTTGTTAAGGATGCTGTTGAAGATTTTCTAGAAATTTTCTGTTGAAGAAAGTCTCTAGAGCCTAACTTCTGAGATGATTTAATGAACTGAAAATAATATTTTTTCACTCATTGATGTTCTCAACTTAGAAACACAAAAATCTAGCAGCACTAAAACATCTTTTTGCTTCAACTGATAATGGTAGTAAAGAATTTAAAGCATAGTGCAACTTTTTAGGCCCTTTTTGGGCAGTTGTTTGTTCCTTCAAATACAGCCATATCTTTTTTTGGTGCAATCCAAAACATTTAAGTAAGAATTATTAAATTGGAGTTTTGGGATGTTGGTGAAGTTCTTCAGTCCTAATCTTATTTTGCAAAGGTTCTTGAATTTCAACATTGGAGGCTTCACATTCAACTGTATGCTTTAAGATCTTTATAAACATGAAAAAAAAATTGAATAATTGCTAAATAAAAATTGCTATAATTGAAAGTTATTTTTTCTTTGGATAGACTAAAATTAAATCCTTCTTAGCTTGATCACACTGGTGCCTCCAAATATCTTAAAAGGGCTACAATACTTCTTTTTTCGAAAATTATATTCACCATTGACTCAAAAACAAAAAAAAAAGGGAATCATTTAATTTTGTTGAAAAAATAATACATATTTTTTGCTTTATGTAGAAACATTTCTTAAAACAAGAAATATATATTTTTATATTTCATAGAAACTTTGCTGTGTAAGAATTAGGATTGATTTTTTTTCAACTTATAAATTTAATGGTAAATTGTTAAAAAAAAACATTGTCTACTGGTAAATATTGATAAAAATCTTTTTGACTAAGCGTTGGCTTAAGCTCATAAACAATAATAGTGCTGAAGATTAGTTATAAAATTAAAAATGAATAAGAAATACTTTTGAAGAAATGTTAGAAAAACTACTTTTTGGCTGAACTTGCTAATTATTTCAATAAAGTTTTCTTATGTTGCTATAGACCTTCCACCTTTTATATTATTATATTTTGCATACCACCTAAACTTGAATTTTTATACACACTTTTAAAAAAAAAGTTAGTTGAATGTAATGTTAGTTTTTTATCTTTTTATAACTTTATTAAAACTTTTAATTTCTTCATATGTGTCCCTTTCACTCATTTACAAACTAAAGTCGAAAACTTTGAAACAAACAGCATATCAAAAGTTTTGCTGAGCTGTTATTTGTTTCAATTCACATTTACAATAGAATATATACACATATATAGCCATATAATTGTATGATTTTATAATTTTAAAACTTTTGTTTTAGCAAAAGTAGAAACAAGCTCCATCAGTTTAATGTTTCTATCAATATTATATTGAATTGACAGAGTAGCTAATCCAAAAAGTTCTTCTAGTATACACATTTATATGTTTTTAATAGTTCAACTTTAGAAAACCTTTATTCACTACCTTATGGCACAATGCTTTGCTCACCATATTTTAGCACTTGGGTTGGGAATACCTGGATCCCGGTATTTGGAACAATTTATAGTTGCCAAAATACTGGTATTAAAAAAGTCGAATACCGTTATTTGAGTATTCAAAAAAATTTCACCATTCAAAATCTTAAAAAGTTTATAATTTTAATTGATCTTAAAAATGGAAACAAAATTCATCGTACAAAATTAAATGTATATGATATTGGTTATTTTTAATTAAATTAAAATATTATATAAAATTCCAAACGGTAAGTTAAATTATACATTATAAATTATACATTTTAAACTTTTAGAAAATTGGTATTTTACACCGATATTCAAGATTTTTGATAAAAAAATTCACTATGGTTTCATTTTGTAAGAGAAAAAGCAGGACATTGTGCTAAATGCAAATTGTGTAAGAGAATAATAAAAATGTGTGGAGGTTCTACAAGCAGTCTTCATACCCATTTAAAAATAATTCATAAAATCAAATTATTAAAAAGAGTTTTAGGTTCTTCAGAATTTGATGTTACCATTTATTTAAAAAGTTCGAAAAGTGGTCAAAATATTCTGTTCTTCGCCTACAAAAAATGACAAAATCCTACAAAAATATGTAAAAGAAGAGTTCGAGAAAGAATTATCTCTGGTTTTAGACTCAAAAACCCAATGGAATAGTTTTTTTTTTTTGTTTTTTTTAATTTAATTCACCTCCTCAAGGCCGAGAAGGCCACTACAGACGAAGAGGCTACTTATTTGTGGTTATAACTCTCTCTCAACTCTATAACTCCGAAACACGAACCTTGATGAACAAGTCCGCTGCGCGGAGAAACGAGTTGAGCGCGGTACTACCAGGGACGTGGTGGGGATCGAACTCGGAACCACTCAGTTATGAAGCAAGCGCTCAACCACTACACCACTACCGCTTTGTTTGTTGTCTTTGATAGAACATTTCGTCAAGTTAAAAAATTGCATCAAAAAGAGTCTAATAGATTTAAAATCACCTATTTTGCTTTCAGAGGCAGAGTTTGAAATGTTGTCAAATATCCTTTCAGTTTTACTTCCTATTAAGCTTACAGTTGAAGCAATCTGCCGACAAGATGCAACTTTATTATCTGCAGATGCTGCTATTCAATTTATGATGAAATCAATAACTGGCCATTAAGTTATGAATAGAAAGCAGCTTTAAAAGTGTGTATTCTTGAAAGACAAACAGAAATTTCAAGTGTTTTGCAATATTTACACAATGCAGACTCCAATGAAAATCCAAGTGATGATGAAACTGATAAAGATTATGAATTATTTCCAATCATTACCAAAGCTGCAATTGCAAAAGTTATCAGTTTACAGATACAATGTCTGGGTGTAGCCAACTTGCATTATGAAGCTGCACCTGTAGCAACAACATCTACTTCAGCCAACATTTCAAATTCAGACACAAATATAATATTTGATGTCAATGATGATGAAGTTGATCAAAGAAATGAAATTTCTCTGACTTTAAAAGAAAAGTTGGAGATAGCAATGTCAAAAAAAATTTGCACCAGATTACCTGAGAGTGGAATCTACCAAAAAAAAAAAAGACCTCAATAAAAAAAGAAATGTCATTTTTTGAGACAAATGGCATAAGGGGCAAATACTTAACTTAAATATATAATTATTTGCTAAGTATTCAACCAACCAGTGTAGAATCAGAGAGAGCTCTTTCAGTAACTGGCTTAATCTGCACCAGAATTTAGTCAAAAATGGGAGATAATTTGCTTAACAATCTATGTTTTCTGAGGTCTTATATCAACAACCAACTGCAGATAAAGTAGAACTTTAAAAATTTATGCTTTCTTTCTTTTCTTATGATTAATATATAACTAACATTTTACTGAATTTTGTTTTTCTCTTTTTTATTCTTTAAATAAGTTAATATAGTTTTTTTTAATTGCCAAACCATTTTTAATTATATTATTTATTCATTTGTATTATTATAGAAAAATAATAATACCCGTATTAATACCAAAATCCCAGGATTAGAAATTTTCAATACTGAAATACCGGTATTTGATTTTTAGTCGGGTATTCCCAACCCTATTTGCCACTATGCTTTGCTTACCACTTTATAGGACTGTGCTTTACTCACTACTTTATGGCACTATGTGTACCTGTTTGTTTTGCCCAAAGTTGCTAATAGTACTTTACTACTAGTCAAGTTGATATTCAAAAACACATCAAACAACAACTACACAACAAGAGAAATGACAAACTTAAAACTAGAAATGTCTTTTGCAATAACCTCTGTGTGTGCATGACTAGTGTATGCTCCTGTTAAATTTGTGTTGTCCCTAATCTATACCAGAGCATTATAGATGTTACCAAGTTGATACCAAACAGGTTTCACAACATTAATTCAACTTATTTTATTTAAAGTATCAATTTATATCTTTTTTTTTACTAATGTACTAATGTAATTACTAATGTATCTTAAGTGTAATTATTGAATTTCAATAGATGGTCTTTGACAAAAGTACAGGGTTTTTGAAGATTGTTATTGTAGATAAGAAACAATACAGGAGCAAAGGTAGAACCTTGTGGTACCCTTAAAGTTACTTAGAATAAATAACAACTTTACTACTGCAGTTAGAAAAAAAAATATTAAATAACCTCAAAACCTTTATATGAAAAAACTAATAAGATATTGAAAGCTAATTGTAGGATAGTTGGAAAGATCAAAGTGTTTTCTAGAGTTTTAAAAAATTGGAACCACTTATTTAGCACTTTACAAACATTTAGCAATAACTGAAGAGAGATCTGGAAAACATTTATTGGTACTATGATGGAAATCTATTTTGATGTACAAACTGTAGAAGTGTTTAATTAAGAATTAACTTTAGCATTGGAAGCCAGAGTGATTTGGATAACAATGGGTTAATCTGTTCAACTGTCAGGAATAGTACGGATATTATATTCAAGAGTCAAATAAGGGATTTCTCTGCAAATTCTTTTATTCTGAGGAGAAGTAAAAAGATCAAACACATAAACTAGAGATTT
>NC_061156.1:23362608-23492608 GCF_022113875.1 Hydra vulgaris | reverse complement strand
TATATATATATATATATATATATATATATATATATATATACATATATATATATATATATATATATATATATATATATATATATATATTATATAAAATCAATAGCATTTACAAAAATAAGTAATTATTGAATATAAAACTACATACATCTTTTTTAATGTTTAAAATAGCATAATAATCAGGATTTGATTCCAACTCATCATCTAGTTTGGCATCTGGATCAAACATTTTTTTTTTTTTTTGTAAAAATTATCCAAATAGACACAAGATTCTTTACTATCTATAATATAAAAAAAATAAAAGTCTAATTTAAAAAAAAAGGTAATGGACCAGATAAAGAGATCCTTTTTTATGAATAATTAATTTAGTTAAGAAAATTCATTAAACAAAAATGCAACAGTTAAATTATGTGATCATTGTTATATAAAAATGAAATGAGTGATATAATAACAAGTCTTAAAATAAATATTTTATCATTATCAAAACTCATTGAATTTTAAAACTAAGTTAACAGGTTCAAGAGACTCAGTGTTTAACATTTAAAACCTTGTATTCATTGGTCTTTATGTAACTATCTTTGTCCTCTTTATGCTATTTTAAATTTTATGATAATCTTTAATTATTGCACCAGTCAAAAGTATTGTGTAGTGCTATAATTTAACAGCTTGTTGTTTGTTTGATTTTTAATTAAAGTATTTAACCAAAGTTTAAAAACAAACAGGTTTAATGAATCACTCATCCAAATATGGCAAGATGCAATATTTGGATGACTGATTCACACCTAATATGCAATTTTTAATTCTTTTAAACAATTAACATAATCTTTTACATTTGAGCTAAATTCTTATGTAGTTGATGGGGAACTAGCCCATAAACAATCTTAATAAGAATTCAAATAGTCAAGATCAATGACGAAGAATCAAGTAACTGACATGTGACAATTTAATGTCCTTGGATCTTCTATAATTGTAGTTTACATTATTGATATTGCATCAAAATCTCATTTTTGTTATATATAAAGTCATTTGTTTGCGTCACAGTGTTATGAGCTCCTAAATTGTTGAGGGGAAATTCGTTAGTTAAATCAAAATTTAAGAGTATTATGTAAAAGGTGTAACACTATTTAGTTTTAATCATATACACAAAATTATTTCCATATTGACAATATGCAAATAATTTACAACATTGACAATGTTGTAAATTATTTTTATTAGTTTATTATTTTATAATTATTTTATTAGTTTATTATTTTATAATTATTTTATAATTATTTTTATTAGTTTATAAATAACAATGGCATTGTTATTTATAAACTAATAAAAAAAGTAATTTTAATAACCAAACTATAATAAGAGAGTTATTATAAAACTGATTTGAAGTAATCATGCAGTCCATTATTTTCAATGCATAAAACAATAAATAATAAAATGGACCTAATTTTCTACCAAATTTCAGGGGAATTTAAGGGAAAATCAATAATCCTCGAAAAAAAAATCGATAATAGTTCCTCATTTTGCTGTAACCGGACAATTTGCGCGGACAAATGACGAGCAAATGTACATTTGACGGTTATTTATCCTTTTCACCGTTTGACATTGACTGATTTTTTTTTCCCGTGAACTTTGGGAATTCACTACCTCAAGTAGGCGCCTTCCAAGTCACACAAATTATCGTCTACGTGCCAGGAAGACAAAATTGTCGGTGATACTAATTCAATCATCAATATATCGCATCAATACTAATTGATATAATGTCTTATGTTAACATCCGATAGCGTTTTTTGGTATGAAATTTTAAATGTCTTTAAAAATAAACCTTACGCGTACAGAAATCGCGTTGTTAATACCATTTGCGCTCGCAAATAATTCAATTCAAAAAAATTGGACTCCCTAATCCATAATACCATATAATAGAATACAACGCATTTTGAATAAATTTTAGGTGCACTTAATGCACCTAATACAATGAGTATGCGTGAGAAGTCTTACAAAAGCTAACAAATACAAATTAAAATAAAAAAATGTGAGCTTTTTTTTTATTAGGAGTCTTTTATGATTTCTTAGAGTAAAAACCGATAAGCAGTAGTTATTCCTCAGATATCCCCGTGTTTCTAGAGTTTATCAACAATTGAAGGAGTTACATTCTAAAGTTTATTCTGTAACCACCTGGGTTGTAAATGTAAAATATATTTTAAAAAATCTGAGCAGCAATACAGATGTTATTTTGGCTAGAATGGCTTCACAAAATTGAGAGGATAGGGTTAGACCCTATCCTCTCAATTTTGATTTTAAAATTAAGAGCATTCACCACTTTAGCATTTAACAAATTTAACTGAACTTTAAATTAACTTGAATTCACATTAATTTTTTTAAAGTGAATACATCTTTAAACTATTTTTCATTTTCAGCAAACATTTTAATAAAGTTATTCAGTAGAAGGTAATATATTATCGTTTTCAGTAAAAGTTAATATTTTATCATTACGTCACGTTATAAAAGAATGGGGAAGTATTATTAAACTCTGCAAAAATTAAATAAATAAAAAATTTTTAAGATTCTAGGAACAGTTCAAATTTATTTTTTCAGATTAAGTTTAAACTATTTTTATCCATATCAACCATAAAAGAATGATGCTGCTGTAAGCATTTTATGTTGCAGTATTTTTGCATCATAACTCAAATAATTCCTCAACAACTTGTAATGAAGAAATAAAATTGAAGTCAAAATTATAACTGTTTCATATTTGAAACAATATTATTATATTGAAAAATACAATTTGTAGTATATTAATCTAAGTTCTTAAAAAATATTAATTTTTATAAGATAAAATGCTATTTTTGTAAAATATTTTTAGTTTCGTTACGGGCCATCAAATTAAAGTCACTTATTTCCCACCGTACTACATATCTTGGTTTTTTAGCTAAGGGTGTTGTTATGGTATATTGATAGCTATATATTGTAGCTTTGTCATTATCTACTATCAACTGTTATATCCACTTATTGCTACAGCAATATGAATACATGTCGCGAGTTTTTTGTTACCGATTTTAAAATATTATATTGATAACTACGTATCGTAGGTTTGTAGCTTACTAAAACTTAACTATAAATCTATAGATAGTCGATATCGCTAGCTTACAAACTAAAATGCTGTGGTGTGTAACTAACAGTATTATCATTATATTATTGTAGCTAACTACAATAAAACGACAAGTCTGTTTCTATTTGATAGCTTTATATCGTGCTTTTGTAGCTATTAATATGCATGGCCGACGACACGGGTTTTAAAGTGGAGGGGCATAACCCAGTGGGCACACGACGTTATTTCGACGTTGATTTACAGTTGATTTTTAGTCGCGACGTTGTATAACCAAAAATTAACGTTGTATCAACGTTAAAAAATTTGTTTAAAACTATCATATAAAATCGACGTTGACTCCACGTTAATTCAACGTCTATATTACGAGTTCGATCGTTCGTAATTGCAATATGAGAACTAAAATACGCATGCGTGACTTAAAATTTTTTTATCAACATAACAAATAACAAGTAAAAACTCAACAAGTTACTTATTAGCCCAATAAAAACGAGTAAAGTCACACATGCTAATAAATTAGGTCATCTGTTGCCTTTTTATAAGGTTTTGAATTTGATAATTTAACAATAATACAATGCTTAACTTGTGATGCAGTTAGTTAGGTAAATATTAAATGGATATTTCTTTATGACCGTATTATTTCATGAGTGTGGATTATATAAATAAGAAAAACATATATAATATATATTTTATATTTATATAATATATCAAGTAGTCTACTTGATATATTATATAAATATAAAATATATATTATATATGTTTTTCTTATTTATATAATATATATATATATATATATATATATATATATATATATATATATATATATATATATATATATATATATATATATATATATATATATATATATATATATATATATATATATATATATATATATATATATATATATATATATATATATATATATATATATATATATATATATATATATATATATTATATATATATATATATATATATATATATATATATATATATATATAATATATATATATATATATATATATATATATATATATATATATATATAATATATATATATATATATATATATATATATATATATATATATATTATATATATATATATATATAGTATATATATATATATATATTATATATATATATATATATTTATATTATATATATATATATATATATATATATATATATATATATATATATATATATATATATATATATATATATTAGAGCTGTACCGGATTTCGGCTCCGGCTCCTGCTCCGGCCCAAATCCGGCCCAAATCCGGCTCCGGCAAAAATTTAGCAAATCCGGCATAATTTTAGCCGGAGTTTTGAATTTTGTCAAATATTTATTACATTTTTTTTGCCCGTGTTTACATGTATACCTAATATTTTATTTATAAAAATCAATTTTTTTTGTAATTCTATATTTTATAAACCTCATATTTGTTTTGGTATTTGTATTTATTTTTCTTTATAATTTAATAAGCTTAGTCTAATTTCAAACAACAACGCAACAAAAAATTCTGAAGGGAAGACACACAATATTTTACAATGATGCAGGTATAAAGACTATGATGTCAACCCTAATCAAGTGATTGGATTTAAAACTAAATTCTCCTCATTACAGGCAACGCTGACAGCTGAAAAAACAAGATTGAAGTCAATCTGAGCATACTGAACAGTAGATTGACAAAAATGAAGAAAATCCACCAAAATAGGCCGGGCTTAATAATTTTTCTACATCATCATCATCATTACTCTGGCAATTTATTGATAAAATTATTCAGTCTACGTCCGCTGGTGGCAGGGCACATAAACAACAATTACTAAAAGGCATTGAAACTCAGCTAAGGAAATATCCGAAAGAACCAGAAATACAATGGCGGAGTGACAAAATCCCGGAAAAAAAGTTCAATAGAATTACTATAAACTTTAAAAACATATGGCCTATAGAATTTCTTAAGAATTTCTATTAATTTATATATAGAAATTGCTTTAAAAGTTTTTAAATAACAACAATGAAGTTTAACAGAAAACAGCAGTCACTTGGTATTCTGAATAGTCCACATTGTTGACCATGCTCGACACCAAGTAGGGATGTACAGGATTTTGGCTCCTGTAGTTTTGTTTTGAAACCCGGCTCCGGCTTCGATTCCGGCCAGATCTGTCAGTAGAAATCCGGCAAATCCGGCTTCGGCCGGATTTGAAAAAATTAAATCCGGTACAGCCCTAATATATATATATATATATATATATATATATATATATATATATATATATATATATATATATATATATATATATATATATATATATATATATATATAGTGTATATATTTATATTATGTATGTATATATACATATATAGTGTATGCATATATTATATATGCATATTATATATACGTATATATAAATATATATATAAATATATATATATATATATATATTTATATATATATATATATATATATATATTTATATATATATATATACATATATATAATATGCATATATAATATATACATACACTATATATGTATATATACATACATAATATAAATATATATAATGGATGATGTTTTACAAAATAATGATTTATCAAGCTTTTTTACCAATCCATGTGATTTAAAGAGTTTGAATATTTTTTTCATTAAAAAATTTTTATTAAATTTTTAAAGATTTTTCTTGTAAAGTTGTATAAAAAAGAATTTGTGCATGCTCCTTTAGTCCATGATATTGGTTGGTAGAAGGATCAACATAAAAATTTAGCAAATTTTAGCAACTGTATAATGTATCATAACGTACAGTTTAAAGTTGTATTTTTCTGTTAGCTATTTTACATGAACAAATTTTTAATATATAAGTATTTTTTCTATTATATTTTCTACTATACTTTTGTAGTTATTCTGGAAAGACAATCTGAAAAAGTTGAAAAAGTATTGTATTTAAATATAAACCTTAAGTCATTACTTTTTTTCCTTGTTTTTTTAACATGTTTTCATTCTGTATATGTTGTTTTCAGTGTTTAGATATATTCTTTATTATATATTCTTTATTATATAATGTATTTAAAATATTTTTAAATTGAATGAATATTCTTAGATCATGAGTTATGTAATAAATTTGAATTTGCCTCTACTAGTGATACTCAGATAGAATCAGGTTCAGAAAACAGTAACTATTTCAAAAGATACTTTATTCAAGTATTATTAGTTATATTTTGATATTAATTTTTATAGGAGCCACTACCATACTTATGCAAGAGAAAACATAATAACCAACAGAATAGTAAACAAATACCTACTCCTGTAACGCAAAAAAAGAAACAGAAAACAATTTTTATGCATACTCCACATATTGTAGCTCAAGGTATTAATTGTGTCTGCAAGTTGATTTAGGAAGAGAAGATTCTGAACATTTTTTTCTATGCTTCAGTGATTTACACATTTCTTTGGTTGCTAAATTAATACATTTTATTTAATTTATGAATAATGTTTTATTTTATAAATTTTTTGTTCTTGTGTTTCAACGCTTTTAGAAATTAATAAATGTTTAGTTCTTTTGTCTTTCTGATATTATTGTTAGAAAGAGATGTTAGTAAAAACTCTTTCCAGTAATTAAAGTAATATCATGACAAATAGTTCTGAAATGCTATGGATGAACTTGCAGCAGTAATTTAATGATAATGATAACAGTTTAAATGATTCTTGGGTGAGGTCAGAAGTGATGGGTTGTTTCAAACCATGACTTTTTGCAGTTTTTTTTATTGTTTTTTGATTAAGTATTTATTAATAACTTAGCCTAAGTTAATCTACTTGTAACTTTTTATAAATGTACTTTAAAAATAATGTGGTGTAATTATTTTCTTAAACCTTTAGGTTAACAAACTTTTTAAAATTGGAGGTAAAACCATTAAGACAAATACAAATAAATGTGATGCAAAGGTTTGTTAAAAGTAGTTTTAAATAAAAAATCTTTTGAATCTTTTTATTATAGTTTGTTTTAAACTTGTGTTAAAAATATGTGTAGCATATATTTTTAAAAGTTTGACAAATTCTAATCAGACATAAATTTTTTTTTTTTTTTATGTCTGATTATAATTTTTTTTGTAACTGTTTTCTCTTACTTTTGTATTTCCTTGAGCTAAAGAACAACCTTAAAGTACAAAGGTTGATTTGTAATGCATACTTAACCTTTTTTTTTACTCTATATATACATACATATATATGTACATAAATAAACATACATATATATGTATGTTTTATATATATACATACATATGCTATATGTTATATATATGTTATATATATACATACATATGCTTATATGAATATATTATATATATATATATATATATATATATATATATATATATATATATATATATATATATATATATATATATATATATATATATAATAATGGTGCAATTTAAAGTTTTTTCTTTTATTTATAAAGTTGTACTTGATATAAATAAATAAAGTTGAATATTTTAAATATTTATTGATTATTATGATAAATTATATAAAATATATATAAAGTATAAATATTTTGCAAAAACACTTTTATTTGCAATAACTGCTTCATTGCATTGTGGCATGCTTGCAATTTATTTTTTATAGTTTTTGTCAACTCTGGGTTATTATGCCAGATCTTGATAATCTTTTCCATAAGATCTTGCTTATTAGTAAGATTTTTTTTTTCCAATCTTTTGCTTTACTATTTCCCAAATGTTTTCTATGGGGTTAAGATCATGCGAATTGTCTGGCCATAGCAATACATCAACTAAGCCATAACAGTTTTTATTGTGTGGCATGTTGCACCATCTTGCATAAATATAAGATTTTTGACATTATTTTTAATATTTTTGAATTTTTTTGTCACTTTTTGACTTTTTTGGCTAGACATCACTCCCTCTTCTTTTAGCCTTCTACAAATGGTCTGGTCTGACACAACAATTACAGCTTCATGGATAAGCTTAGTGGCTTTTTTTTCGTTTTCCAAGCAGATATTTCTGATTATACTGTCCGCTCTTGGTGTTTTCTTGCGTTTAGAAGGTGGTCTCCTTGGACCAAACTCTTCCCCTGTATCAATTCTTTTTCTTACTTGCATTACGGTTTGGTAAGAAACATTTGCGGTTTGTGCAATTTTTCATTGAGAATAATTTGCATTTTGTAAAAGACATTTAAAACTTACTTTTATTACAAGTAGGAAGCCAATATATTCCTCCAGAAAGTTGATCACCAGATTGTCTTTCCAGAATAACTAACAAAGAATGACAAATCACCAGGGGCTAGACACCCCTATGCCCCTCTCAGGACAGCCCTGGGGAACATGGGTGAAAGAATTTTTATTGCTTTAAATATTTTAGCTGCAAATATTACTGATAGGCCAATAGTGAATACTGAAGTTTCCATTTCTAATGATAGTATTGGTGTTAAAACTGCTCCTGTCATTTCATCATCAACATCATTTAATTTATGAGAAAGGGCTCCTGTGAGTTTACCATCAATATTATTTATTGTTTTACCTAAAATAATACGACCTCATCCCAAAGCCAGGTGAAGAATAACAACTAATACAAAAAAACACATAAAAGGTGTAAAAGAAAATTGCATATTTTAACTGATACACCTAAAATAACAAAACAGATTATCTTTTAGTTTTTAAATGATGAAAGTTCTGATGAAATTTATTTTGGAGTAAATATACTTACTTTAAGTAAAATTTTTCTGAGTTCTTTAATCGTCAAGTTGGCCGAAATAAAATAGATAAAGCTAGATAGAGCCTAGATAAAGCCTAGAGGCTTTATTTAGAAGAAGTTATAGAAGTTGTTGGTATAGTTTACAAAATTAAGTATTATAAGAAATCAGGAGACATTTGTAATAAATTTATATGAGACGATGACGATTTTACCATTCTACAGAATTTAAATATACATTATTTCTCCTAAGGCTTGTTTCTAATAATAAAAATTAATTTTTAGTTTAACAGGTGTTTCGTTTTTTTTATATTTAGTGTATGACAGCATGCAACCTTAATCAAACTTTTAACCTGACAAAGTGTCTCATAACTTGTAAAGTATGTTGAACTTTTTGTTTAAAAATAAAGTTTTTTTATTAACTTTTTTCAGAACTTTTTATTGATTAATTTCTCTACTTCGTGTAAAAATTTCTTTATAAAGTCTTTATGATATTTGAAAATTTTGTAGGAGTCTTCAGAACTTTTATAAAAATATTATTATTTTTATAAATTTTTTTTCAAAAGTACATAAAAATTAAAGGAATTTTTTCCTCATTAAATTCTATTTTAGAATTATAATTTGTGTGAACTTGGTTGTTTATTCTACAGTCATATTAAAGAAAATGACACTGGTAAATATAAAAAGTTTGATATTATTTTTACTTAGTTTTAGCAATTTTTAATGTAACTGTAATAATAATAACAATGTATAATGCAGGTTGTTGACCAATGGTTTATAATCGAAATTTAATATGGCTGGCGGTAAAGGTAAAGAGAAGTTTAAAGGAACAAACATTAGGTATTTACTTGTAAGATAAGTGTAAAATTATATATTTTTTAAAAATCACAGTTCGTTTTTTTAATGCTATTTTATTTTTAACTTTTTGATGTATTTGATGCAAATTACTCAGGCAATACCTTTTTTTATAGAGAGCGTTTTGTCAATTAAAGTGATTGCTACAGTTACCGAAATAAGTAAAGGAATAATGACTTTATTAAAATACGCACTCGACAGATCAAATGGTGGTGGTCGGCGCGTAAAAGGCAATTCACCCGATGTATAACATTCATACTTTTTCCTAGTTGTTCTGGAACTATTGATAATAGTTATTATTGATAAATTGATAAATATATTACTGATTAATAAAACTTTTTTTTTTCAAACATTTTACTTTATTTGCATTGTATATAAAGTCCGTTGAAGCAATTTAGTTGTATCTGATTAATTTACGTGAAATATAATATCCTCTGCGCAAATTATTGCTTTTTTATTGTATTATTTTATTGCAATTAAAGTTGAGATAATTTTTTAGTTAATTGGATTTAACAGTATTTAAAAAACAAAAATCAACGTTGAATTTACGTTGTTTCAACGTTGTTCTAACGTCTTATCAACTACGTATCAATCGAATATATCACCTATTCAAAGTTGAAATATGGTTGATATATAGTCGATAAGACGTTAGATCAACGTTGAAACGACGTAATCATCGACGTTGTTTCAACGTCGTAGTTTTCGACGTCGGATTTTATTTCCAATTCAACCAAATTTCAACGTTGTTTCAACGTGGTATATGGTCGGTTTGCGACGTTGTTTCAACGTTATTTCAACGTCATTGTGCCTGCTGGGAATCGTAAATTTCTAAAAAAAGTCCTTTATACCTGAAACTTTCTTTAAAAAAATAAATAAAAAGTCCTTTACAAAAAAAGTGCACGTGCCACCAGGCCCCATCTCCCAGTGTCGCCGGCTCTGAAATGGTTGTTTTAGAAAAACCTGCTGAAATAATAATAAAAATAAAAGATATAACCAAAGCAAATAATTAAAAATGATTGGGTGTTATAAATATAAATTTGGCGTTTGTTACAATAATGTGTGTAGTGTCGATTTGCTTTATGAAATTGTCTACGACGAAAGGAAGTAAATAAGTCAATAATATGAAATAAAAATAATAGTATAGTATAAGCATAAATATGAATAAGTATTTTAAAAATGTAATGGGAATTTTCACTAGCTATTTGTTAGTTTTTCAGCTAGTGATTCTTGTTACCAAATCGCTGTCTTTATCGTTACTACAACTCGTGTTGTCGCTAGCTTATTGCTACATTATTTAACTAGCGTTGCTCGAGGTCAAATCAATGTTTTTATTGGTACGAATATCGTTAGTTAGTTGCTAGCCAATTTTTCTTCGAGGACTTATTGAGTCAGTTTTGATTGCCCTTTTCTCAACGTCATTTTTGAAAATCGTTAGTTATTACATTATCAATTTTTTTAATAAGCCAAGTTTTAAAAAAACCAAGTTATTCTGAGTGGTGTAGTTGTTGTTAAATTAAATATAATAACATATTAGGTATTTAAATAATATTGAACATTATCTAACTTTTTTTAAAATGTTTGGGTAAAACTGTTTTGAAACTATTTTGAATAAAAAAGTTTTTTTTTTTTTTCAAAATGGACATAAAATCTGTTATGCATAACGCGTTCAAATATTTTTGAGAAAATGGATAATTCGTATATAGGTCTATAATTGGAACCTTGATAAACTGGGTAAACTTTAGCTATTTTTATTATATCAGGAAATATCTCTTAATTTATTGAAAGTTTTAGAATTTAAAACAAAGATTTTTTAAATCTTTTTTTTTTTTTTTTGAAATTACTATATCAGTTGATATTTCATCAAAAACCGGAGATTTATTTATTTTTAAAGATGAGAAAGCATCTTAATATTAATATCATTAATAGTAATATGGTGATTAATGTTATTAATTGCATTCCATAGTTTTTTTTGTATCAAATTTACATTCAGTAATTTTTTTACTAAAAATTTTTTTTTTTTTGAATAAGTATTGATGAAGTATTTATAGTTTTTGTTTTAAATATTCTCGAGAAAGTTGTTTTCAAAATTCTTATTTTTGAGAAATTTGTTTTCAATATTCTTATTTTTGAGAAATTTCTTTTCAATATTCTTATTTTTGAGAAATTTGCTTTCAATATTCTTAATTTTGAGAAAATTGTTATAGAGTTTTAGTAAAATTTTCCAAGAGTTTTGTTCATTCAACGGTTAGAAATTGTTTTCGTTTTTATCATTTTATTTGGAAACGTTTTGTTATATATATTTAAAAACTTATTTAAATCCATATACTTTGAACCAAAGTTGGATTATATACATTAGATCAACGTTGATCTATATATATTGAATCAACGTTGGATTGTATACATTAGATAAAGGTTGGGTTTAGTTCGTAAAAACAATCAATTTTTGCATTGTTTTTACATACGTTGGATCAATATCATTGTGCAAACTGATTTTTAATGCATCGGTGTAAATCTTTTTATTAATATTTTAGCTAAACACATGACATTGAATCAACGTTGAACTTGCATCATAAAAAAAAGCCGACGCTCACAGTTGTAATACATATGTTGGCCCAATGTATGCGTGCTAGCTCTGTGAGGCATCATAAGCTTTATCAGTAGATCAGTAGATTGTCTAAAATAAAAATAAATTTATTTAAAAGTATAAAAAACTAAAAAAATTTTAGCTTGAAGGATATTATTTCTTTTCTCTTTGGGAAAATCACACGGAGCTTTTTCTCAGCAATTGGAAAATATCCATTATGTAAATCTTTGGTGAATTCTTTAAGTATTGCTACGATACATATGTCGGCTTGCAAAAGAAGTCATAATGCTAGATTGTAAATATCTTCACATTTCCAGAACTTGATTTGTTAACGGAAGTTAAGAAATCAAATTCAATGTCAATGAACTCATATTTTCTTTTGTAATCAACTGCACAAGAAAACAAATGATTTCATAAGTTTTTTTATGTAGTTGACATTTGTTGCATATGAATTCATACGTAAATAATGACAGCTCAACTTGATAGTGAAAGCTATCAGAGCTTGAAAATGTGTCTTTTTACTTGGGAACGAGCTATTTCCTTGAGCTACGTTACTAAAAAAGTAAATATATATTATATATAAAACTAGCTTCTTAACAAGAATTATTTAAAGTTAATAAGATGTATTAGGTCTTTGATTATTTGATCTGACATTTATAAAACTTCAAAATACTTTAAGCAACAAAAAACTATTTTAATACAATAATTACTCCAAACTATTCAAAAATGGTGCTAATCATAATATTTATATGAACGCTAAACGCCCGAAAAACTTCATTTTGCCATGATGAGTGGCTAAAGAAGTAAATAATTGTGAAAACAGTGAAAAGTTGTTGTGCAGAAAACTGTGAAAAAAGAAAATTTCACTGCGCTCGCGTCATATGCGAGAAATTCTGAGTTTAATCCCTACCACGTTCCCAGTAGTACCGCGCTCAACTTGTTTCTCCGCGCAGCGGCCTTGTTCGTCAAGAGTAGTGTTTCAGAATTATAGGGGTTGAGAAAGGGTTGTAACCACAATTAAAATAGCCTCCTTGACTGTAGTTTTCGGCTTTAGAAAGGTGAACTAACATAAATAAAATTAAAATAAGAGCACTTCTTTTTCTTGTTTATATGCACATATACATTGTACACGGCAAGGGCGGATCCAGCATTTTTTTGTGTAACTCAAAACGTTACTTAATTTAAACTTATGTCAAATTTTATGCTTTTATGCTTTGCAAAAAATTGCGATGATTGGATCTTTGGAACAAAAAAGTCACAAAATTTTAACCCCCGGCCGAAGGTGAGAGCAAAAAGTTGATATAGTATTTTTTTTTTTTTTACTATTCTTGTCTAAATTAATATTCATTCATAAATTTTAAACTTGATAGAATAATCTCTTAGTGTTTAAAAAGTTATGATTTTATAAAGTTTGAACCCGTTTGTATTTGAGAGGAATAAAAATTTTGTGTGGTCAATTTTTGAACACATAGAAATTGTTCTATGAAATTTAAGATTTATTGATGAATTTTAATTTAGTTAAGAATAGTAAAAAAAATAATTAACTTGTTTCTCTCTCATTTGAGGCGTTTGCATTTTGCTTTCGCTAGATCCGTCTCTGTTGTACGGATATAGTTTTGGAAATGAATTAATCGAACGCAATTAAAAAAACAAATGCTGACAAAAAATGCTAAAAAAAAAAAAAAATTTTTAAGTAAGTTCATTTTATTTTTTATTTTTTATATTTGTTTATTTGAATTTTCATGCTATATTTTTCTATACAATGTTATATCCAAAGATATTGTTAGCTTAGCTTAGATATTGTTGGCTTAGCTTAGGAACAGCCGCAAATAGTCATTAAAACTAATCCAACCCAGGTAATACAAAACGTTCAACGTACGTTGCAAACGATCTAAGAAAGTTCATAGAACGTGCTTGAACGTTCGCAACGTTCGCTGAACGTACTTAAACGTTTTGTGTTAGCTGGAGAAGTAGCGCCCGTTATTGACCAACATTTTTGCGTACAGAAGTATACTCAAGCGGTGGTAGGATTAGAACCCGTTTGTACAACAGTCCGGGTTTTAAATTTTCAATTGATGCTCTAACTAACTAAGCTATCCAGCCACATTTAAAGATACATGAAGTTATTATCAATAACATCAAGTATCTTTAAATAGTTTTTAAGAACTATCTTTTTTCCTGGTATTAATCACACTGTTAAAATTTTCTGTTCTTTTAACCTGTTATATATAAGTTATATTCATGCTTTACACCTTATTTATCTTTATTATTATTCAGTAATCAAAAAACAAACACAATAAATTTGTTCATAATTTGATGAAAAGGTGCAACACCAGGCCCGTCTATGCTGACGAATAAAAAAACACAGATACTGCAGACAAAGCAGCAGTTGCGTCTGTAAAAATTCTAACTTTATGCTGCCTTTAAAAGCGTTAAAAAATGAGTTGCTTGCAAAAGCGCGTTCCATAGAGCGACAAATCTATTTAAAAAATGTTATTTTTTCAAATAATTTTTTAAGTTGTTTTATTCTCCACAACTTCTTACTAGTTGGAGTTCTAGTTTATGGTTATGTCTTCTCATGATTTATTTGATTTTTATTTTTGAATGTTTTTGCGGGACGATAATGACGACAAATTTGAGTTAATGAATTATTTAAAATTGCTTGATGAGGTCGCCGTTTTTGCGTCGTTTTTCAAGTGTTGTTAAGCCTATCCTCTTGAGCCGATCTTCATTTACATTTTAGTATATACTTACATATTGTTGTAATATATTTCTTGAACTTTTACTAAAATTTTATTAAGTTTATCTTTAAAGAGTCATGCTACGCAGCTAGGAGCCGGAGTTTCGTCGCGTTAAATAAGGAATCCAACTAATGTATATTAAAAGTTAGATGGTAATGTACATTAAAAGTAAGATGGTAATGTACATTAATGTTAAATGGTAATGTACATTAGAAGTTAGATGGCAACGTACATTAAAAGTTAGATGATAATGTCAATAAAAACTATTAATACAATTATTAAGATAAAGACCTTTTTAAGCATTTCTAGTTAATCTAGAGCCGTAACTTTATTATAAGCTCAGCCCAAGTTACCGATTCTTTTCCGGGCTGTTGGGCGATACGAGTAAAAATCCGTTCACCGCTAAATAGTATTTATGACTGTTTGCAGCTGTTCCTATGTTAAGCCAACAATATCTTCGGATACAAGGGCATTGTATAACACGATATATCACAAAATTCAAATAAAAGAAATATTATTAGCATAAATTTAAATTAATTATTTTAAAGCAATTAAACATAATTTTTTTATTTTAATTATTAATATTTAAAAACAAAAACTTTTTTTTGCCCATTTATTAAACTATATTTGACGAAGGTTATCAAAAGGATTAGTAATTCCATTTTCTCTATAAAATTCTCTTTGCATTCGTTCTATCCGAAAATATCTTCGAAGTGGTTCATCAAGTGGCAGTCGATGTCCATAAGCAGATGATGATAACAAAGATGCATTTTTTTTTAATTTCTAAATATACATCTAATATTAAATATAATTTCTATATTTATTATTAATAATAATATATCATATACAATATAATATTACAACATTATATATTATGTATAATATCTAAATATTACATTTAATATTATTATTATTATTTTTTTTTATGTGCGATAAAATTACTCAAATAAAAAAAACTTAAAAAGAATTATTTAGAAATAGATAAAAATAAACTAATTTAAGAAATAATACTTCAACTCGAGTGTTTAAGCTTATCATATTACTTGAACCATGGTGAAATAAACGATCATACGTTGATGAAAGAAAAAACTATTAAAAAAAGAATATAATAAATGAATCAATAAATTAATAAAAAAAGCGGTATTCTTAAGTTTTATTAATTTAAAGTTAAACAAAAAGCGCTTAACTTATTTATTCGCAAATTGAGAACAAATTAAAAATAACGCAATGTGTACACTAAATATATTATCAAATCTAGTAAAAACTCTAGTTTAAGTAAAACAGAGTTTAGCGTTGTCACAGTTGTCATTTTTTAACATCGTAGAAGTTATTTAAAAAGTGAAACAGAGAAGCTGAATAAGAACGAATTGGCCTAAGTGCAAAGCGTTGCAAAAACTGGAATAAGTGCGAACTGGCATATGTGCGAATTTGCATAAGTACGCCTAAAAAATTTGCAAACATTGGCATAAGTGCAAACTGGTATAAGTGCGATCTGGCATAAATGCGAAGCAGTTGTAAAAACTGGCATAAGTGCGAATCGGCATAAGTGCGCCGAATAAATTTGCAAACATTCGTATTGGCATAAAGGTGTACTGGCATAAATGCGAAGTAGTTGGAAAAACTGGCATAAGTGCAAACTGACATAAGTGCGAACTGGCATAAGTACGCCGAATAAATTTACAAACATTAGGATAAGTGCGAATTGGCATAAGTGCGCCGAATAAAATTGCAAAAATTAGCATAAGTGCAAATTTTGCTCTTATGGGGATATTTGCAATTTTATTCGGCGCACTTATGCCAATTGGCACTTATGCCAGTTCGCACTAATGCAAGTTTGCACTTATGCCAATTCGCACTTATGCCAATGTTTGCAAGTTTGTTCGGCGCATTTGTGCCAAATCGCACTTATGCTAGTTCGCACATGTGCCAGTTTTTACAAAAGCTTTGCACTTATGCCAATTCCCGCTTATGACAGTTCGCACTTATGCCAATGGAAATTCTTTTGGTGCACTTATACCAGTTTGCACTTGTGCTAGTTTTTGTAACTGCTACGCACTTATGCCAGTTTACACTTATGAAATTTGCACTTATTTAGTCGTCCCAGTGAAACCTCTCTTTGACATCAGCGTCAGTGTTTTGCGCTATTCCAGATCTTTTTTTATCTCTACACAATGTAGTAGATGGTAAAGATTATTCAATGTATTCAATATTTACTATAATTTAATTGTAGTAAATATTACATTTACCGTTTTTTTGACCTCCTCTAAAGTTTGAAGACTCCACGGGCCGAAAAAACAAGTTTTTAAACAATCAAAACTTACTAAAAGAAATAAACCAAACACTACTCTGTATTATCAAGACTTAGATTGAAAGCTCCAAGTCCTTTTTTTTCATAATACTCGCAGATGATTCGGTTAATGTTTATTACTAAAAATAGCGACATTTGAACCATTAGAACAAATAACAAAAAAATCTAGTAAAAAGAAAAAACAAAGAAAGATTGCGCGAAAGTATAAAAAAACAAAGGCTAGCATCTTGTAAAATAGGGCTTGAATGTAATTGCAAATGGTTGAAATGCTTAGAAATTGTTAAAAGAGAAGATAGAACTGTTTTATTAAGTTACTTTAACTAAAAAATTAATGATTTAGTTTATGAATTAATAAAAAAACGAATACAGTCGTTAAACCGGTGAAAAAACAGCAGGGTCCAAAAAAAATTCACTGAAAAAAAGATGTCTAAAATGAAAGTTAATGCACATGACCTGGAAATATAACTTTAATTGCAAAAAAATAAGGTTACTTTCGCAAAATTCTTTACAAGTTTACACTTTTTTTCTAAAAATTAAAAGGTTACATAGAATTTAAAGTTTAGTATTGAGTTTTCTCAAAATGAAAAAATGTGATCGTTTCTTCCTGTTTAATCTTCATTTGTTATCAGCGCAGAAACTACACATTTATTTAAATAAAATTGCAATTTTTTTAGCGTCAATGCTAAAATTGGCAAAAGAGAAACTTTTACAACTTAAATTTTATTCCTTTGTACATATCAAAATATTAATGGAAAAAGGAAAAACTCTGGTTGAACCGTGAACTAGCAATTGTTGCTAATTTAAATAAATTATTTTTTTCAACTACTGCGCTGATGTTTTTAAGAGAATGTGGAGTAATAATTGATTTTCTTTTAAATGTTAATTCACCTCCCAAGACCAAGAATGCTACAACAGTCGAGGAGACTATTTTAATTATGATTACAACCCAATCTCAACTCTATAACTCCGAAACACGAACTTTGACAAACAAACACCTTGAAACGTGTTGAGTGCGGTACTACCAGGAACGTGGTGAGAATCGAACTCGGAGCTTTCTTACTTATGAAGCAAATTCTCTACCACTACATCACTACCACATTAGTTTTTTGATTTGAATTAAGTTTTGGTTTGTAAAGACGAAAATTTAGTTTCAATTAATTATTATTGCAATCTGTTACGATATGAATAAAGATGTTTAATTATATGATATGCGTTGATTAATTCCGATGGATATATCTTACAACCTTCATTGGAGCTAGGTTTAGTGAAAAAAGAGTCAACTTTTTTAAAAAACTTGCAGTTGATATTTGGGAAAATTTCAATTGGTCGTTTATATTAGTTCGACCTCAGTGTCCGATCCTTATAAATGACATGCATACTGAACATTCTACTTCTTTTTGTTATCGTTTTTTTTTTTTTTTAATTTATAAACTTCAAAAGCCTTTCCTTATAAATTTCCATTCTTTGGAGAAATCTTCGTTGTAAACGCATTTACGCTTCGGCATTCTAAACTATAGTTAAAAACTAGTTGAAAAGAAACATTAAATAAAAACAAATACCAGTAACAAAGAATTTCAACCAAGACAAAAAGTATTAAGTTGATTTTAAAAATAAGAAGTTTATAGCTTCTTGTTAATAATCAACAATTTAAAAATAAACAAATACGCATATGCTTTTTTTAAAATCAAAATTTACTCCTTTGAAAATCGTAATTATTCTTAGTTCTGGCCAATACGGTTATTAATGCATTTGTAATTAAATTCTATAAAGATAATTATTTGATTTTTTTTTTCAAAAACATAATTTGTTTCAAAACCGTGACAATCCCGATAGTTTTTTTTGGATAGCCTAAAATTGGGACGATCCTAAAAAATCGGATTGGCTGATCACCCTTACTTAACTTACTCTTAACATATCAATTGCAAAACAGCCGTGGCGCAGTGTTTAGAGGTACGGCTCAGAACCGAGAGGTTCATGGTTCAACGCCGGCTCTAGCCTAATGAGCGCCCATGGTAAGGAAGGAGGTGTGAACTTTCTAGTTGAATGCTCTTCCACGATGCTGTGATAAGACTGTAGAGACTTCTCTCAGCACCGCGAAAATTTGAAAAAAAAAAAACTTTATTGTTTGCTTATTATATTGCAAACGCATCACTGTTTTTACCATCAATCTAATAGAACATAATGTTCTGATTCAACTAGTCAGAACATTAAATAAGTATGTTTTAATTAGGGTTGTTAACCGGAGGATTTCGTGCAATTCCGGAAAAACAACATTCTTTCGTAAGGAGATTGAGAACACGGAATTACATTTTTTCGTACCGAATGTTACAAAACATTTAAAATCGCCGATGTTCATTTCGCAAAAGCCACTTCCGAAATTTAGCATTTCGCAAGTTGACATACGAAACAAAACTATTTTGCAACATACGAAAGTAGCGGTTTCGGAAGTAGCACTTGCGAAACAAACATTTTCGCCAAACGACGTTTTGAAGTCTATAAAGAAAATTTGTTTGCAAGACTGATTTTAATTGTAAAAATTAACATCTTTAAATCCAAAAATGTTTATAATGAATTTTTATTTTCAGTATAATAACTATTAAATTTTTACGGTTTTATTTTTAGAAATATTGATAAAAAATAAAATTTCTTTCGAAACGAAAGTATTTCGGATCACAACATACGAAAGAATTCTTAACGGAAATAAACTTACGAAACGTGCTATAATAAATATATACAACGATGTTTTTTGAACTCATTACGTATATTAAAAATAAGAATGATGGGTAGGAATATACATGCTTTTTTTTAAAGCATATGAAATTTTTGAAACAGGTTTGAATATGCTTAAGCAAATAGTAAAAAGAGGCTCAAAAATATGCTTTAGCTTAAGCATATTTCTGATAAAATATACCAATTTCAATAATTTCTAAAAGTGTGCACGTTACTAAAATTCTAGCAGATTTTAAAGGTATGTAGAGTCCTGTTTGAATACGCTTTTCGAAGTATAGATCATAGAAAATATTGTTTTTTAATTTTAATAAGATATAAATTTGAGTATAAGATTGTATAGTTCAATCAGTTAGATACGTGATAATTCGCCGCAGAGATCCGGGTTCGCATCCCGCAGCCATTGTAACTTTTGTTCATCAAACTCTTTTTACTTAAAATAGCATTTTTTGACCTCCATGTTCTATATTACAGATCTTTCGTCGCCTTCACAATAGTGACAACCTCTCTTCTGTTAGTTATTTTTTTTAAGATTGAGTTCATTGTGCTTAATTCAACACGTTTCCCTTGCTTTACTAAGTTCTACTTAAATTATGATGAAATGTACGTAAAACAACTTTTTCAAATAATATAATTCATTTTGCTTTAAATCTTTTGCTTTTTGTACTAGACATCTGTCCTAAATACTTTGTAATAATTTCTAGCTAACTCTGAGTCTAATATAACCATTTCTGAATATAATTTCCCTGAGGCTCCTACAGCCTATTGTGTTCCATTAAAAGTAACTAGTTTTTGAGTCCAGATATTAATTATAAGCATCTAAAGGTTCACATTACTATTCATTTTCCTGATATATAGAATCCTATTTGCATACGTATCTCTTTCTGTAAATTCTGTTTTATATAGTTTCTTAATTATATATTAAATAAATATTACTATTCACTTAGTTGAATGAACGTATAGCTCATTCAGTTAAGACATTTGGCCGCGTAGACCCAGGTTCACATCCCGCTGTTTCACATATATTTCTTCTCTTTTTACTCTTTATGATATCATTTACCTTTAGAGAGATCTCTCGTTCTTTATAATAAAGTATTTAATTGTTTATCACACATCCTCTTTATACTTTTTAAAAAGAAAGGCATACTGTTTATCTATTCATTGAGAGTCCAACTTAACGGGATTTTACTGTATATATAAGTATATATATATATATATATATATATATATATATATATATATATATATATATATATATATATATATATATATATATATATATATATACATATATATACAGTAAAATCCCGTTAATGTATATATATATATATATATATATATATATATATATATATATATATATATATATATATATATATATATATATATATATATATATATATATATATATATATATATATATATATATATATATATATATATGAAAATATATATAAATATGTATATATATATATATATATATATATATATATATATATATATATATATATATATATATATATATATATATATATATATATATATATATATATATACATACATATATATACAGTAAAATCCCGTTAATGTATATATATATATATATATATATATATATATATATATATATATACATATATATACAGTAAAATCCCGTTAATGTATATATATATATATATATATATATATATATATATATATATATATATATATACATATATATATATATATATATATATATATATATATATATATATATATATATATATATATATATATATATATATATATATATATATATATATATATATATATATATATATATATATTAGGTATATTTGTATAAACATTTGAAGAATCATTTGACAACATTTTTTTATAATTTTATTATTTATTATTTAAACTGTTAACAGTTAATATCTTAAATATATCGTAACATAAAATCTTTTGCGTCTTTTTCGTAACTACACATTCCGGAATGCTTTTTCCGTAAGGAACTATTTCGTAAGTATTCTTCCGAAATGATTTGTTTCGCAAGTTTTCTTTTGCAATGCTTTATTACGGAATTTTATTTATTTATATTTTCGTATAGCGCGTTACGGAATGTGCATTTTCGCATGTGCAACTTCCGTAATAACAATTCTATTACGGTAGATAAAGATGCGAAATTTTCGCAAGTTTTGTTTTTCGGCGAACAACCCTAGTTTTAATTACTAAAAAACACTTTTGTTGTGGATTTTCTTAATTAAAATTATTTTGTGTTATAAATTCACACATTCCCATTCCCTTTTAGCTACTGAGTTCATATGTATGACTAAAAAATTTTTCTGAGGTCAATTTCAGCTATATGTGAAATTTCTTCATTTTTGATAAATTTGAGATTTTTTTGCATTATTTTAGATGCAAACCCAACAATTTTACATTTTTAATGCCCGTTACTCTAGAGGGTTTGGAAAAAAAAAAAGTTTTTAGACTGTATAAGAATCAGTTCATGTGGCCTATTTGTACAGAAAGTTCATCAAAGCCAGATTCACAGAGGGGGTTGATAATGATGACTAGTTAAACAACCTTTGTATTTTCTGTCAGGGCCTATTCTAAGAAAAAAATTTGGGTGACGGTCCCCCTCGTTTCGGCGGACTTCGGCGTTATTGTTGCAAAAAAAACAATATTTAGCGTAAAAACGTAAAAAAACCCGTAAAAAAAAGTAAAAAAAAAAAAAAGGTCCTCAAATTTTAATTTGGGCGGCGCCCAAATACGGTTGACGCTGCTGAAAACAGTGAAATGGATCGCACTCAAAAAAAAAAAAAAAAAGACGGCTGAGAAGAGAAAGTGCATTTGTCAACGAATCCAAGGAGGCTGCTGTTCCTCGTAAAGAATGGCAGTCATTGAAAATATATTAGGATACATCTAGTTTCTAAAATTTTCTTTGGTAGATTAAGTAATAATTTTTTTAAAATATAAATTTATTGAAAAACAATGATAAAATTAAAAAATGGTCTATTTTATGCAAGACATATTTAGTCTAAAATCCCCTCCCTCCCCCCCCGATTTAAATCTACTAAGTTGGTAGTAGCCTGCTATCAGAAGCATAAGAGCAGGGATCTGATCTGCAAAGTTTCTGCAAGAATTCTGAAAAAAGATGTGTTGCCTCCACTGTAATTTCAAGATTTTATCATCAGTGGATCCAGTGTCAGGGTTAAGATAGCCCCATATTAAGTACGCAAATCTGCATCATCTCAAATCATTGAAGTGGAACTTTAGCAATAGCTAGAGTTGGTAAATTTTGAACAAAAGGTAAATCAGGATCGTTTTCGTACTGAGAATGCTAAAAAGGATATTCAGTTCTATCTAGATTAAAAAGGAGAGCGAAGCATGTATGTTACAAAAGAACTGGATGAATTATTACAAAATTTAGTTAAAAATAAAAATATTAGGCTCAAGAGGATGTAGGAGACAAGGTAGAATCTCTACAAATGTAGTGAAATTCTTTAAACTTGACGATTCTTTTCATTCATCTAGAAATGATTCTGAATCGGAAAGATTCAGTCATTTATAGATGAATGAAAATTTTATCAGTTATCGTTATCTATTAAATCTAAGATAACGATAACTGCTAAAGGTTGACTGAACTGCTTTTGTTTCTGTCCGATACAGAGTAAGTATACGCCGACAAACTTTATTAGTAGCTAGTATTTGCAATAAAATTGGTGTGAATCTAGAAGATATTAATCTATCAAGAAATACAGTCAGAAAGAGAATCAAAAAGGTTGCGATATTAGGAGATAAGTTTAGACAAGAAATTATAATTGCTCTGAAGGGAAAAAAGCTATGTGTTTATTTTGATGAAAAGAGGGTTAAACAGATTAAAGTAGATCTAAAACTAACACTTTTCTGTAAAAAGAATACCGGCCAGTGTTACATCCCCTTAAATGAATGACACAGATGACATACTGCTAGGTGTTGTTCAGACACCAAATTCCAAAAGTGACCAGGCTGAAGCAATTTTAAATCTGCTGGAATATTTTGACATTTTAGATCAAACATTTATTGTTTGCTGTGACACTACGACATCCAATACTGGAATACACTCTGAAGCGGTTATTATCTTTAGCTCCATTCTTAATATTTCTTTGTTGAAGACATATGCTTCATCATTTGAGTCACCCCTTTATGAAATTGCTAAAAAAGTTCTGAAAAAAGACCCTTGCCTCAAAAACGTTTGTGAGGAGTGATTACAGGAAACTATGCGAACTTTTTGTTTTCTATTTATGAGAAGTACATGGATTTTGTTTCCATCAAACTGGAGCCTGCCATGAAGCTAGGTACAGTATATTAAAAAAATTATTTTGTAAGTAAAAGAAATAACATAAATAAAAAATATAAAAAATATTAATGGTAACAAAATCTTACTCTTTAGGTTTATGGCTGATGCTTTATATAATCTTACTCTAAAAATAAAAAAAAGTATGATCACCATGATTATGAGCTAAGTGGAAAAAAAGATGATAGAGACAGTAGCCTTCTTCAAATATCTCTGGTATGCAACTTGGTTTCTAAAGTCGTATTTGGTTGTAAATTCACCCTCAAATGATCTTGCTGCTTTCAAGAATGTTTTTTGCATCAAAGATAAATACCCCAATCTTGCTTTGGCATTAGTTGCTTGTATGCAAAGACATAACTTATACTTGACTGAGAAGCTGGTGCTGATATCTTTGGCTGATGAAGATGTAGAGCAGGAAGTGAAGAAAAAAGATGTTGGAAAAATTAGTTCAGTATGACGTTCCTGACAAAATAAAGATCGGAAAACCTGAGCTACCAATCATATTACAGCCCACTGAGCTTTGGGAACTGAAAGGTCCAGAACGTTGGTTCTTGTTGAAAATTGCAAAAGTCCCTGATGGTGTCCCTGAAGATGGTATATTTGTTCAAAAAATTTGTCAAAAATTTGACTTGCGTTAACGATTATGCAGAGAGTAAGACATACACCTTATTCAGGACTTTGTAGGTAAATAAATCTAACAGTATGCAACAAAATTGTTACATATAGTTAGATTTTTATCCACCTACAAAACCATCTACACCTATAGATGTTTGTGGCCAGCGACAATAAATGTAATACTCATATATTAAATGTAAAAACGTTTAATGTATGAGTATTTAATGGAAACCACTGATGACACGCGTCACACACTTAAAACTACTACTAATGAAATCTGATAATGGCATTCTTGTCTCAAATAACTTAAAAGTTTAAATCCAAGTTAGAGCACGATTTAATTAAAAAATACTTTTTTTTTGAAAAGTTTGAAATTTATTATTGTGTTTTTCATTATTGTGATATTATCTCTAATTAGAATGATGCTACAGGATTGTTCAGGATAAATCAAGCTCTTTGTACAAATAAGCAGTAACCACATTAAAACACTCTCCTAATCAAATGTCTCTGTTTAGTCAAACAATTAACATTAAAAGTACAAAAATTAGTTCTTAATATTATAAAGCTTCAATAATTTGCTTAACAAAGTTCAAATTATTGATCAATTAATGACAACTCTGTAAATCCTAAGAACAATATCATTTAAAACAAAAGTTAGATCAACAAATAGCCAACACTGAGGGGTCGGGGGATACGCCCCCCCCCCCCCACACACACACTTTTTTTGTAAAAGAACATTTTTTTTTTTTTTTTTTTTTTTTTTTTTTTAAAGAAAATTCTAGATATAGAGGACTTTTTTAAAAAATGGAACATTGTGCCCAACAAATTTGTAAATTTTTTTGTGAAATTTTTTTTTTTAATTTTTTAATTTTTTCGTGAAAATAAATTTGTATTCAAAATAAAAAAATACTCTACCTTATTAAATGTCTCTGCTTAGTCGAACATTTAAAACATAAAAAGTATAGAATTTGATTTATATTATAAGGATTCGATAAAAGTGTTGAGACATTTCAGACAAACAAAAGTTGACGCTCCAAATTTTCTATACTAAATATATCTACTTACTTTTTTTTTTGTAACATTCTCCTCCATATTTTTTTTAATTTTTTCCATTTCGCTACGTTCGTTTTTTGAAGTAACGTGGTTTACGTGAATAAGACGTTGACTCTGAGATTATTTTATTTGAATATTAAAAAAATGTTTATATTAAAATGTTTTAAAGAAAGTATAGTTATAAAATTATAAACTACATTTAAAGTAAATTAAATATATAAGCGTGATTTAAATTAAAACTTACCTCTACAATTTCTCTCCATTGGCTTTTTATCTCCTCCGGAGTATAAACCGTCATCTTTTAACAAAAATAATTTAAAGACATTGCAACGTAAAAAGTACTTTGAAATTTTATTTAATAAATTAACGACGTTAGTAAATTTTCTATTAGCTTTTTTTCC
This sequence comes from Hydra vulgaris, assembly GCF_022113875.1. Taxonomy (NCBI): domain Eukaryota; kingdom Metazoa; phylum Cnidaria; class Hydrozoa; order Anthoathecata; family Hydridae; genus Hydra; species Hydra vulgaris. Next base: position 23,466,201 of record NC_061156.1, on the reverse strand, counting down.
ACGCAGTAGCGTGGAAAAAAAGCTAATAGAAAATTTTAAAATTTTAAAAAATTAATAGAAAATTTTAAAAAGCTAATAGAAAATTTTAAAAAGCTAATAAAAAATTTTAAAAAGCTAATAGAAAATTTTAAAAAGCTAATAGAAAAAGCTAATAGAAAAATAGGGTAGCAGTAACAGTATCGAAAACAGCCAAACTGATTAATCTCGAAAAGAGAATTTCCAGAACAACATCGAAATAGAGAATAACATCGAAATTGTAAAAAAAGGAATTGTATCGAAAATCAGAAAAATAGAATAATCTCGAAATTGTGAAAAAAAAGAACAATATCGAAAAGGGAATTTTCGGAATAATATCGAAAAAGAGAATATATCGAAATTGTTAAAAAAGGATTAGTATCGAAAATCTGAAAAGCAAAATAATCTCGAAACAAGCTCAGAAAAATATTGAAAAGGGGCTTATCAGAATAATATCGAAATTGTGAATAAAGGAATAGTATCGAAAATTTAAAAAACGGAATTACATCGAAATTCTGAAAAAAGGAACAATATCGAAATGGGAATTTCCGGAATTATATCGAAACTGTGAAAAAAGGAATAAAATCGAAATTACATTTCTGATGTTAATCATTAAAATGAGTTTTCGATCTTATTCCTTTTTTATTATTTTCGATTTTGTTCCACATTTGTGAAATTCGATATAAAAACTTTTCGATATTAATCAGAAAAACACATTTTCGATGTTAATCAGTTAAATAATTTTTCGATCTTATTCCGTTTTTATTGTTTTCGATATTGTTCCACATTTGTGAATTTCGATATAAAATTCTTTCGATATTAATCTGAAATTCACATTTTCGATCTTATTCCTTAAAATGAGTTTCGGTCAGTTATTTTTCGATACTAATCATTTTTTCGATCAGTTAATTTTCGATACTATTCCGCTTTCCCGAAAAATACTTAATCAGAAGCGTAGCGAGACGGGGGCCGAAGGGGCTTTGCTGCGGACGTATTTGATAAAAAGATCGCTACAAAAAAAAAAAAAAAAAAAATAAGTAAATAAATAATTTATTTATTTGCTTATTATTATAAAATAATAAAATATTTTGTTTGTTCTTTCCTTAAAAAAAAAGTTTTTACAATAAAAAGGCGCCTATTTGTTACTTAGACCATGGGCGCCAATGACCTTTGCTACGCCACTTATAAATACTGTAGGCATTAAAAAGAAAAATTAATGAATATACTTTTATTTAGTTTTATTTGCCAGTGTTGTCGTACTCTAGTCAGTGACGGATCTAGGATTTTTTGGTGTTTGAAATAGCTAACTTCCAGGCAAGAGCAAACTCCAAACATTTGTATGTTTATACTTATCTCAAATTAAGAGGCTTTGCAAAAATTGCAATGATTGGAGATTGGGAACGAAAAAGCTCCTCAACTTCATCCCCCCAACTACCCCAAACTTGAGAGGCAACAAGTTGATAAAATATTATAAAAACCCCCTCAGTTTGAGGATTTACAAACTTTATATGATCATAATTTTTGAACACTATAAAACTTAAAATTTATACAACAGTTTATAGTGCAAGTGCTTATTCTTTCTACAATATTGCTGGTTACTTTATAATTGACTGTCGTGTCTTTTTACAAAATTTATAACGTTTTGGAGATGAAATCGAAATTTTCTTTAAAAACGGTAGCTGAATACCTTTTTCTTTTTTTCCTTAGCTTCTTTGCTGAAGGCAGACTTAGCTTTTGGCTGCTTGGCTCCAGGAGATGTTGCAATTTTTGAGAGGCACATGGCACACTTTTTTTGTTGAGAGGCACATGGCACACTTCGAAATATACAACCAGTAAATTCAAACTATTTACTTATCCAAGTAGAATAGATGACCATGGAGAATTGTCAATGTCTTCCTGTTTTTATTCATTTTTCTCAAATGTTTGATGAAAGTTTGTAATTTTAATTTTTAAACATTTTAAAGCAGCATCAGACATTCCAACGTCTTCTATTTGTCTAATAACGTAACTCATCGTTTGAATCAAACTTTTGTACCTATATATTAAAAAGAAACTTTAGGGACATCAAAGGAGTTGTTCTGTAAAAAATGAAGAAATATAATTGTTGCACAAACATGCGCAGCATTTGGACTTTATTAACTTATTGGTTTAAAGTTTAATTTCCATATATATATTTCCGACGCAAATGTACTAATAATTCGGAATTAAAATAAAATTTAAATTTTCACATAGGTTTGTGCGTGGGAAAGTTCTTTAAAAACGTGTAATAAAAGTATTAATGTAATAAAAGTGAAAACATTAAAAGATTCTTTTGCTATGAAAATATGTATAATTTTACAAAAATTTATATGAATTTGCAGAATACACAAATTTTATATAAAAATGCAAAACTTGTGTATATTGCAAATACATATAAATTTTTATATGAATTTGGATTAAAGTTTTATATGAAGATGGATTTATGTCTTTATAAATATAATAAAACTTTAATTGTATATATATATATATATATATATATATATATATATATATATATATATATATATATATATATATATATATATATATATATATATATATATATATATATATATATATATATATATATATATATATATATATATATTATATATATATATATATATATATATATATATATATATATATATATATATATATATATATATATATATATATATATATATATATATATATATATATATATATATATATATATATATATATATATATATATAGAGAGAGAGAGAGAGAGAGAGAGAGAGAGAGAGATGCTATTTCGTGCATACTATCAAGTCAGAGCTATAATATATATAGTGGAAAATAAAACTACGTGATTTTCATAATTTTAAGTTTCATGCTGTTACAATCATCAGGTGAAATACAAATATAGTTATTTCGTTTAAAAATTATATGCAATTGAAACTATACAGAAAAAACCTCAACGGAAAAAAACTTTTTTTTATTGTTACGACCGCGTGTATCTAATTTTGAGGTTTGTGATTGCTTAATAGAAATTTATTTTCGTGACGACACATGCAAATTAACTCTGTTTTTTTTATTAAGTAGCTCTTCAGCATTTTTATAAAGTAATGATCAGTTTTTCATATAAACAAAGTAAACATTTTTTTGTTGCATTGTTGTAGGCGGGGTTTTTTTTTAGAATAGACCAAGTTAATAAATTGCAGACAATTAATTGCAAAAATAATTGCAGACAAAACCAACAACATTTACCAATTACCCCCAATGATTACTCCAAATTATTGAAAGAAAACATCACCAAAACATACAAAAAAGCCCCTAAAAATTTAGAAAATTCAATCAACCTCGAGGCAAAAAGCATAGCAACTAAACTAAATATAAACAAACAAATCAATATAATCGCCAAATCAGAAGCATTCATTACATTAAAAAATCACAAAAACAACATTGAAAATCAAAAACCTTGCCGTTTATCAAATCCAGAAAAAGGTGAACTCGGCGTTGTCAGCAAAACATACCTAGATAAAGTTAACAAGGACTTAAAAAATAAATTAAAATTAAACCGATGGAAAAACACCGCAGAAGTAATCAAATGGTTTACAAACATAAGCGACAAGCAACACTGTATATTTATACAACTCCACATCAATGAATTTTACCCACCCATCGCAAAAGACATACTAAATAATGCTTTAACATTTGTAAAACAGCACACTGAAATCAGCAGTGAAAAAATTCGAGTCATAAATCATTGCAGAAAATCGCTATTATTTTTTTAAAAAAAAAACATGGATAAAAAAGGCGTATAATGATTGTTTCGACGTCACAATGGCAGATTCCTCTCTCCATTAATTTTTTTTTTTATATTTTATTTTATTTTATTTGCCAGAATATGTACGAAGTAAATTTGCATTGAATATATTACCGGCAGGACTTCTAGAAGATCACAGGATCTTATCATGAAGCCCTTTACAATCTACAATCTATATAACAAAAAGAATACAATATTCTAATATTCTTCACAGTCTATATAATAAACAAAATAAAGTATAAATCAAAATAAATAAAAAAAACAACTTAAATACTAAAAATAGATATAAATATTTTGTGTTGAAAAGATAATTTCTTTTACTTTCCGTTTAAAAGAAGAATAAGACCATTTATAAGAAAAATCGAAATTAGGTAAAATTATTTTATTCCAAAGAGAAGGACCACGATAAGAAATACAAAAACTGGTCAAATTTAGTTTGGCAAAATGGCTCTTCAATACTTTTACTGGCACGAAGAATATATTTGTTTTTAGGTTTCAAATTATAAAGATTTATAAATACATTATGTGATATATTTTCTTTACATTTAAACATAAAACATAAAATATTCAAAACATTTAGTTCGTAAATATTTAAAACTTTCATTTCTTTAAGAAGTGGTGTTGAGCTTGAAAAACGATTTGCAAAATTAATTGTGCGAGCTGCGTGTTTCTGATGTCGCTAGAGAAATTTAAGTTTGGTTTTGTGAGCGCTTCCCCATATTATATTTACATAATTTAAATGGCAATGAATAAATGAATAATATAGTTGTGTTAATTGATGTTTATTTAATATATGTCTAACTTTATATAGAACTCCAATGCTTTTAGCAATTTTCATTGAAATATTATCAATTTGTTGCCTCCAAGATATGTTTTCATCTATTATAATTCCTAAGAATTTTGTATTTTTTTCTCTTTTTGTTACTGTACTGTCAACATATAAGTCAGGCAAGATATTTTGAATTTTCTTTTTTTTAGAAGTTGGATGAAAAAGTATCCATTTTGTTTTATTTAAAGACAACCTATTTTTTTTGAACCAATATGAAATATTTTTAAGTTCCTCAGTCATATTGTTAAAGAGTATTTTAATGTCTTCGTTGGACTGAAATAAACTCGTATCTTCAGCAAAAATTATAGTCGCTAAATTAGAAGCTTTGTAAAGATCATTTATGTATATTAAAAATAAGAGTGGTCCAAGTATGGATCCTTGTGGAACACCACATGTTACATTCGTTAAAAATTGAGGCGAAGATTCTTTGTTATAAACAAATTGTTTACGGTTACTTAGATAACTTTTAAACCAGTTTAGGGTTACATCTCTTATACCATAGCTTTCTAGCTTTTTCAATAAAATATGCTAATTAACAGTGTCAAAAGCTTTTGACAAATCAATAAATATGCCAAGAGTAAATTGAGAATTCTTAAAAGAGTCGGCAATACTGCGCGTTACTTGGAGAATAGCGTGTTTAGTAGAACTTTTTCTTTGAAAACCAAACTGATTTTTATAAAGAAGTTTATTGTCAATAAGATAAGTGTACAATCTGTTGTACATTATTTTTTCTAATATTTTTGAAAAGATTGGTAGAGCTGAGATAGGACGATAATTTGTTACGTTTGTAGGGTCGCCTGTTTTAAAGATAGGAGTTATTTTTGCTATTTTAAAGCTATCTGGAAAAAATCCTTGAGTAATAGATGCTTTAAAAATTTTAAAGAGGATATCTTTAATCGCATCAAAAGAGTCGATTATAATGTTCCCATTTATATCATCAGGCCCAGTTGCTTTATTTCTTTTTACTGCTTTATATGCTATTTTAAATTCACTAAATGTTAGATTTGAAAAGTTCAGAATTGAATTTGTTAATAAAATAAATTCATCAACGGAGTTATTGTCTACATAAGGAATTTTATTTGATAGACTTTGTCCTATTGTTGAAAAAAACTTGTTAAATTCGGTGGCAATTTCCTTCGAATCGTTAATTATTTTATTTTTAATTTTTATTGGAGCCGGCATAGATCTTGTGCATGTCTTATGTTTACCAGTAATATCCTTCATTATTTGCCAAACTCGATTTGAATTATATTTGTGCTTCATAAGCAAGTTCGAATAGTAAATTTTTTTGGATTTTTTGCGGAGTTTTTCAAATAAATTTTTATAGACTGTGTAAGTGATTTTATGCTTTTCTGATTTAGTTTTTAGATACTTAACATAAATTTTTTGCTTTATTTTTGAGGACTTTTTAATTCCTTTAGTTATCCAAGGACAAGATAGGTCTTTGGCGTTAAGAATTAATGATCGACTACCGCAAAATTCTTCCAACGAAAAAATATTTAACGCCTCAAAAACAGAAAACGAAGAAGCACTTAAACAAAATGGTTTTAAAAACTTTAACTTAAAGTACAACCCAAAAAATATGACACCTCCCAAAAGAAAAAGGAATACAATTTGGTTTAACCAATCCTACAATAAAAGCGTCTCCACCAATGTTGGCCAAATCTTTTTGCAATTAATAGATAAACATTTCCCACCTTCAAACCATTGCATAAACTATTCAATCGAAGCACTACAAAAATTAGCTACAGCTGTTCAAACAACTTTTCAAAAATCATAAAAATTACAACAAAAAAAATAAATTTAATTGAAACCACTGAAAATCTCCCTTGCAATTGCAAACAAAAAGAAATCTGCCCGCTGAATAATAATTGTAGAGCAACAAACATCATTTACAAATGTATAACATCTTCCCCAAACACACCTAGCAAAAGCATAGATTGGTTTATCAAAAGGAGTGTGGAAAAAGAGGTATGCAAACCACAAGCAATCATCTTCAAATAAGAAACTTTCAAATGCAACCACTCTCTCAAAAAATATATGGGAAACTAGGAAAAAACTGAAAGAAACACCAGAGTTAACTTGGTCTATCTTAAAAAAAAACCCCGCCTACAACAATAAAACAATGCAAATGTTTACTTTGTTTATATGAAAAACTGATCATTTTACTTTATAAAAATGCTGAAGAAACAAATTTCTATTAAGCAATCACAAACCTGAAGATTAGATACACGCGGTCGTAACAATAAAAAAAGTTTTTTCCGTTTAGGTTTTTTCTGTATAGTTTCAATTGTATATAATTTTTTAAACGAACAAACTATATTTGTATTTCACCTGATATATATATATATATATATATATATATATATATATATATATATATATATATATATATATATATATATATATATATATATATATATATATATATATATATATATATATATATATTTTTTTTTTCAACGTTGATTTGTGTTTCCATTTCAACCAAAAAACAACCATAAATTTCAACGGTTTTTCAACGTTGATTTAACGTTGATTGTGCTTGCTGGGTGCATTATTTTCGGTAATCCTTTAAGTTAATAATTACATAAAACTTGTAAAACAACTTTATGATCTGATATAAAAGTACTCACTTTTTAACAGAATCCTACAAGTCAGTAACAACAAGTCAGTAAAAGGTATTTATTACAAGTCAGTAAAAAGTATTTATTACAAGTCAGTAAAAGGTATTTATTACAAGCTGAAAACAATAATAATAAGAGAAAATTATAACATTCTATATATCAAAATAAAGCAATTTAGAATAAAGTTTTAGGCGCGCAACGCTCACAATTACAAAAGCAAATTATGTAATCTCTAAAATTTTAACCTTAAAATGTTATAAAAAGACTCATCTATGAAATTACATTTCTTTAGAGACCTAACTTTATATCCCAGCAAATATTGTTGTAAAGGATTTGTAGTGGATCTATATAAATAATCACCTGTTATAAAAAGTTAACCGATAACTTTCTAACATGTAATATAGTGGCTAATCATCGGTTAGTTACTTTTGGCGGCCACTAATGGTCTACTAAGTAACCGATGAGCAAAACTACAGTGGACGTTCAAAATACCTATACAGGTTTACTGCAAATAATTGCAGATACTTAAAAAGAAAAATATTTTTGTTAATGTGTTGCACACACCTTGACATTAAGTGACTTGGGGTGTGATATTTTTTAAAATTTGACACTTTTTATGGTATATTTTGTGTAAACGTATACTTTCTACTCTTATTGTACGGGAGGCTGAGTGCGAACTGGCATAAGTACGAAGTGTTGCAAATTGGCACAAGTGCACATATGTGCAAATTGGCACAAGTGCACCAATAGAGTTTGCAAACATTGGCATAAGTGAGAGTTGGCATAAGTATGAACTGGCATAAATGCGAAGCAGTAACAGAAACTGGCACAAATGCAAACTTGCATAAGTGCGAATTGGCATAAGTGCGCCGAATAAATTTATAAACATTGACATAAGATTTTGAAGACATTAGAGTTAAACCAAATATTTTATTATATAGAATTAAACATTGAGACATTAGAGTTAAACCAAATATATTATTATATAGAGTTAAACCAAAGAATAGCAACTTTTAATTATTGAAATTAAATAAGGCCAAAATCATTTTGTGAAATACTTACTAACGAGTAAATGAAAAAATATTGAAAAGTTAAAGCTTAGTTATAATGGAAAATTTCTACACTGTCAGGACCATTTAATTAAAACTAATTTGACTGAGGCAAATTAAAGCTTGCCATAATGTTAATCAATTTTAAGAAAATAATTCAAATTAAACCAGAAACAAAAGATCAATACAAAAACGAAAATGGATTGAAGAACAAAATAAAAAAATTACTGAATCAAATTTTGGTACAGTTATAAACTGTAGAAATAATACTCCTCCAACTTCATTGTTAAAAAAGCTTATAAGAAACTGTGATAGTACTTTACAATCACAAGCTTGTGGAGTATTAAAAATGAAGATATTGCTCATGAAAAGTTTAAAGCAAAAGTTAACTGTGATGCTAAATAATGTGATCTTGTTATAAATCCTAAATGCCATGGCTGGTTCTAGCCCTGATGGATTGTGTGTTTACTGAGACAGCTGCAAAATAATTGAAAAGTAATGTGCTCTTTTTTAAAAAGAAATCTTTGTGTACATAAAGCTTGTGCCAACAAAACTTTTTGTATGGAAATAGTAATGACAGCAAAAACTAAAAATCTAACAGTTAATTTTACCAATTTCAAGGTATCAAAGCATTTACAGAAAAGAGCAAAATTGACTTTGTTCTATACAAAAATGAAATTTCTGCCTCATTTTCATTTTCAACCATAAAGTCAACCTTAATTTCAATTTTATTTTAGGTTTATTTTCAACTGATAAAATTTGAATTAAAAATTTAAATTTTTAATTCTAGGTTCATCGTTATATAAGATTTTCAACCACTTAATTTTATAAATTCAAATCAATTTCTTGATATCACGTGATTTAAATCTGCGCATGAGTCAATTTATTTGCTTGTAGATGAAGTTGTCATTACAGTGGTATTTGTATTAGCATTTGCAGAGGTAGCTGTTATGCATACGTTTACATTTAAATTTGAGTTTTGCATCTTTTTTAATAGTAAAAAAATTATTTATAGATTTTTCAATTCTTTATTATTATTAACCCATTACCCATTTACCTTATTAACCCATGATTTAAAAGTCTCAGGATACCCATATGACTTTGCTAATGATTTGTTTCCACGTTTACAATAACTTTTTCAATTCTAAATATCTCTTGATTCGTTTTTTGCAGTTCTTGTTCATAAAAAGTACCTTGTATTTCTTCTTGATCGTCAGTTATTTTATACGTTGGTGGGACTGTATACTGAACTTGTGGTACAGTAAATACTTCTTCAATCCATCTTGGTGAATATCCTTATATAAATGTTAATTTCTTTTTAGTTATTCTCACTTTATCACCGATCGAAAACTTTGGTTGAACAGGATCTGATCTCACTTTTCCATTTAGATTCAGCCAAACTATATTCTTATTCTTTTTATTACTTGCTTCAGAGGGTGTCATTTTAATTGAAGAATGCTTTGTGTTGTTGTATTTATTTACAATTTCATCTAAAACATCAAGGTATTTTTTAGTAGAGTTAGCAGTGAAGTAATTGAACATTTTCTCTTTCATCGTCCTATTCCAACGTTCACCTACGCAGCCTTTCTCTTCATTTTCAGTCGAATATAACTGCATATCTAATATTTTAACATGCTTGTTATAAAATTCTAAGCCTTTATCTACCTAGAATTTTACACACTTTCTCTCTGTAAAGATTTTATTGAAAGCATGAGCAACATCAACTCCAGTTTTACTCTTTAATGGAACGATCCATCCATACTTTGAAAATACATCTATCACCATTAATAAATATTTTATGCCGTCATTGAACTTGGAAAAAAGCTTGCATGTCAACTAAATCAGCAGCCCATATGTTATCAATTCCATTTGAAATCACTTTTCTTTTTCTGAAATGCTTCACAATGGGTCGATGAAGTTCGTTTGCAAGTTCATCATTCCATTTCAGATCACTATTGTGATCCATAGTTTCTAGATCTATGTCTTTTGGCTTTTTTACTGATCGCTGGTAGTTTTTTTCGTGTGACATAGTTCAACCTACAAAATTCTGCACCTACAAACTTGATCTACAAAATAAAACTTCTACTAAAAAGTGGAAATAATTTTTATATGTTCTACTGAGGCCTAAAATGTTTTCAACCAATTATAGACCTTTTTTAATTCGACCGATTTATGATGTTTTCTATTTCGACTGATTTTTTTCTCAACCTATTTCACAGACTTTTAATTTCAACCGATTTGCCATAATTTGATTTTCGACCGAATATAGGGAAAATTCATTTCAACCATAGTCATAGTAATTAACTTAGTATTTAACTTAGTACTAATATATTAGTATTATATATATAAACTAGTATTTAAATTTAAGTTAAATACTATGACTATGTTTCAACCTACTAGCCTGTGTTTTTAGCGTTTTTCTCTTGCGCTTTTTAGGATTTTTCTATAAAAATCATTGACAATTAGAACCTTCGGCGTTTTTTTTGACCTATGTTGAAACAAGTAATTTATTTGTGAATGAGCGTTCAATTTTGGTGTTATTTATATATAGCATTGGTAAGGATTTTTGAATTTATTGAAACTTTCGTTTAGAATGGAATAAGGAAAACTTAGTTTTATCAATGTTTAAAGATAGGCTGTTAGCAATAAGCCAGTTTGATACTTCTTCTAGTTCATTATTTGCTACTTGAAATAGAGAGATAATATTACTATGAGAATAGAATAAAGTGGTGTCGTCTGCAAACATAATAGTAAATATAGTATTTGATGCTTTATATAGATCGTTGACATAGATTAAGAACAGCAGCGGACCTAAGATTGAGCCTTGTGGAGCCCAACATGATATTTTAAGTTTGTTTGTCTGAAAGCCACCATTTAGAGAAATAAACTGCTTTCGATCAGTTAAATAACTGGTAGACCATTTATAGTTTTCGTGGCTTATTCCATAATATTTTAGTTTTTCTAATAAAATCTGATGGCTAACGGTTTCAAATGCTTTTGACAAGTCAAGGAATATACCTAAGGTGAATTTGTTATGAGAAGATGCTCCACTGATAACTTCAACAAGTTGCATGTTCCGTAGAGTAATTTGATCAAAAACCATATTGGTTATAATAAAATATTTAAAGTGACACAAGTGGATAATGTTTTTCCATTACTGTGCAAGGGCTAGAGCTACTTCAAGAAAAGGATTCATTTTTTTTTTGTTGTTAATTTTTTCTAGATGCCCCAAGAAGTCCGTACGGTCTTATCACAGTGCACTGCGGATGAGCATTTAATAGGAAGTTCACGCCTCTTATAAAAATATTTATAAACGTGAGTTTTCATCATATTAATCTAAAAAGAACACAGTTGGCGTCACTTATTTTTTTACAAATAAAAAATACATTTTTACATATAAAAAACACTTACATTTTTACAAATAAAAAATCTCGATGCGTCGAAAATTTTGATTTATTTCAGAAAGTGTTTTTCAGAAATTTTGGTTTATACAGAAAGTGTAATAAATATAATGGATGGAAAGTTAATATTACGTATAATAGAAGATAAAATGAAAGAGATTGAAGAGAAAATGAAAAAGATTGAAGAGAAAATGAAAGAGATATATAAATAAAAAGGTATATAAAATAAAGAGATATATAAAATAAACCGACGCATGCGCTTATGATACGAAAAATTACATGACTAGAAATTGATTTGAATTTATAAAATTAATTTGAAGTAAAAATTTCAATTTTTAAAATTTAATTTTAAAAATTGAAATTTTTAATTCAAATTTTTTCAGTTGAAAATGAACCTAAAATAAAATTGAAATTAAGGTTGACTTCATGGTTGAAAATGAAAATGAGGCAGAACTCTCCTATTTCTACTACTAATGAAGACTTTCTCTGAGCAATCAGCTAAATTTGAAAATGAAATTTGGTTCAATAAAATTTTACCTTGTTTAAATACATTTTATTTTCTGTTTATGATTAAAGAAATATTTGAAAGGATGTAAAAGTTTGTAAAAATTATTATAAGAAATTAATATTTTTTTTATACTTCAATATTTTCTTTTTGGGAATTGCATAAAACAATAAATTTTTATGTTTTACTTAGTTGCTAAAACAAACGTGTAAAATACCGACTTCTTTTTTTTTGTCTATTTTTTAGTTGAAAAACATTGTTTGGTGCACTTGTTGTTATCTTTTCTTCGAAGTCTTAAATAGTGCAAAGTTTACTCCAGTAATATAGTTTTTAAAATTTGAACTAAAATATTTAAAAGGTGTGAAATAAAATACACCAAAGTCTACTCAGTTCTTTCAATATTTGACGTTTTAAGGTTATCACCTAGATAGACGTTTTAAGGTTATCACCAAAGTTAACACCTTGAAATATGAAAATTTTCAAAATTTTAAATTGTACTGTTTTCCCCTATTTCATATACGTAGAAAATGGTGGTGATTTTTGTTTTTCATAAAAATGTTTGGAAGTTATATAATTTTATCATTAGGCATAGATGGTAAAAAAAATTGTGACGCTTAATTTAAGCAATTTTTATAAGAGCTTTTATAAAACTTACTTGGATCTTTTAAGAAGAATGAATTCTTACTTCATTTTTTTTGAATCATTTGTACACTTTTAAAAGGAACCCAGGGTATTCACATACAGTTTTAAAGTATAACCAAAATTAGAAACATAATTATATTCGAAAAATTTATCAGAAGCTTGATTTTGCTGCTGGCAGATTTATTTTTTATTTATATATTATTCTGTGTCTTAATTAAACATAATATATTTAATTCCTTCTAGGAGTCATGTGTATGTATTTATTAACTTAATGGTTACTATTTAAAATTTCATTCTATTCAAAAAACTATGTTTTCATGGCAAAAGTTTAGATTCTCTTTCGTAAGAACCCAATATTGTCTCTGTAAATGGTTTTGTAAGTAACACAACTTTGACAAGTAATTTTAATGCTTCAACTTTATCAAAGAAACTTACTTTAGTTAATCAGCATCAACTTCAACAAAACTTACTTCATCACCTAATCGTATGGAATTTTCCACAGTGTCACATCATGTTGGATAGCTTTGTTTTTAAAAATATCATATGCGAAATTATGTTATGGGTTTTATGTTATAAAATTATGTTAACTTTCTACAGATTTGTCAAGGAAGAAAGAACTGTCTATTATATTTAAGTTAATATGTACAGCCTCTATCTGTTCATGGAGTAAATAAGGTTTACTCTAGCAAAGAAATCGACGATGGATCTGGTGGGCAATATCAATTGGATGTAATATGAGATCCATTATTGCCATGAGAGAAATAGGAAAGGGCCATGCTGTTCCAACAACCTTTTGTGGATTTATGAATTAACCCCACCAATGCATAAAAAAAAACATTTCATGATGTTCAAAGATACATTAATTGTTTACAAGCAAGTTACTCTAAACTTTATAAATAAAGCAGCTACTGAGATTAAACGAGGTGTTGGTGAGAACAAGACAAGTATTACAGTTTCATGTGATAGTACCTGGTAAAAGCGAGAGTTTTCTTCTTCGAATGGTGTCATAACTATAATTTCTAGTGACATTGGAATAGTGGCATTGTATTGACTACCACATTCCATTTAATGAATCATTAAATGGAATTATTTGGAAAAGATGACCAAAGGATATTTTTGTTCAAGCAGACACTTTAGAAACTGGTATCTCATTTTCAATCATATATTTTAATGAGGGATTAAATAGAGTGTTTTTTGACATGTGCGAAAGTTGCTCGTGAATCACAAGTCTACTCTGAAAGTCAAGCTTAAACAAAAAAATAATAATAAAAGGTTTTACAGATGTCTTTGAAGAAACCAAAAGATTAATATTTGAAACTAGTTTTTTTTTGAATGTTTTTGTAGATTGTTATATCTACTATTTGCAGTGGCGTACCTACGGGGGGAGTAAGCTCTGAATAAGCTCGAATTTCATAAGTACGAACTGGCATAAGTGCGAATGACGTAAGCGAACTGGCATAAGCGCAAATTGTCATATGTGCAAATTGGCATAAGTGCGAAGCGTTGCAAAAACTGGCATAAGTGAGAACCGGTATAAGTGGGAATTGGCATAAGTGCGCCAAACAAATTTACAAACGTTGGCATAAGTGCGAATTGGCATAAGTGCGAACTGGCATGAGTGCGAAGCAGTTAAAAAAACTAGCATAAGTGCGAACTGGCATAAGTGCAAATTGGCATAAGTGCAAACCGAAGAAGTTACAAAAACTGGCATAAGTGCGAACTGGTTTATGTGCGAAGAAGTTACAAAAACTGGCATAAGTGCGAACTGGCTTAAGTGCGAATTGGCATAAGTGCGCCGAATAAAATTCGCGCTTAAGCAGCCTCCCGGTTTCGCGTACATACAAATACCATAATGCATTACTTTATGGGCAAAGGTCAAATCGTTCCATCGCATTTATAGTAATAATTTAAAATAGAATAGTATATCTAAATTTAGTATATTTATTCTTGCGGCGAAAATACCACGTGATCATTGCGTAATGAAAAACAAAAATATCTACCATTATGATATGGGGGCAAACAAACGCGGTGATTTCTGTACAACATTACTTAATCGCCTTGAAAATGTTTTATGATTATCAAGAAAAGTTATCTAAAAAAGCTGCTGAACGTTACCAGAACAAAATTTAGCGTTATATTGAAATAAATCTGTGCAAATGCTTAAAGGAATCATGGAATTCAATTAATTCATCATTTTGAAATTATTGCACAGTTTACAGATGTAGTCAATAAATAAAACAAAAATATTACATATTGATATTCTAATAACATTTAAAAATTCTATATTTTGCTTAAAATTTTCCTCAGTGTAATATTTATTCCTCATATTTTTAATATATGTGAAATAAATGTTATAAATAAAAAACATTTTTTACAGTATAATAATGAAATGATCAAAATTACTAATTACAACAATTTGAATTATAACATCGTAACAATATTTATAAAGTTTTTTAGTAAATGGTATGAGGATTAACAATATTATGTCTTAGCTTTATATAATTTTATCATTAGGCAATTTAAAAATAACATAAATGACTTTTTATCTTCATTAACGAAGGTACTCTCTAAAACCAGTGACAACAGCAGAAACTCTTCTAAAGAAAATGGAACACAGTCAACATGCTTTTCAAAATTTTGAAAAGCATCTAGACTATGTTCTTTTTTTTCCTAAAAGAGAAACATACTTACAATGAATAAGAATGAAAAAAACTTAATAAGTTCAAGAAAAATTTGTGCCCAAATGATTTGACGATTCAAATACAAAACTTACCAGATACAAAATGTTTTGAGCATACTTAGACATGTTTTGCAACCAAAGTTTGTTTTTGCAAGATGAATCAATTCTATATAAAGCATAAAGCCACGATTTTCTTCTCTTTGGATCAGGAAGCAAAATATAAAAAATCAAGTTCGGATGACTATTAACATTAATTGAACAATTAAAAACACATTTCTCCATTTTCAAGCGCTTTGTTTGCCCCCATGCCATAATGGTAGCCGTTTTGTTAGTTAAAGTGACGTCACGTTCGCCGCAAGGATATAAAGTAAATAAAATAAATGAATAAATAAGTTATTATAAATTTAAGTTCAATGTTTTGGTAGTGTCAGTAGGTTTGTCTGGGATTACCTGCACAAGATTACAAATAGAAACCATAGACTCACGACTATTATATATAAGTGCGTATTGTGGGTTTTAGACATGTATAAGTTTTAGAGGGTTTTAGACAAGTTTTACAGGGTTTTAGACATGTATAAGTGCGTATTGTGGGTTTCTCAACAATTTCTCAAAAACTCAAATAGTTTATTTCTCGTAAATATTCATAAAAGCAATTTCTTTCGGGAAGTGAGAGATCTAGAGAGTGAGTAATGCAAAAATTGATCAAGATTTCTGTCAACAGGTACTCATAGTTGTCAGTGTAGTCAGGCTTTAAAAAAATTGAGACTTACTGGTAAATGATTAAAAAATTTTAAATCTCAATTTGGTCAAAAATGTGGTTTTAGTACCAATACTCATAATGTATATATATATATATATATATATATATATATATATATATATATATATATATATATATATATATATATATATATATATATATATATATATATATATATATATATATATATATATATATATATATATATATATATATATATACTATTATTCACCATAGCTTACTTTATAAATTCTATTGAATAATATTAATAAAATATTAATTAAAAATAAATAAAAATGAATAAATAAAAAGCCCGTTTGCCCTCAAGTTACACTAGAATTATATTGTTATTTGTCTCTTCAAAAAAGTTGATTTTACAAGGTTCTGATTATAAATAATTACTTATATACCTTCCCTCCCCCTCTTTAATAATCGTCTTGTTTACTAGACAAAAATTCCTACCCCCTCAACCTTTTACAACCCCTCCTTGAATTAGGCACCTGAGAGTAGATATGTTGCATTTCTGCAGAAAAAACAAGTTTTTTTTAAAGAAACTTACTGTTAGGAATGAGATTTGATGTATTAAGAATTTCTACTGATCATGTTTTGTATTCACTAATGTATTAAAAAATCCAATAGGAAGGAAAGTTAGCTTCAAAAACTGTTATTAAACTTTTTCCATTGTTGTTACACAATGATTAACAAATTGATCATATCTATAGATAAAAAAACAGAGTTTTACTTTTTAATTTTTATCAATCAAAGCAATAAGAAGAAATAATAATATAATATTCAACATCATCATAGCTTGCAAAAAGTATTAGAGTCTTATGTTGTCTACACAAGCAGTTTTTGTAGCAATAAGTACATATATTTAATTTACATTAAGAATGGCAAAATAATATCATAAAATTAATAAAAAAACAAACTTAAAAGTAAATTTCCTTATTTGTTAATTGTTCTGATCTTGAAAAAAATCAGCAAAATAGCTTTAGCAAAAGCTAACTTGAACAGCGTATTTATCTGAGTATTTTTAGCATAATTGCAAGGAAATGTTATAATAAAAATGGGAAAAGTTTTTATTAAATTTAGATCTGTAAAACAAAATTTTTAAATATAGTTAAATAATAAAAACAAGTATTTTGCTACTTTTAGACTAAAATATGTTATACAGCATCATTGTCAGCATAATTATCTCTATATTTAATGGACTTACCAGTGCTGCTAAAGTTAGTGCAAAAAATTCAATAGTATTTGGACCTGGTTTAAGAACTGGTTTTGTTGTACCTGTGAGATATTTTTATATTCAGGCAGTAGAAAATAACGGGAAAAAGTAAGTTGGAAAAATAAAATTACAATTTTTAGTAAAAGTAAATTTACTAGTTTATAAGAAAAATATTTTTAAGATTTTTAACTTTACAAATGTACTAAAAGCTAAAAGTTATTAAGAATATAAAGGTTTTTTTAATGCATATTTTTAAAAGTGTGCTTCTGTAATTCAAACTTTTAATCATCTGCTGCTGGAGGTTTCAATACATACATCAACTATCTTAAAGCCTGCTTCTGCAACGGAGTGCTGCTACATAGACTGAAGGTTTGGGATAGGGTAGCGATCCTTTCTTTCATTATTCTATATATATATATATATATATATATATATATATATATATATATATATATATATATATATATATATATATATATATATATATATATATATACATACATATATATATATATATATATATATATATATATATATATATATATATATATATATATATATATATATGTATGTATGTATATATGTATATATATATATATGTATATATATATATATATATATATATATATATATATATATATTTATTTATATAGAGAGTTGCCAGACATCTGGTTTTTACAGTGGAGAATACAGCACCAAACCTGTCAAAAATGTATATATATATATATATATATATATATATATATATATATATATATATATATATATATATATATATATATATATATATATATATATATATATATTTACAAATATACAGGGATCTTTTTCCAGATATTTCTATAATTCCGGATATTTTTCTTTACTTTTATTGTTTCTGGATATCAAAAATGTTTTCCTTACATCCAAATTATATTTTCTATACATTCAAGGTATATATTTTCCATACATCCAAGGTATATATTTTTGTAATACATTTGTTTTTTGAGCTTTTTCACTCATTACTCGTACAAAAATTATAAAAAGTTAAAAAAAAAACAACTCAGCAAAAGCAAAATTAAGAGGAATTTAAGGGAAAATATATTCCAGATTTTTCCGGATACTTAAGCCAAATGATTTTCCAGATTTTTAAAATATGATCTTGATGATCTATTTATATATATTTATTTAAATACTTGATTTTCTTAATCTTCCCAAGGTCAATTAAGTAACAAATAATAATACATAGAGAATAAAAGAAATTCTATTGAACCTGGAAGACATTCAGGTTAAATGACTGAAGTATTTCATATTTCAATTATTGAACCTGTGATATGACTTACCATTTCCAACTTGTGATTAAAAAGTCTTATCATTTTGGTACATATATACAGGTGATGTAAAATTGCTTTAAGCCTAAGTAAGAAAATTTTTTGGAGAGTTTATTGTACCATTGTTTAATTTGAACAAACGAACAATGATGCAATATTTATGTTGTTAAATTATTAAATTTTTATCAGTTGAATAAAGTTGTTTATTTTTTTTACCATTATTTTTGCTTATTCTTTGTTTAGTTTTACAAAATCACCTGGTCTAGTTTTCCAAGTAGATTTTAAATCTAAAATAAGTAGTAATTTAGCTATTGGCAGAGAAGTGATTGATCGCAAAGATGGAACTTTCCTTGTTCGTTATCGCATGCATTTATCTTATGATAATATAGTAATTTATGTCACTCATAATGGTGATAATGTAGGAAACTCACCTTTTCATTTATCAGGTTTTTAAAAAAATATTTTTTTCAAATTTCAAAAATTTTTTTTTTTTTTTCTTTAAAATAAATGTTTTTATATTTCAATAATTTTGTTTGAATATTTTTAATATTCATTTTTCATTAATTAGTAACTATTTTTTGTTTTAAGGAAAGGTTTACAATGAAAATTGTTTTTGTCCTGAAGTAGAAAAGCGATGGGTGAAAAATATGGCGTGTCCAGTCAATTATCAACAAATAGAAAAAGATTTAAAGCCATTTCCAAATATTAATCTTGAAAACTTAATAGAGTCAGCTACTAAGAGTTATAATGTTGCATTCTGCCATTATACAATCAAGAAAAATAAAGTAAAAAAATTTATTATTAATAATATTTCAAATAAAATTCAGTTCAAGTATGTGTTTTAAAAGATTTTATTTTCTGAAAACAATAATTCTGTTAACATCTAGTATCTCCTCCCTTACTTACTTACAGTGAAACTTTAGTGTTACTTACTTACAGTGAAACTTGAGTGTTAGTTACTTACAGTGAAACTTGAGTGTTAGTTACTTACAGTGAAACTTGAGTGTTACTTACTTACAGTGAAACTTGAGTGTTAGTTACTAACAATGAAACTTAAGTGTTACTTACAGTAAAATTTGAAAATCTTGTTAAATTGATAACATTAATTATAGCTGTTTATAGCTAAAACAGAAACTGTGAAAGTGTTTCAACCATAACCAAAATCCAATGTTTTGCTTGCAATCTACTAAAATCAGAAAAAAGTAATTTGCAAAATAAAAGAAATTTTTTATTTATAATTTGAAGCCTTATTTATTTTGAGCCAATAATTTTCTATTTGAAAAAAATTATCCATACTAATGTGTGGAAGATTTTTTTTTATCAAAAAGTTATATAAATGTAAGGTATATAGTTATAACATTTTGAATAAATAATTTTCGCAAAGATTAATAATAAAAATGAAATTTGAAAGCTATAGAACTTTTTTATAAAGTACTCTTTTAATTTTTTTTTATTTTTTTTATTTATAGCATTTTTATTATTTGAAAGTATTTAAAACGAAAAAATGATTGGTTAGTTTTTTAGTATTTTTTAATTTGTAACAAGTTGTATAAACAATTTTATGAGTTATATAAAGTTATAAACAATTTTATTTAAATTGCAAAAAATAAAATTAAGAAAGCTTAATACCTTCTTTTTCAATGATTTTCAGTTAATGTTATTTTTACTTTAGATTTTTTTAAAACTTTTGTTTTAGAAAGTAACAAGGGTTTTTAAAGGTGTTTTTGCTCCAGTTTTTAAATCATATGGTCTGTGCTTAAAATCTAATTTTTTCTTAAATGGTAATTGCTATAAATTGTCAAAAATATGTAAAATTCAGACCAACTAGCTAAAATGTTAGTTATGATAATTTGTCAAAATATTGATAAAATGAACATTGTTGAACGCAGAAAATATTAAATAAAAAAGTTTTGATTCAAAATGAGCCTACAAATAGCAGGACTTCATTCAGAAAATAGGAGATGAAGCTGTTTCTGTTGTGTGAATAGGGGCAAAAAATGTCTATATTTTGAAAAAAAGTAATTCAAATGATCATATACTTTGATGACCCTGGATTCAGTTTGAACATAAATTCTTGTCTGACTGGAATTTTTCAGAAGTTGCAAGACAAACCTATATTTTAAACAGAAAGGCTATAAAATAGTCAATAATGAATAAATATAAGTAAATACTAGAAATAGTCAGAAAACTAATCTTTCTGAATTTACCTGTGAAAACAATGAAAAAGTTCATGTTTCTCAATATGCTATCAAATAGTTGCATCTGGTATTTTTTTACCTGTCCAACAAAAAAACATATCTTCAAAATATCCATTTCATAATTACTTCAAAAAATTTAAATGTCGCAGACAGAGTTGTTTCTTGTGCCTTAAAATATCCGTTGTTGATAAAATTACGAATATAAAAACTTGCTACAAAAATGCTCCTCTTGTTAAAGTAATCATCATTATAAGATATTTAACCAAGGAATCAAAAACACACCAAAGTCAAAATGCTGATTATATTAGGCATAGTTCACAATATAGAGAAAAACTATCACGTTCTGAAAACAGATTTCCATATCCTTTAACTTGATAAAAGTTGAACTTGAGCTAATAACTCAAACTTATCAACATAATTTTTGGATTTTATGTAAGTAACATATTTTCTTTTATTGCACGATGCAATCTAAGATTACATTGCATCATGAAAGAAAATGTCCATCATGGTGAGAAAATGTTCGTCATGGAGAGAAAATGTTTATCATGGAGAGAAAATGTCTATCATGGTGAAAAAATGTCCATCATGGTGAGAAATTAAGATTGTCAAAAACAGTTCAATGAAGATTTGAAAATATTATATCTTTTATGACTTAATGTTTTTGTATCCATATCAAATAAAGCAAGATTTTGAAAATTTTCACTTTAGACTACTTCAAATTTATGCCTCATTGTAAGTTTTATGGATAAATGGATTTTCTTAGTATTTCAACTTAATATCTTATAGTTTTGTGGATAAATGAGTTTTCTCAATATCTTAACTCAATATCTTATTGTAAGTTTTGTACACATGTAAAGTTATGGCTATTTCAAAAATTTAAATTTTCAGGCAATTTTTTTTTAATTATTTTTATACTCTATTTTTAGAGTCATAAATAGAAAGTTATATTTATCTCAATTACTTTTTGGGTTAATTGGTGGACAGTAAATTAAGAACTTAAAATTTTTGTTTGTATCCTTAAGATGAAGGTACATAGAAATGTTTCTGACGTTAGAAATTCAAAAATTAGATTTTAAATAAGAAAATTATGAAAGGTTTTAAAAAAAAACATAAATACTCTGGAAACATTAGGTCAATCATGAATATAACAGAAATGGTTTGAATGATTTTAAGCAGACTGTTTGGCTTGGCACTTGAAATATTTTCTAAGTTGTAGAATTTTTTTTTATAAAGATATTTTATATATTTTTTTGTTATTTTAAAAGCTTTATGCTGGGAAATATTGGCTGCATCACTACATTATACTGGGAAATATTAAAACAGCTTTAAATATTGCTTTATCTATAATTTATATTGTGTTATAAGTATAAATTATTTTTGAAAGTTATTTTATTTGTATATAGGTGTATCGGAAGTGTTATGGCACAATAAATGATTTTAAAATGTTTACTGATGCTTGGTTGCTTTCTGTAGCGAGAAAGGTAAATCTTTCTAATATTTTTGAGGTTTTAAAATTATTAAAATATGGTTAAGAAATTCCAAATATACTTGATGGCTTTTATTTTTCATAGATTTGAGGGGCTGGGAGGTTGTGTTAGTAAGAAGAGTTGTTGAGTGATTTCATGATGTAAGGTGATTATTAAGAAACTTATTAGAATTTTTTGTTTAAACTTTTACAGTAATTATAATTTTTAGGTAAAGCTTCCAGATGTTGAATTTTTTACAAACCTTGGGGATTGGCCTTTAACTACTAAAAGATTTAATCCAATGCCAATATTTTCATGGTGTGGATCAAATGATACTTTTGATTTAGTGTGGCCTACATATGACTTGACTGAGTCTACTCTAGAGACTTTTGGTGGCAGGTAAAGTCCTTTGTTCATTGAAAAGATTTTCCAACTAAATTAACTTTTTTACTTAGGTAACATAATGACAGAAGCGAGTTAAAGTAAAGTTTTAAGTGTACATAATAATGATTTTGTATTCAAAAATAAGTTTTTAATCAACCTCCAAAAATTGCATCTTATCTAAAAGTTCATTCACTTTACCTCAAAATACTGAAATTAGTACGACATTTTTTACGACATTTTTTACGACATTTTTGATTTCATATTTTAATCTACATATTGTAGATTAATTTAACTTTCATTTACTTGACATCTTACTGACTGGTTATCATCAGTATCAAATATTTTTTATGTGCAATATGAGGTGCAAAAGATATTTTTTATGCACAATTTGGTATGCAATTTGAGGTACAAAAAACATTCATATTTTCAAAATTATAATTGATGTTATAAAAATGTTGTTTTGTTTTTTTCAACAAAAACCTTAGCATTTCTTTGGATATTAATTTTGAACCAATAATTTGTCATGTGATATTTGTTGACCATATGAACTACATGACAATTATATGTCATGTGGTTCATATTGCTGCATATAATAAGTTACTTTAAACAATATTTCTAAATAATATCAATGATTGATTAACAGACAGATTTATTTATCTATATTCATTTTTTATTAGTTTACTAATTAAAAATGAATTATTTTTAAAATTTAAATGCATGAACTTTGAATAAAATTAAAAGATTTAATCTAGTTTTTACTATTTTTGTTTTCTAATTTTTTCATAAACAATGTACATACAAAAAAACATTATCACCCTAAATAAAAGTTTTTACTAAAAAACTTTAATGATCATAAAAATGCTAATTAAACTGCATAAGTTGCAGTTATTCAAAATTTGTAGTTATTTGAGGATGTCAGATTTTTTTTAGTAAAGAAAGAAATTTGACTATTATACAATTTTAAAATTTCTCGATTTTATATTTTAATGAATTCACTCCCAACAATTGCCTGCCAGTCACCACTAATTACGTTGTCCCAATAAGGCTGCCAGTAACTGCAACATCATTTAGGAGTCCCAAAAAGGCTGCCAGTAACGACTACTTAAGTTAAGAAAAACAGGGACAAAGAAGAGAGATAATGAGCAAACGATCTTAATCTCTTCTTTTATTTCTTCTTTCAGATGAAATAAATTATTGTATGAGTCAGAAAGACATGAAAATAGGAGACTAAGGCACTGATGCTCAAAGAAAAAAAAATATGAATAAAAGTTTTTTAAGCTTAAAGGAACAGTTGCAGTAAAAGGATGCAACTTTGCTGAATGGTGAGTCACACGAGATTGCGTTTTGGTTGATGGAACAAGTGATGATAGCTTTGGTTGATGGAACAAGTGATGATGGAACAAATGATGATCAAAAAATATAAATCTTTGTGTTATACACAGGTAATCACAATATAATTAGAACAGGACGGAAGCTCAGAACAGGACAGAAGTTTAGAACAGAACTTTATATATATATATAAAGTTTCTATTTTTAGAAAAATACATGTTTTTAATTACAAAACCATATTCTAAATTTAATAAAAAAATTTTAAAACACGAAACACAACAACTTAAAATTCCTTAATTTCTATAAAATACATAACAGTTAAAGTGTAAAGTACAATCATTACATCATTAACATCATTACAATACATCATTAATATTGTTATCATTAACATCATCATCATTCTCATCATTTGATGATGATGATGTTAATGTTTTTAATGATAACAATGTTAATGATGTATTGTAACAATGTTAATCATTAACATTGCCATCATCTTTATCATCAGTGAAGAGATAAAAAAAAATTTAAATTTTAAAATTTTAAAATTTTACTTAATAATTAATAAACCTTATTATTTAAAGAAATAAGGAAAGCTCATATAATAAGGAAAGCTCATATAATAAGGAAACCTCATATAATAAGGAAAGCTCATATAATAAGGAAACCTCATATAATAAGGAAAGCTCATATAATAACATTTAACATTTAACGTTGTGATGTACTAACACACACAAAAGTTATTAATAATCAAGTGTCTCTGTGTTTTGTTTGCTAAAAAATACAGTAAAAATTAATTAGAGTAAAAATTTTTAAATTGATTTTTATTTAAAAAAAAAGTAAAAATTGGTTAGAATAAAAATTTTTAAATTGATTTTTATGTGTGTTAAAAAAAAAAAAGTAAATAAACTTATTTTTTTAGTGCTTTAAAATGGTAGAGAATCTTAAAGATGATCCCTCCTCAGGATACCCTCCAACCACATATACACAAGAATATCAAATGAGTACATGCACTTATTAAAGAAAATCGTCATGTGGCACATGATATAATTGAAACCCAAACATTAATTAATCATTTTAAAATCAATCATTCAATCGAAATACTCTTAAAAAAGAAAACTAACATCACTATGGATAACACAAAAATTATTCAATCAAAACAGAAGGAATAGGGTTAAGGCATGTAAGGAAAATCTAGCACTATTCTGAAACAGCTGATGGAGGCTGTAATGCTATTACAGGGGATAAGTCAAAATCAGCTAACGCTACATGTGTTGGCAAAGATAAAACTCCAGAAAAATTTCTAATAACTGAATTGTTTCAAAGTTTTAACTAAAAACATGTTAAAAAAACAGGTGTTATGCGTTTGGGAAATTTAAAAAAGGAAGATAATGTTACTAGTCAATATTAAGTTTGAAGTTCTTTGAATGTAAAATAAATACGAGAATTAAATAAGCAAAGATTGTAACAGTTTTGAATTTCTTATTTAATAATGCTTGATCCCATGATACTTTGTTTTAATCAAATTAGAATCAATATAATCTGCCACCTGTTTTATTTGTAATATTTAGCTCCATCTGATTTTTAGTTGTTTGGCTTAAAAAAAATCTTAGTGACTTTACTTATATCAAAAGTCAAAAAAACCACATAATGAAGCTATTTCAAAGTGTACGCAATGGCTTGAATAGATGCAACTTTGTATATATATATATATATATATATATATATATATATATATATATATATATATATATATATATATATATATATATATATATACATATATATATATATACATATATATATATATATATATATATATATATATATATATATATATATATATATATATATATATATATATATATATATGTATATATATGTATATATATATATATATATATATATATATATATATATATATATATATATATATATATATATATATATATATATATATATATATATATGTATGTATATTATTTATATCAAGTAGTGTTATCTTTTCAAAAGTCTCAAAAATTTGTCAAATTGTTTTTATAAATTTTATCATTTTATTTTTTTATTCAAAGTTAAAATACATTATATAAATCCAATTTTTTTTTTTACAGAGTCTCTCTTGACATGACATCGATTCAAGGAAATACTGGACCTTCTTGGAATCATAAAAAGCCGATAGCTTTTTTTAGAGGTCGTGATAGTCGCCAAGAAAGATTAGATTTAGTAAATCGTTTCCGAAAAAATGCAAATTTTGATGTTGGAATTACCCATTACTTTTTTTTTAAACATGATGAGGAGAAATATGGACCTATTGCTAACAGAGTCTCTTTTTATGACTTTTTTAAAGTATGAACTTTTTTTGTTCTATTTTATCTTAAATTTAATGTTTTGTTTTTATTTCATTATAAAGTATTATGGTATTAACAATATTTTAAGATATCATCATCTTTAAAAATATCAAATTGATTTTTACTTGCAATAAGTAAATCCCATTAAAAATCATTAAAGCTTTTATCTTTGTAATATTTTTTGATGACAATAATAAAATTAAAGGTAACATTTTTTTCTCGTGTCTTTGTAGCAAGTGATGAGACTTTGAATGACTAATACATCAATTTATATGCTTAGTGATTGTCATCCCTCCATTCTCTCCATTCATCCCTCCATTGCAAAAGCCTCTGGTAATAACACCAGATCTTAAAAAAAGAAAATGTAGCATAAAAAGTTGTAATATTTTTATTTGTTAGTATAAATTTTCACAGTATTTTCATAGTATGGCCTTCACCATTTCAATTTTTTGTGAGGCTTTTTCATTCTCCGTAGGTATGAACATACTTAAGTTTAGATTTTGCACAATGCATAAAACTTTCATATCTGTAACATCAAAATAGTTTTCTATGTTAATGTTTTATCTTATCAAAATACATTTTCAAAAAAATACAACTTCAGCTTGTGCTCTTTATTAAAATTTCATTTCTTGTATATAACTTCATTTCTTGTATATAACTTCATTTCTTGTATATAACTTCATTTCTTGTATATAACTTCATTTCTTGTATATAACTTCATTTCTTGTATATAACTTCATTTCTTGTATATAACTTCATTTCTTGTAGTTCTGCAAGTTTTTTTTTCCTTACATCTCATCTAGAGTCAAATAACTTGCTGTCAAATAATCGATATAGTTTTCAATCATCTAGCTCTATGGCTAATTTGCTAACTGCTGTGATTGAAAGATTTTATCATGCATTAAATGGAGGCAGAGAAGCTAGGGCTATTGCTCTTGATATATCTAAAACTTTCCACAAAGTCTGACAAGCTGGTCTTCACCGTAAGCTTACTTTATATGGTGTATCTAGGAAAGTTTTTGAGATAATAAAGTCGTTTTTTTTAAACTGCTTTATTAAAGTCATCCTTGAAGGCCAACACTCTTCATTTCCAGTAACTTCTGGGTTACCTCAAGGTTCTATCTTTGGTCCTGTTTTGTTTCTTATCTACATTAATGATCTTCCTGACTACCTTACATCTTAAGTAGCTCTTTTTACTGATGACTCTACTTTATACTCCTGTCTTGATAAGAAGTCTTCTCTTTTTGATTGCTTAGAACAGGCAGTTGATCTTGAATCTGATCTCACTTCTGTTACTGATTGGGGCTTGCAGTGGTTTGTGAATATTAACTCCAACAAAACTGGAATACTGTTGAAATATTTTGGCTGGTTCTTCTAATGATGCTCTTTCTCTTCTAGACTAGGTCCAAAAACGCATTGTTAATGTAGTTAGACCCAATGGTGGGATTCAAATATTTTAGGAACTGGTTCTATCTAAAATATTAGAACTACCATTGTTTTTCGGTGCATGATGCATCTAAGTACTACAGGTTTGGAATTTTATGTATATGCATATAAACAAAATAAAAACAAAGCAAATACAACTCATACACATATTTATTTCAAGTATTCCAAATAGCAACTTGATTTTAATTGCAGATTTTCAACTTTTTTTTGTTTTACAGGACTGCTATCAGCAGAAAGATTTTGTCTTAATCATGATTTTACAGATGATTGAGGATCCCAGTCTTCTAGTGGTAGACCCAGCAAATCTATAGTCATTAAATTGTTCTCATTTTCAACAAGTAACCTACTTCTTTTATCTGAATAGATAATATTCGTTTTTGAAAAGCCTCTTTCAGCTTCTGCTGAACTGACAGGTATGGTATTTACAATACTTTTGGCTTTTCTAATACTTGATGATATGGCGTGGTTTTCATCACTCTGTATTTCACTTTCAACAAAGTCTCTAAAATCATTAACATCTAAAATCATTAATTTTATTGGAGAAAATTTACTGAAACATGCAAAGTTTTTCTTCTGCATCCATTCATGGTATAGTGACCTCTTCAGGATTTATTCTAAGAAATAACCAACATGTACTAATCTCTTGTACAGACTCTTTTACACTGTGGCGATCACAATGTCTATCGAACTCTATTTAACATTGTTAGTTTTGGATCTCGTATCAATTTAAACTATTATTTATAACATAGTAACTTACTTTATTAAAGTTGTCTTCAATATTTCGATGTAATATGCAAGCTTGGTTGGGAAGCGGAAGCGATTGCTCTCAATTGCTGACCACGGAAATAATATTTAGTTGTGAAAAGCTGGCCAGATTTTTTAGTCGTTTTGAGAACAAAATGCAAAAAAAATGCACAAATAATTAACTGGACCAATGAGAGACAATTACAAAAAAAAAAAAAAAATACCTTTCAACGCAAAAAAAATTAAAGTAAAATAAATTTAGTTTAGAACAAATATTTTCGAAACAGCTCTTTTATAATTTTTTTAAAAAGTTAAGTGGTTTTTTCATATAAAGTAACATCTTGCAATTGTTTAAAAAGGAAACAAATGTTATTTATTTAACAAAGAGTGTATTATAATATTTATTTATATACTTGTGTCTTATTTCCAGTGCTAGATTAAGGAAGGTTGTGTTTAGAGGGAGATATAGCCCTGGGCCCCGCAATGTTAGGGCCCCATAAAAGTCAAAAAGACCTTTTTGTTTAGTCATTTTTACGCTGTGGCACATAAAAAGGCATCCAAAATAAAAATAGCCCCGACCCTTAAAAGTCTAACAAGTTTCTAATGAAAAAAAAAAGCAAGTTTTATCTAAGGTAAATTATTTTATAAATAAAAAATTTAATTTTTTTAATACCTATTTTATGCTTCGCGTAGTTTGAAAAGTTTAACATATTTAAAACAATTCTTCTTAGTAAGATAAACAAATGAAATAATTAAATCATTGAATTACTACAAAAATTAAATTAACTAAATCAACTAAAAAATTAAAAATACTTTATGACAAGGAAGCGAAACTACTTCACAATATTGCTGATGATATTTAGTGAGTGGGCTTTTTAATTTTAATTAGTATTTAAAACAGAAAAAAGTATAATGAGTTTTTAAGAATGGCAACTTAAGCGAAAATAATTAGAGTTAGTAAACTAATATCCAGAAACTTTTTTTTATATCTAATAACTTGCTATATATATATATATATATATGTGTGTTCTGTCGCGACCTCAGGCACGGTGCTTGTTCATCCGCGAGTTACTTTGAATGGATTGTTTGTGTTTAATAACCAGAAACTTCTTAAATGTTTGTTACATAATTAGTTTTTTTAACTTTAATGATTATTAATAACTTCATTGAAAACGCAATTATTTTTGTAAGTCTTTGTTTACAAATTAAATCATAAAAATTGCTTTAAAAATTTCTAAAACATTTCAACAGAATACTCTAGAACTTTATTTCGCTTAGTCAGCATATTTTTTGTACCAATAGAATCAGTTTGTTTGTTAATTAGGCAGGTTTTTAGTTTTCGCGAATATTCTTTTTATTCTTCCACACCAAGATGTTTTGAGAACATTCAAGATTATTATGTTTCCATGTATGTCCGAAAAACAAAATTTTTTTATTCCGTTCATAAACATAAATTTTCTCAAAATGACTAAAATACCTTACCAGTTTTTCGCAACTAAATATTATTTCCGTGGTCTGTATTCGAGAGCGATCACTCCCGTTTCCCGACCAAGCCTTAATACGGTATAATATCCAATATTTGTAATTTTGTAAGATCATTTGTGCTTTGTCTTCATCAGGGAAGTCATTTTTGTTGTGGAACAACTCCGAGTAATTAAGTATTGCGAGAATGCTATATTTCTGTGTATCGTTCTTGCAAACTGGCTGAATCCCACCGCTGGTTGGACTTTTTTTTCTAGTAATTCCCAACAGTTGGTAGTGGTTGCTTTGAAATTTGATTTTCACAAATAAATTTAAACAGAAAATAGTAGGTCTGATGATTTTGGCAAGATATATTACAGGCTTTTACAGGAAGGCATGCGATTTCACGTCTTTATATGACCACACAAAATATAATATATTTTAACGATTTGACCACATCTTTTAACATATTTTCAAAATTTAAAAATGCGCTACAAAAACGTACCTAAACTTATCTAAAAAAAAAAATGTAAAAAGAAAAAAAATCTTACGGAAAAAGAAAATAAAAAAAATACTTAGTTAAAGGAAAAATACAAAAAAATAAATGTATATATAGTGCAACTAAAACAAAACTCATCAAACTAAAATGCTTTGTCTATTTAATTTACGCATTAAAAAACCATTTCAATCTTTGTTTTCAACATTTTAATATATTTTTTATTTATTAATATGTTTCAAAAGTTAAACATTTTTCTTAAAAAAATAATACATAATTATATATATTAAAAAAAAAAAAATTTATTAATACTTTTTTTAAAATTAATTAGAAGTGTTTTTTTACTTTATTAAAAAGCGTTTCGATAATGTAAAAGCATTTAAGATCAAACTTATTAAGTTGTAACAGCTTTTTAAAACTTTTTTTAACAAAATTTTGTTTATCTTTTGAAATGCATTAACTCTAATTTTTCTTATATTTAAGTTTGTCAAAAAGACTGTCGCTGTTGTAGAATGTCATCATTTATAAAAAAAAAAACAATTTTTAATTTTTAAGTAACATTTATTTTTAAAATGAACACAAACAATTTATATGTTTTAAATTAAAAAAATATATAAAAGTGTAAATTATATTAAAAAAAAAAAAAAACATTTTCAGTAAATTGTTACTTTATTTAAAATCATTTCCCTAATATAAAAACATTTGTTTAGAAGTTTTGATGTAATTTATTTAATTTTTTTTGAATATTTTTCATTTAGCGCTTTTTTAAAACGTTTTTTGAATTAACCGCGGTCAAACCGTCATAGCAAAATGTAATTTGCGTGGTCATATAAAGACGTGAAATCCCACGCTTTCCTGTGAAAGCCTGCACTTAATTAAAGTTTTACTAAATTAATTAATTAAAAAAATAGTATAAAAGTTGTCCTCGATGGACAACACTCTTCTTCACATCCTGTAACTTCAGGGGTTCCTCAAGGTTCAATCCTTGGTCCTATACTCTTTTTAATTTACATTAACGATCTTCCAGATATTCTCACATCTAAGGTGGCATTATTCGCTGACGACACTACCATTTACTCTTGTCATGATAAGAAGCCTACACTCTCTGATTGCTTGGAGGGGGTATCTGAGCTTGAAAAGGATCTCACTTCTGCTACAGCATGGGGCTCACAGTGGCTGGTGAACTTTAATTCAGATAAAACTCAATTTTATTCGGCCAATCGTTATCGTAATAATTTAGATCTTCCTATATTTATGAATGGTAATGTACTAGATGAGTCATCTACCATTCATCTTCTAGGATTAACTCTTACTTCTGATCTTTCTTTTAAACCGTATATCAAATCCATTGCAAAATTAGCATCTGCTAAGGTTGCATCTCTTTATCGAGCTCAACACTTTCTTACTCCAGATTCTATTCTCTATCTCTATAAATCTCAAATCCGTCCCTGTATGGAATACTGTTGCCACATCTGGGGCGGATCTTCTAATGATGCTCTTTCTCTTTTAGACAAGGTGCAAAAATGAATTGTAAACATAGTTGGACCTGCTCTGGCAGCCAATCTCCAACCTTTGTCACATCGTCGTAATGTTGCTTCTCTTTCTCTTTTCTACAAATACTATAATGGGCACTGCTCTAAAGAGCTAGCGTCCCTTGTGCCATCTACTAAAATTCACTCTCGTGTTACTCGCCATTCAATTAAGTCTCATCCTTTTTCTGTGACTGTTCCTAAGTGCTTCAAAAACTCTTATTCTTCTAGTTTTTTTCCTCGAACATCAGTTCTTTGGAATTCGCTTCCTTCATCTTGCTTTCCTGATTCATATAATTTGCAATCTTTTAAGTCATCAGTCAATCGTTATCTTGCTCTACAGATTTAGTCTTTTCTCTTCCAGTAACTTCCAACTCTTATAGTGATTGCTTGCAGCCTTGTTGGAAGTGAAGATGTTAAAAAAAAAAAAAAAAAAAAAAAATTTTTAATTAAGTTAAATTAAAGTTTTACTAAATTAAACTTCTATACTAAATCTTTGGATAATGTGTTTAAAATAATATTTTATTGTTTTAAAGGTTATATTTTTACTTCTTGTTAAAATCTAAAAAAATGTAAATAATTTTATTTCACTTTTTATTCTTCTATTTAATTTAATTTCTGTTTTTAATTTCAACTCATTTTTTTTTAATTATTAAGTTTTTATCAAATAAATTACTAATAAATTAATTTTTTTTTTTTTACTTTAGTATAAATACCAGTTGAACATAGATGGTACAGTTGCAGCATATAGACTTCCTTACCTTCTTGCTGGTGATTCAGTTGTTTTAAAGCAAGATTCAAAATATTATGAACATTTTTATGGAGATCTTATACCTATGAAGCACTATATACCATTTAATAGCGACTTGAGCAATCTGGAAGAAAAAGTGTTGTGGGCAATTCAAAATGATGAAAAGGTTGTTGGCATAAGTGGTTTTCATGTTTTTTTAATTTTTTTATTTAAAAATATAAATAAAAAAATGTAAAAACACTGAAATATACTCTGTATATCTCCATACAATATTCACAATAAGTGTATAGAAAAATATGTATTTCCGTACACTTTTCTATATCACTGTATATGTATGAAACCTTTACATTATATTTCTTATTGTGCATACCTTTATTTATAAGTTCCACTACATACACTAGATATCCACCAAGTACACTGTGCATCCACCATATGCATCTACTATATGCATGTTAGTTCATCTACCATGTACATTGCATCTCATTTGTCACTGCCTCATCATCCTTTTTGAAAATTTTAAAAATTTAACCTTTTAACATTTTAACATAACCTATGATTCTTTTGAAAATTTTAACATAACCTATGATTTCTTTGAAAATGAATTTTAATTCCAGAGAAAAATAAGTGTTTAATTTTTGTTCAATAAATAACTTATTGCAAAATTAACATAAAATTAAGTTAAGCATCTTACAATTTTTCTGTCCAAAATAAATGTGACTAAAGTAATAAACAGTAATTTTGTGTATCAAGTTTTATGTATGTTTTATCAGTAGTTTTTATGTGTTCAAGAATTTTTGTTTTGTTAGGTATTTTTTATCAGTAGTTTTTATGTGTTCAAGAACTTTTTTTTTGTTAGGTATGTTTTATCAGTAGATTTTATTTGTTCAAGAATTTTTGTTTTGTTAGGTATGTTTTATCAGTAGTTTTTATGTGTTCCAGAATTTTTGTTTTGTTAGGTATGTTTTATCAGTAGTTTTTATGTGTTATATCAAGAATTTTTGTTTTGTTAGAAAACAAAAACTGTATGCGATATGTCATAATGAATGCCCTAACTGATGTTTTTCCTAAATTTACAGGTTTCTAGTTATGATGGTGACTTTGAAATGCTTTTTTTTTTTTTTTTTAATTTTAAGTTTGATTATAAATCATTTATTACAGTAATATGATTAATAATTATTAGTAAAATAACAAACAGTACAGTAAAAGTGTGTCTCATACCCTTTAGCTTTACCCAAATTATAAGGTGGTGTAATATATGAGCTTATTTTCGCTGCTTTGGTAAAAATAATAAATTATTTATTTATAATATTACATATATGTATATTATATAAGTGTTGCGAGTCAAAGTGGAATAAGACTCATCATCAATAATTTTCCTTGCAGAATCCGATACAGGTGCTCTCATCTTTTAAGAATTCTTGCTGGTCATCATTTTGTGTTGGTATCTCAGTCCTCCAAATTAGAGTCAGCCATATGCCAACTGAAAGTGTTATTAAAAATAATTTAAGGTCAGCAGTTTATTGTTGACCTTAACTTTTTCTTATTTCAAGGGCTGTTATCTTTTTCATTTTATAGCATTTGATACTTTTCATTTTGTAGCATTTGATAGAGCTGTGCTACAAGTTATTTTAGATGAACATTAAAACTCTTGATAAAGATTTAAATATAATTTTTAATAATAAATTTTATTTTTCAAACAAATAGGCTCAAAAGATTGCTCTGGAAGGTCAGCGTTATGCGCGAGACAATCTTTTGTCAGATAAATTGTACTGTTATACCTATTTGTTGTTAAAGGTATTTTTTTGTTGTTGTTGTTGTTTTATTTCTTTATGAATCTTTAATTGTAATTCTTATAAATTTATTTAATTTATTTAAAAACTTTTTATTTTATTTCATAGTGTTTTTGTATTATAGCAGTACATTGTTATTATGTATTTGCTATATGAAGTCTAATTTCAATTTATTATTGTTTGCAGTAAAATTTAACTTTATTGAGGCTCTTAGATATAAGTGATCTGGTCCTGGATAGATATGGAGTTTTAATAACATTAACTCTAGCTAAAAAGTAATATAAGCAGGGTTTATTAGTTGGGACTAGGATACATAGTGTGTAATATATTTTTATGTATATATTTTCTATTTATTTTTATACTGGGATATAAATCTATATAAAGGTAATAAGTCTATCTCAGTAAGTTAATGATTACACAAAAGCAATAATGTTTGTTCTTTATTTTCTTTCTTTTCTACCTCCAATCATTTTATATTTATTAATTTGATTATATTGTTAATCTATGAAATATATATATATATATATATATATATATATAATATATATATATATATATATATATATATATATATATATTTGTTTTAAAGTAAGTTAAACTTTTGTATTTAATAAATATTTATGGTTACTTATGTGTCCTGTTTTGTTTTATATGTGTATAATCTTCTTAAAATAAATCTGTGTTTATTCTGAACATCTGTTCATTTTTTTTTAAATTACGTATCCACCTTTATATAAAAAGTTTTTTCAAAAGAAATGTTTCATATTTTTCTGTGAGCTTGCATTGCTCAGTCTAGTTCAAGCACCACAATTACCTGTATCAAATAATATAACAAAAAATTATATCTCAAGTTATTTACCATATAATCTCAACTTAAATAAATTTTACAAAATATTTTTAACCTTAATAAATCTTATTATATCATATAACCATAACTTTAATAAGTTTTACCATAATTAACATAAGTGTCATTCCAGCTCAATTTATGCCATCTCAGATTTTGATAGTTTTTGGCATACAAACTTATATTAATGATAAAAAACTTCACTCTTAATTTTAGTGTCTGACTTCTTATGGTTTCAGAGATATCAAATCTCAGTCCCAATCTCTTTTTTAATTATTTTTTTCAGTGACATTAATTTTTTAAGCTAATTACATAACACAATTAGCTTTAACTTATGAAGTACTTGCTTAAGTTTTGAAAATTTGTACCTAACTATTTTTTAGGGAGAGGAACTCAAAAATGATACCTAAAACACTAAAAAAATTAGAGCTTTTCTATGAAAATTCAATTTCAAAATAATGTAACACTTTTTATTGACTATATCTTGAGATAAAAGATATTGTTCTGAAAAATTTTCTCCTTATTCAATTAAGTTTAACTACTTATTACAAAAAAACTGCAGGGGTATTCTTATAAAAATTAAGAAAAATTGTTATTTAATAATGAAAAAAAAAATTATATACATTTTTTTTGTATTTTTTTAAAAAGATTTTAGAATCTCAGGTACAGTTCAATATATAAACTTATATAAACAATATACTAAACTTGTATAAATATACTTAAACTTGTTAGCATTTCACATTAAAGATCTTTACTTTTTACAAATTTAATGAAGGATTTTCTATATACGAGTCTTCAAATTATTTCTTACAAAACTAAAAAGTAATATAAAAATATTAATGATAAAGAAAGATATTCAGTTGGATTAATAAATAAAGAAATTTGTCAAACATCCAATGATATCAAAAATGATGTGAAAATCAAAATATAAAAAATGAATTGAAATCCAATGATATCAAAAAACTTTTGTCTTGATGATGTTGA
Organism: Hydra vulgaris; assembly: GCF_022113875.1. Lineage (NCBI taxonomy): Eukaryota > Metazoa > Cnidaria > Hydrozoa > Anthoathecata > Hydridae > Hydra > Hydra vulgaris. The sequence continues at coordinate 23,429,580 of NC_061156.1, read as the reverse complement.
AAAAGACTTGATAATTAGTCGTTCTGGCATAAAAAGTGATGAAAATGCAGTGGTTTGCTTCCATGATTATGTTTACTTCAAATATTACTTCACAATCCACATAACTTGTTTTGATCCATTTAATTCATACAATTGAAATAGAGGAAAAGGTATTATTACTTAACCATGAAGCTTTTTTTAAACTTTTTTGTAATTATATATACTAGCTGAGATCAGACCCATAAAAATATGGGTCTTTGTAAGTCTATTCCAAACCGAACTTTTCTATACTTTTTTCTTATATATCCTAGCTTTCCGGATCTGTAAAATATGGGTCTTTATTAAACCTACCATTTCTATACATATCTAAAAACTTAACATGTGCACCTTTCCTGCATACATAGAGCTTTTAAAAGACTTATAATTAAGTTTATTTTTCTGCTAAATACATTTCATTGATAGGTCAGTGGTTAAGTGCGCTGTCATCAGTTTTTTTTGGGGTGGGGGAGGTTAAGACCTCAGTGTAATAAACTTCGAAATTTTTCAATCTTGCTTATATATTTAATGCAAAAAATAATAATATAGCAAAAAAGATTTCTAAAATTTAAAATAAAATTTTAAAGTTTTCTTTTCACAAAATAAACCTTTATGCGTCAAGTTTCCTTTTGCATTTATCTTACATTTTTTTATTAATTTTAATTATGTTGCATAAAATTGCATAAAAATGTATAAAACTGGTACAGATATATCATTTCACGGATAAGAGATTGTATTTATTACAATAGTAATAAATAAAGTAGTTTCTGTCTTTATTATAATATATCATATAAAAATATATCCCATATATCTTTAATAGAAGGAGGTTTTTTATAAAATTTAAGTTTGTTTTTCTAGTGTTTTGCCACAAAGTGACATCACATGAGCAAAAAAATTGTGGCTTTAACAATTTTTGAAAAAGCCTCGTTTATCATTTTTAATGGTCTAAGAAGCAGATGATGTAATTTTAGCAATCAGAAATTATCAAGAGAGGGGCAAATCTAATATTCAAGTTTCAAATTTTCCATTTGGATGTCAATATGTTTTGTGTTTTTTCAATCTTGTCAATTTTTTTAAATACAATAACGTACCTACAAAAAATCAAAACAAAGCTTGAGAAAAAAGACTTGTAATTATTAAAGTTTACTTATATTACATACGATCCTGAATAAAATGTTATATAATTGGATTTTATACATTTTATAAACAATATATATAAACAAATAACATACTTCTTTATATATATTGTTTATAAAGGTATGGTTAAGCGCCAAACCTGCCTATACAATAAAGTTTAAAAAAAATTAAAGTTTTATTTTAAAAACGATTTTTATGTTTCTTTGCAAACACCAATATTCTATACATAAAATTAATAAGCTAGTTTAGATGTCTACAAACCTTATTGAATACATATTTCAAAGAGTTTTTAAAATATTTATATATTTTAAAAATTTATAAAAATTATTCGTTTTAAAAACGTTTTACAAAGAGTTTCTCCTAATAATTTTTGCATTTTTCTAGAAATATGTCATAAGCATATTAAGGCATTTTGAAAAACGGCTGCATCTTATATTTATAGTAAAAAAATAAACGTAGCAAAAAAAACTTATAATTGTTAAAAGAAAGTTTTTTTTGCTTCCACAGTAGCACCTTCTAGAGTAGCAGGACTGTCTTACCAAGTTTTTCTTTATTAAGTTTCAGGCAACATTTTTTTCAGACCATTCGCATCTTATAAGGACTAATTACCTGAGCACATTAATAACTTGGGTATCTCAATCATGACACATGCGCAACTAATTTTTTCTTCCAGTGTTTGATGTTTTTTGAAATTTTACCTTTTTTTAAAATCTTTTTGTTTGTCAAAGTTTATAATATTGTTACATAAGCTTGCATATAATCTCTATAAAACTTCAAAAATATTTTCTATTTTAAAATAATCAAAAAAAATTTAAAAAAAAGTTGCCAGTGGTGGGACTCGAACCACAGGTTACTTGTTCAGAAGCTCGGCACGCTATCCACTTGGCCACAGTGGCACAAAATTGAATGAAATTTTTAAAACTATATAATAATTTTTTTAACAGAAACAAATGCTATAGATCAAAATTAAGGAGAGTTTGACGCAATGCAATTTTTAAGTGAAAGTCAAACTGTAACACTTGACAAATGTTTCAGTATGGTTTAATTATACTTAATTTGAAGTTTACATATGTTAGATATTTTCTTACAAAATGTACTGCAATGCTTTCTTGCCACTATCTCGGTTGCAATGGCTATCAAGAGTTCCGTGTCAAACATGCTCGAATGGACACTAACACTACTATTAAGTTCAGCAATAATATATAGAGTTTTTTTTTGCAAAATACTCACTAAAGTTGTAATTATCACTAAGGAGGATGTAAAGAAATTAATTAACAACTTGCTGGGAAATTAAAAAAACTTGGTATTAATGTTATTCCTGGAGAAAAGAAAATGTCCACAATGTATAACTAAATTGATATCATTTAAGGATGATGGACTAGGAGAACCGACTTGCAGCCAGATTTATAAAGATACAGAACATCTTAAATCTTAATTCTTTTTTGGCAGCTATGAACATAATAAATTGAAATCATTACATGTACAAAAAACAATAAAGTCAGGTTATTTAGGTATTCAGGTTATTTTTATTTTGTACTTTTCAAGGACTTTATGTTAAGATCCTAATCAGTTAAGTTGAGATTCCTTAGGTAATTTATTGAAGGAATAAGTTCAACTTATTCCTTCAATAAATTACCTAAGGAAGTTAAATATAAAAAAGAAATTGATATACACGCTTGAATTTCAATCACATATTCTTGTTTAATTTCATAAAAACTCTCATCTCTAATGATGTTTTCATCATCTCATTTATTTGATCAACTCTTTTATATTTTGAAATAATTATATTTTTTCGTAAGAAAAGATTAAATGTATCATTGATGTAATAGTTTGACTCTTACGTCCATGATACAATTAATTTTTTGTTATAAAAGCATGGCAAACAAGCTTAAGATCACATGACCAGATTGGTGGTCATACATGTGGAACATCAATAAAGGAAGTGAAAATAAATTGTCATAAAAATTTTTTTGTTAAATTTTACTTTTGAATTCAATAATTTTTGTTCAGTAATAATAAATAATTTAACTTCTATTTTCTTTTCTGATGTTGATATTCAATTCTATTTAAGTTCGTTCTTCAAATAATCTCTAATTTCATTTTTCATTCACATTAACTAAATAACATTACATAATTGTTAATATATAAAGGATTATCTCCTGGTTTTCTATAAGGTTTAAAAGAGTTCTCAGAAAGGTTAAATGTGATACCTAAAAAATTTACAGTTTTTAAGTTTGGTCTGATAGTGATGTTAAGATTAAAATTGTCTTAAATTTAAATTTTAATAAAAATAATAAAAATAAATTTTTATTAGATTTTTCTTTATTTTTTCCAATTGAGGGCCACTGATATTATAAAAACCGGTATAGACCGGTAGTATATATTCTTTGGCAATAAGATATAGAGGCCAACTAGTTTGCATAATTCGGCTCCATCAAAATTACCTGTGGTGACATCAAAATTAGGGTCTGCCAACTTTTTAATCCACATATTATTTCCTCAAATAAGCAAAGATTTTCTGATTTGGTAAATAATTTTGAGTGATTTGTCAGGAATTTTGGTGAACTGTTTTGCATGGTTTACAGAATCTTGAAGAAGTTGTTTGGAAATTGAAAGGTAAAACTCATCAATATTGTACTGAATGAAACTTTTTTTATTTTTTTCGGGTATGGATTTGAACCATTTTATGGCGTCATTTGTCATTGGTGTACATGGGCAGCAATCCTAACTTTACTATTGATATCATCTAATAAAATTTTACTTACTTTTGCGAGTTCAGGTGTAGCTGGATTTATTAATCGGCACTGTGTATTGTTGGGGATATTATCCTAATGATCTTTTAAGGTAATGAATGTTGTATTTACGCTCTAGCCTATCATCTATGCCTATGTTATTTGCTATGATTTTAGCATCTGTGTTAATGATGTTATATTGTGATATCAGATTTTTTATAGGTTTTACTAATATTTTCAGTATAACGTTTATGATATAAAAGACAAAAATATTACTTGAAGATTTTATTTTTACTATGTCAGTTTGCAATTGTTTTTGAAAATTGTTTGGAATTGTAGAAAATGAAATGTTTTTAATTAGCTTAATTAAATCGTTTTCAAAACTTACTAAATTAGGATGTTGCTGTGGAAATTTTCTCTGCTTGGTTGAGAATTTCCTATATTCTCTAATATTACTCTTTTGTTTATGAAAGTAAGGCCAACTCCACTGAACTTTCAAAATTTATGTGGGATTACGAAAATAAAACTAAAGAACCTATAGTAAAATGGAATATTCTCGACCAAGCAGAGCCATTCAAACCTGGTGGTAAATTTCACAATTTATGCTTGACAGAAAAATACCACATTATTACATCACCATTAAATTTGCTTATTAAACACACCGAGTTTGCGTCAAAATGCCGCCATGAGAATAAATTTCTAATAAAGAACTTTAATGTCATCAAAGCAGACACATATGTGTATATATATATATATATATATATACACACACACACACACACACACACACACACACACACACACACACACACACACACGTATATTGAAAACATCTCAAATAAAATAGAAAACAGTTTTTTTCAAAAAAAATTACTTTATTATAATATCATTTTTTGGATCAAATCAGTTCCTTTAATAAAAAGCCAACTATAAAACCTTATTCAAAGAGCAAAATTATTAACTACACTAAAGATAAAAAATTGAATTTGATTTAAGCAAATTTTATCATAGTCATACCAAATATGTCATGGTTTTCATGATTAAAAGCAGTTCGGTAGATTAATGAAATTAAGTATACTTATTTTCAATGATAGACGCCAATAGGAAGGTAAGCCAAGCTGTCAATCAACACAAAACATTACAACAGTAACATAACTACAGTTACACAGAGCAGTAGCACTTAACATAAGATATTTGCTAACTGCAATCTTTACACAATTGGTTATGCATTATATCATTAATACCTCTTTAAAAGCAATTATAAAGATGCAAAAACTGGGGTCCAAAACATCAATTAGGTTTGTTAAATTAACAAAATTAGATTTATTAAATTTTTTTGTAAAAAATGAGGTATTTAATGGTAAAACAATAATTGTTAATGTTAATTGTTAATGAATAGAGCAATTTCTGGAAGTGATGTCTTCAAATTTTCTTCATTTTTAGATATTTTGTAGAAAATAATGAAATCACTTCCAGATTTTGCTTATATTTCTTAGATAATGGCTCTTAATTATATTTGTAAATAGAACATATATCATTTCTTAAATTAATGAAAAGTTATGTTATTTCGTTAATCCAAATTTTGGAATTTTATATTAAACTTTTAGAACAATATTAGTTTTTATAAAAGTCATGTAATTTATGAGTTTCTTACTTATTTGGTTAAATAATGCAATTTCTAATGTGTAATTTCTTATAACTAATTAATAATAAATTTTTAAGTAATTTTATTAATTACTCAACCTATTTTAATTTTTCAAACTATGAAACAGCATTCTGGAAACTGTTCAAAAACAAAATTGTTCTTTCTTTATAATCATCAATCCCAATTCGATCAGCACTTATAAAGCTTTGACATTTCTCGGTAAACATTTGAGCACTTGCTCATTGATTGACAGTGAATCCATATTAGTGAGTATTAAAATAACTCATTTAACATAATCATCTCATTCAGCATCTCAAAATATCTCAACAACAATTGAGCCATTTTCTCTAATAATACAATGATGTGGTGTTTCAATACATCCTTTAAAAGGATCTTCCCTTTTTGACAGGTGTTGTTTCGCTACCATTTTTTTTCACACCCATGAATTGAGTTAGAAGTTATATTATATGTTTTGTTAACGAATATTGGAACAGATAGTTAGAATAAGCCATGCAGAGTATATTAATTCGTAAGTATAGTTGCTGCTGTGCCAGTCCATACTGTTGTACCAGATATAACATTTTTACTGCTGGTTTCAGCTCTCAAATTGTTATATATAAATGTTTTCACACTATTAACTGGTAGTGTTAAAACAGTTTAGTAATATCAAACAATCAGGTTGATTACATAGGTACTACAAGTACCTATGCCTCAAAACTACAAAGCTATATCATATACTACAAAGCTATATCATAGCCCATGACTTGCAACATAGCTGCTACATAGGCATGTAGTCCGCTATATCCCTTCATATAAAATATAATATTCAATTTTTAAAATAAATTTTAGTATAATATATTACGCTAATTTTAGTAATATAAAATCAAAGGTTGAAAAAGAAAAAATTGATTTTTGTGATATCAAATTAAAAGTTTTGCATGTTGAACAATTTAATTTGAAGTTAGTTTATGTCAAATAAACTACCCAGAAGAATAACTAATAATTATGACTATGTGCATTAAACAGTAACTAAGCACACCAAATTAAACTATTCAAATAAAGCTGATTACACTCTAAAAGTTTTTTTTTTTTTTAAGCCAATTACAATCGTTATAACAATAAATGCATTAAATAGTAACTAGCGCATTAAATTAGATTTATTACAAGTAATTTCAGAAAAGCCTAGTAACTATTTTAAGACCATGTTAAACATGAAACATTAACTGGATGATTAATATTTAGATAAAATGCAAATATTTGCAAACATAATTTCAAACAGAGTACAAAAAAAGTCATTACAAAATTAGCCTTATTTTTTAAGTAAAGTGCTAACAACTCATTTATTTACAAAAGGTCATGCATATTATTAGTATGATTAAATATGCACCTTAAAATATCAGTTTATATGTATATATGTATATATATATATATATATATATATATATATATATATATATATATATATATATATATATATATAAAATATATAATATATATATATATATTATATATATATATATATATATATTATATATATATATATATATATACATATATACATATATACATATATACATATATACATATATACATATATACATATATATATATATATATATATATATATATATATATATATATATATATATATATATATATATATATATATATATATATATATAATATATATATATATATATATATATAGACACACACACACACACACATGCATACATTCATACATGCGTACAGATTTATTATTGAATTATATACATTTAATAATAACAACAACAAATCTTGAGTCTATTATATGCATGCAATTCAATAATAAATCTTGACTATTACAATTAGAAAGTGTTTCCAGTTTTTAGTTTGAAACTTTGATAAACTTTTCTGGTTTATGCTACGAGTAGTAAATAAACCAAATTTGTTTTTGATTAACTTTATGCTTTTTCTTTATTTTGATTGGTCTTTTATCAAATAAAACTCGAGATGAATATCTAGAGTTGGATATATAGATATATTCATCTATGGGAAGATGAACATCTATGGCTGGATATATAGATATATTCATTTATGGGAAGATGAATATCTATGGTTGGATATATAGATATATTCATCTATGGGAAGATGAATATCTATGGTTGGATATATAGATATATTCATCTATGGGTAGATGAATTTCTATGGGAAGATTTTAGTTTTTTTGTTGACAGTTTTAAAGCGTTAGTCTGTATTTAAGTTGTAATGTAGTGTTGTGTTAAACTGTTACAGAAAATTTTGATTAGGAATATGCAAAAAGACAATCAACACCACCAACTGTTCGAAATGGAATGGAAGAAGTAATACAACCTAAGGAAAATTGCTCTTGTGAAAGAAGAAATTCAAAAAAGAAAGCAGGAAATGAAAAGGTTAAATTTTATAAAGTTCCTGTTCTTTCTGTTGTTCCTGTTTTTTAGATTTTTATTTAAAAACATGTCTTATTTTATTTTATTTAAAAACACATTAATTTTTATGAATGTCTTAGCTTAAAACTACTGCATGCATTTCATATTCATAAATTTAATATTTTCTAGCTCTATCATACATGTTTACTCTTTTTAACCTTGCTGTCTTTATTTGTTTTTAAAGTAACAACATATCTCATTTTCTGTGTTTTTCTGCATATTATGCAGTATATAGAATGCAGTGCATATCTTAATTCTTCATGCCTTCATATAAATCTTTAATCCTGAATTATGACTCTTTTTATTTTAGAATGTTATACTTCTATATCTTTTTTACAGTTCAGCATTTTAAATGTTTCTATTTGGTTCTTAGTGTACCAGTATTGCCATCATAAATATTCTAGGAATATTTATGATGGCAATGTTAACACAGTTTCTTAGTGCATGGCATTTCTACAAATATTTATAATGATGATGTTAACAAAGTTTTTAGTGCACTAGATTTCTAGGAAAATTTATGATTGCGGTGTTTACCAAGTTCTTGGTGCACCAGATTTCTAAGAATATTTATGATGGCGGTGTAAACAAATTTATTACTGCACCAGATTTCTAGGAATATTTATAATGGAGGTGTTTTCAAAATGCTAATGCACTATTTCTAAAGATATTTATGATAGCGGTGTTTACAAAGTTCTTAGTACACCAGATTCTTAAAAAAAAAAAGTTATAGCAATGTTAACAAAATTCTTAGTGCACCAGAATTTTAGGAATATTTATAATATTCATAAAATCTCATTTTTCTTTGATCAAAAAATTTTTAACATATTTTATTGAGTCAAGTAACTTACTGCTAGACCACCAATACGGTTTTTGATCCTCTTTCTGCGGCTGATTTGCTAACTGCTGTGGCTGAAAGATTTTATTGTTCATAAGATGGAGGTGGTGAGGCTAGGGCTATTGCTCTCGACATATCTATACCTTTCAACAAAGTTTGGCATGCTGGTCTTCTTAATAAGCTTGCTTCTTATGGTGTATTTGGGAAAGTTTTTTAAGTTGTCAAATCATTTCTTTCTAACCACTTTATTAAGTCATCCTCAAAGACTTCTTCATTTCTAGTAACTTCTGGGGTACCTTAAGGTTCTATCCTTAGTCCTGTTTTGTTTCTTATCTATATTAATGATCTTCCTGACAACCTTACATCTAAAGTGCCTCTATTTGCTGATGACTCAATTTTTCTCCTTTCTTAATAAGTCTTCTCTTTTCAATCGCTTATAACAAGCAGCCTATCTTGAATCTGATCTCACCTTTGTAACAGACTGTGACTTGCAGTAGGTTGTTAATTTTAACTTAAACAAAATAAGTTATTTACTGCAAACAACTATCACTATACTGTTTACATTCCTTTATTGATGAATGGAAACCCTCTTACTGAGTTATATTTTTTATGTCTTATTGGATTTTCGTTCACTACTAAGCTCTCATATTAAACATTTATACAAACACTTGCTAAGATAGCATCTGTTAAGGTTGCTTCTCTTTATTGTGCTTGCCATTTTCTCACTCTCTACTATTCTCTACCTCTACAAATCTCTTATTTTCCCCTGTATGGAATACTGTTGTTATATTTGGGTTGTTATATATATGATAAATGTTGTTATATGATTTGGTTCTTCCAATGATACTCTTTCTCTTTTAGACAAGGTCTAAATCTCCCAAGCTTGAGCTTCTCTTCCATTGTCATAAAGTTGTATCTCTTTCTCTTTTTTACAAATACTAACATGGTTGCTGCTTTTTAAGTCTCTGTCATTTGTCTCCTTACTTTTTAACTCTATTCTTTTTTTTCTAGCAACTCCCAACTTAATAGTGGTTGCTTGCAGCCTTGTTGGGAGTGAATCAAAATAAAAAAAAAATAAAAAAATTGAACACTTTTATTTATTGTTTCTTTAATTTATATTTTATTATATATATTACTATTTTTTTTAATTTACATTTTATTACATTTATTATTATTTTTTTTACATTAATATAAATGTATTTAAATATATTTATTACATAATTACAATTTACATTATTTTTTTATTTAGTTTTTATTTGATGTGTTTTGCAGAGCACTCCGATATAATATTTAATAATATTTAAATAATATCCAAATAAATGTTTTTTTTTAAATTTTGTAAATTTTTAAAAAAACCACAAAACAACTTAAATTTCAAAAAGTAAAAACAAACAACAAAATTTATTAGAATTAATTTGATTGATTTCTTTTGCTTTTTAGTTTTATGAAATCGATTTATTGTCTGTTTTATTAGCGTAATCTATTTTAATTGACTGTCATATTTTTGCTATCAATTTTATTGGCTTGTTCATGTGATTTTTGGCTGTTTTCTACAAGTTTTTCTTTTTCAAAAAGGCATCTACATAAAATGCAAAAGTAATGGTATTAACATAGATAATAATGTCCTGGCTTTTTCAGAGTTACAATTTTTCCAAATTTTAAAAAACATTTCAGTTTATGATTTTATTGCTCTTTAAATTTTACCAACTATTTTTTTATGAACAGGCTAGTTACACTGTAAAATACTTTGCCGTAAATTCAATGAAAAAAGTCAGGCAGCAAAAAGACAGCACTTTCTCTGTACATTTTTTAGTTTTTGTAAGTTCTATTTTCCATACAAATAAGGCAATAGTTTAATCCTTACAAAAAATTTTTTTTTGTAAGGATTAAACACTGTAAAGATAATTTGCTATGATGATTGTTGTAATAAATAATTTATAATGGAAAATAATAAATATGCAATATATTCATATATTATAATTTCTTTTGACCTTTTCCAAAAATTTAGTTTGAAAAAAGTTTTTATACAAAGTTTTAAACTAAAAATCTTTTTTTATATTTAATATATATACAATTAATTAGTATGTAAAATCAACTAGCTACTACCTATTTACAAATATTACAATATATTATCAAAAAAACTTATAATGCCAAATTCAAAAGATGTCTAGACCTGCTAGAGTCTAAGTGTTTTTACAACAGAGCAGATATGCAAAATATTTAACTACTCCAAAATTAGAAAAATTCAGATTTTGATAAATGTTTGATTGAAGACTATTTGACACCAAGATACCACTATAAACATATTTTGCACACACCCTGAAATCCTCTTTTGGCATTATCAGTTTTTTTCTTTTACCTATTTTAGTGTTGAATGTGATCTGGTTGCAATTAATTGTCCATTATGACATAGCAATTATCAACCAACTAAAAATGATTACATTTGAATATGTTTGCTCCTTTATATACAAAAGTAGGCTCAAAAACAAACTCACAAATTTGATATACCTAAACATTAAGAAACATTAAAACATGTTCAGCATTTTTTTTAAACATTAAGAAACATTAAGACATGTGCAGCATTTTTATTAAACATTAAGAAGCATTAAGACATTTTTATCAAATATTAAGTAACATTAAGACAGTATTTTTATTAAATAAATAATAGTAATAAATACAAGGATTATCTTTTCCGGATATTTCCGGAATTCCGGATACTTTTGCACATTTTTTTTTCTTTCTGAATATCCAGATAGTTTTCTGGAAATACAAGTTAATCATATTTTATTTGTCATTTAAATTATAAAATAAGTTTTGTGTTAATTAAAATTACCAAATCAGTTTATTTATTGAGATGTTAATAAAAAAGCATTTATTGTTTTGCCATATATTTCTGCAGTATTTATGTAAATAAATACTGTATTTTATTTTATTTTTAAATAAGTATTTATGTTAATAAATTAAAAAAAAAAACTACATTTCACTACATTTCCTTGTTTACTTAGAAAAATATGATATTTTTTAATAATTTGAATTAAAATTTTTATGAGAAAAAAAATAACTTGACTTGTTGCACTTTTATATTTTGGCATAAAAAGAGCATTTTTCTGAAGTAAATATTTGATTTTAGCTTATAACTTTTCCCAGAAAACCTTTAAAATATCTACCAAACTTTCTAACATGGGAAGAATTGGACCAAAGCATAGATAAAGTTCCATGTAGAAAACTGAAACTAAAGCAATGAACTGGTGGAAAATTGTTTAAAAGTCAAATTTCCTTTGAAAAGTTGCAATAAAAATCACTATTAACATTGGAATTTCCATCCCACAGATAATTTGGTCAAAACAACCAAGTCTAATAATAAACTATATAACTTTTGAAATGTTTCAAACGTTTTAACAATTGTACTGTTAAGTGCACTATTAAGTAGTAAAAAAGTATATCAAATTAAAAAATTGTTGGTTGTAAAAAATCAAGAGAAAATCTCAAAATCAAACAGAAAAGAATGAAGACGATCTGTTATTCTTGTTCTTGTTATAAACTGTTTTAATGAAATAAAAAAGTAATATGAAATAAAGAAAAACAAACATTGAAATAAAAACATACTACAGCAAAATAAGTAAAACAAATTTCTTATTTAAAAAATAAGTAGTTCTTTATTTAAAAAATAAGTAGTTCTTTATTTAAAAAATAAGTAGTTCTTTATTTAAAAAATTGGCAAATCCTTAGTAATCTGGAAGACACCAAGCGCAGATAAACAATGTACAAGGCATGAAGTCAGATAAGTGAAAGTCAAGGTGTTGTTAGTGGTGTCTTGGTGAAATATAGTCTTTAATTAAACATTTGGCTAGCAAATCTGAACTTTTCTAATTTTTGGAGTAGTTACATATCTTGCATACATATTTATTGCATATCTGCTCTGTTATGAAAACACCAGACACTAGCTGGCCTAGATATCTTTTGATTACTGAATGGCTTAAGGGGGCAAAGTTAAACCACACAATTAGAATCAAGTTGGAAGATTTTAAATTTTTTTTGTTTAAAGCATCTCAGATAAGTCAAAAAAATTATGTACAAGGCTTGGAGACCAGGAGTGGTCACAGAGTTTTTTTAAATATTAAAAATAGAATTAAACTTTGATAATAATTTCCTGATTCCATATAGTCACAGGCCTCAAAAAGTCTTAATCCGGCACTAAGTTTGACTGAAGTTTAAGCCCACTCTGACTCTAGAGTAACCTTATTTTTGGAGACGGAGATTTTAAATTAGCTCCAAATATGCTTTTATTACAATTAGTTGGGTTATTTGTATAAATTGTAAAAGCTTGTTAATTAAAAAAATTAATAAATTTTTTAAAAAAAGAAAAACAATAAAAAATAAATAAATTTGTAGAATAAGAGAAATAATACAAAATAAATTTGTAAAATAAAAAAAATAATTAAAAATAAATAAGCAAAATAAGGGAACTTTTTCTGCTCAGAAAGTTATACATAGTGCATTTGTAAAGATATTTAAGAATGTAAAGTTATTTGAGGAATGTGCAGAATATTCACATTAACTCTTATAGTAGCTTATATTGATTTTTAATTCTTTTTAAAAGCTTAACTATTATACAAGCTTAACAATGTAGCAATGTTACGATGTAACGATGTAGCAATGTAAGTTACAGTGTGTCACACTGATTGATTATTACATTAAATTTAAAATAAATTCTTTAGATTTTTGGTAATTCTTTAAGCTTATTTATTATTCACTAGCAAAAGGCAACCCGTAATACGGGTTTTGGTCGGTCTGTTACATAATTAATTTATAGTAGCTGTTTTCCACAATTTAATCTTGCAAAACCTCAACTAATACCCTTTCAGAAAATTGCCTTCAGCTTGAAAAAATTAATCCATCTGTAAAATTAACATAAAAATTATGAGGAGGTAAAATAATTTACCAACTACTACTTAACATTATTTAAGTAATTTACAAATGACACAGGTCATAACAGTGTAAGGCAGAACCATTTTCATCGACCTTCCTAAGTTTAACACAATACGTTTTTAGTTACTGACGCAAAATAATAACGCTTGGTTATACTTTAAATTTACGAAAGTGTCAACTAAATCCTTGCAATAATTTTTATAACACGAACCATTAAGATTAAAATGAAGTTAACTTATATTATACAGGAGTTATCAATTTTTTGTTATCCCCTTGATTAATTGTTCTTTAGAAAAGAAAATTGTTAACTTAAAAATGTTAAATGCACACGTTTAAATAAATTTATAAAAAATAACAAAGTTTATTATAACTACGCAACTGAGTACAAATACCTTTCAAACAAAAAAAAAATTAATTTACGATCAAACATAGGTATAACAAATTTTTTAATACATTAATGCATCATAGGACAAACTAAAATAAAAAGAGATAAGTAGGCATAAAAATTTGTAAACCAAGCTGACCCGACCCGGGTCTTGTTAAGTCTGTTCAACACAGACCATTTGTATATTATTTATTTGGCCTCTTCATTTCATTAAATTTTTAGTAAACGGTAATTTGCCACCATTTACTAAAAATTCCTTTTGTAACTCGAAATTTAATTTTTCTAAATATTTTGGCTCTAATAAAGAGGTTCCTTCCCTCTTTTTGCTTTAATGGTGGCCAGGTGAATAAAATAAAATATTAAAATGTAAAACAATGATCTACTTATATAAGAATGTTTTCTTTCTTTCCTCAAAAGTGTTGCAAATACAGACTAAGCTAACTAATTAGTTAAACACTTAAATAAAACTTAAGTAACTCGATATTAATGCGCAAAACTACAATATTCTCCATATTTTTAAAGGTTTTTAGTTACGACCCCCCATTCAACCCATACGACCCCCCAATCAATTCTCTCTCTACAATTCTCAATACTAATTCTTATTTAAGTCTCATCTAAGAGAGAGAGGAAGTGTTTTAAAAACACCATGTTAGAAAAAGTAAAAAAGTCATGCAATAAATAACAGTAACTGGTTTTATTATGCTACCAATAAACAAAATTATTTTTACCTTAACTAAAAGTTATTTTCCAGCATTTTTTAATTAATTTCCAGCTTCACTCTAACTGTTGACAAATGATTAATATTGTAAATTTCACATCATATTAAATTTACAAAATTAAAACCATGTTTCAACAGTAAGCAAAATAATCAAGTGATGACAAAGACAACTAAAAAAAAAAATGAACAATTATGTTAAGATTACAAAAGTAAAAAAAAAAAAAAAAAAAAAAAAAATCATTTAAAACTGAAATTTTTATTATTTGTTACTATAAATAGTAAAATTCATACTTTGCTTTATTTTAAAGTGTCTAATGTAAAGTCAAATAATAGACATCAACACCGCTTGACACTGAATTCTGCCAAGTAAGTTTTTGGTTCATCAAGCAAAATTTCTTATATTTCAACGACAATTAATTTTATCACGCCTAGATCTATTTCTTTCATATGACAACATTTTCAAGTCACCTATAACCATTTACACTAATAACTTCTTTGAGCCTAATATTATAAATCTGTTATCATTAAATATATATTACCAGTGGTTATGCTACTGTTACAACTGAATAAATGAACGTTTTATATTTTTACAACTAAAAAATATAAAACAAAATTTATTTACATTATTTTAATTTAGCAAAGAATTTAGAACACAGTGCAAAGTTATTTGCATTGTGTTCTAAATTCTTTGCTAAATTAAGAAAGCCTTCAGGCACAATCTTAATGCACAAAAATAATAAATGCAGAATCTTGTATAAAAAATGAAGCAATGTCAGTCTAAAGTAATATATATGTATGTATATATATTCAAATTTTTTCTATTCTTAATTTTTTCTTTGAGATAATATTCATATAGATTCAGAGAAATATAAAATATTCCGATATATAGGCACATTTATGTATATAAACTTACCTGTCAAAAATTACAGTCAGTTTTTCATGTTAAATACATAAAATATATATCTAATATAAAATTAAACAAAAAATTAAACTTACTCAAATCAGTAACAGTTCGACTGTCTAAATATTTTTATTATTAACCCTTCTATTTAAAAAAAAAAAAAAAAAAAAAATGATTTGAAGTAACTAAAAAGCACTTTAGCTCTTTCCAATTGCACTAAAAAATAAAATAAATCTTGCTTGCTAAGTTGCCTAATTCTTAAGAATCTGATAACAAATAAGTAAAAAACCAAGAACAAACAAACATTTATTTACTAAAACTACTCTATTTAAACAAATTAAATTATACAGAGAACAACATTGATACTCCTTGAAAGCTGAAAAACTTTTCATCTCAAATTTGCTTGTAGACCTTGCTTATGAAACCACTTGAATAAGAAAAGCATCAAAAAAGCCTAGAAGCTGGTATATGCTACATTGAACTTTAAATGTTGATTGGTGTAGATATTTTAAAAAAATTCAAAATGATTTGTTCTTCTATAGCAAATAAATACACCATAAATCTGAAGTTAAAAATGTAATGAATAAGTAAATACAAAGAAAAACATCATATGTGAATAAAAATCAATGTACCTGATAGAGATAAGCTGCGGTGATACCTGAGTAGTATCACCACATACACGTATTTATCAAAAAAATTTTAACTTTGATCATAATATAAATGCAAACATATATGCAAACTTTTAACAACTATAAAAGAACATTTATTAGCATCAATTATTTTTAATGTAACAAAGAATGCAGACTACAATGCACGACATTGTTAATAAAAATGAAGTTATGTCAGTCAGTATATATTTATCTAAAGTAGTGAAAAAGAATAAACCATTTAAAAACAAAATTAAAAATTTCTAATGAATATATATTTAGATACCTTAAAATGAAGCATAACACAACACTCTTTTGACAAATTCCAGAGCAAATTTTTAAAATTTTTCTATTCCTTATTATATTATTCCTTATATTGATAAAATACATATTAAATGCCACATTCAACTAATGTAATTAATACCTTTATTAGATCTCTCTTGATTAACTAAAGAATTTAAATTTTAAATAAAATCTAACTAAATTTTAACAAACAAACAACCAAAATAAATCTTCATATTAATAGTACGTTATTAAGTTGATTAATAGATCAAACAATTTAATCTACTCTAATAATCTACTACCTTATTAATAAACTTTAATTTTTTTTCTACGACTAAGTGTAACTATAATATAGATATTTTTAAAGTAAAAAAAAATTTAATATTATAATATATATGATTTTAAAAACCTGAAATTTTAAATCTACCTCGAAGAAAACAGATATATATTGAAAAGTATTTTTATTTCTTTTTAAAAATTTAAAAATGCTTTATAACTTACTTGTTTCGATATTATCACCAACGTCTAAATAGAAAAACAAACATTCAAGTCGACTCATTCTTAAATCTTATAATATATATGATTTAAAAAACCTGAAATTTTAAATCTACCTCGAAGAAAACAGATATATAATAAAAAGTATTTTTTATTTCTTTTTAAAAATTTAAAAATGCATTATAACTTACTTGTTTCATATTATTACCAACGTCTAAATAGAAAAACAAAGATATATGAGTTATATATATGATTTTAAAATATATATGATTTTAAAAAACTGAAACTTTAAATCTACCTCAAAGAAAACAGATATATACTGAAAAGTATTTTTATTTCTTTTTAAAAATTTAAAAATGCTTTTTAACTTACTTGCTTCAATATTGCCATCATCTAAATAGAAAAACAAACAAACATTTAAGTCGACTCATTCTTAAATCTAGTTTAATTTCTTCAATAATAAAAAAAATTTAATCTTTGAGGATTAAATTCATTTACAAAAATCCGTTTAAGTTCGTCTAAACCATTTTAACATTGTAAAGTTAATTTAAAGTTTTAAAAAACTGAAACTTTAATTCTACCTCAAAGAAAACAGATATATATTGAAAAGTATTTTTATTTCTTTTTAAAAATTTAAAAAGGCTTCTAAACTTACTCCCTCCAATATAATTATATAATATATATAGTATATATGATAAATAAACCTCCACAATTTCCTTGGTTTAACAACTCGATTATGATTAATAACAACTCTGTAAACATGAATTTTCTAATAACCTAAATAAATTACAGATAGACAAACATAAACTAACACAATTAAATCCTAAACCAAAATTCATTCATGCAAGACAAATAATTTTATATTTATTGAAGAGCCAGAAACATATTTTTTTTCAAAGAGCAAAAGTATTAACAATATTAAAGACAAATTTTATTTATAACAATATTTTCAATAAAAATTAAATTAAGATAAATTTATAACAAAATGTTGTCATGGCTTTTATCCCAATAACCAAAACTAAGTGAAAGCATGAAACTACCCATAAATATATTTTAACGCTAGACACAATTTAAGAATTAAAGTAATCTATAACACGAAGCTTTAAATTTAAAATTACAATTTAAAAAAGATTACAACAAATTAATTACTTTTAAATTTAAATTTAAAAAAATTTAGATTACCTATAATTTTAAGCTACTAAACATCTACTTAATGTCAACTTAGACATTTTGAACTCGTACAATGAAAGGTTGAAGGGAAATCTGTAAGTAAGCACGCGGTAAAGAAAAGTCTAGAAACTACTTAAAAAGTGTATTTTACAGATACAAAACCGTACCGTAACTATAAAACAATACGCGTAACTATGCGCATTAATAATAATATTCATAGGCTATTCATTATAAGCGGATTTAAATCATTTTTGATGTGTAGCTACAGGGTTTTCCCCTACATGTAGGGGAAAGCCAGCTAGCCCTAGATACTAGGTGTACATCTAAAACTAAAGAAGCTATTTGGTTTTGAGTATCATAAAAGCATTCTTCACATTTTAGTGAAATTATTTTCTACCATCATATTTGATTTACTTTTAATCGTATCTAATTTTTTTGTTTACATTAAACATTCGATTTATTTATGATAAAAGTTTTATTTGTAATATTTGTAAAAAAATAAATTTGTTTTATACTTTTATGATT
The DNA here is from genome assembly GCF_022113875.1 of Hydra vulgaris. NCBI lineage: Eukaryota > Metazoa > Cnidaria > Hydrozoa > Anthoathecata > Hydridae > Hydra > Hydra vulgaris. Next base: position 23,410,717 of record NC_061156.1, on the reverse strand, counting down.
GATTTTAAAAATAGTAATTTAATTTGAGGTATTGAAGGGGTGAATACATTTAAAATTACTCATATAATATATATCATCCCTAAATGAAGTCGGCAGTTTATTGCCAACCTTAAACTGGCATAATGTCAGCAAAAAAAACTTGACACAAAGGTTTTACCATAAAACATAAAAACGAGGTCAGTGATTTTTTGGCTACCTTAAACACTTTTTGGTCAGCATTGCTGAATGCCAACCTTAATTCTGAGGGCTGTTATATATTCTTAGAGTCGGAGGTCACGTGACAAATCGGATTTTTATAGCTACCATTATGGATTAGGGAAAACAAACAGTTAAAGAACCTTAAAAACATGTTTAGCTAATTTGCAAATTTAAACTCATTCAAATTAATTTACAAATGTTAACTCAAAAATTATTTATTTTAAATAAGTTTTATGATTTTCTGTTTTATTTATAAGTTACATAGTACCCTGTAAAAAAATCGTTAATTTTATTTTTTAAGTTTTTATAAAAAAAATTTTCCAGCATTTCAAATAAAATTAAACAAATAAACTACTTTAAACCTAAAACAAAAAAACAAAAAAAATTAGAAATACAAAAAGAAAACATCCTATAAACTACTTTTATTATTCCTGTTTGTATTTTTTTTATTTAAAATTTAAATTTTTCTTAAACTGATAAAAAAATTTATAAACTGATTAAAATGAAAAAGTTTTTAGACATAAAAGTGTAGACATAAGAGATGTAGCAAATGAAATAAAACATAAAAATGTAGCAAATGAAATAAAACATAAAACTTTAATTGTAAAATGTTTTTTAAAAGACTTAATTTTTCTCAAGTATCCAATTATAGCAATTTATTTGTTCACGTCTTTTTAAGGTTTAAAATATGCATCTACAATTAAAACATTAAGCCTACAATGATAAAATTAGAAATGAATTCCATGAAAAAAATATCATGATTAGCTATTGGACAGAATCTTGTTGTTTTTTCTTACTAGCATATCTGTAACTATTTCAAAAATATAACCATAAAGATTTACTTTAAAATCTTAAAACTTTCCAGTAAGTTTTAGTTAATGAATTTGCAGTGGATCTATATAGTTTCACTGTTGATAGAAGTTCAACAGTTACTAAGTGGATCATAAGCGGTAATCGCTATAAGTGGCCAATAAATTTCCAACTTGTCATTTTTTGAGTATTACTTTTATCTATTTGCTGTAATATGTTTCTTGTACTGACTGTAACATTTTGCTCTTGCTAATGAGGTTCTATAAAGATTTCAAAGCATGTTAGTGTAGGAAACTTTGTCTTGAAAACAGGTGTTAATGTTTTATAAATATCAGTTCTGGCTTGCATTTTTATCAGAAACTTTAGTTTAAAATACATAATAATAACCCACTTTCAAATAGCTAATTGCTTATTTTTACTGATGTTACATAAATAAGCAAGCATTTTAAAAGTAGGTTTTATTTTAATTTTATCAAAGTCAACAATATTTGATCATTTAAGGCTACCTTGTAACAATAATTTTTTTATTGTCACTTAAATAATCCATCATTACTAACAAATTTTAACTCTGTTAGTATTTTTCAAGATTTTTTTTTCAGCATCTAAATTGTAAATGGAGCACATATGTTCGCGTCTCCAAATACTAACTTAAGTTTTTCACATATTACTCTTAAACTATCCATTTCCTTACAAAAGCTTTCTCTTTCTAACAATGTAACTGGAGTTAATGATGATATCAATGATTGTGCAGCTTAGTGTAATGTTGTTTCGAGGAGTTAACGAGCCTTAGAAGAAAAATCTGTTGGTTCACCTTCTTACTCATCTATTGCTTTGAAATCATTTTATAAGATCAATCATTATTGTTAAAGCTAAAAATTATTAGGTAAAAAAATTATCATTTGATGCAATTTTAATATTAATTCTTGTGATATATTGGTTTTAATTTATAAAAAAATACGATAGTCATTGGATAGCCATCGAGTTTTTTTAAGGAATTAAAAAAATATAAAAAAGAGTGTAAAAGTTGAAATAAAAAATAAAAAGCATATTTCAAAATAATATTTACTATAATCTAAATAAATTAAAATTATCAAGGAATCGCTAATTTTATTAAATTTAACATAAAATCCTTGTATTTAAACGATTTTAATATAATTACAACTTTAATTTAGTGAAGCAAATAAAAGGTTATTAAACACAGTATCATAATAATATATTATTACGATATACTGTTATATGACTGTTATATATTGTTATTATTATTAATAGCAATATATAATAGTTCATATATTTTTTATATAAATTTTATGCAGATTTTATCGTTGTTTTCTTTATTTTTTTATTTAATGACCAAAAAACTATAAAGTATGTGTAGTGAAAAAATATACACTTAACAATCATTAAACTATGTTGTATAACTGTGGAGTGTATTAGAGTTTAAATGTCTAGTGTGTAGAGGAAAAAATATAAAATTTACAATCATTAAACTATGTTGTATAAACCTAACTTTATTATTTATTTTATATCTTTCAAAAAGTTAAAAGATGATGTTTGTTTTTTAAATTTGTTTTTGTCCATATTACTTTATTTACCTAAAATTATTATTATTACTTTAATAATATTCTTAAAAAAATTCGTTATTTATTCTTTTGATAAATTACTGAAACTAAAACCCACCAGACAAATATTGTCGTGAACAGACATAATGATACTTTATTTAGGTAGACTATAATTTTAATTTGATAACTAGTAGTTATTAAATCAAAATTATCACAATGTATCATTATTTCTGTATAATAATAATGATAATAATAATAATAATAATAATAATAATAATAATAATTCACAGAGTTAAGATTTTACATACTTCCACATGAAGATATTCGATGGAGTAGTAAAACTACTTTATTTTTGTCAACATGCGCATAATTTATCACCTTTCACTATACTTTCCTTCTAATATCTTCATATGGAAGTATGTAAAATCTTAACTCTGTGAATTCTTATTACTTGAAACAAGAAAATACACAGCAACTTCGAAGATTATTTATGTGTATATATGTTCCTGACTCGATAAAATTATTCGTTTTCCCTAACCCATAATGTAGATTTATTTCCCGATATTTGCGACGTAGCTCCGAACCGAAAGATATACATATAAATATTTATATATGAATATATATATATGAATATTTATATATATATATATATATATATATATATATATATATATATATATATATATATATATATATATATATATATATATATATATATATATATATATATATATATATATATATATATATATATGTATATATATATATATATATATATATATATATATATATATATATATATATATATATATATATATATCAGGGGCAGATCTTGCATTTTAAATGGGTGATGCTAAATTTTTTTATCGACACCCACCCCTAACCTCTCTAGGGTTTAAGTATAGTTAATTTAAAATGTGGAGGAACAGAAAAGACATAGCAAAGGTGGGGTGGACATGCCCCGGACGGCTTTTTTTTAAGAGTGGCGCCGCAGTTTATGTCATTGAATAATATCTAAATTTTGTATTTCTTTTGGAGTATCCATTTTTAGAAGAAATTTTTACAAATGTTGTCTTGGCTATTTTGTTCATAAATTAGACATGTAATTTTAAGCCTAATTTACTTAACAAAGTGCGCCAACGAGAAAGCCATAGGACTTTGCACTTTATCTGTATACTGTCATTTTGCCTAAGGTTAGCCCTCCATTTCTGGATTCTTTACTTTTTTTGATAGGTACATAATGTAAAGTAATATTAGGTTATTTATTAATGTTAAGTAATATTAGGTTAATTAACTAGTATTATAATAATAAAGGTTAGTCCTCCATTTCTGGATTTCATCCTTTTATTAATAACAGTTTATGTAAAGTATTACTAATCTTGCCTAAGGTTAGCCCTCTATTTCTGGATTCTTTCTTTTTCTTGATAGGAATTTTGTTTTTTAATTTTTAACTTTTTTTTTTTTTAATAATAATTTTTGTTATATTTTTTAATGGAAGTTCAATATAAATGTAAGCTATTAGTCTCTCTCTCTCTCTATCTGTGTGTGTGTGTCTATATATATATATATATATATATATATATATATATATATATATATATATATATATATATATATATATATATATACATGTGTGTCTATCTATCTATCTATATATATATATATATATATAGAGAGAGAGAGAGAGAGAGAGAGAGAGAGAGAGAGAGAAAGAATGAATGAAAGAAAGAAAGAAAGAAAGAAAGAAAGAAAGAAAGAAAGAAAGAGAAAGAAAGAGAGAGAGAGAGATTAATTAGAAATATGAAAAAAGTAAAATAAAAGGTAGTACACTACTAAATAAAAGCCAAGTCTAAACTTTTTTCACCTGACTTTGAAAAAATGTCAATGATTCTTTCAGCATCTAGTAAAATTTATTTGTGTATGGACATTAATGCTAAAGAGTTAAAGCGAAACTCAATCATATTATTTCTGGAGTATGTTTTTAGCCTATGTATAACTGAAATACTTTTTTCATATTTACAAGTTGTTATTGGAGTTGTTCCTAATATTCTAAACGCTGTCCTTATATTTGGAAAACCTCTCATGTCAAGCACCAGGAACAGTTGAAGGAATATTTGACTGGTTTTTCCAAAATAATTCCCATAAATCTAACTCAGCATGAATTGAAGTAAAATGAGGCTAGTCAGATAGATAGAAATTTAAAAACTCATAAAAATCAGATTTCCATGGTTTTTTAAATTGTATTTTGGACAGTACAGTTGAAGGAACTGCTGCTAGACCTTTATAAATAAACATCCCATTTTCTGGAAACCTATTATCTAGCTCATTAATAAGATGTTCAATTAATGGAGAAGTAATTCTTTGTTTAAAGCAGTCACAAACTTTATTTGTTGGATAATTATCCAACCTGAACATTACACAATCTAGGTCTCACTTCTTGGATATCAAGAGTTTTGGCCAAACTAAGAACGTAGTGTACCATTCAGTGTGATATATATCAATTTTATTTTTAATTTCTAACAACAGATTTTTTAGATTAGTTATTTCAAAATACTGCTGGGATATGTCAAAAGATTTAGTTTGAAGAGTTACAGTAATTGCATTAAAAAAATCAATTAACTGTTTTGTTATAACTAAACTTACAATAAAAGAAAATTATTATTTTTTATTATTATAAGAAAATTTTTATTTTTTATAATTAATTTTTCCTGATTTGGACTTAAATATTTTTTGAGACAGTTACTACGTTTAGAAGATAAGTTAAAAAAATAAATAGTTTCTTTTACTTGACCAAGAAGATTTTTTTCTTTTTGAACTTGGCATGCAGCTGTTACTACTAAACTAAGTCTTTGGTTTGCACAATGAACAAAAATAGCTTTATGATGAACTTTTATTCGAGAAGTAACTCCTTTATATTCACCTGCCATACTACCCGCACCGTCATACCCTTTGCCTCTACAGTTTTGAATATCAAGTCTAAACTCTTGAAGTGCATTAAGTACATTTAGAGATAGATTAAGACCAGATTTACCAGTCTTACAATCAATAAATTTTATGAAATCCTCGCAAATCTCATTATTTGAATTTACATATCTTAAACCAAGTGACATTTGTTCAGTATTTGAACAATGAACTGCTTCATCACAAAGAATTTAAAAAATTGAATGCATGACATCTTTTTTTAAAACTTCCTCAATTACTTTCCTACAAGAATCAATAAGTTGGTTTTGGGTAGTTTTTGATATATAGGTTGTATTTTTTGGACTTGAAGAAAGATGATTAGCTAATATTTGATCACTAGCATCAATACAAAAATTTAAAAGCTCTATGAAGTTACCAACTCCACCCTTTTGCGTTGAAGATTCCTAAATATCAGGATGATATCTGTTATCATCACGATGTCCACGAAATGCTACATCATTTCTACCCAGATATATTGTTTTAATATTATTGTTTTAATTATTGGAACTAATTTTTTCGGTTATCAGAAAAGTGTTTCAAACGAGAATTATTTAAATCAACCTTAATAACATTACATAACATTAGAGTTGCAACGTGGTAACATAATAATATTAGAGTTGCAACGTGAAAGCAATACATTAAATAAAAGCATAGACTTTTCATTTAAAAAATAACTTTCCTCGTATTTTCCATAATCACGAACAGCATTACCCCACTCTTGATGAGGCTTGAAAACTAAATTTAATATTCCAGGCTTATGGAATACTAGCACCTAGCAAAGTACAAGGAAGACAGTAAGCTCCATCTTATTTGCTAGAATAAGCTAACCAAGAAAACTGGCTGAGCCATTCAAATTTAAATAATCTTTTTGTATTAAAAGATATTGGAAAAACAAATTAGGACGAGTTACTTTGTTTACCATATCTAACAAAATTAGGACGAATTACTTTGTTTACCATATCTAAATTGCATCATCTTTGCCAGCGGTTAAAAGTTGACCACAAACAAGGTACGTTGAAACCTCATATAAAAAATTTGGGTCTTTATATAAAGGAATATTAACCGAGTTGGAATCTAATGACACAAATATTTTTGAATCTACAGAAGTTTCAAAAGGCAACTCTATAAAAGCTTTGTCTTTTTTAAAGTTAATTTTAGATTGAATTTTTAAATGTTTTACAGAATTAACTTGTTTTTTATTTGTTTTTAGAACTAATAAAGTGTAAAGGATAAGCAGCAGCATTTTTTAAAGCCAAATTCACAAGAAACTAGTTTGGACTTTTTAATAATTGGTACAAAATGGTTCGGTGGCCAGTGATTATTATTTTGCATTACTGACATAATATCAGTATTACACCATACCATATTTAAAATAATTTGATTTTGATTTTAATTGAACGAAATGAAAAAATAATTGTATTAAAAAGTTTTTTGAATTTTTCTAAGCCAAAATCACGATAAATTGATCTAATAGGAATATTTAAAACTGTTGACAAACCAATTAGACAGAAAAATGAAGAAAACTTGTTAACTTGACAGTTGATCAATGCTTCCATTTTAAAAATTTCAGAAGCTGATTCACTGTTAATTAATTCAAATTGATCTGAACATTCAAAAGAAACACAGGCTACTAGCACACTGTAAAGATTAGAAAAATGATTGTTTTCAACCTGTTAACGAAAAGGGAGTACCTTGCATAGTAGGAAGCTTTTTCAAACAATTCAATCGAAGTTAGAAGCCTCAATTCATTAACTGTCTTCGGAGACGAATTGCTTGAAAGAGAAGCTGAACTGTAGAGCAATTTCCATCTTCAGATGACCTTAAATAAAAAGCTTAGTTTAGATTATTTTCTAGCTGGAAATATGAAATATCACTAACTTTAATAATAGGGTTTTAGATTAAACCAACATAATCTTAACTATCTTCTTGCTTTGGGATAAAATGATCCATTTTAGTATTTTCAGAAGACTGACTGTGGCTAAACTGGACTCTAGTTATTTAAAACTTTCAATTCTTCAGTCAACTGATTTTTATATTGGCAAATATTTGGCAAATGTCTAGCCTTAATTGCATTTGAGACTAAAAAATTCATTTTTTTTAAACTTTAATTTACTAGCAAAGTCCAACGGCGAAAATTACGAGCAAAGAACGTATGGGTGGCATATCAGAATTTTGTAAATTTTAAACGATTTGGAGCAACTGATGCAATTGTTCTGAACTTTCTACAAATTTGATTGGTTATAAAAAACATTCCTTATCTTTTATGAAACATTCTTATAATTTTTTTACGGAAGGTTTGTAGCAACTGTTGCAATTGTTATTTTATTAAATAGTGATTGGTTTAAACTGTTTTTTAACCAATTATTAATGATTTAGAGTACAGTTGCTTCATTTGCTAGAAAGTGATCGGAAAAATTTGAAAATATGATTGGTTAAAGCGTTAGTTTTTTTTTAATCAATCACATTTGTATTTAGCAATGATATATTATATAATTAAATGTTTAACTTGCGAGATGTTATTGCACAAAAAAAAAAGCCGCTTATTTTGGTTTATAACAATAGTCCGCCATTTGTAAAAAGGGCAAAAGCTGAAGCCGAAATGTGGAATAAAAGTTAAAAATGCGAGTCAAAAGTTCCCAATCAATTAAAGATAATTCAAAAACAAATTTTTTTAATTATAAAATACTTTAAACAATTTTAATTCATAAAAATGTTTCAAAAGCGTCTGTCGTTTTACTTTATTATTCAAAACTTTAATCCAAAATAAATTAATGATTCAAAATTACTATTTTACAAGTATTATTTTTTCGCTCAACACTTATACGTAAAAAGTATTTAAATTTAAAATCTATTTAAATCATTTATGAAAAGAAAAGTTAAAAATATTTGTTTACAAATTTAATCCGCCATTTGTAAAAAGGGCAAAAAGCGGCTTCACTTTTCGGATCGAAGTTAGAAATCTAGTTATATAATATATCATTTGTATTTAATTAAGAACAATTGCATCATTTTCTCCAAAACACAAGAATTTTGTCTAAGTAACGAATAAGCAACTATAGAGATCAAATAAAATCGAGTTTAGATATTTTTTTTTCGAGTTTAAAACAAGTTTTTTATTTTTTGTGAATATCATATTCTAGTTTCTGTTTCAACTTTTTATTATGAAAAAAAGAGATGCACGCGCATAAGTGGCGACACCCTTGGATATATATATATATATATATATATATATATATATATATATATATATATATATATATATATATATATATATATATATATATATATATATATATATATATATATATATATAGGGTGTCCCAACCGCCCCTTATATTCTAAAAATCTTCTGTTCATATTCTTAAAACTTTCTATTGGTTCTCACAAGCAACTCTGTTAAATTTTTTCAAAATTTTTTTTGATTTAGGTGGAGCACAAGACCCTTGAACACTTACCGGGTCCCTAATAATATTAAAAAAATTTTTTCTCAAAAGTATGTCATGTTGGGTCTCAATAGAAGCAAAATTATATAAAAAATTTTTAAATAACAATCATTTTATAAAAAAATTTTTATTTTAGAGTTTTTTTTGCAGAAAAATGACCTTTTTTAACCTAAAAATAAAAAAAGTGTATTTTTCTGATAATTGTTCCAAAAAAAAAAAATTGAATAATACCACCGACACCCAAAATCTACAAATCTTATGCGAGCTGTTTCAACAAACCATAAGTAGATCGTTTTTTTTTTTTATATGTTAATAGAGTTTACTTTTTTTTTCATATTTCAAAAGGTCGATCTTCGGCATCAAGAATATATAATGATGATGAAACTGGTGTTTCATGCTTTACAAAATAGACGGCAAAATTAACATCTGGAGAACGATCCAGAAATATAACAATCTTTTTCAATGATATTGTGTACTTCTATTCTTTATATTTCCTTAAAAAATTGATAAAAGTAGACATCTGATGATTGAGGGACCCCCTGATAGTATTGCAGTTCCATCCAGTATCGCGATGAAATGATGGGCATGCATCAAATCAATAATTATCGGTTATTGAATATGCTAAAAACCAACACATTCATATGCTTAGTATCCCTCCACACACCACCTACAAGTTACAACGACTAGATTTTTCATGAAACCCTTTAAGACTGAATTTAGTGAAGCATCAACAAAATGGATGAGGATATATCCTGGAGACAAAATTTTAGATTATGATATTGCTGGTCTGCGTTTTCGAAATTTACACACTATGAATAGCTCAAAGTGGATTTATATCCAGCTACTAAATCTGCAATTACTCTCGGGGGGTTAATAAAAAAGGGGGGGGGATTTTTTATAATACAATATAAATATTTTTTATAAAAAATTTCATTTTATAAATCCGAAATAATATTTTTTTTCAAAACACGCTTAAAACTATTTAATTTTAGCGTGGCTTGCGGTTAAACTGCGTATTTTCGAACTGTTGTTTTATCATAATTTCAATAGGATTTAATATGCTGATATTTTGTTTAGAAATTAATCAAAAGCTCCTTTACGACAAATCAAGATTTACTGGGTCAGCGATTTTTAAGCCTGTTTACACTGAAAGTTTTTGTTTTTGTCAGTGACTGAAAAAATTGTTTTTAAATTTTTAAGGCCGATTTACACTGAATTTTTTTTTTTAGTTTTGAGATATAAATTTTTTGCTGACAACAAGTAAAAATTAATAAACGGGGGTCTTAATAAGCTTGGGGTGGGTGGGAAAGTTTGCCCCCCCCCCCCCCCACACACACACACACACCATTTTTCATTAAGGGCTCGAGAGTACTGATGTTTTATGTTTTTATCTCCGACTCCTGCAATTTCTCAAAAAAAATTCTACTTATTTTAAGCAACTCATTGTTGAGAATGAAATGCTTCCTAAACTTAATTAATATAAGAAATAAACCTGCACAATACATTAAAAAAGAAGTAAAAAATATGCTAATTGTTTGAAAGTCCAAATAACAAAAATCAACGTAAACTATGTAAATAAAATTTTAATAATGAAGACTGGATTCAGTGCTTTACATAAAGATTAGGCGCAACTCTACACAAAAGTATGTGTAGAGTTCCTACTTCTGACTATTATGGTTGCGACGTATGGTGTTGAAAAAAAATTACCCAAAGTGCCAAGTGTTTATCTTTGAAATTTCTTTTTTTGAAGGTTTTGATTTACTTGTGGGTATTTTTTTATCAAGGATCGCTAACTTTTGTAAGTTAGCGAAAAGCTATCGATATTAGAAAAGATAAAGACAGCGATTTGGCTACGAGGAAAGCTAGCTTAACAAGCCAAAGACCCACCGGCTATTGTAGCTAGCGTCATATCGTAATAAAATCGTTGTCTAAGAAATTTTAATATGTAGCTATCAACCAGCTATAGATTTGTAGATATTTTGTAGCTAGCTACAAAGCTACAAAATGGAGCTAGCCACACATTACAATAAAATCGCAATGTTTAAAGTTCAATTATTCTCATAATTATAATAGAATTAATACTAAAAATCGAATTTTTAAAGATGTTAATGACATTAGAAAAAAGTAAAATAATAAAAGAAAAATCGCTATAAAGCTAGCTAGTCGCTCTCTAGTCACTAGCTCTTCCCACTTGGAAAGTGTTTTAAATGTGTTTTGAATGAAGTAAATTAATTCTAAATTATGTCGTTTTTAAAATTCTTGTTTCAATCCCAGTGAATAGACTTGTGGCAATTTTTTTTTAATGTATCACAAACTTTAAAAAAAACTAGTCGCACAAAAAAAATAACAATATATTAAACAATAGTCACAAAAATTGTTTAGAAATTCTTCTTCTGATTATAACTAGAATGTGTGGTAAAACGATAGTTAAATAATCCATTAAGTATGTGCCTAATGATCTAAAATGAAGTAAACTCCTGTTTAAAATATATGTCCGAGGCTACCCTCTAATTTTTTTAGATGTCTGTTTTCTAATATTTTTTTCTTTTATGCTTTGTGTTTTATTAAAGTGCACTATTTATACCATTAATAACTAAGTCATTTAAAACTTTTCGTTATTGTTTGAGCAGTATACTACTTATTTCTTAAGTGTCCGTGGCTGTCCGACTTTATCTTTTTAATAAAATTGTTTTTGAGTAATATTTAAATGAATTTTTTTAATTTTTTAGGAACGTACAGAACTATGAAAATATTCAAGAAACGTCCTCTAATATCTTCGTACTCTCTTCTTTGTGTATTTTTATTTAAATGAACATTTATCGTTTAATAGTTAAAATCGAGAAAAAAAAACATCAAATCGCAGCTTTGTTTGTAATACAATCAAGAAAATCGATCATGCATGGCTTTAATTGTAATAAAATTGATAAAATTATCGTTACGCAGTTTTGTTGGTAATGAAGTAAGAAAAATCAACCGAGTACAACTTTCTTGTTAAAAATGTCTATCAAACGTGAATTGACGCCAATGCGATTAGCAACTTATTTTCATTACACTATTTATTTCATTAAACTATTATTTGACTTTTCGCAGTTCATACTTTTCACAATTAATTTTTTATATCGCGAATTAAAATCGTTGTAAATAATTTGACTACTATAAAAAAATATTTGCAAACATTTCATATACTATATAACTAGATGGACGTCTATGGGTATAAATGTTTCATATTCAGTAGGGTTGTCATACTATTTCCTTTTTTTTTTTTTGTTTATGCGACACAATGATCGCAAAAAGTGACCAACGGAGCCGTCCAGTTTCGTAGACCTGGGAGATGTAGTAATAAAAACAGTTAGTAGATGGTGTTGTTGAATAAAAAATAAAAATCATAAGAAAATATAAAATTAGTGGTAAGACTTTTGTGAAGGTAAAAAACGAAGTTAAATGCTCGGGGGGCAAAGTAAGAAACAACCAACTCTCTAGTCACTCTGTGCATAGATCATATGTAACAAAAAACAAATATTTGATATACTGATTTTAGAGACTGTTGATGTCTAGAGGTGTAATGGTGTAGTGCATTAGTGCGTACAGCAAATTTCAATTGATCGAATGCACACATTAGTCACCGTAGGCCACAAGCCATCACTCTTAGCCAAATGAGCTACTGCCCCGTGCTGGTATGGAATGATGTGCTGTGGAGTGAGATTTTAGATCCGAGCACATAGACAGCGATCGCTGATCCGACATTGTGTAGCTTCCAACTGAACGTGTGCGTTAGTGTAAGCGTAGTCGTTAGGTTTTTGACCACCGTAACCACATCCAGCGGGATAGCCTAATGTCCGTTTTGTCGTTGTGGTGTACATTGGAAAAAGTCGGGGCTCACCAGCCACAAAGAATAAATTTTTTTGTTTATGCGACACAAAGATCGCAAAAAGTGACCATAGGAGCCGTCCAGTTACGTAGACCTGGGTGAAAATTAAAACAGATTGTAGATGATATTATTTAGGCAAAAAAACATAAATTAATGTAAAGACTATTTAGTAGGAGGATTAAAGGTTAGCGACTCAGGAAGAGAAGAACCATAACTCACACTCTAGTAATTATTAGCAAATGATAAAACAATAATCTATGAGTAAACAAGTCAATATAAATCCGCTAGTTTATTAATGGTATCCATTACTAAAATAATCGCACTATACAAAAATAATAAAATAAGTAGATAACAAAATAGTAAGTAAAATGATAATAAATGAAAGTTGGAGCAATATATAAAGTAAAAGTCAAATAATTGTGGTACTATATATGGTCTAAACTCTAGATAATAAATTGAAAACTGATAATCACCTGAGTAACACAAAAATATATAAATGTCCTTAATGTAACAAATTTATAATAAAAAACTCACAAAGCGTTAAACTTCATGGTGTGAGAGGTAAAAAAATGTTCGTGCCAAAATATCCAATTAGAATTAAGTAGTGGATGAATGGTGATCCTCCTCGTCAGGAATGCACTGCGATCACCAATTTTTCAAGTTGATTTTTTAAGTTGAAAAGATATTGACTTCGACAAAGTTATTATTTTAATTAAATAGTCAAAATTATTTAAATAAATCATATAAAACGAAACTTTGCTGTCAAATTTTTAACATTTAAACTTTCCTAAATAATTTTTTAAAATTTGCTACCAAATATTGTTTCACTGATTAGTGAAGCAATATTTGGTAGCAGGCTTTTTCGCATCAAGCATAATTAACACCTGTTCCATAAAATTTGAGACTAACTTGAATTAGCAATATTTAATTAGTAAGCTTGATAAAATAATTAGTATTTGGTATCAAATGAAAGCTCTATCTTTCCTCTTTAATCAGCATATAAATTCTCTGATCATTTCTTGTTTAGGTAACAATTTAAAATGCCAAATCAACCAGCCCTAAAAAATCTTGTGTATAATTTTTATAAAAAAAAAATATTAAGATGGAAAACACGTTGTTTGGAACCATTTCAAGATGGAGGGCTACTCAAAAGCTACAATTTATAGATATATGAACAGTTACGATCAAAATAAACCATTGAGTCGCAAAGCTGGAAGTGGAAGAAGGATTACTCTTAATCCACAAAACAACTGCATCAAATTAAGGAAAATGTTTAACAATCGAAGAGGTGTGTCACTTTCAAAGGCTTTTAGAAGACTTGGTTGTAGCAAAAGCACCATTGGACGAATCTTAAAATACTTTAAAAAGTCTATTCTTTGTTATAAAAGAAAATAAAGACTAAGCAGAACTCCTGAACAGAAGCTTTGGGGTCGCCGAAAATGTGGTCAACTTTATTCAAAATATCGCAACCATGAGTTTATTATTGACAATGAGTCATACTTTACTTTGTCGAATAGCACACTAGCTGGTAATAACACATACTATTCAAATGATCAAGATTGACACCTGACATTGTTAAGTATTATGATGTTGCAAAATTTAAAAAAAAAATACTTGTATGGATGGCAATCTTCCTTCGAGGAGTCACATCTATTTACATTGTTCCTTCTGGCCAAGCGGTAAACCAAGAGATCTATTTAAAAGAGTGTTTACAAAAGCGCTTTCAACCTTTTTTTAATAAATATTATCAAGACACCAAATATATCTTTTGGCCCGATTTAGCAACACCTCACTATGCTAATTCGGTAACAAAATGTTTAAAAACCCAAAAGATACCATTTGTTCAAAAAAAAAGACACTCCAGCAAACTTACCAGAAGCTCGTGCTATAGAGGATTTTTGGAAAATGCTTAAGCAAGGTGTGTACAAGAATGGATGGTCTGCAGATAATATATCAAACCTTAAGCGTCGGATTCGTTATGTGGAATAGGTCAAGTTTACTGTGCCAGTTGACTTGACCTAAATGCTGTACAAAAGCTGGTACAAGGTACCAATACCAGATCAAATTCGAAGATATTGAGTCTTGTGATAATTTTTTTTCTATTTTCCTATTCTGCATTAATTCTAAGAAAATACCAAAAAAAAAAAAAATTTATCGTATTTAATTAAGTTTTTAATTAAGTTTAAAGCCAGTCTCAAATTTTATGGCACACGTGTTACTTATTTGCTAATATATACATTCCAATACAGCTAAATAAAAACAAAAAATTTTATTCAAGCTTTTGAGTACTTTAAAGTGCATAAATCAAACAGGATTTAACTAAAAAAAAAAAAAGAAAGCACAGCATATCAAAAAAAAAGATACAGAATTCTAATTCATAATTTACCTTGACTTTAAGTTTCAGCAATGATTTTGTATCTGTTATGTTAAATCGCGAGGTTAGAACTATTTTGTTTTATCTCCATGTTTTTCCGAACCGAGAAAATCAAGTTCCAAGTTTTAAATGGATTTGCAGACCAAATAACATAAAAAACGCAAACAAAACCGATTTATATTAATTTTCTTTACAGGCTACCAAAATTTTAAAGAAATTGTATTAAAATATTTAAAGTGAAGGTCTCTGAATTACAACACCTTGATTTGGAGATAGAACAATGTAATGCACAATTATTTTATAAAATACAATGTTATTTTGTTCTATTTCCATTTTCTGTTAAAAAATATAATACAAACTAATACTTTCTATATATATTGCGGGAAGATGATTTTATATTTTGGCAATTAAAGTACTGTAATATTTATTTTATTAGAAAAAAATCTTATTTTACAATAGTGAACATAATATAAACACGCTATTTTGTCTAAAATTCAATTCAACAGAGAAGATAAGTAATATATTATCAAAAGTATGTACCAAGATCTTCACATCGAAATAAAACTTTAGTTATAAGTTCTAAAAGCATAACATCTAAAATACATTGCACAATAAAAAGATATCTTAAAGAATAATTAGTTAACTAGTACCTCTAGTATTTTTATTGGACTACCATTAAAAATATAACATTTCAGAAAGAAGTCCATTTAACAACATAACATGTAAAACATATATATTTTGACAATAAAATAAATTATTTTAATATACTCTTATAAAATGCAATATTTACAGCAGGTATATACTTGAACAGATTTTGAAGGACATTGGATTTATTATTTGAAATTTGAGCACCCTGATTCAAGTCAGAAAACATTAGTACCTCTGCAGATCGCAGATTGTTAATTCATGCTCTTGAGCAAACATTATTACATGATTTTCTGTAGTATATATGATCTGAATGCTAAATGCTTTATCTAGCTATAGGAAACAAGGTTAAAATTAAAAAAGCCTCCAATTTCTTCATTTGGTAGACAGAATTTTTTTTTTTTTGAAGAGCATTCAAATTGCTCTGATTAAACTAAATATTTCAACACTAGCAAGAGCTCTATCAATGTGACTTAAACTTTTGTTAAATATTTCAACAGTAGCAAGAGCTTCTATCAATGTGACTTAAACTTTTGTTAAATTACTCTGATTTTTAGGTATTATATCCCAAACCAAAAATCAACAAATATACGTGTTCATTTTTCATCACTGATATTTTTTGTGTATTTAAATTCACAAGAATTTAACAGTCCTTTATTTTTTGGTTAAAGATTTGCATAAAACATTTTCTCCCTTTCTACTTTTATACGGCTGATCAGATTGTCTTAGCTGCTTTCTCACATTCTGTATCCAAGTTTTAGGTGGTGACATTTCCTAGTTTTTCCTCAACGTGCAGACAACGAGCTGGTGCTATATATATATATATATATATATATATATATATATATATATATATATATATATATATATATATATATATATATATATATATATATATATATCGTTTTATGTAGTGTTGTATTAAAATAATACACAACTCTTGTTCGTTGAAAAGTGCTCAATATTTAAGAAATTTATTTTGATTATATATAAATTTCATAACAGAGCGGTTCATAATTAAAAACGAAAAAAGGAAAAAACTTTTATTATGAAACTTTAAGTTTCATGCCTAACGGCAATCATCAGCCATATATTACAAAATTTAAAATAGACGTTAAAATTACAATTAAAATTACGGTGACGTGAGTTCTAATGACTCCACGGAAACAAAACTTTAAGTTTTTAGAGTATCACGTGGCGTAAAAGTGACGTAAACCAATCAGGATCAATCTGCGGTATCATAGGAGGAAATAAGAAATTTATTTTTGTGTCTACACTTCGAGATTATTTCACTCCTTCTGTTAAGTAGGTTTTTACCTTTATACATTAGAATTTGAAACTTCTCGTTCAAACAGAGGTTGCACACTCTTGATGTTGGGTTGCATGGTTTGCAATGTTTAACAATTTTCCATCTGACAAAAGGTGTAAAGTTTTTTTCTTTTAATTTCCATATTTTTTTAGATAACTCTGTACCATTTTTATATCTAATTGAATTAAAAGATTTGAGGTGGATTGAGTATCGAACTTTAAAAGATGTCTCGCTGAGTCCAAAATACACTTTTTCTTTGTACTCCGGATTGTTTGAACAAACGGTGGCTTGATAAACAATGTTGTTAGAAAGACAATGGTTGTTCATCGGACATTTGGATTTATCAATGCAGTTGCATGTCTTTTCATTAACTTTTGCTTCCTCATGTAACGTGTTTTTATTGTGAGAGTTGATAATGGGTTTTATGTTTGGCATGCAGGAATAACTTATTTTGATTGTGTTTCTATTAAATATTTTACGGAGTCTGTGGTTAACTGGAAAGTGGTGGTCGATGAGGTTTAAAAAACATTTACCTATTTTTGTTACAACATTTGCACTGAAAGGAGAATTATACCAAATTATTTTACGTTTATGGTTGTTGTTTGAAGATTTTATACTAGGATGGTATGCAAGTTTGCAAGTGTGTCTAGATTTTTTCAGGGCTTCTTGATAAGGAGGAATACTTTCTTTAAAAATCGATTCACTTGACGATGCTGCTGATAATCTTAACTCAATAGTTTTAGAAACACTTTTTATTATACTCGGTGGATGGTTAGAACTTGTATGTATGTAATTAAGTATATTATCTGCTTTGCGGTAGGGTTTAAATGAACCATCTTTAAGGTTTAGCGTTAAATCCAAATAATTAATTATTTTCAAATTACTTTTAATGGATATTAAAAGATTGTTATTTTTAAAGATTTGTAAAAATTGTTTTTTTATCTTTTCCATTTCTTGACCACTTTTGTTTCTAAATATAGCTAATCCGTCATCTCGATATATACCGAAATTATTTTTATCATAAAACTGCGAGATTTGATGTAAAATAAAAATACCAACTAATTTGAAAATCTCCGCGCCATCAAAGACCCCCATAGTGACATCAAATAATCCTCCCTTTTTCTTAATCCAAGCAGTTCCATTGCTAAATAATAACGATTTTCTTGCATGGTATTTAAAACTCTTTTGCTCACTATTTATTATTAGATGTTGCTCTGCAAAGGATAACGCATTTTTCAGCAGGTTTTCATCAATCGATGGATAAAAATCATTAATATCAAAGACTAAAAACTTACAGAATTGTTTTTCTTTTATGGTTTGAAACCAGTGTATAACATTTTGAGTGTTTTGCCATTGGTTCAAAAATTGTCTCTTTCTCAGCTCGGAATTAATGTTGGATAAAATAGATTTTGAAATTCTTCCAATCTCATTTTTCGCAGGATTAATAATAGGGTTGTTCACGAAAGCCAAAGTTGAATTTTCGATTAAAAAAAAAGTTTTCGAAACTCTATTTTCGTTTCGGTAAGTTCGAAATAATTTTAAAGTAATTAATTTTGCATCGAAACGATTTTTTTACTTTCGAAGTTGTAAAATTTGCTTCGAAATATTTTTGCGATTTCGAAATTCTGAAAATATTGTCGAAATAATTTTTTACTTTCGGAATTGTAAAATTTGCTTCGAAATATTTTTGCGATTTCGAAATTCTGAAAATATTATCGAAATAATTTTTTACTTTCGAAAATGTAAAATTTGCTTCGAAATATATTTGCGATTTCGAAAATCGGAAAATATTACCGAAAAAATTTTTTACTTTCGAAAATGTAAAATTTGCTTCGAAACATATTTGCGATTTCGAAAATCGGAAAATATTACCGAAAAAATTTTTTGCTTTCGAAATTGTAAAATTTGCTTCGAAATATTTTTGTGATATCGAAATTCTGAAAATATTACACAATATTACTATTAAATTCTAAAATTTGCTTATATTTATTTTATTACTGAAATTGTACAAAATTTTATTAAAATATTTTTATAAATAATTAAATTTTAAAAATTAACATAAAATAATACTTAAAATTTTTGGTGTTACGGCCAGAGAAAAGGGTTTAACTACCTCCCACTATTTTATAGAAGAATCTGCAATTAATTTAATAATAACTCAGGGATCGTTCGCAAATCACCTCACATATTTAAGCCTAGCGTGGTTTCGGATTTTGTGACACTTTGGGGAGCTTTTTTATTTTTAGTAACAGGTTTTTTTAAATTTTGGGGCCCTAATGACTTTTTTAGTGTAAACGCTGTATACACTGGTTTGATAATGGCTCTCTGAAATGCCAGTCCTGGTTAGCCGTAAAACGAGTATTGCTGAGCAGCGCAAGTGTTATTGCCGAAGCGTAACATCAGACATCTGACCAATATATGGGTTTATATGTATTGTTTGCACTGATAAGTCCATAAACGCAGATTTTTTATTTTTCCAGATTGGGCTCAAACAGTGGCGTCAGTTCAGAAAAAACTTATAAGGAGGGGCCAATTTGTGAAAACAATTTAACTCTTCCCCCCCCCCCCCCCCCTTCACAAACCATAATCATAACATTGAGCAGCACAATTCAATTTTGTTTCTTGGGTATTTTGTTGAAAACTTTAATTTAATAAAACTTTACTTTAATAAAACTCTAAATATATAGAAAATAATACTATTTTTGCTACTTTTTAAAAGAAACTGCTACCAAAAAGCAAGGATATACTCACAGCCGTGGATAGGCTCCCCACGCTCCTCCTTAATTGGGGGGGGGGACAAATTTAGGGGGTCTTTTTCAAATTTTTGAGGGTCTTTTACCGAATTTGCCCCATGGACATCTGCTGCCCGGGACAAACAATACCTTCCCCTTCACCTCTCTCGCCTGATTAGATTAAGCTTCATGACTTTTTACTTTTATAAAATTATTTTTAGGGATTATATTTACCCTCACCAAAAGCTTGAATAGCCTTTTGGATAGGTTGAATAGCGTTAAAAAAATAAAAAGGTTTTTTGCGCGTCGTTTTGATTGCATAAAATTTTTTTTTGAAAATACTTTTTTTATTTCGAAAACACAACGTTTAAAAAACAAAGTAAATTTGAAAGAAAAGTTGCGTAACTTTAGACACTTTAGAAGAGTCTGTAAGGAATTTTATTTTTAATATCTGTAAATTTTTAAAAATAAAGTAGAAGGTCAGCTTAAAAAAAATTAGCAAAAACTAAATTATTTTTCGAATTTTTCTCTAAAATCCTATAAAGATTATCTGGTTAAACAAGAAATATAGAATTTTGACAGTCCCTTCTAAGAACGCATAGTTTACAGCACGCACATAAGTCATTATTATTCCTCAACGGCAATTCCCTTGAGGTCTTAAACGCATGACTTGAAATCATTGTTGCAATGTAAACGGCTAATTACTTTCTAGTGGTTATTTAGAGATTTGCAACGGTTTCAAATCGACTTATGCCTTTGCGATTTTTGTGTTACATAATTCTAAAAATAGTGTAATTTTATATTAAAGTTATAACAATCTCATTAATATCTCGGAAACGTAAGTGAAGTAACATGTGGTACAAATTTATTTTATCATAAGTTACTAATTTGTTAATATTTGTTACATACGAACGAGTAAAAAAACTACTCGCTTTTTAGTTTGAATAAACAATGTCAAAAACAAATAAATCCGTTATTAAGAAAGGAATAAGAAAACGAAGCTTCGTTTGGACATATTTCGAAATGGACCAAAAGAATCAAACAAAATGCAGCATATGTTATAAGATTTTACCTTACAACAGTTCGACCAGTTCAATGCAATCCCATTTATCAATTGATCATTGCATTAATTCTAAAATATCTAAAAAATCAACAACTTTACTCAACGATGACGATATATCCGATATTGAGAGCGGTAATGAGAATGGTTTTGAAGAGACTGGTCATAAAAAATTAAACAGGTTATTGGTGAATTTTATTGTTGGTACCGATCAGCCGATTTCGATAGTACGTCATCCAGACTTTGTAAACTTAGTTAGTGAGTTAAACAAAAGCTACAAAATGCCTTGCATAAATACGGTGAGCAAGAAATTAATTCCATCAATTACGGACAATCTTAAATCAATTTTAATGCTAGAATTGAAGGGATGTCGTTTCATTACAATTACTTGTGATAGTTGGTCATCATTAGGTTACCTCGGTGTGACTTGTCATTTTATTGACAAAAATATGACTCTAGTTGACCGAAACCTGGATCTTAAGTTTATGTCTGAAATGAAAACAGCTGAATATTTATTTAATACGTTAAACGAAATCTTCAGTGAATGGTCAATCAATAATAAGATTTTTGCACTAGTTACTGACTCAGGTGCAAATATTTTCTCTGCAGTAAATAAATTTGATGATAATGTTCTTAAGATTCCGTGTGCTGGTCATCGTTTGAATCTCGTGGTTAATGATCTTCTAAACGCACGAGATATAAAAGTAAAAAAAATAAAAAATGGGTTAAAGCGTTACCAAGTAAAAGATTACGACGGTAATGGAAAACTAATTAATAGAGAAATTACAGAAAGTGAAGTTAAAGAAATTGAAAAAATTAACGAAGGCAAATTAGAAATCGCCAAGGTAATTTCATCCTGCAGGCACATTGTTGGTTCATTTAAGCATTTAGAGATGTTACAAAAAAAGTTAAAAGAAGTTCAAGAAACACTTCGTTATGAAACTAAAATAAAGTTAGTACAGGATATAGCTATTCGCTGGAATAGCCAATTCGATATGATTGAATCTATATTAACAAATAAAACTGCATTGGATATGATAAGCATCGAATTCCAAAATATAAAAGACTATCTTCCCACTGCTACTGAATTTAAGGTGCTGGAGGATTTGTGTGATTTGTTACACCCAATTAAAGAGCTAACAAAACTTTTTAGCGGAAAAAAGTATGTTACAGTAACATTCCTGTTTCCAACACTGTATTCTCTACTAAATGAAATACTTGAATCGCAACCTATTTTTACAGAACTAGTTAAGACTTTTCAAAAGGAATTATTAAGGTCTCTAAAAGGACGTTTTAAATACATTTTTGCTAATGATTTTTTTTTAGCAGCTACTTTTCTTGATTTCAAATTTCGTAAATTTGAGTTTATCAAAAATGATATCTATAGATATGAATGCATTTCAAAGGCAAAAATGTTTATAAAAACATTTTATGAAATGCATCTAAAAGAAACCGAAGAAATCGATATAACAATTGAAACAAATTGTTTAAATAACACTTTGAACTCGTTCAACAGCTCAGCTGACAATACCATAAAAACATTTCAGCAATTGTCAACGTCACCTATTGCAAATAATATTACTTTAGTTAACAACAAAAGACGAAAGTCAATCAACTTAATTGAACTAGTAACAGATAAATCTTGTTGTAATTTAATTGAGAGCAATGATAAACTTGAAAAAGAAATAAATGATTACAGTCTGCAATACTTTCATAGCTACGAAAATAGTGCCATTGAATTTTTCCAAGCTAATCAAAAATTGTTCCCGGTTTTGACACAAATTGCACGGATAATATTTTCAGTTCCAGCGACATCCGTGCCATCAGAATGCTTATTTAGTTCAACCGGTTTAATAGATACGGAGCTACGGAACAAGCTTGCGCCAAGCTTATTGAAGCAGTTAGTTTTTATTAAAGAAAACAAGTAATCAAAAACATTTCTTTATTAAATAAAAAAAATTATTTAGTAAAAGTGTATTTTATAAATCTTAGTAATTTAAAGCACTTGTATTCTTTTTTTTTTATCTGATGAACTTTTTTACAAACAGCTTAATTAATGACAATATGTTTTCTGCTACATTCTTTTCAATTCTGGAAAAAACACCAATATCCAATGATTGAGCTGCCATCAGGGCAGGTGCAAGTAGGTGTGACGTGGTGGGGTGTCATTAAAATTTTTGTTGAGTAAAAAATTAGGTCCTTGTTTTTTGAAGTTCGACGACTGACCTGTCTAAAAGGTCTACATTTGCTGACTTCTTTAAAAGGGTTATTTTTGCCGACTAAATGCACAAAAAATGCATTTAGGAAGGTGTGTGTGTAAATGATTCGTAAATTTAAATAATCTTTCCCCGTTATTGAATGGTTTAGAATTTGTAACTAAAGAGGACTAATTTCATAGCTTGTAGCAGTAGCATTTACTGTTATGACATTGCCCTTTTTTAAGAAATCTTGTTGTCCAAACAACTAATTATAAATTGGATTGTTTTATCTTTCCCTAACTTGAGGAAAATCTTTATGAACAAAAAAGTGATTAGAAGAGAGTCTTTTTTTAACTTTCTAGGAGTGATTATAGATGAAAATATATCATGGAAATATCATATTAAATCTATTGAAATTAAAATATCCAAAAATACTTCAATGCTATATATAGTTAAACCTTAACTTTATTTAGCATAAAAAATATATAATTTTCTTAATACGGAGTCTTTGAAAATTATATATTTTTCATTTAGGGAGAGTGGGGCAAAGTGGGTCGAATTTCTTTCTTTTTTAATTTGAGTGAAAGTTAAAATATATATTTTTTGTTTGTCAAGGCTAAAGGATTGAGAATATGTCCTTCATGATAAGAAATAACTAAAATCTAAATATATATTATCTAACAGCTCACAGAAAGGTTTAAAGTGAGTTTTGTTAAGTGATTCACTGTACCCCAGTACTGGGGTACAGTGAAACAATTAACTTATTTGCAATTTAGTGGTAGTTAATGGGGGCGTAGCCAAATAATTTTGAGGATGAGGGTGTAAATACATTGTACACTATACTTTTGGTGCACTTTTGGTAACTAATATTAAATAATTTAAATTTTTTCTGATTGACAAAATAAAGAATAAATTTTATTGATAACAAAACTTATTCAACCATCTAAAATCACAAAAAAAAATTTGTTTAATAAAACTTATTTAACCAACAACACAAGAAATTTTTTAAAGTGAATTTTTAATTTTTATAAACATTTTTATCACAGTGAATTAACCGTTTCACGGTACCCCGATTCATTGTGCCCCACTATAAAAAATAAGGTTCAAGTTTAATTTCTTAGGGCATGAGTTTCATTAAAGGAAAAGCAAAACTACTTAAATGAACCATAAAGATCAGTATTCCGAATATAAAATTTAACTTATAAAATGATTTTAACCATGATCTCCACCACAAACATAAAGATGGTAAGAGCATTTACTTTAGTTAGCTAAAAACATAAATTACCTACCTAAAACCGAGAGTCAAAAATTATGTGGTAACACCTATAAATAAAGATGGGTGATATATGCGCACATAAACTTATTACATCATTGTGATGAACAAAATCATAATCTTTGAAAAAATGCTTCTTATTCACTGTGCCCCTCAATCCACTGTACCCTGACTTCCCCTATTCATAGTTTTTTTATTTATAAACTTAATATATACCAAGTTATGCATTTTACGTTTAAATCAAAACATGCGTTATCTCCTTATATATTTCACTCTTACTTTGCAGAAATATCTCATTAATAGCCATCTGATAATTTTGTAATTCCAAGACCTTATTTAAAACTCAATTTATTTCAAATTCAATACCGTGAACCATTTATATGGAAAAGTTTTTAAAAAAACATTATTAAAAATAAAATTCTTCTAAGAGCAATTCTAAGAACATCTCCTAAGAATAATTCGAAAGAGAATCTAAACGTTTTCTATAAGAAAAAAATTTCAATATTTCTTTTAATATTTCTTTTAATAAGTTCGAAATTAATTTAGCTTACCAAATATCTATTGGTTTTTTCTCGAAATTAATTGCACACTTCGAAACTCTTTTTTTTCTTTCGAAATTAATATCACTTTTCGAAATACATTTTTTTTTTCGAAATTAATTTCACATTTCAAAATTCTTTTTTTCCTTTCGAAATAAATTTCCTTTTTCGAAATCCAGCTTTTTATTTCGAAATTATTTTCACATTTCGAAATTCTTTTTTTCCTTTCGAAATTATTTTCCTATTTCGAAATCCACCTTTTTATTTCGAAATTAATTTCACATTTCGAAATTCTTTATTTCCTTTCGAAATTAATTTCCTATTTCGTAATCCACCTTTTTATTTCGAAATTAATTTCACATTTCGAAATTACTTTTTTTTTTCGAAATTAATATGGCTAGTTCGATTATTATCGAAAGTTTTTTTAGATTTCGAAAAAAAAAAAGTATTTCGATAACGTTTTAATCGAAAATTTTCGAAAATTGCAATTTCGATAATGAACCCTAATTAATAAGTCTAACAGTTGGTTTATCTAGGAAGTTTTCTTTGTGGTCTTTTAGAGTTATGAAACAATTTTCAGTACCGTTAATTCCAATTTTATTGTATACACCATGGTTAATTAAAATTTGTTTACCTTGTATGTTTATTTGATCTTTGAGTTTAGGGTCAGCCTTTTTATACGTAGAAGTAATTGCATTATTAAGGAGATGGTTGTACTGTTCTTTAGATAATTTGTACATGTTTGATGTTTTGTCGGCTAGAGTTAAAGTTTTTTTTGAGGTTCGTATAGATTTTATATCGTTTGCTAATTTTTTTTGAAAAACATTGTTGATTTTTCGAAATTTGATGGTTTTAACAAGATTTATTAAATTATTTTCGAAAGAACACATTTCTTTAATTTGCGGAGGACATTTAGATGAGTTAATACCGTAGTTTACGTAATCTTCAGAATTCTTTTCATCCGTCTGCTTGTTAATGAAAAAAAGCGCTTTCCACCTCATTCTTTTTATAAGCGTTTCGGTCTTTGCCTTTAATTGTAAAATAAATTCTTTCTCAGATGGTATTGAGATATTTTTAATTGAGTATTGAAAGTTTAATTTCTCCATCTTGTGGACGAATTCGAGTAGAGTGCTCAACTGGTGAAGCGTTTATATCGTTTTATGTAGTGTTGTATTAAAATAATACACAACTCTTGTTCGTTGAAAAGTGCTCAATATTTAAGAAATTTATTTTGATTATATATAAATTTTTACGACAACTTTTACGCCACGTGATACTCTAAAAACTTAAAGTTTTGTTTCCATGGAGTCATTAGAACTCACGCCACCGTAATTTTAACGTCTATTTTAAATTTTGTAATATATGGCTGATGATTGCCGTTAGGCATGAAACTTAAAGTTCCATAATAAAAGTTTTTTCCTTTTTTCGTTTTTAATTATATATATATATATATATATATATATATATATATATATATATATATATATATATATATATATATATATATATATATATATATATATATATATATATATATATATATTATATATATATATATATATATATATATATATATATATACATATATATATACATATATATATATATATATATATATATATATATATATATATATATATATATATATATATATATATATATATATATATATATATATATATATATATATATATATATATATATATATATGTATGTATATATACAATTATAATTTTAACCTCGCGAAATGCAGAAAAATATCTCTCTTTTTAGGAAGTTTTTTTAAGAGAAATAATTTAAGGTTATCTTTAGCTAAACAACTAAACAAAAAGTTTAAGGTTATCTTTAACTAAAATATAATATCCCATGATAATTTTCTAGTTTCATAGTCTGTTGCAGATTATGGTGATATACTTAACTAATCTAGCTGACTTTACTACAATTGGTGCCACTGCACGACATGTTTCTTTTTTTTTAGAAAGCAATCAAAATTTGTAAACTTAAACTCCTTAAAAGTTATTGCTTGTAACTTGCGATGTAATTTCTGCAAATCACTAGTTGTTCACAATGCATTTTAAATGATTTATTTTTACCTGATTCATTACAATGAAATATGATTTATCTAACTTAAAACATACAGATAAATAGAAATATGTAGAATGGTGGTTATGTTTATACTGTGGAACTATATTACTTATACATTCTATGAAGATAGAGAATGTGGCTTTCGTATTTTACCTAAAATTACTTTTGAGCATATAAAGTTAACACTGTATTTATTAAGGAGTGTTAAACTTGCTGCCTAAGTAATAAGTTTTTGCTGAATTAAACTACATTATGGAATACAGCATTTTTTCTGTCTTACTACATTATGAAATAGCTTAATAGAAATTTACTTTGGACACAAACAATCACTTGATGCATGCAAGAATAGTCTATCTTTTAATTACTATGGCTTCAATAGTAACACAAAAAAAACTTTTTAGTAGCTGAAAATATAATGTATTTAGCTACACGGGTAATATAAAGCAGTGCCGTGACTAGTGAGTCGGAGGCCCCCCTAAAACCTGTCATTACAACCTAAAATTTTTTGAAAAAAAAAAAATCTAAAAATTTAATTTCCTTAAAACTTGTAAAAGCCCTAAAATTGGAAATCGACCCCCTAAATCTGCTGCCTCTCCCCTCCTCTAGTTGGGGTATGTGTGTAGTACTGTTATAAAATATTGTGTTATAGTAATATAGTATTGTGTCGTGCCTAAAAAAAAAAACGCTAAGAGCTTGTAAAAACTGTTTACATTATTAACAATATAATATTATTATTTGTTCAAAACAAAAAATGTATATATTTTTTATAAAATATGTAAAATATTAGTGGTTTCATTCAGAGCCATAGCTAGGCTTTCTCAATTTGCCCCAGCATTTTTAGGGGGTCCTCTGGAAAATTTAAGGGCCTTTTGTAAATTTAAGGAGCCTTTTTTATTTTTTTGTAATACCTAAAAAAAAAATTTTAGGATTTTAGAGCCCTCATGACTGGTTTTAGGGAGGGGCCTGCGATCCACTAGAAACTACACTGGTATTATCACCTTAAGGTGTTTGTTTAGTACCACCGTAATATTTAAAAAATGAAAAGACAGTCATATCATATCATATTTTAATTTTATCAACATTGTATTACTGTTTTATTATAAAGTTACTAAACCATAAAATTATTAAATATACTTTAAGTATTTATTTTACTACTTCAGGAGAAGTTAATAGTATACCATAATATATATTTTTTCAACTATGTGGCTATGAAAAAAGCCGTTTTAGTAAGTTCAAGTCATCTTATTTCCTTTTTAATGTTCTTGTTCCAAAATTAAGGGTGATTTTTTAAATGATGTTCCTACCCTGTAAACACCGTACGATGGCCCTTTATTGGGCCAATAACTTTTTTGAACATATATAACGGGCCATTGTATGCTATCGTTTTGCCTAAATTGCTGAGGCTTTGCGTTTGTCGGCTTGCATTTGAAGCTGATATAGAAGCCTAAATACTGGCCGACTTATTTGGGAATTTATTGGGTCAAGAAGGCTATATATAATAATATAAAATAAATAGCTGCTAATAAGTCGTATTTTAAATATGGCGCACATTTTGGATTAACGCAATCATTTTGGACCAATATTAATAATATTATTGGAAATAAGATATTATTATTTCAGAACTGAATTTAATTTAGAACTGTATTTTAAATTCAATTTCAAAGTATACATATATATGAATTATACGCATATTTTTTTTCCATAGTTTTAGTTTATTATCATTATAGCTTTACTAAAGTTTATATAAGTTATATTATAACTTATATAAAAAGGAATTTCAACAGATCATGGATACTGTGCAAACTTATTGGTCAAAGAGAAGAAAAATAATTAAATCTGTCAACAAAATTATGTCCGATATTGATACAGAATTTTCTATTTCTAATAATAATAAAGCTTTAAAAAAAGTTAGTTTTATATGTCATGCCTCTTAATAAGAGGCATGACATATAAAACTATCTTTTTTTAAAGCTTTATAAGAAATGGAGAGAAGTGATCTAATTAATGCTGATTACAAACAACATGGTCATCCTACAATATCATTAAAAGAATAAGAGTCTTTGACTCTTATTCTTTTAATGATATTGTAGGACAAAAAGATGATCATGTTGTTTGTAATCAGCATTTATTAGATCACTTCTCTCCAATTCTTGATAACTCCAATTATAATTACGAATCTGAGTTTAATATGCTGTATTTAAGTTTAATAGATAGAGAAAAGTTGACTGAAAATAGTAGTTATGAGGAATTTGTAACAAATAGTTGGGAAATGTTTATGAAGCAGGATACAATTGAATCCATTGATGTAGAGTCATTGTCAAATGATAGCAGTGAGGAAAACGAACCTGATATTGAAAATGAAAAAAGAGAGCTATCATTTGATTTAGGAATGTGGGGAGCATCATTTTCTATTCCTATGGTTGCAGTATCTTCACTTTTCGATATGCTTAGAGTGTTGCACCCATCACTTCCAAAAGATTCGCGAATGTTACAAAAACATCTAGAGCAAGAACTGTCAAAACAATTAAAGGGGGCTCCTAATATCACTTTGGTGTTATTAATTCATTGCAACTCATAATTCATTTGCCTTATTTTTGTACAAGTCTTTGCTCTGAAACTCTATCACTTTCTCTACAAATTAATATTGATGGATTACCTTTACAGAAGTTAAGTACTCAACAATTTTGGCTGATTCTAGCAAGAGTATCAATCCCATTTTCAAGTAATCCATTTTTGATTGGCTTGTTTTGCGGTCAAAGTAAATCAGTTAACTTGAATGAATATTTAAAAGATTTCATTGAAGAAATGTTAAAATTGGAAAAAGGTCCTATTAAAATTGATGTAGATGGTACAAAATACTCAATAAACTTTGGTATATCCTGCTTTTTATGTGGTATTCCTGCAATGGCATATAAAAAACAAACTAATGGACATAGTGGATATTACAGTTTTAATAAGTGTATCCAAAAAGGGGAATGGCACAGTAAGGTTTAGTAAGTAATAACAGTAACATTTCTTAAAACTGATGCTCCACTTAGAACTGATCATTCTTTTAATGAAATGACAGATGCTAATCATCACATTGGAGATACTCCATAGGGAGTCCCAAAAAAAAAATTTCTGAAAATAATCTGCTCTCACCCCCTAAATGTGTTCTATCTAATACAAAAACACTAGGTTTAAATTTTTTTTGAATAAAAAATATTTTAAGGGGTCCCTCAAGACCCTCGAATATTTAATGGATCCCTAATATTTTCGAAAAAAAAGTTTTTCAAAAATATTTCAACCTGGTACTCAAATGAAGCGAAATTATATAAATATTTCAAAAATAATATTCATTTCGAAATATTTTTAACTTATTTATCAAAATTATCATAAAAAAACATTAGAAATGCATTTTTTTCATTTTTTCTTAAAAAACGCAATTTTTTATGTATTAAAACCAAAAATAACAATTTTGTTTTGATATGAATATTATTTTTTTAAATTTTTATATAATTTCGCTTCATTTGAGTACCAGGTTGACATATTTTTGAAAAACTTTTTTTTCGAAAATATTAGGGACCCTAAAATTAAATCAATTTTTGTTATACAGTGGCATTGTTGCACTAAAAGGACATCTTACGAAATCTGTATACAACAATTTTCTTTTATTTTTTGTTGGGATACACTGTTTAGCCAGTTCAGATCTTTATCAAAGTCATGCTGATATGGAATCTATCTTACGCGCCTTTGTAAAAAATGCTATAAAAATTTATGGCAGAGGTTTTATTAGCTACAATGTACACAGCCTAATACACATTGCAAGTGATGTAAAAAGATTTGGATCTGTTTATAATTACTCTGCATTTCTGTTTGAAAATTTTCTAGGGTATTTAAAGCATTTAATACATAAACCTTATTTACCATATCAACAGGTTATCCGGCGTATATCTGAAAGAAATGGATCAATTATAAGAAACTCTGATAAATGTATGAAGGAAGGCATTCCCAGGAAGCTGCTTGAAAATGGTCCTATTGTTTTAAGAGCACAAACAGAATGTCTACAGTATCAAGAAATTACTTTAAATGGAATTTTTTACTCTACTTCAAAAGGAAACAATTGCATAAAAATAAAAAATGACTTTTGTTTAATTTGTAACTTTAAAATTTCATGGTGATAATAGGCATTTTATTGTTTATGAAAAATTTCTTACTATTGAACATTTCTTTAGATATCCTGCAAATTCTTTCGAATGTTTTGGTATAGTAAAGGTCTCTAAGTTATCATGTCAGTATGAATCTGCCACAACAGATGAAATACAGAAAAAATATGTTATACTACCATGCAAGTCCAAATTTGTTTGTATTCCTCTGCCTATGAAGCCTCAAATGCATAAATAATAAACTGGAATTTTTTTTTTTCTTTTTTTGCTAAATTTTTGTATTAGCGCTCATTTGCATATCAGTATTAGTATTTGGTATTACTGATTTTTATGTTTATCTTTTTATTTCAGTTAGTAATGTAATATTTAGTTGAATTTGAGGATAAAGTGGCGGTGGTTCCTGATTGCTGGTTGTTACAAGAATCAGCTACATGTTATTGGCCTCAGGGAATTGGTGCTAAACAATGGTCAAAAATGAAAAAGTTATTAATTCCTAATCACAAAGATTGGCTTCTTTATTCTTATATAAGAATATTGAAAATTGGAGGTATATAATTTCTATATGGTTTTGGAAAGTTTTGATTATATGATTGTTTCTGCAAATTATAATTTTCCAGACTATGAAAAAATGAAAAAGGCAGAGGCTAAATCTTTGCACTACACAAATTTTTCTTCAAGTTGTTCGGAAATAAAACATGATTTGAAGAGGAAAAATTTGCAAACACAATGGTAAACTATATCATATTTATTGTATATTTTAAAAATATAATATTCTAAATGATTCTAAATGCAAACTAGAATTCTTAGCTTGAAATTTTATATTCGTTATTATTTACATTACAATTTTATTAACATTTTGTTTTCAATTTTAGGAGTCCTGACATTTCAATTGAGAAAAAGGTAAAAAAGTGAAAATTCGAAAATCAAGAAAAAGAAAAAATCATGTAGACAGTCAACTTCAACCACTTCCACAGATCGAGTTGATAAACCTTCAGCTAGTTCTAGCACAGACATCATATCTTCAATTCGTAAGTTTTGCATTTAAAATAATATTTTAAAATTAATATGTTGTATATTGCAAGTTTGGCATATGTGTTCAATTATATTTTCAAAAAGGTGGTCTTTTTATAATAGACCGCTTTTGAAAGTTACAAAATACTAAGTTTTTTATGGTTCCTGGTGCTCTAATAAGTTAGAGTTTTTTTTTTATTTTTTATTTTGCAGTTAACGTTTATAGTTCCAAAGTCTCTCAACTTTTTTAAAAGCCCTAACACTAGAAATTATGCAAAAATAACGATTTTGTAATACAATAATAAAAATTTTATTTTTGGTTATATATACTTCTTTACTTTATTCTTACAGTTTACCATGTTTTGTCAACTCGTTTTTCAGGAGGTAATGGCAATGGTTCAATGTTGTAGTTTATTAAAGAAATCCACTAGCTGTTTTGGCCTCAGGGAATAGGTGCCACAAAATAGGCAAAATAAGAAATGCACTCATATTAAATAATAAACACTGACCTATCTATCCATAATTATGGTTATTGAAAAGTAGCGGTAAGTAAAATGGTACCAATTCTATTATCATACTCTACCATCTATGCTTACATATTTTGATTGATATGCCAAAAAAGCAAACACAGTGGGTAGCATTTATTTATACCTTATGATTAAAAAAAAAGTTATAAATTACTTTTCAGGGTTCGAGCTCAAGCTAAGAAGAAGAACTACAAACGCCACAAACGATGATGCATTAATCACTTCCTACACCACTACATCTATATGTCTAATTGTACTTACATTTCACAAAAGGTTTGGTAAACCAGAGCTGAAAGCTGATGTTAATGAGCAGTGGCAGAAACAAGCCTGCATCGGACAAACCATTAATGCACCTCTCTCAGATGCCTTGACTTTTCCACTCCAAGAGATAAATGATCTTCTGGAAAATCAACCCAATTGCAAGATTCTGAGTAGTGATCAAGAACAATAAGCTATATTTTATTAATTTGTGTTTTTTTATATCTCTATTTTAATAAATTGTTTAATATTTTTTTAATATAATCTGTTATATAATTGTAGAAATAATAATTATATATTTTCTTGCTATAATACATCAATAAGATAACCTAAATGCTTATTTTATTGATGTATGTTAGCAAGAAAATATATAAATATTATTTATTGTTGTTAATCAGAGTATTAGACTTCTGTGTAGTCAATTTTTCATGTGCTGACCATTAAATTAAGTGGCTTTTCCTTGCCATTAGAGGAATTTTTTTTGGTAAATTATTGTGTAAGGTTGGTATCGGTAAAAATATTGTGGAACTGAATATCCAAACAAAATAGAGTCCAGTTCTCAAAATTAGGATACAGGTACCCAGGTAATTGGATCCAAATCTTGTATCCAACTATGTCCTACACATCAGGGTTTTACTCTGGTTTTAAAATTAAAGTGTCATATTTCTAAACATCTCAGATGTCCTTTTACTTTAAACTAAAAATTACAATGATACTCTCATTTTAACACCAGATTAAAACCCTAATTTATACACAGGTGATCTGTGTGATGGTGGATTAAAGTTTTATTTTGATAGATAGATTTTTATTTTTTCTATTTTCTGTTTATCTCTGATTACTCTTGGTATTTGTTTATGCAGGTGCAGTAAGAAAACTATCCCTAAGCGACAATAAGTCAACCGGACGAGATGCTGCCAAAATGGCTATCAAGTTCAATTGACATGGATGGTCTCGAAAAAATCGCTAGGAGAGGCGTAGAGGAAAGTTCTTTAGAAGATATTTAATTTTTATATTAAATGTAATGAAGTGTTTTTTATAATGTGTTTATTTTCTTTTTTACATTGCTATTTTATTGGATATTAGTTGAGAATATTTATCGAATAAATTTCTTTTATATGACTTATGTTTTTTGAATTTTATTTCAAACAAATCGACATTCCTATTATTTTAAAAAGATTATTTTGAAAAGAAATTCAGTGTAATATTCTATGTATTACAAGTTTGTTAGCATGGAAATGACAATTCTAAGCTCTTGTTGCCAAAAAAAATGTGTGAATATATAAAGTGCCAAGAATAGCCAATATTAGGCTTGTATTGGCCGATATTGGGCTTGAATTAGCCAATATTGGGCTTGAATTGCCCAACGTTGGGCCAGTATTAACCTACATCGCCCCATTAATGGTCAATGTTAGGCCATGATAAGCTAATCAAAACCAATAATGGCCCAATATTGGAGCCATGATTTATCCAGCAATCGGCCAATGTTTGCCCAATAAAGGCCCAATTTGCGCCCCCCGATATTTGCCCAATGTTTGCGGCCAATATAGTAGCCAATAATTGCCCAATCATGGCCCAAGGAATTTGTGCTATCTGGGTAATTTATCAAATTTGTTTACTTTTTTTTAATCTTGAAAGCTTTCAGCTCATCTTTGCAAAAATAAAATCTACGAACAGTGTTAGAATATCCTACACTTTTAGCAGCAAATATGAAATTCCGCTAATAATACAATTTAGACAAGTTAGAACTTTTTTTTTTGTTTGTTTTTTTTTGTTTTTGTTTTGTGAACTGAAACTAATTGTGAGATGGTATCCAAATCATTCCAACTAAGTCCTAATCGAATATTTTGTTTAGTAATGTATTGGAATATAATCGGATACATGCCTAAATGTTATAATATCATTGATAATATCATTGATAATATCATTGATAATATCATTGATAATATCATTGATAATATCATTGATAATATCATTGATAATATCATTGATAATATCATTGATAATATCATTGATAATATCATTGATAATATCATTGATAATATCATTGATAATATCATCGATAATATCATTGATAATGTCATTGATAATATCATTGATAATATCATTGATAATATCATTGATAATAGAGTCAGAAATTTAGAGTCAGAAAAAACCAAAGACTAGTTTTGATACTTTTTTTTTTTTTTTTTTTTTTTTTTTAAGTTGATTAAGGTGCCCCAAGAAGTCCTTACGGTCTTATCACAGAGCACCGCGGATACTTCAAAACTTAAAAGAAAAAAAACTTAAAAGAAAAGTACAGATTTTGGCTTTAAAGATTTTAAAATGAACTTGTTGTTTCAGAAAATATTTTGTAGAATCTGCGGTAAAAATATATATATACACACTCGCGCGCGTACACATCTATGTATACATAGCTATGTGAGTGTATAAACGCGCGCGTGTGTATTTATGTGCAAATATGTTTGTATCTATTTATGTGGGTAAGTATGTGTATATATATTTGTGTTTGTGTATGCATGTATGCATTGTGTATGCAATATTAAACTTTCTCATTTTTTTAATGCTTTTTTGTTTTTCTTTATTTTATCTTTAATTTTTATCATGTTTTTTGTAATAGTTTTATTTCTTTTAGTTTTAAATATTTATTGTTGCCACAATTATTATTATTTTTAACTTTACTATTATTGTTCCTTTTTTATTTTATTCATTAAATTTTTTTAATTTAATTACTATTATAATTGTATTGCTATTGTTTTTTTTATTATTGTTGTGGTTTTTATGTTTATTACTATAAATACTATTTTAATATTAACATTACTATTCTTATAATTATTACTAATTATATATATAAAGATCTATATTTTTGGTGTTTACTTAAGATTAGTAGAATTACTATTTGTAAGCATCCATGAAATTATTTTTCAGAATATATATATGATGATGATGATGTTTACATTCCGAAAATGTCTCTTTTATTCGAAAGTAAAAAGTCTCCGTGTTTACAGCATTAAAATATTCATTAAATGACTAAAAACCTCTTATTTTATCTTTCCGTAAACAGTAAAAACGTAAAAATCAAAGTTTTCACATTAGTTTTCATTCATAGCAATTTACTTCCATAATGTCTTTATAGTCGTTACAATAAATTACATAACAGAAACGTTTCAGCTTTTATATAACTTCTGCCCCATAGTATTAAGTTAAAACTTTAAACTCGTAGATAATAAAATCACTGAACATTTGTAAACAAAAAAAAAACAACGAGCTACGTGATTTAAAAAAAAATAAACCAATCGGCATTTTTTGAAAACGAAAAGACCTTAACGCTGTATATTTTTTCGGATCTCTCCTTAACCATGCTGAGTAGAGACTAAGCTTCTTCTTAGTAGAGACTGAGTAAAGACTAAGCTGACTTCTTCTTGAAATTCTTGAAATAATTAAACTTGATTTTAAACTCAGTTTATAGCAGGGTATCATTTATCTGTAGCAAGCTTTTCTGTTATCTGAACTAAATAGTTTTGAAACCTAATAAAATGAATAAACCTTTGCTTTCTTTTATTCGTTATTAAATTGGCCTTGTCCTTGTGTTTGGCGTTAAGATGACGATTCACCTTGCGATATACATTGTTTCTTGCAAAACAAACACATCACACAAATATACTTTCTTTACTTAGATTAAAAATTACTTTCTTCACTCTCTGGTTACGATAAAACAAATTAGCTAATCTAATATTTCATCTAAAATGGAGGTCTTTTTTCAACAAATATAAACACAATAGCTACTAAAAAGGCATCGAGTTCAGTCAAATTATCAAATTCTGCGCCAGAAAAAGATATTTTAAAATAATTGATGCACTTTTCCGGCTTATCACTCTGTCCGGTCACTCCATAAAGTTTAAGTTATTTTACAAAATTTATAGAGAACGGCCTGCGTTTCCAGACTAGTTAAATAGAATAAAACATTTTAATTTTATAAAGCATTTTAATGTTATAGAGAATAAAACATTTCAACTTTATTTATCTTCTATGTAACATTTTAATCTTGTAAAGAATAAAACGAAGTTTTATTCTATACAAGTTTAAGTATAAGATTTTGTTTTTTTTTGTTTCCAGCCTCCAACCATCGCAGCTTTTTGCAAAGCATCACTATTTGACATAAGTTTAAACATACAAATGTTTGGAGTTTGTTCCATGTCTAGAAGTTAGCTATCTCAAATACCAAAAATGCTGGACCCGTCACTGAAAGCCACAACCTAGTTATACCCATCAGTTGATTATGCGTATCTATTCCCAACTCACAGTAGTCCGTTTCGGAGTTTTGTAAACAACTTTATATAGCTTTATGAAAACGGGTCACAATTGAATCGGATTTGTATTATGAAATTGTGACATATGTGTATACAGTACACTGTAAAAAAAGACATTTCCGTTGTTTTGTTACGGAAAAAATCCGTTTTCAATAAATTACGGTCTTTTACCTATACTTTTAAGACTTTTGAAATGATCACATCTTTTTATGGGATTTTGACCGAATTTATGTTACGGAGAAAATCCGTAACTTTAAATTACGGACTTTAATCGTATATTTTAGTTTACTTTAGTAGCATCTAATTTACGGAGCGCCATAGTACTTTTTAACGAAGAGAAGTTATACACATTTTTAATTTCAAGACTTGAAATTAAAAACGTGTATAACTTCTCTTCGTTAAAAACGTGTATAACTTCTCTTCATTGATAATCAAAAATTTTAATTTCAATAATTGCAATAAACAATATTTTGTTGAAATTTTTTGTTTTTTTAATTAAAATTAAATTAATCAAATTAAATTTTTTATTGGAAATTAAAATTTTAGATAAATTTTTTTGAAATTAAAATTTTAATTTTCAGAAATACCTGTCTTTAATAAATATCTATATATATTTATAACAGCATCCTTAAAAAAATCAGCACCTAAATTACAAAAAAATTTAACTTGATTCAAGTTGAACTAATAAAATTATTAGAATATTACATGTGTGTTAATCAACTGCTTGCTTGCTGCTGCAAAACAACCAGTAGTAAAACGGAGAAATATGATGGAGTAGTTCAATTGCTGAGCGTAAAACTTAACTTCACTTTAATATGGTTGTTACGCAGTCATCACATATATGAGCTGCATATGTCTAACTTCATGGAAGTACTCACAGAAAAGACAAAAGGTCTCCATAGAGCATTATATTTAAAGTTAAAAAAATGTATAACTAAGTTTGTACAGAAGTGAACGCTCTAAATAGTATTGTAAAAATAAGTTGGGGGATGACCTAGAAGTTGATTCAGTGTTGTTTACTCTTGCAAAAGATGCTCTTACTTTCTTTTCAAAAGCTCTGCTCAAAAGTACTTTTGCAAGAGGTAATTAAAAAAACCTTTGCCATCTTGTTGTTTTTATCTTGGTGGAAATGTAACTAATTTTAAATTCTATCAACTTGGCGCTTGTTATGAGGCACAGATGGACTTTACCTCCTTAAATTGGAAATGACAAAAAATGTTGTTAAAATAATGACAGAAAAGGAAGAAAATAAAGTACAATTGTACAATTGTAGAAGGAAATTATAGAATAAATTGTAGAAGGAAAGTTTTTTTTCCGTCATTTTTAATGCACCATGGTTTTTGGTGCCAAAAGCTCTCAGTCCTCAAAAGCACCCAAGAATGACCTTGATGTTGCCAGGGCAAGTCTTAAAATTCAAGAGCAATACGATGACCAGTTAGGATAGTCTTTAACAAAGAGTATAAAACGGTCTATAAAGTACGAATGCTCGGAGGGGAAGAGGGGTGTGCAAATGACGTATATGAGATGGGAGGGTAGTGAGTCAATTATACAAGAAAGGAGATACTAAATTAAAAAAAATATTGTAAAATGTTAGATAAATAGTTTAAAAGCTTAGCTACTTTTAAGGAGGAGGAGGGTACTCAAAAAGCGTATTGCAAAATGCAGATGGGGGACGGGGGGACGAAAAAAAAGCGTACGTACTTTATAGACAACCCCTTAGTAACAGAACAATTTAAGTAACTGAGTTACTTAAATTTTTATTTTGAATTTTAAAATTAAAATCAAAAATGTAACTTTCAAATTTTAAACCAATGTAGAGGCTTCATATTAATTGTGTTTTATATAAAAATAAATTCATATGAAACTTTAGTAAAAGAACATGAAGTGTATTGGTTTGCTATTTGAAAAATGGTAGGCGGAGGGGAAAGGAAGAATGTCAAGGAAACTTACCTTCAAATACGTAACTAATTAAAGTACCAAGCAATGTACAATATTTTTATTTTTACCAAATTTTAACCAAAAAAACACTTTTATTATATTAGAAAAAAATGTATTTGTATACTCCAAATGCTTTCTTAATATCACAACAAAAGTAATAAATTTTGCGAATTTATGGATAATTTGAATAATAAATGCTCGGTAATAAAACAAAAACAAATATACGTATGATTTTAAATGGAAAATATATGTAGTGAAGGCCCTTTTTTTTTTAATTTAAATAATTTTTTTAAATTTAAATAAAATAAAATAAAAATAAAAATAATAAATTATGTATAAATGTGTATGTGTATCTGTGTATGTATGTATTTATGTATGTATACTGGTATATATATGGGTGTATATGTGCTGTTAGTATGGGTGTGTGTGTGCTTGCGGTCTATGTATTTTCAAAATAAAAAATAAGAAAAAAGAAAAAAGAATAGTGCTGCATAACCTCTGGCGTAGGAACAGCCAACTAAAACTGCTTGGCAATCGTTGGGCTGGATTAGAATTCGGTGATACCACCTGTGATGGCTTGTATGGTAAAAATGCAAACACAATATATACTTTAAAAAAAAAAAAAAAAAACTATATTAGAAAAAGAGCAAATTATCAACAAGAATGTCCACCCCACCCTGATTTTATTTTCTA
Organism: Hydra vulgaris; assembly: GCF_022113875.1. NCBI lineage: Eukaryota > Metazoa > Cnidaria > Hydrozoa > Anthoathecata > Hydridae > Hydra > Hydra vulgaris. The sequence goes on along the minus strand of NC_061156.1, from coordinate 23,370,784 downwards.
CAATTTTAATGCAAAGAAATGTTCAATTCAATTATTTTTTTAATCTATTCGATTTATATTAACATCACCAAAACACACAGACGCCATCAAACACATCAATAAATATACTGAAGTATATTAGTTATTTTTAACTATTCTTTGCAACGGTTTATATAATTATTTATCGAAACAGATCCAATTCAAAAGCGAATAAACATTTACAAAAAATCAATAAAAATTAATTCATTTAAAGCGTTTTGATTCCAGTGGATCTCTACGACAAGACCTCAAGGACTTCTTCGAATTTCTGCATTCTTTAATCCTAATTTTTATTGTTATATTTCTATTGTTAATGAAATCTTATTGTAATTTAGCCAAATTGCTTTATATTAGACCCTCCCTCAACGTCACTGAAATCAACAACTTTTGACAAAAAAAATGACACTTTTTTGACTCTTAATATGTAAACGAGCCGAGCCGAGCACTGACAAGCTTGGCTCGTTCGGCTCGATTTACAGGCCTAATTAGGAGCCCGGCAATAGTTTTAATGACCTATTTTTTTTAAATCATTTTTTCAGTCAATTTTTTTTGGGGGAGGGGGACAAATTATTAGGAGTAAAAAAACCCATGCATTTCCCTCCCCCGTTGCTAGGGGCCTATATATATATATATATATATATATATATATATATATATATATATATATATATATATATATATATATATATATATATATATATATATATATATATATATATATATATATATATATATATATATATATAAATATATATATATATATATATATATATATATATATATATATATATATATGGAACTACCAGAGCAGCCGTGGCGTAGTGGTAGCGCACTTGTCTGAGAAACATAAGATCCCTGGTTCAAACCCCACCTCTGGGCAAGCTTGTGATACCTAGAAATCCGGACAAAAGTTCGGTCGACATAAATTGTTTAAGGAGTGTTGCAAAATTGTTGCAACTTATGCTACGTTGTAGTAAATTTAATTGTCTACAAATCGCAATATATCTTTTAGCAAACAATTATTTATAATGGTAAAGAAAATTATCTCAAAACAGGAAAACCTCAGAAAGCGCGTGTACGCGTTAATCGATTTGCATCCGGACATAAAGAAAAGTGAGATTGTGAGACACTTCATGATCGATGACGCATCAAGGTCGACCCTGTATAATATTCTGCAGCGCAAGACGCTCAATATAGGCCCTGAAAGACAGCGTTGAACTGGACGGGTGGCAATTAAGATGAACGCAAAGCGAATCACCATGCTGAAAAAATGACGGAGTCAGCCAGCGTCAGCTAGCCCGCTAGTATGGTATCAGCCAAAAGCACATATCAAAAACAGTTAACATCAAGACAATAATCAAATACGAAAAGAAGGAAAAAGTTCCGGATCGAACTTCACAACAGAAGTCAGCCGTTCGTCCGAAGTGTGCCCACCTGGCCAGAGTTTTTCCTGAAAAATCAGGTGATCATCGACGACAAGTCCTAGTTTTCGTTGAACAATAACGAGCTATCTTGAAACGCTGGTTTCTACACATCTAACGTCAAAATGACTCCAAAAGCTGTTAAACTCAAGCGAAAGTCCAAGTTCGAGCCAAAGGTACTTGTTTGGATTGCTATGTTTGAGGACGGCCTGTCGAAGCACCTGGTGATACCTTCGGGCCAAGCAATCAATCAAGATGTCTACATCTAGAAATGCTTGATGAAATGCTTGATTCCGTTCATCAAAACAGTTTATAAGAACGACGAGATCGTTTTCTGGCCTGACCTCACTTCGTCTCATTAAGCAAAAAAGACGCTGGAGTTCCTCCAAGCGAATAACATCGAAATCGTGCCTAAGGAGCATTACCCTGCCAATGAGCCAGAATTCCGACTAATCGAAGACTTTTAGTCAGAACTCAAACGAAGATTGTGGCTGGAGAGCAAAAACCGTTGACCAGCTCATTGACTGGATCAACAACTGCATAAAACGGATCAGTCAAGATTGCGTACATCGACTTGGCAAGGCTTCTTTCAGCCGAGTGGACAACGTTCATAGACATGGCGTAATAAACTTGTATATTTTTTTTAATCTAAAGCTTCATATGCTTAACTTTAATTATCTTTTTACAGAAATAAAATTGCACCTTTAGTCTCAAAGTAATAAGTTTTTTAGTTTTGTTCGGATTTCTAGGTATCACATGTTTTATATATATATATATATATATATATATATATATATATATATATATATATATATATATATACATATATATATATATATATATATATATACATATATATATATATATATATATATATATATATATATATATATATATATATACATATATATATATATATATATATATATATATATATATATATATATATATATATATATATATATATATATATATATATATATATATATATATATATATATATATAATATATATATATATATATATATATATATATCAGTGACGGATCCAGCATTTTTTGGTGTAAGAGCAAACTTCCAGACATGGAGCAAACTCCAAACATTTGTATGCTTATACTTAGGGTCGTCCATAAATTACGTCACGCAATTTTCGATTGTTTATGAATTTCCCCCTCCCTCATCACAAAATTGCAACACTTAAGTAGCAAATTTTGTATAAGTTATCACAAATCTACCCACCCCCTCCCTCTAATAGCGTGACGCAAATTATGGACAACCCCTTATCTCTCAACGTTCAAAATTTATTATCATATAAAATTTGTAACCCTCCTTAATTCGAGGAGGGTTCGCAAGATGATAAATTCTAGATCTGTCACAGTGACAGATCCAGCATTTTTTATAACAGTGTCTTTGATGAATATATTTATAGATATAGTTATAAATTTATGATCATATAAAATTTGTAACCCCCTTAAATCAAGGGGGGTTCGCAAGATGAAAAATGCTGGATCTGTCATCCAGTATTTTCATGACAGTGTCACTGATGTATTTATTTATGTATATATGGTAAAAAACACAAATAATTTAACGTTGGTATACCCACCTGATTTAGTAGCTTCCTATATAAGAGGTCATATTATGAGGTTTTATAGACAATTAATAAAAAATCCAAAGAGGTACTATTTCTTAACAAACCGTGCTATAACAGTTGATAAAACATTATAGTTTTTAAAACACTTAAAGATTTAAATCTAAGTTGGACTTGTTTTTAACATAAATTGGCTGTTAAAGCCTAGATTGCCTGCTCCTTAGATTGTTATTGCAGATCTACGCAGTGATTTTCGAATTAAAAAATACGTTGTTCTATTACTTACAACAACAACAAAAAAAAAGGTCTTAGAATTTTGGGAATTTGGAACCCATGGGGGAATTCCGCGGTATACGCGGTGCCATTGGGCTGGATATAATGAAGTTTTAAAAATGTATCTAAACATAAACAAAGATTTTTAATTCTTTTTAAAACTAAAAAATTTTTCAGAATTAGTTTTAGTTTTTAATAAAGACCATGAAGGTAGTTTTAATAGGAAACATAAATGTTGGAAAATCTTCTTTTTTTGTTCGCTTTAAAGAAGATAAATTTGTAGAAAAACTAAATTCAACAATTGGATTAGATCAATATACTAAAAGTATTACATTAAGCGATGGCAGAACAGTAAAGGTACTTTTTTTTTAATTACTTTTATAAAAATTATTTAATACTATAAAAAGTTCATTAAAAGAATAATTATTAAAAAAAAAATCATAAAAAAAGACTCTAGCCATAAAAAGCCCTAGTTCTAAACATAGCAAACCCTAATTCAAAATATTCTAAAACTTTCAAAAAACTTTTTAATCTTTTAAGAAACTTTCAGAACTGTCTTGAAAATTCTAAAACTGTTAAAAAAATAGCATACAAGTATAAAAGAACTATTAAACCAATATTTTATTTTAAGTCATCGATAAATAAAGAAATATGGAATCACATTTAAAGAGCAATTAATTTAAATTTTTAAATTAAATGACATTTTAAATTAAATAACATTAAGTCAGACAGCAAGTAAGATATTGGAAATAAATTTAATGGTTTAGCATGTGTGATTAATGTAATTAATAATGGAATTCGTCAAATAAAAAAGTTAAAGATCAGAGAAATCAAATATTTATAGACCTGCAGCCTTAAAGCAAAGTTCCTTCACAGTGGAAACAAATACTTGTCCATTCTGATGACTTATTCTGTGCATCTTAAGGTGGACTGAAATCAAAAGCCTAAAATCTACACGGAGTTGGTTTAGAATTAAGTTAGACCTCCTTAGCTATAAAATTTTACTTTTATTTTGGGGTTAGCTACCTGGCTAGTTTTCATGACTGGCTATTAGTTAGGTTTTAACTTCTGTTAATACAATTTTAAAAAACTCTTATAACTTTTTAAATTACTTAATTAAAACATGAAATAATGCAAAAAGTTAATTAAAATGTGAAATAATGCAAAAACAAGCATTGTCTCATAAATAAGTAAATTTATATCCTGATGTCTATTTAAAAATGTTATAATTATAGAGCAGGGTATTTATCATGGATCAAACAAATTGCATTCATTTAATATGGTTCCAAGGATGATCTTTTTCCATTCAATATGATACCAGTTTTACTAAAAAAGTATACATTTTACAAGTATTCTTCCAATGCTTAATGATAAACCTGGAAAACTTGAAAATAATTTAAGTTCATTCATTCAACATTGAAATTCTTGAAAACTTATAATTCTCATTTGTTTATAAATATTGATTAATGATTATAATACTAAAAGAATCTTTTTTTAATGCAAAATGAATCATTAATATTGGTAATTAGAATCATTAATATTTTCTCAATCATATTATTTTACTCATTTGTTCTTTGAAGGAGCTCTTGAATGCTGCTGTCAATTGTATCAGTCTGTTGCTGAGTTAATTTTCTTGGCTTTTTATATTCTGTGTCAACAACAGGTTTGTAAATTTGCGGCATATTAAGATTAATTCTAAAAACAATTTTTTTAGTTAGGCCTATGTAACAAAGGTACAACATGTTATTTTAATAAGAAATATTTATATAAACATATATGTTTTGTATTATACTATATATACTTTATGTATTTTGTTATAGACTAGTATAATTTTAGCTCTTTTGAGCCAAAATAATTAATTTGGTTATTCTTTACACTCAAAAGAGCTACTAGTTTGTTGTTAATAAAACTTTTGTTTGAACTCCCACTATCAATTAAAGCTTCTGCTTTATACTCTTTATTAACAATGATGCTATGGCAGACTCTGAAGAGAGAGTTTGCTGAAGCTGATATGGTGGCACAGAAGTAATCATCGTCATTGTAGGAATAGCAACAGATCTATTTACATTTGTGACAGATAGTTTCACAAGCAGGACATTTAGTACGTGGATGTCTTATGTTTCCACAAAAGCAGCACAATTGTTTTGATTTTACTATAGCAGCTAAGTGATAGTCAGTTGTGGATTGTTTTTGTAAAGATGATTTGATTTCCTGAAAAGGCAGAGGTAGATATAGTCGATTATGAGTATAAGTTTGAATTTTGTTGGGTCATGCAAATCATTTCAGATTTATATTGCTCTAACACAGTTTATATTGTCTAAATAAATATTGTCTTTATTATGTCTAACACAGCAATCATATTGCTCTAACAGCACTAACAGCAGTGAACTTACAGACTATTCTTTCTAACTATTACCACATATTGTAATGTTATCAATGAAAGGAAAGCAGTCAGTTTGTTTATACTGCTTTTGATGCTGACAATAAGTTGTGGGAATATACTAGAAAATAACTTTGTTAGAAAATATAAACTATCTGACTGCTTTCCTTTCATTGATAACATTACAATATATGGTAATAGTCAGAAAGAACATGATGAAAATCTACTTAAGTTCAGATTAGCTGCCATTGATGCTGGAAATGAATTTAATGAAGAGAAGTGTGTATTTTCAACTGAGACTTACTGTTTTTTAGGTTAGCGTATATCTTATGGCTCCTTAAAACCAGATCCTCTGAGACTTGCTTCTCTCATTAAAGTACCCCTATCTGATAATGCAAAGTCTTTGCAGCGTATTATTGGAATGTTCTCATACTATGTAAAATGGATAAGAAAATTTTCAGATAAAATTAGACCTTTAAACTCTGTTACTCAATTTCCACTCAATCAGCAGCAAATATCAGCATTTGAAACATTAAAAAATGGTTTGCATGCAAACTATTGATGAGAATATACCTTTTACTGTGGAGGCTGATGCTTCTGATTTTGCCATATCCACCACACTTAATCAGGATGAAAGACCTGTGGCCTTCCATTCACGAACCCTTCAAGGGAGTGAACAATACTATTCATCAATGGAAAAAGAAGCTCAATCGATAGTCGAAGCCATAAATCATTGACGCCATTTTCTTTTGGGGTGACATTTCATTCTCATCATTGACCAACGATCTGTGGCATTTATGTATGATTATAAATCAAGCAGTAAAATAAAGAATGATAAAATAATGCGTTGGAGAATTGCTTTGTCTCCATATTCTTATGATATCCATTATTGTCCTGACCAATGTAATCGTGGTACAGATACATTTACTCAAGTTAGATTTGCAGCAATAAGTTCAGAATCTTTATATGATTTGCATGCTGCACTTTGCAATTCTGGTTTTTCTCGCTTCCATCATTTTATTCAATCAAGAAACCTACCTTATTCAGTAGAAGATGTAAAACAAATATGTAGAGATTGTAGAAAATGTAAAGAAATAAAACCCAAGTACTGCCGCTCAAATGATTTGCAACTAATTGAAGCCATTTGAACGTATATCTATTGACTTCGAAGGTTCATTACCTTCTTCAACCCCTGAACAATATATGCTAACAATTGTAGACCAATACTCATGTTTTCCATTTGCTTATTCTGTAAAAGATATGAAAACTCAGACAATAATTAACTATTTAACTGATTTTTTTCCCATGGTTGATATGCCTAGCTATGTTCATTCGGATCGTGGATCCTCATTAATGTCTTCTGAATTAAAGCACTGGTTCTTATCAAAAAGGATCACAACTAGCAGTACAACCCCTTACAATCTGACTGGAAATGGGCAAGTTGAAAGATACAATGGAGTTATTTGGAAGTCGATATTACTCACTCTGAAATCTCGAAATCTGTCTATATCATCATGGAAAAGAGTTCTACCTCATGCACTTTATGCTACAAGATCTCTATTATGTACTTCTACTAATTGTAGTCCACATTTTTTATAAACTAGTATAATTTTAGCTCCTTTTCGCCAACATAATTAATTTGGTTATTTTTTATACAGCAACAAAGAAAAAATATTCAGTTATGAGTTTAAGTTAGAAAAATTTAATTATAGAAAAAGTTTTAAAAGGGTATCTGAGGTTAATAGCAGGTGAATTTCATGAGCATGTTATGCATTCATGCCCCAACAGCTTTGATAATCTTTTCATGTTAGCTACACCATTGGTTGTATTAAAAAACAAAAAAGTTTTATCTTGGGGTATAAATTCTTTTATAACACAAGATAAAACTTTTTATAAAATATAAATCTCCAATTATTTACAATACTTAAACAAATTCTTAAATATGGTAAATGATTGTGCTCATTCCAACCATCCGTCATCAAAGTTCCACTTACACAAGATTAATAAACTTCTAAGATTTGTTGTTTAACAGAAGTATAAACATTTTAAAGAGCAACTCCCGATATGCAGTCGGATGTAGGTTGAAATGACATTTTAATTAAATACAAATATTTAAGAAATTTTGTTATCAAATACAATAAAATTACACCAAATCAGCCTATTTTACCAAATACAAATATGTATTTGACTGCAACCCTACCAATTGGTAATTTTTGAATTAATTGGTTTCTAAAATTCCTCCCATGTCTCAAAACACCATGGTTCAGATGGTTACCAGATGATGCCATAGTTAAAGAAACATAAATCTATGATAAATGATTTTCAAGCAAGGGATTGCTTTTTAAAACAGTATCTACAGTACAATTGATTACTAATTGAAATATTTCATTTGCCTAATTTTGCTGAATCTTTTAGGACTAGGTTATCCATGAAGTCCCATGCTTTGGATGGGGATGTTCTAGATTTGTGGTTGAACATAAAAATCTATTTCAATTCC
>NC_061156.1:23340108-23357608 GCF_022113875.1 Hydra vulgaris | reverse complement strand
ATATATATATATATATATATATATATATATATATATATATATATATATAAATTATATATATATATATTATAACTAAATATTTGGATCATACATATTTATTATATCATACAATTGTCTTAACTTGATCAACCTTACGTTAAGTAAAACTAACATCTTCGAGTAAATACTAAGGCTGTACCGGATTTCGGCTCCGGCTCCTGCTCCGGCCGAAATCCGGCCATTTTTACAAATCCGGCCCAAATCTGGCTCCGGCAAAAATTTAGCAAATCCGGCATAATTTTAGCCGGAGTTTTGAATTTTGTCAAATATTTATTACATTTTTTTTGCCCGTGTTTACATGTATACCTAATATTTTATTTATAAAAATCAATTTTTTTTGTAATTCTATATTTTATGAACCTCATATTTGTTTTGGTATTTGTATTTATATTTCTTTATAATTTAATAAGCTAAGTCTAATTTAAAACAACAACGCAACAAAAAATTCTGAAGGGAAGACACACGATATTCTACAATGATGCAGGTATAAAGACTATGATGTCAACCCTAATCAAGTGATTGGATGAGCGTTTTAAAAGCATTGAAAAGAGAAACCTCTTTATATACTGACGAGGCTGGTTGACTCACAATTTAAAACTAAATACTCCTCATTACAGGCAACACTGACAGCTGAAAAAACAAGATTGAAGTCAATCTGAGCATGCTGAACAGAAGATTGATAAAACTGAAGAAAATCCACCAAAATAAGCCGGGCTTAATAATTTTTCTACATCATCATTACTCTGGCAATTTATTGATAAAATTATTCAGTCTACGTCCGCTAGTGGCAGGGCACATAAACAACAATTACTAAAAGGCATTGAAACTCAGCTAAGGAAATATCCGAAAGAACCAGAAATAAATAGACACAATGATCCACTACTGTGGCGGAGTGACAAAATCCCGGAAAAAAAGTTCAATAGAATTACTATAAACTTTTAAAACATATGGCCTATAGAATTTCTTTAGAATTTCTATTAATTTATATATAGAAATTGCTATAAAACTTTTTAAATAACAACAATGAAGTTTAACAGAAAACAGCAGTCACTTGGTATTCTGAATAGTCCACATTGTTGACTCAACACCAATTAGGGATGTACAGGATTTTGGCTCCTGTAGTTTTGTTTTGAAATCCGGCTCCGATTCCGGCCGGATCTGTCAGTAGAAATCGGGCAAATCCGGCTCCGGCCGGGTTTGAAAAAATTAAATCCGATACTATATATAGACATTTTCTATACATAAACGTTGTCTATATACCAACGCAACTGATTATAATTTTTAAAAATTATAATCAGTTGCGTTGGTATTTGGAAAATCATTAAATGACATCTCTGTAACCCCAAGTATGTTGGTTTTATTTAAGGAGCTTTAATGTATAAGAAAAATCATAACAAAATTTATCGCTGAACTCGAGTTTGAAAGCCATTTCTTAAAGTAAGAGTTAGTTCTTGAGAATAAATCAATTCTTTCGACTGGGTTAATTTAATCTGTCTAACATCACGCATAGTAACAGGTTTTTAATAAGAATTGCAAGCTGTTTTGTTATTTTTTTGTTGTTTCATTAACTTTTTTAACAATAGATAAATCATATAGAATCAAACTAGGTACTCAAAGTAAAAAATCCAAAAAAATTAGTTATGAAAATGACCATGATTAACACTTATGTTGACCATAATGTAACACTTCTTTAAATTTATCTTCAAAAAAAATTGAGATAATTGAGACAACTGAGCCTAATAAAAACAAAACTGTCGGTTATCGAATTGTTGATACTGAAATGTAATTATACAACTATGTTTAAAAAAAATGTTCACAATCAAAAATAAATTTTTCAGAATGTTTTCCCAAAAAAAAAAAAAAGGATTCAGGTCAATGTGCACAAACTGTAATGAAAAGATTCAATTTTATGCTTCATAGACATGTTCTGGGAAAAAAACTTTTGATGTAAATAATAGAATAATTTATTCAATGCGTGCATGTGGTCAAGGTTTTTCAGGATTAGAAAAATGCATACTTTAATGTACCCTATGACTAAAAATAACTGGAACATAATAAATAATTCTGTCTCTGAGAATTTGCATAAAATTTTCACCATATGTTTATTGCATCTAGTTGTATAATTGGAACTAAAAGTTTTACAATACTGCTAATTTAAAAAAGATTTTGTTTACAAAAGTGCATTTTTTTAAAATACGCCATTTTCAAAAATTCTGTATAATATAATATAAAGTATTTAAAACTCTTATAAATACTTTGTTTTTTAGAACAATATTAGTATACTTTGTAGATTACTATGTTGTTAATCATATGCCTAAAAATCTTATCTCATATGTTTTTGGTTACTGAGATAGAATGGCCGGGCTGGCCCGAACATTTTTGGATATCTGCCATTTTACTCGGTAACCATGGCAACTAATAAATTTATTTTGCATTATTTAAGATTCTGTTAAATAGTTATTTCTCAAGATATACTTGGTTTTTTGTTAAAATAATTTTTTTGATAAAAAAAAAATTTGAGGGGTTTTTAATAAGTTATTTGAGCTAAGGAAGATTAAATGAAACTTTTGATAATTTAGTTAACCTTGTTATTGATTGTTTTTTTATATTTTTTTAATTATTTATGTATTTTTATCAAGCAACTATTTACAATTAAAAGTAATTTCCGATTAAATATTTAAAAATATTAAATACAAGTACATTTCATTATTTATAACAGTTACGAGACCGGAGAACCTGAAGAAGATAAAATCTTATCATCAGTAACCTTTGGTAATAAAAATTGGAAATAAAAGTGTATTGTTAGAAAAAATGTAAAGAATCTTGATTGGCAATAAGTTTGATTATGTTCTTTTTTAATTTTTTAAAGGTATTGGCTTCTTTAAGTTTACCACTCAGGCTTATAAAACGGTTCCATAGCATTGGGCCACGATAGGAAATGGCAAAGCTCGTAAGTTTTGATGTACGGAAAGATTTTTTAAATCTTCCGGTAGATCGAGTATTGTATCGGTTTAATGTTTTAGGGAAAATATTTTTGAAAACCTTCGGCGTTTTTTTTGACTGATGTTGAAACATAAATTGTGTAATTTTGAAAATATTTAGTTCATAAATATCAAGTGTTCTCATGCTTTTTAGAAGAGGTTAAAGCATTTGTGAAGCGATTTTGAAAATGAATAATGCGTGCTGCATGATTCTGTTGTTTAAGGAGACAGTCGAGTTTAGATTTATTTGTACTACCCCAAACAACATTGCCATAAGATAAATAACTATTTATGAATGCAAAATATAGTTGAGTTAGTGTAGATTAGTCTAAGATTTGTCTGGTTTTATATAAAATGCCAATACTTCTTGAGATTTTATTGCTAATATTTTAAAAATGATCTCTCCAGGATAAGTTTTCGTCTATCAAAATATCAAGTAATTTATTTGTGAATGAGCGTTCAATTTTGGTGTTATTTATATACAGCATTGGTAAGGATTTTTGAATTTATTGAAACTTTCGTTTAGAATGGAATAAGGAAAACTTAGTTTTATCAATTTTTAAAGATAGGCTGTTAGCAATAAGCCAGTTTGATACTTGTTCTAGTTCATTATTTGCTACTTGAAATAGAGAGATAATATTAATATGTAAATAGAATAAAATGGCGTCGTCTGCAAACATAATAGTAGAGATAGTATTTGATGTTGACATAGATTAAGAACAGCAGCGGACCTAAAATTAAGCCTTGTGGAACCCAACATGATATTTTAAGTTTGTTTGTCTGAAAGCCATCATTTAGAGAAATAAACTGCTTTCGATTAGTTAAGTAACTGGTAGACCATTTATGGTTTTCGTGGCTTATTCCATAAAATTTTAGTTTTTCTAATAAAATCTGATGGTTAACGATTTCAAATGCTTTTGACAAGTCAAGGAATATACCTAAGGTGAATTTGTTATGAGCAGATGCTCCAATGATAACTTCAACAAGTTTTATAAGTGCATGTGCCGTAGAGTAATTTGATCAAAAACCATATTGGTTATAATAAAATATTTAAAGTGACACAAATGGATAATGTTTCTCCATTACTGTGCAAAGGCTAGAGCTACTCCAAGGAAAGGATTCATTTTTTGTTTATGTTAATTTTTTTAGATGCCCCAAGAAGTCCGTACGGTCTTATCACAGTGCACTGTGGATGAGCATTTAATAGGAAGTACATGCCTCTTATAAAAATATTTATAAACGTGAGTTTTCATCATATTATACTAAAAAGAACACAGTTGGTGTCACTTATTTTTTTACAAATAAAAAATACATTTTTACATATAAAAAACAGTTACATTTTTACAAATAAAAAATCTCGATACATCGAAAATTTTGATTTATTTCTCACCTAAGTTTAAAATTTACAACACCATATTAAATCCTATTGAAATTTTTTAACAGCTGTTAAAAAATGCACATTTGACCTTATGCCACGCAAGAATTAAACAATTTTATGCGTGTTTTGTAAAAATTAAAGATTTATGAACTGTAAAATGGCGTCCAATCAAAAGTTTTCACGAACTGACTGAGAAAAAAAATAGTTTAAAAGAAAAAACAATTCACACCGCCTTATATTCCTTGACCAGGCATCGAACCTCGGACCTCTCAATTATAAGCCAGCGCTACACGGCTGATTAAATTTAGCTCTGATTCAAATTAACAACAAATAAAACACATACCGGAAAAAACGCAGTTATAAAGTCGATCGAAAAAACAGTAGGTCGAAAATAAAGTAGGTTTAAAATTCAGTAGGTTGAAAATTGAGTAGGTTGAAAATTTAGTAGATTGAAAACGCAGTAGGATTAAAAATTAGTAGTTCATGTTTTAATTAGTAGTAAGTTTAAAAAATCAAATGTTGTAGGTTGAAAATCAAAATTGTCATATTCTATCATTTTAAAAATTTCAAAATTAGGTTTAGTTATAGGCCACCATTTTATCGTAAATTTTAAAAGATTTTGTTTTACGGACGTACATGGAAACTTGAATGTTGTCAAACATCTTAGTGCGGAAAAATAAATAAAGAATATTCGCGAACACAAAAAACCCGCCAAATTTACGAACAACTAGTTCTATTGGTTCAATTAATAAATAACTGAAATTACTAAAGAATTCAAGCGACTGTTCTCGAGTATTCTGTTGAATTATTTTTCAAAATCTTTTTGTTTTGTTTTTGTTATGTTTTCGTTAAGAATTCTAGCATCAATTGTTTTAAGAATATACTATCAAACGAACAATTATTTTAATACAATGGCTCATTCTCGGAGTCACATCCATATAGCTATAAATGTTTTAAACTAATATTTGTTTACAAAATAAAAATAAATGTTTAAAATTTATATTTTTTAACTTGTCAACGTTTTGTAAATATATTATGAATTTAATTAGTATAATCTTATTTTTTATATATAAGGGATGTATTTATATGTATGTAATGTATTAGAAATTGGTTTATGAACTTCAATTATTTTTGCTTCAGCCATTCTTACAAACTCGTTATACTTACACCTAAAGTTTTTTTTCTCTGTAAAATACTAGTTAAAGATATAAAGCCCACTCACTAAACATCGTCAGCGATATTGTTAAGCAGTTCCGCTTCCTCCTTACAAAGTAATTTAATGTTTTTAGTTAATTTCTATCTAGCTAATTAAATTTCCACAGTAACTTAATGATTTTGTTATTTCATTTGTCCATCTTACTAAGAAGAATTGTTTCAAATATGTTAAACTTTTCAAACTACGCGAACACATAAAACAGGTACTGAAAAAACTTTTTTTATTTATAATTAAATTATGTAGCGTTAGTTTTACTGGTTTAATCTTATTGGACTTTACAAAGCCGGGGGCTGCATTATTTTGGTGGCCTTTCTTATGTGCGACAGCGTAAAAATGACTTAAAAATACCAATAGGTCCTCTTGACTATTTCTCGGCCCATAACATTGTGTGTTCCGGGACTATAGCTCTTCTACCCCCTCCCCCCACCTCTTATTTCCAGCACTGGAAATAAGACATAAGAATATAAATAAAAATAATATATATAATCTTTGATAAATTGAAGAACATTTGTTTCTTTATTAAAACAATCATTATAAGTACGTTGTTACTATATACAAAAAATGTCGCTTTTTTTAAAAAAAAAAAATAACAAAAGAAGAAATTATAAAAAATTATAAAAGAAGAAATTATAAAAAAAGTTTCAAAAATATTTGCTCTAATCGTATTTATTTTGCTTAAAGTTTTGCGTTAAAAGCTATTTTTCTTTTTTTTAACTGTCTCTCATCGGTCCAGTTTATCTTATTGCGCTTTTTTGCTCGTTTTTGAAATGTTCTCAAAACGCCTAAAAAATCTGGCCGGCTTTTCACAACTAAACATAATTTCCGTGGTCAAATATCGAGTGCGATCGCACCAGCTTCACGACCAAGCCTGAGTATATAATTGTAAAAATAAACATAATAAAAGCCATAAAATTGATAACAAACTTCCTATTTAGAGTTTAAATAAAAGTTTGTTTTTTTTGTTCTTTTTTTTTTTTATTAAATAATTTACAATTTTATTAGAAAGTTTCTTTTTTCATTTGTTTTAATATTTTTTATTTAGAATTTAAATAAGGCATTATATATATATATGTATGTATATATATATATATATATATATATATATATATATATATATATATATATATATATATATATATATATATATATATATATATATATATATATATATATATATATATATATATATATATATATATATATATATATATATATATATATATATATATATAGGTGCTTACAAATAAGAGAGTTTTTATCCCAACTGTAATGTTAAATTATTTGTTTATTTTAATGCGGAGAAGTTATACCAATATAACAGGATTTACATCCTGCACAAATAAATTTGTAAAAGACAAATGATTTAAAATTGAGAGGAAGGTGATCTTTAGATGAAAAAAAATTAGACACTTTTAATGAAGTAAATACTAATTTTTTGGTAACTGACTTACAATCTCTTTTGATCATTACCTGTAGTCTTCGCTTTGTTAGCTCAGATATTTGACCAATATAAGGGAGTTTAAAATAGCGAGAGTTAGATAGATCTTTATACTTATATATATATATATATATATATATATATATATATATATATATATATATATATACATATATATATATATATATATATAGCAGTGATTTTATATATATATTTATATATATATATATATATATATATATATATATATATATTTTTTGTTTTGTTTTTTCAGATTAGAAATTTACAATACAAAAATTATTAAAAATTGTAATGAAGTAGTGCGACTCCAAACACTACTATGCTGACAGCTTAAAGACACACGCTGTGTCTATTGTTTGTTATTTTTCCATAAATGTGATCCTTGAAGGAATTTAACGAGACTGCATATGCTGCTTTTGCAAGAAGTGAGTTTCATGCATTTACCACGCGGTTAGTGAAGAAATGCTTCCTCTCTTCGCAATTTTTGACTACTTGCTTTATATATATATATATATATATATATATATATATATATATATATATATATATATATATATATATTTATATATATATATATATATATATATATATATATATATATACATATATACATATATACATATATACATATATACATATATATATATATACATATATATATATATATATATATATATATATATATATATATATATATATATATATATATATATATATATATATATATATATATATATATATATATATATATATATATATATATATATAAAGCAGTGATTTTTAAAAGCAGAGTATTATATTATGTATCCAAGTAATCTCCATCCTGTCTCATATGGTCTAATTGAAGCTCACAAACCTAAAAAATCTCATTTAGAGAATAGTTATATCAATGATCTTCCAAATTATAGAATATCTTACCACTTAGTAGAGAAAATACAACCTGTTGTAAACAAAAATAAACATGTTTTAAAAGTGCTTTTGATTTTATTAGTAAAGCAAATTCATGGTAGATTGAAAAAAATGAGGTTAAAGTTTTATTTGATGTAATAAACTTATACCCATCAATACCACTAAAGGAAGCCACTTTAATTCTTATAGACCAATTAAATAAAGATGATTCCTACAAATATTTCACCAAGCTTACTATATCTGAAACAATACAACTCATAGAGCTTTGTTTACATCGTTGTTATTTCTTCTAAAACAATGAATTTCATTAATTTGAGAATTCTAGTCCTATAGGTCTTCCATTCATGATCATACTAGCAGAATCTTTTTTACAGCATCATGAAGAAAACGCTTTCTAAATTGCAATGAAAGTTAATCCTCTTCTTGACCTGAAATCCAATCTAAAATATGTCAAGAAGCAGAACAGTTCCTAATTATCTTGAACAAACAACACCTTGCAATACAATATACAATCAAAATTGAAAGTGAAAATAGAACTCTAAACTTCCTCTATTAACCATAATAAATAACAACAAAGATAATTTTTTTTTGTTTTTAACATCTTCACTTCCAACAAGGTTTCAAGCAACCACTATTAGAGTTAAATATTACTAGAAGAGAAAAGATGAAGTTTATATAGAACAAGATAACGATTGACAGATGACTTAAAATATTGCAAATTATATGAATCAGAAAAGCAAGATAAAGGAAGCAAATTCTAAAGAACTGATGTTCAAGGAAAAAAACTATACAAATAAGAATTTTCAGAGCACTTATGAACAGTCACAGTAAAAGGATGAAACTTAATTGAATGAGGAGTAACACAAGAATGAATTTTAGTAGATGGTACAAGAGACACTAGCTCTTCAGAGCAGTACCCATAAGAGTATTTATAAAAAAGAGAAAGAGAAGCAACATTACGACTATGTGATAATGGTTAAAGGTTGGCTGCAATAGCAGATCCAAGTATGTTTACATTACGTTTTTCATCTTGTCTAAGAGAGATAGGGCATCATTAGAATATATTATCAAGACAAGAATAAATGGTAGTATTTTCAGCGAACAATGCCACCTTAGATATATCTGGAAAAACATTAATGAAAATTAAAAAGAGTATAGGATCTTGAGGTACCCATGAAGTGACAAGATATGAAGACGAGTGCTGTCTATCGAGGGCAACTTTAATACTATATTGGTAAGGAAGGATTCAATAATCTTAAATATGAGTTAAAATCAAATTAAACCTCACTCAAATCCTGACCCTAAAATTCTTAATGCTATATTTTAAGGTTATATCCACAGGGCTTCTTCTATATGCAGTAATTATAACTACAAGATGAGATTAATTTCCTTATTTAACTAAACAACATATGCTAACTTAATTGGAAATAAATGGTCCATAAAAATCAACAAAGCTCAATCAGATTCTCTTACTCTCCCTACTGTATTGTTATTGTGGATACCATCACTATCCACAAAATTAAGGTAAATATTTCTGTAAGCTGGCTATATAGTAGTCTTCAAATCAAATCCTAATTTAACAAGCTTGGCCAGGAAGGCATGTGAAAACAAACTTTTTATGACCATGCAAATAATAATTTGTTTTGATAATTTGACCAAGGTTTTTAGCATTTGCAAAAATGCACTGTGGGCCAGGCTGTGACAAAAGTCAAAAAAGTGATGTTCTTAAAATAATTTTTTTTTAGATACATGTCTAGTATTAATCATGACCTTTCTAAAATAGATATTATTTTTTTTATAACTCAAAAACTGTTTCTACAGTTACAAATTAAATCGGGTTCTTTTTCAGATATTCAAAACAACTAAAAATTCAATAAAAAAATGTTTAACTTTATTTCTTCACAAATTTAAAATTATTTGTATTTGTTACACTTTTTTTAGTAAATTTTGAAATATATTTATAGCTTATTGTTTTCTAGCAATAATAACAAAATATAAATTAAATCACCTTTTTTTTCTGTTGTTTAAAATAATGAGCAAAAAATCTTTATTACAGTTGTCAGAGAGGTATATATATAACCTAATACTTTTTGGAACACAAGCGAACACATTTATAAGTATATACAACAAATGATTAACATGTTTACTATGAGGTAAAATTAGTTTTGGCTGCTACTTCTTGCAACTTTGAGCACTGTAAGACTTGAGATATACAAATATATTAGGAATAATAAGTTCTCGATGCATAAAGAGTCTTCTGTTAGATTAAGTATTGCAATATTACAAATTTGGTGGTTCAAAGGATTTATGAACAAAAATCATCAGAAAGCAGTTCTCGTAATTTATCAAATGTAAATTCTTTATTTTTGACTTATGTTGTTCCTTTAGAGTTATTTACAAGTATTGATAGTAAAAATGTTATTTTAAGGAGAAACCTAAAGCTACCATTAGCCATTTATTGTAGAAATTGTAGAGTTTTGAGTTTAAAAAAGAAGCTAAATCTGTATTGATTGATAAAGAAAGTAAACTTAAAAATGAAACTGCAGATTTGAATGCATCCATTGTTATTTTCGAAGAGCAAAAAATATCTATTACAAACCATATCGAAATCACTATGATTTATGAAAAGATGCACACTGTCATATCCAACGCAACTGACTCTAGTCAATCATGTTTTGGTGCATTTAACCCATCATAAATGAATATAATTGAAATTGTTATTAAAAAAAGCAATCTACTCATATTCTCCGGTATAGTCTCTCAAGCTTACATGTTTGGATAAGATGCTTTGAATGCTTATTGCATATTGCTATTAAAATAAAAATTTAATTTTGGCAAGCAAGATTTTTTGGAGCCAAAAATTGGAGCAAAAGAGTTTAATTCAGAAAAGGTTATAGATAAAGATTCTTGAATTGATAGTAGATCAACCAAGAGCAGATGGTAGTGAGAACGCTAATACAGCCAGGATAAATTTTTTAAATGATATTTAGTGAAATTACAGGAGTTGATAAAGTGCTAATTGAAAAATTGAATGTTATACTTTGTTGTGTTTCCAGTGGTTTTGAATCAGGCATTTTGGGATTATAGATTTGAAACTAATCCCAAATCGTTAAATCCCAAATCAAATTTTGTAAAGTTCATAATTTTCTAAATAAATGTCTTAGGCGCACTAAATTTAATTTGCTGAAAATAATCACTGAAACTTATTAATTGCTACATATTATTCACTATATATTACTGTAAAAAATCAATGTAATCACATTTTCAGACTGAATAAAGTTCATTTCAGACCGTTTAAAAGGTTGTGCATAAAAACAGATATTTTAAACTACTATAAAACAGATATTTTGTTAACTGTTACTCCTGGCACTATATACCTCAATGTCTGTATAATATAATAATACACGGATACCTTATATTGGAAAAAATGATATTGTCTATTAATCTTAAATTAGGAAAACTTAAGATAATAATAAAAATTTTAAGAGTTATCACCAAGACCATGTAAGAAAAAGATAAAGTAATGCAAGTAAAATAAGTCAATCAAAATGCAACTTTTTCAAAATTTCAGGAACTATATAAAGTCATATATATATATATATATATATATATATATATATATATATATATATATATATATATATATATATATATATATATATATATATATATATATATATATATATATGCAAAATGTAATAAAACATCTGTTGTACACTTCTGATCTATTGGTGTCCAGTTTAAGAAAACAGCAATAAAAAAAAAATCCCTTTTCTTTTTTTTTTATTGAGTTTTAATGTTGTTTTTTTATATTGTGTATGTTTTCTTTTATGTTGTTATGTTTTCTTTTATGTTCTCCTGATATATAAATAAGTTAAGAGTTCTGTTTGTTTTGTTTTATTCTAAATTATGTATAATTTTATTGTTATATAAATTTTAATTAAATATGTTGCTATGGCTACTTATTTTTGCCATGCAAAGCTAAGTTTTGCTATGCAAAACTAAGTAACCATAATAGTAAACCATAGGTGATATACGGTTACCTAATTTTCGCTCTGCAAAATTAAGTAACCATAGTAACCAAATATAAAAATCATTTTTATAAGAAGAAAAGACCTCATATTAACACACATGCCAAAAACATTTAATGTAGCACAATTGAAAAACTACCGGAAACAGGTTGTTGCTATGCAAAATTAGGTATCGACTAAATATAATAAAATTAGGTAGCAACTAAATATAAAAATTAACTTTTTCATAAGAAGTGCAGATCTCATTTCGGTACTCTTGCTGAATTTCGTAAATACAGTTATATTTTTAAATTAGTTATTAATTTTGTCTCAAAATTCTGGCCCACTGTGAAATGCTCTGATAATAATGGTTTTTAATTTGATAAAGATAAATAACTTTGACACCTTACTAACGTACATTACTAATGTTTTTGTATTAGCAAAGTTCTTTTAAATAGATTTTAATTAAAGTGTCAATGAAATTTGTATACAAGATTTTTTTTTTGATAAATTATAAAAAAAAAATTATAACTAAATTTTATGAGTAATGACTTTAAACAACAATTGTCTCTTTAATAAATTTAATATAAGAACCATTAAAGTTTATACCCTCGAAAAGAAAAAAGATTTTGTTATGAAAAAAAAACAGAGAAACATTTTTGAAAGTTAAATAACTTTGAAAATTAAATAACTTTGATCTTTACTTATGTTTTTATAATATTGAAACTCATTTAAATAAAGTAAGAAATCACTGCTAATGATTTTTTATTTAAAATTTTAATGAATGCCGTATATATTTTTTTATATAAGTATGTGTTTTTATTATTAATGCCTATAAATAGAAAAGTTATATCCATTTTTTTAAAAATAGAAAAGTTTTTAAAGAAATGATTTAATTATTTTTTCTTTTGTTTACCAAGAATTGTTGCCAAGAATTGTTAAGAATCTTTTTAATGCGAGTATTTATTAAACAATCGTTAGATTTAAGTTGTTACTTTAAAAGGGTTTATTTTAAAAGTTGTTACTTTAAAAGGGTTTCACATAATAATATATAAAAATATTAGTATAGATAAACAGTTCAAAGTTATTTATTCATAATTGAAATAATCTTATTGCAATAGTTTATTATTTTTTTTATTTTAGTTGAATTTCGCAAAATTCACTTAGTTAAAACTACAGTTTGATTTTAGTTTTAGACATTAGTTATTTTTATATTTATTTCTCGTTATTTTTATTTTTTAAGAAGATTTATTTGCTTCTTTTAGGATAAGTTTTTTTTTTAGTTTCTTTATAGTTAAGATCATTTTTTTAGCACATTTTTTAAAAAATATACAAGTTTTCAAAACATCTTAACAGCCATGGTCAAGTTTTCAAAATCAAATAGTATTTGCGTGGTCACATTATGGAATTAAATTGCACACCTTCCTGGACAAACCTGATTTATAAATATTGCTAACATCAAAAAGCAAAACTAAATTACCACATAATAGTCAACCCAGAACTTATTAAATTGAATAAAATTCCTTAAAGACATATGTTGGTGAAACTAAACTTTAAAAAAAGGACTCAAACTCAACAACATCTAAAAAGTTTAAATGAGAGGAAAAATTACCAGTCTGCAATGGTCACCTATACTAAGTTTTGACTGCAAGAAATAAAGTGGGAGGAATGTAAAAACAATTAAAGTGGAAGCAAAAAAATTTGACTCTTTTTTTCGTTTTTTACATTTTTACGTAAAAAAGAATGAAGCCATTCAATATTTGATATCAGTAAATTTTAAACCATTTTTAATGTTAAAAATTTTTTTGTATATCTTCATGAGCTGATGATGCTGGTAACCATAATCCAGCAACAATTATATTTGATGTGTTTTTTTTTTAATATATTAAATTAATAAATTATTGTATTGTATTAGTATAATTATATTATATATATTTCTTAGCTTCTATTCTATGGACTATATGTCTTTTACCTTTGTAGGTGAATCTTTTTTAATATAAATACAAGTAGTATGATAAATTATTGTAAATACAAAATAAAAGATGTTAAAAAATTTAAATGTCTTTTTTTTTTTTTTTAATTTTTAGCTTACATAAAAGTCAATATAGTTATTTATTCTGTTTATATTGACATCAACTTTAATGTTGTTGATAGTTGTATGTGCTATAATTGAGTTGACATTGTTCAGTAAATATAGATCACTAAATTCTTTTGGTGCTAAGTTGATATTGTCATTGCAATGCTTATTGATTAAATTGCTGAAAAAAGAACTAAATGACTGTTTATCGTGTTTGTTAGACACCCTGAAGTTTAAAAAGTTTTTATTTCGAGTGTTGTACTTGATGTTATCAAGGTTAATGAAATCAAATTGTTTGAATAATATTCATCGGTTTCTTGTAATTAATTATTTTATTGGATAGTTTTAGTGCTCTCCATAAAAATCGATGATGAAAACTTTGTAGGTTGTATGCTTTAAGTTTTTGATTGATTTGAAATTTTTTTTTTGAATATTAAAAGTAGAGTATTAAAGAATATTAAAGTTTTATGAGTAGTAAAAAATAAAATCATACAGTATGCATTGTTAAGGCTTTGTATTTCTTTTTTCGTATAGTAAATTATAAGATTTGAACAGTAGGTAGAATATATGTCTTAAAGAATTGTAAATGAACTTTGAAGGCTAGACTAATAAGGTGGGTCGATGTTGGAACTGAAGTTGTGGACTAGTTGAGAAAGATGCCTGATAATATATTATTTTCATTTTATAAAGGCTTTTTCAACAACTTTTATTAGTTTTTTGAGCATTTGTATATATTCACTGAATATTATTGACATGAAGTTTCAATGTAAATATTTATAGGTGTATTATATTTATTTATTTTATTTATAGGTGTTCGGAGAAAATATCTTTAATCATTTCAAAATGCAAATGTTTAAGATTAATCATATCATAGTTAAAATATTTTGAAAAATAATTTTTTTTTTTTTTAAATAATAACTTTTTTTTTTACAATTACTATAAGAAAACAATTATATATTTAAAAAAATTAATGATTTTAATATATTTCTTTAAAACTTTCTCCTAGTGTTACTTTCAAAAATTTGCGTAAATTTTTGCGCTTGTACAAAAATAAATAAACAAATTAAGAGATTTGTAATTGTTTTTGAAGTCGTTATATTTGTTTAAACATATTTTATTTACAATAATAAGTTTTAATGAAATGCCTAAAAACCAAAAGGTTGTTTTAACACGTGGCAGTTTTGTTAAAAAATTTGGTGGTCAGCCTTCACCTTTAAATGAAGCAGAGCCACCAACCATTCGCCAGATTAAATGAAGCAGGCCACCAACCATTCGCCAGATTATTCAATACAACTATTTCCTTAAAGACATCAACCATAACTTGAAAGATTATGACATTGCAAAAATGATAGCACTTAATGTTATAAAAATATGGCAGACTGTTAATCCAAAGTTACCACTATATGAACATTATTATGTGGTAAAGTTAATAAATAAATTATGCTTCATGAAAGCACAACAGATTAACCAAAAATCTCTTTCTAAAGTAAAGCGTAATAACCTCGAGAAAACTTTAGACACGCTTTTTGATATTTCAGCTTGCAAATGTAATCTACCTGTTCGTTCTTGTAATGATAAGTTTGTAAAGTACGTAGAAGAAAATTGTCAAACACAACATATAATTTGCACATGCCCACTGGATAGAAAGGTTTACATTTTTTAATAAAAATATAATAATATTAATATTATTAATTTTAATAATATTAAAGACATATATATATATATATATATATATATATATATATATATATTATATATATATATATATATATATATATATATATATATATATATATATATATATATATATATATATATATATATATATATATATATATATATATATATACTAAATAATAAATTGTACTTCTATTTTAGGTTCCATTAGAACATAGAATGTATTTGAAAGATCAGAGAGCAAAAATAGGTCCTAAGGGGTTGTTTCAACTTGGATCCATTGATCGTAAAAGTGTTAATAAGACAAACAAAACTTCTGTTAGTAATAAGAAATGTCAGAAGCAGATTTTAAATAAAGTTTCTCAAGAAAAATACATAACATATACATCATTCGACAACAACATGGAAAGTTTAGATTCATTAGCAGTAATGAATGAAGATGAAGACTTGAAAAGTTACAGTAGTGAAATGAGTGAAGTATTAAAGGTATTATATTTGTATTGTGTTTTTAGATAATGTACATTTTTAATATTTATACTTATTAATATATATACTTTTAATATTTTCATCATTTTTCATAGACTCCTGTTAACTTTGACAATGAATGTTGTTACAAAGCAATTATATCTGGGGCTTACAATTTCTTTAAACCATCACGATATGCTTTGGAATTAATTAGGGCTGATGTTTCATCAAGAATTGGGGCTAGCCTTGGTAATGCTTTTCTCTTAGATTTGCAGGCTACAGGCTTACTTGTGCCAAATCTTAATTTAAATACTGTATTTATTGATAAATCAAAAATTGATAGACAGAAAACTAGAGTTAAAAAGTCAAAATAAGCTTATGGAGGATATTAATGGCATAACATGTATTGGAGTTGATGGAAAAGTTGACAAAGACACTTTATTTTACAGAGAAGTTAAGAATCCAAATGGAAAAATTAATCTAAGACAAGTTAAACATTCAGAGCACCATTTAACTTTTACAGTAGAGTCCAGGTCTGAAATTGGATCATATCTTACTCACAGAGTCATTCTGATCAAAGATGCTACAGGACTTTTGTTAGGAGATGAAGTTGCTAGTGTCTTAAATGATTTTAAGATTGCTCATTCTCTAAAAGCTATCCTCCTTGACAATACTGCTACTAACATTGGTTGGAAAAAGGGGCTTGTAACAGCTGTAGAAAAAAAATTAATAGCAATTTGCACATTATTGGCTATTCACTTCATCAAAATGAACTTCCATTTTGAGCTATTTTTAAGTATCTTGATGGAGGCACCAAAAGCCCTAATTTGTTTAATGGTCCGATCGGAAAACTTTGTGAAAATAACTACCAAGATCTCCCTCAAGTTGACTTCATAAAAATTAGCAGCCATGTAGATAACATACATTTTGATAAAAAGACATTGAAAGATTTGAGTAGGGATCAAAGACTTCTTTTAGAATATGTTCTTGGAGTTTCAAGAGGAAATATTGATCATAAATATGCAAAGTGAAAAATTGGGCCATTAAATCATGTTAGATGGTTAGATGACTTGTTAGATGACTTGTTAGATGATTTAGATGGTTAGATGGTTAGATGGTTAGATGACATCATGTTAGATGATTGTTAGATGACTTTGGCAATTTGATTATTGTGTCTTTGGACAAGAGGCTCTTATTTTCCAGAAATGCAAGATAAAAAAATTTTATCTTGCATTTATTTTAAAATTTATTGTGCAAGTGTATGCAGTTAGCTGGTTTGAAATAAAATT
>NC_061156.1:23292608-23335108 GCF_022113875.1 Hydra vulgaris | reverse complement strand
TACACAATTCTTAATCATGCACAGATACAGACAAATAATTGTAAACATCACAGTAGCAAAAGGGGCGCAGCAAAAGGCAAATGTATATTAACCTCTCTCATAAAAGCTTTTAGAAGTAGAAACCTTTTTTTGTGGAAAATCTTGTACACCGTTTATGTCAGACCGCATATTGAGTTCGTTATTCAAGCCTCCTTCTTCATGGTCTCCGCATCTACAACACGATATATCTATATTAGAAAGTGTTCATCAAACAAAAACAATCACTGAAATCAAGCATTATAGTCACATAAGGAGAGACTTTATACAAAGAAGAAATCGAGACGATATAAACCAGTAATTGTAGATTGCTTGTGGTATCAAAAAAATAGAATTTCCTACCGCAGGTGTATGTGCCATCAATTTCTAATTACTGCCTATAAGTGCATAATCAACGACGAAGCAAGTTTTTAAAAATGGCAAAGAAAAGTATAATTTGTTCTCTAATTGCGTAAATGTATGGAATGCAATTCCATCAAATGCAAGCAACGCAGTTGATCCTACTAATAGTAGGATTATTATTTAAGGTTTACAAGCTTCTTCTACCTCGACCCACGATTAAATTATGACGTTTGATTGTTTACACTAAAACTCCAACATCAACCCAAGCATAATCACTGGGGTCTTTAAAGGATTTTTATGTAGAACAAAACAAATCTGTTTTAAAAAACATCTCTCACAAGAAATTGGTTTCCTCATAGAATCATTTTTAGAGAAGGGCTATAACAAAAGTAATCTTATTAAAATAACAAAAAACAATTTTAATCAGATTTTAAAAAATACTGCATTTAAACAATTAGATAAACAGTTTGTTAAACTACCTTATTATTGGCCCAAAATTCCGAAGAGAATTTAAAAAACAAAACGTCAGAGTTATACTTAATTCAGCTTCCAACTTAAATAATATATTATGCAACAACAAAACAAAACTACCTCCGAACTCAAATCCGAGTGTTTATCAACTTAAATGCTTATGCAGAAGTATTATATCGATGAATTATTACGGAACATTTTAGAATGTGTCGTATATATATTATATATATATATATATATATATATATATATATATATATATATATATATATATATATATATATATATATATATATATATGGTTTTTTAACTAAAAATAAAAAAAGTTAATATTAACAAGTTTTTTGATAATAATTTTTTTATTTATATATATATATACATATATATATATATATTATATATATATATATATATATATATATATATATATATATATATATATATATATATATATATATATATATATATATATATATATATGTATATATATATTATATATATATATATATATATATATATATATATATATATATATATATATATATGTATATATATATATATATATGTATATACATATATATATATATATATATATATATATATATATATATATATATATATATATACTATATATATATATATATATATTATATATATATATATATATATATATATATATATATATATATATATATATATGTATGTAAACATATATATATATATATATATATATATATATATATA
This sequence comes from Hydra vulgaris, assembly GCF_022113875.1. Lineage (NCBI taxonomy): Eukaryota > Metazoa > Cnidaria > Hydrozoa > Anthoathecata > Hydridae > Hydra > Hydra vulgaris. The sequence continues at coordinate 23,333,515 of NC_061156.1, read as the reverse complement.
TATATATATATATATATATATATATATATATATATATATATGTATGTAAACATATATATATATATATATATATGTAAACATATATATATTTATATATATGTAAACATATATTTATACATATATGTATGCATAGATATATGTATATATTTATATATATATATATATATATGTATATATATATGTATATATATATATATATATATATATATATATATATATATATATATATATATATATATATATATGTATATATATATATATATATATATATATATATATATATATATATATATATATATGTATATATATATATATATATATATATATATATATATATATATATATATATATATGTATATATATATATATGTATATATATGTATATATGTATATATATATATATATATGTATATATATATATATGTATATATATATATATATGTGTTAGTATATAGGCACATTCACTATTGTAGATTAGTCTTTGGGACACTGCTGGACTAGAAGTTGCAGGATATATGACAAGTAGCTATTACCGATTAAGTAATGGTGTTGTTTTAATGTATGACGTTAAAGAAAGAGAAACTTTTAACTCATTAAACCTGTGGATAGAAGATTCAAAAAATTATATTCTCGAAAACACTCCTTATTTTTTACTTGGCAACAAAATTGATGGTGTAGATACTGAAGTAAACAAGGTAGATGCTGTCAATTTTGCAAAAAGCCATAATATTCCTGAAGAGCATGTTTTCGAAATATCTGTTAAAACAAACAAAGGTATTAAAAAATTTATAGATTCTATGGCGACATTACTTAGTTGTGTTGAAAATCCTGTGCAACTTGATACCAATAAAATCAACCTTGGTCAAGATAAGAGTAAATCTGGCTGTTGTTAATTTGTTTTTGTTGATAAAGTAATTTTATAAGATTTTGACAAAATCTTTATACATTTTTATTATAATTAGTTGAGGCATTATATTTTGTTTGTATTAATATAATTAAAATATTTTTTCATAGAAGAGATTCTATTTTTATTTTAAGTTCTTTTTATTATTACTGTTATTTTACAGCTTTTTTGCCTTTATGTAAAAAAATTTAAAATTGATTTTTTTCTCAAAATAAGCTAGTTTAGATTCCTTTAAAGGTTATTAAATCAATATTTTGAATAATTATGAAGAAAATTTATGTCATTTGTTTTTAAAAACTTTTTCTTTTTTTTTTTTTTTCATAGAGTTCCTGTTTTTCTTTTATTATTTTTTTTTATTTTTTATTTTTTTCTGCTATTCTGCTATTAGTTTTTCTCGAACGACTTAACTCAGTCAGGTCAGATTGATCATTGCAAACACCGTGTTACTGGTAACATGTAATCCAGTACAACATGTCCTATCCCATCGTAGGATTGGATTTTTATATTTAAAGGGTAGGAGAAATAAACTTTGAATTAAAAATACCCCAGCCTTGGGGCTCCTGGTTGAGTTAAGACCAGGGATAGTGTCTCAAAAATAAACATCTTGGGCAGATGTTAACTCCAGCTACTGTCTTGCAAAAAACCTTATTGGCAAAGATTTAGTGGGTTAGCAGAATAATTCTGTTAAACATTTGAGTATTAACAGTGTTATATATCACATGGATGATATCCCTGTGAGCACCTTTTTTTTGCGCATTGTCGAGGCCAGATTACCAGCCCTTATTTACGACTTTGGTTTAATTAGCAGAACTGAGGCAACTGCGTAACTCATTGCTTGGGGTGCTATTCTCTACCTATGATTCAAGTGTCATGTTTCAATCATGAGTCAAGCAGTCATGTTTCAAGTCTTCAACTTAAAACATGACTAAACTGCTAAAGATATTAAACATAATTACGTTTCAATCTTTTACAAATATTTGTGGTCTTGGGGTGCTATCCTCTACCTATGATTCAAGTGTCATGTTTCAATCATGAGTCAAGCAGTCATGTTTCAAGTCTTCAACTTAAAACATGACTAAACTGCTAAAGATATTAAACATAATTACGTTTCAATCTTTTACAAATATTTGTGGTCTTCGAAGAAACTTTTCTTCAGTTGAATCTTAGCTCTTGCAAAATTCAACAGACTTGCTTGCTCTTTATGAGATCAATTTAAATTTGGCTATTTCAAATTCGGATCTCAATGTTTATAGCTATTGTCATATAATTTGTAACTTACTTTGCAATAGCAATATACTTAAATATCAATTAACCTATTTGTCGTGAAACCAGGTTTAAATCCTCTAATCATTATTTTTGTGCTTCCGTATCGCACCTCTTCACCTTTCTCATTGTTCTCAAGAATGATGTAATTTCTTCTAGATGTAGTTTCTGATCAAATTGACTAATACCTTTCTTTTACTCTTCAGCCAGTCATCGCACCGAATTGCTTGGCTCTAAGACCACTGACCCTGCTGGCACTAAAGTTCTGTGTTTCTTATTCTCTTATCAGGTAGTTAATTTTGCAACTCGTTTTCCAGACAACCCACTTACCATCACTCTTTGGTTTGTGTCTCTGCTCCTAGCTTGTGCTCAGTTTCTTTTTTTTTTCTGTAAGTGGTTCCAACTATAATCTTTCTGCCAATGATTTTTCTAAATTATTTATCTCAAATTTCTTTTTTAGACCCTAAGATTGCACTACTTACTGCTAGCCTTAAAGCTAACTGGTATTCCATCCGTGATTTTTTTTCTTGTAAAAGTTCTTGGGGTGATGTCTTTTTGTAAACTTCTGGATCCAAGTAGGTATGAAAGCATTTTATCAGAAGAGAATGACTTTGGGAAAATCTTTACGGTGGAATACCCCTCTGAATTTATTTTTGAGTGATAATTATTATTTTATAAATTTAACTTCATATACATAATATAAATAACAAAATTAGATAAAAAAAAAAATGATTTTTTTTTGGAACAATAGCACCTATAAAATAGACCAAAATCCACAAAGTTATTTAAAGACCCCAGCCAGCGTATCTCAAGATCTACACTATTTTAATTAAATCTCTTTTGGATAATTGTTTTTGCAAGGTTGTTGTGTGATATGAGAGGAACAGAATTTTCATATGATTTTTTAATAGGTTAAAAAAATTGGGCTAAAAATTTAATCGAATTTTGTGACTTCGTTGACCTATTCCAGGACTGGAATAAATTTCATAAAAAATCTGTCACACTTAAATCACAGGAGGCAATTAAATGCATTCATACTAAAAACTTCATCTTTACACCACTTTTAGTTTTTTAGATATGTTGGCCGGCGTCTTTAAAAACCTCTATTTGAGAAAAACAGATTTAAAAAATGCTTACATAAAAAATTTCCAAACAATATTCATAAATATGCAAATCTTAATAAAATAAATGAGATAAATCTTAAAATGCACCAGTTTGATATGGGTTTTCATTAGATTTATAATATCTATTCTTCTGTTTTCTTCTGTTTTTATATCTGGCTAAATATAATCGTTTTTTATTTATTTGCCTACATCCTTCAAAAAAGTACATTCCAAGTCTCAAATCCATTTTTTTTTTAAATTAACACACTAGCTTATTTACCAATGTTAAAATGGGCAACTGCATCAAAATTACCAAACTGAAGATGTGTAAGCGAAACATAATAGCATTTTGGTAAACGCCCCCATATTGTCATGTTAAATGATTCATTGTTATTTTGGGTAAGGCCATGAAGACATTTTTTTAAAAGAATGTCATTACTTAACTCATCATAAATTGGTTTAAGTTTCCAAACGATTGATATAGGTAAACAAGGGCCAGGCGTATATGTCGAGGTAATATTTGCTTTGTCGATTATACCATCACCCATTATCTGCACCTTCAGGACAGTGAGAAAAATGTAAATTTTCATTTTTTGATGAGGCAACATAATAAAGCGTAGCTCTTACAGCAAATTTCGTACCGTTTAAATCATAACCTTTGCTATTTCTATCACCATAAAATTCAGTATATAACATGCTATGTTTTGCAATAGACTTATTCCATATTCTGCGGGCTCCCTCTGGCTCTATACCACCGGATACTCCTTGATAATTATGAGTACATTTTTTTTTATTGTGCCATTTTTCAAAGGCAAATGTGTTTTCTTTCTTTAAGTGTTCTTTAAGAAAACAACCTTTACATACCTTTTTCATTGCTTCAACATCTAATATTTTGCCTGTTTCCATTGAAATAATAGAAACATCACCATTGTAGCCTCGTCGCTGCAAAGTTCCATCACATGATACTGCAACATCAATTGCATTGAGAAAACAGTCAGTAATGGAGTTTAAACAAAATGATCGTTTTTCAAATATTTTAATTCTTGAGCAGCATCCATCATTGTGTCTTCAGCTACACATTTTACTGAATTAGTTAATTTTAAAATAATTTCATTATAATTGTTAATAGTCATTTATTTTAGGCATGTCCATCAATGAAACAAATCTTGAAAATCTAGAATAACCTTGACCACATGATCTCATGACATATACAGCCTTGGTATTAATATAAAATCTTTTTTGTTTGTTGAATGTCGATGAGTAAAATTCTTTTGAGTAATAAAGCAATTAATATAGAGACAAGAAGCTAGACATTCTCTCTTGTTTTCATTTTCTGAAAGAAATAGCTCTAATGACATGTATTCTAGACATCTAAGGGTAGAAACTACAAAGTTAAGTATTTCTAAATCAATGAAACGGTATCCTGTAATTAAGCTACTCGATATTATGGGTCTTGATGATAAAATGTTTTTAATTTTTTTAGCAGAAGCACTAATTTGATCAGAACCAATTAAATTAAAATCAACAGTTCTCATCATATTTACATTTATATCTTCAACACCTTTAGTAATATTAACATTCGTATCTACACAATTTGATTCTATATTTACATTGCTATTATTTACATCCATATCCACACTATTTACAATTAATTTCTTTGTTTCATAATATATTTTTTTCCTTTTATTTCCTTTAGTTCTTTGTTTAACTCTACAAGCTTTAACCATTTTAAAAGATTAAAAATGGGCATTCCAGTAATTGCTTTTATTCTAAAGTGGTTTTAAACAGTAGAAAATAAAATTTCTTTTTTTAGTACATTTTCTAAACAGAAAAATAAGATTTTAGGAGAATCTTTTTGTTAGGATAAAAAAAAAGTGCTGTTGCTATGGGGGTTGTTATGGAAGTTAAAATTTCTAGGGTTTAATAAATTCTAGTTTAATAAAGATCTAGAGAATTTTTCACAAAATAATATTTTTTTCAAAATTTTTATATTTCTGAGGAGTATTCCACCTTAACAGGGTTGTTAACAAAGGTGAGTTTAACATTCAATTTTTCATTACATGGGTCTGATCTTATTACCTATATCGTTCCAAATTTAAAAAACTCTATGACCCCTCCATCTATCCAATCGTCTTATTACAAGGTCTTTGAGTCTTTAATCAACAAATTTCTCATATTTTCAAACTCATCAACAAATTTCTAAATATCTCATTTTTAGTCTAATAACTCTCTGAATCAATACGGATTTCGATCTTCTCGTTCTACCGCTGAGTTGCTAATTGTTGTAACAGAATTATTGTGCATAGTTGAAGGTGACAAGGCAAGGACTACCGCTCTTGAAATTTCAAAAGCAAAACTAGGAATAAAAAAAAGGGAGTTAGGGCAAATCCTTAAAAAGTACCAACACTCCTTTCTTTTTTTTTTTAAAAAAAAGCTATGAAAACTAAATATCAACCGAAAAACACCCGACTAAACGACTATATTCTTATAAAAACCAACTAACTCTTGAAAATTGCCTTTTTTGGGGGGGAATATAATACTCCCCACACACACCGCAGAATTGCCTCTACATGTTGGTCTTTTTTTTTTTTTTTTACCATATATTTTTTACAACTACATAGTTTTAACAATTCATACTTTTATTACAAATAGCTGTAATAATATATACTTTTATTGCAAATACAGTCAAAATGCTTCAAAAATAACTGAAATAAAATTAAAATATATTTGATGTACAAAGTAATAAAATAAAGTAAAATAGTTTTAATCTTAAAGGACCTTTAACTATTTTTTATACTGATAACTCTTACTATTGTGGAATGCTACTACAATAGTTACACACGTAAACCACATCTATTTACATTACACATACCTAAATGAACTCAAAACAGTTCACAACTCTCATTGACCCATGCTACACTTTGAAAAAACACTGCACTTAATAGACACTCATGTCAAAAGACTACTTACTACTGTTTGCAAGTTATACTGAACCCCGATAAGTGTCCTCTGGTCCCAGTGTCAATTTAGGAGTCTGTGGCAATCGTCCTGACTGGGTACTCTGAGAATAGTCCTTTTTGGATAACACAATGGGATACCTTAAAAAGATATCCTGGTGTAGACCCAGAGTGGAACTTCTTCTAGGACACCAGTCTCGGATGAAAGCTGTAGGTCTCCATGTGTTCATATTGCACCATAAGGCACGAATCCATACTGCACTCGAGACGTTCATGACACTTATATCTATAATGTATGTTTATCATCCTAATAATACATGGTGACTACACCACATGGTGACTACTTATAAAACGAATAATTCTACTCCATTACGAGTTCTACTTACATGTCACATTTACGCTAGACACTATCAATAATTTAATAGCACAACAACTAATGACTTTCCTTGACTATTGTTTATTATTCTATTTTATTTTTTACTACACTTTACTTATATCAGTTTTTAATATTTTTCCACTTTGAGGCTCTGTGTTTTCCACTGGACAACTGTCTTTTGGTACTTTTATCTCACTCTGCTGAACTCTTTTTAACTTATTATTCTTCCCTAAGGCGTACACTGCTCGGTGCAGCTTCACTAAAATGCATTGCATTTACAAAAAGTTTATATTTTAAAAAGACAAAATAAGTCTTAAAAAAAGAAAAAGTAAACCTTTAGTTATGTAGTCAAGGGAAACTGTGCTAACACAAAGATAAGTGCTAACACAAAGATAATAAATGAACGAGTAGATAAAGTTGAAAATAAAGTTAATGAAAATTGCTCCAAAAATTACCGTATTAATGAAAGATGTAGAAGACATTAAGCTAAGTTTAAGACATTAAGCTAAGACATTAAGACATTAAGCTAAGTTTAAATTTTCATGATGAGCTGTTTGATAAAAAAATTATCAAAGAACGAGCAAATGAACACTTAAAAAAAGAAATGTCTTCAAGTGAAAGTATTAAGGAAAAGCACAGAATATCTGAGGATAGATCCAGAAGAAAACATTTAAGAATTGATGGATTGCCAGAAAGTGACAAAGAAACCTGGAATGAAACGGAAAGTAAAGTTCAATCGCTTTTTGCAAACAAGTTAGGATTAACTGGAATCGATATTGAGCGGGCTCATAGAATAGGATCAAAGAAAGATGGTCGATCTAAAACCGTTGTTTTAAATTTGTTAAGGTATAAAGACAAAATAAAGATACCCCAGGAATCTCACAAACTCAAAGGTACCAACACATACGTGAATGAAGATTTCTCCCATGAAACTGTGGTCATAAGAAAGAAATTGTTGGCGGAAGTAAAGACGAGGCGATTGAATGGCGAAAATGTTTATGTCAGGTATGTCAAAATTATTACTTCAAAACACTCTTTTTCAAAAATTGATGATAATAAATCAAAACAAATTTAAAAATTTAAAAATATATATATATATTTTTAAACGAAAACCTAAATAATTAAATAATTTTAAAAATGGCGGAAACAAGTATTTTAAATATTTTTGATGTATCTACTAGAGAAAATACAATACTTTTAACAAATGACACCGACCCGGACGTTAATTACTTTAACAATTCTTTAATAGAAACAAATTATTTTAATTTAAGCGAATTCAATTTATTTAAAATCTTCTTTATCTTATTTTTTAGTATTAAATTTGAATATCAGGAGCATGAGAAAAAACTTTGAAAACCTGAAAATTCTTTTAAAAAACTTAAACTTTAATTTTAGTGTAATCTGTCTAACAGAAACATGGTGTCAAAAAGGAGATGAGTCGAACTCTAATTATTTTCTATACGGCTATAATTCAATACACCAAACCAGGAAAAACGGCATTGGTGGGGGGTGTATGTATATCTATTATTAATTCTTTTACTTTTAGAAATTCGGAAAACCTCAGTGTTAATGACGCGAATTGCGAGTCATTAACGATTGAAATAATAAAACAAAAAACCAAAAGTATTTTTATAACTGCTCTTTACAGACCACCTAATGGTAATTTTGACGCATTCGAAAAACATTTAAAGAATTTGTTACCAATAGTCATTAAAAAGCACATTTATTTAACAGGTGATTTTAACATAGATATTCTATAAGTTACTAATGATTCCTACGCTAAACGGTTTTTAAACACTCTCCTTCAGAATGGCATAATACCTGTAATAAACAAACCAACGCGCGTAACTCGCAATACTTCTTCAGTAATTGATAACATTATTACTAATAATTACATAACTTGTAAAGTCGAAAGTGGAATTTTAAAAACCGATATTAGTGATCACTTTCCAACTTTTCTCATAAATTACTCATTAATTCCTGAAGCCAACAGTCCTCTTGTAAAAGACGTAAGACACATAAATAACCAACCTATTATAAAATTTCGTCAATTATTGACAACAATTGATTGGGATCTTTTAACCAAATGCAAGGATGCAAATGATGCATTTAACTTATTTATACAATTGTTCTCTAAAAATTATGAAAGATCCTTTCCGAAAATAAAGATAAAAAAAACACAAACTCATATTAACCCATGGATGACAAATGATCTCAAAAAATCATCTTGAAAAAAATCAAAAGTTTTATGTGAAATTTTTAAAAGATAAAACTTATACCAATGAAATAAATTACAAAAAATATAAAAACTATTTTGAAAGATTAAAAAAACAAATTAAAAAAAATTATTATTCTAATCTTTTTGAAAATTCCATAGGAAATAGTAGAAAAACATGGGAAGTAATTAAAGAAGTAACAGGAAAATCAAAATTAGAAAAAAACACCACACTTCCAAAGAGATTAAAAATCAATATGAACAAAAAAATATTTGATGAGAAAGAAATTGCTGAAAATCTCAACAAATTCTTTATAAACATCGGAAAAAATTTAGCTGCTGATATAATTCCTGGAAAAACAACATTCCAGTCATATCTAAAAACAGCTCATTCTGTAATGGATGAGTCTGAATTTTCTGTAAATGAACTTAGAGCATCTTTTAATGAATTAAAAATAAATAAGTGCAGGATTTGACGATATAAATGTCAATGTTCTGAAAGCTGTTTATGATATTATTGAATTACCTCTTTTTTTATTTTTAATTTGTCATTAACAACTGGTATTTTCCCTTGTCGATTAAAAGTTGCACGAATTGTCCCTGTTTACAAAAATGGCGATGATTTTTTATCATCTATATATAGACCAATATCCATTCTTTCCTGTTTTTCAAAAGTGCTCGAGCGTATTATGCCCTATCCGGCACATCTAGTTTCTTTTTCGGAAATAAAACCTATATAGGCACGTGTTTTTCACGATCCAGGCGTAAACCAAAAGCACGTGTTTATTACGGGCAGTTTTGCTAGAGTTTAACACGTGTTTTTTGAGGTTTTAAAGTCAAATTTAAATGTCGCATGTTTTTATCAGTGGTTTCACATTCCTTACGGAAAGTTATTAAAATATAATACTACGTTTCCATAACGGTGAAACCATTAATACTTTAACTGATATTTATGGTAAATAGTAATAGTTAATTTCACGGAATAAAAACCATTTAGGATACGTGTTATTCTTTTTGTTTTAGAAGGTTTTAAAAACGCAACAGAAACCAAGCGTAACTATTTTTTGAGTTGTGCCGGATGGGTGTATATAGACTATATAATTACCTTGAAAAACATAATATCTAATTCATCAAACAGTTTGGGTTTCGAAAAGATCATTCAACTCATCATGCAGTAACTGATTTAGCAAGTCGAATTTTAGAGGGCTTTGCTAAAAATAACTATACTCTTGGTTTGTTTATCGACTTGTCAAAAGCTTTTAAAAGCTTTTGACAAGTGTGTATGGTCGACAGTGTCAATTGACACTGTCGATTATAAAATCCTTCTGCAAAAACTCGAAAAATATGGAGTAAAAAACATCAACCTAAATTGGTTTCAAAGTTACCTTAATAATAGAAAACAAGGAGTCTCTTATACCACATCTTGTTCAAAGCTAGAAACAGTTAGTTGTGGAGTTCCTCAAGGCTCTATTCTTGGACCCCTACTATTTCTAATCTATGTGAAAGACATATACCGTTCCTCAGATATGCTTAACTTTATCCTTTTCGCAGATGATACTACTATTTTTTACTCCGACTCCAATGTTAAAACAATTTTTACCATAGTAAATTGTGAGCTGACAAACCTGGAGGATTGGTTCAAAGCAAACAAACTCTCTTTCAATTATTAGTAAAACTAAATATATTTTATTTCAGAAGCCATCTAAGTCAGATAGTTTGCCTCTTCAACTTCCTCAGTTAGTCATAAACAGAATTATTGTAAAAAGAGTCGTGTCAATGAAAATCCTGGGAGTAATATTTGTAAAAAATGCTTAAAAGTAAAAAATGCTTAAAAGATATATACTACTCTTTTATTCATAGTTACATTAGCTACTGTAACATTGCTTGGGCCAGTACTTGTTCATCAGCATTAAAGAAAATATATATAAAACAAAAACAAGCCAGTAGAGTTATATGTAATATGCATAAATGTGCCCACGCCAAACCATTACTCCGTGAAATCAAAGCTTTAAACGTTTATGAGTTAAATTTGTACCACAACCTGTTATTTATGTTTAAATATCAAAACGACATGCTTCCTAAATTCTTTAACAATCATTTTTCAATTATTTCTCATAAATACTTAACGAGGTGCTCTATTCACAATTTTAACTTACCTAAGTCAACATTAAAAAAAACAGATTACTCAATTTCATATAGAGGACCTCGTTTATCGAACAGAATTCTCAATACCTCAATATAATCTTTTAAAAATGTAGTTAAACAGAATTTGCTCGACTTAACAGATATAAACATACTTTTATATTTTTAGTTTTAAAATTTAAATTTTTTTTACGTTACTTAGTTGTTTTTCTCGCTTGTTTTTTTTTTTTTTTTTTTTTAATTTTGAAGTATTTTTATCTTATTACAATAAAGTTTATATTTATTTGCTTTATATAATGAGTATTTGTATATAATGAGATAATGACACACACACACACAAAAAAAAAAAAAAAAAAAAAAAAAAATGAAAATAATTATTATATATATTTTATTTCTATATTTTACTTTAGAAGTCTTATTATAGTATAGCTATTTTTAACTTGCTATATAATATTTTTTTGTTGAAAAAACTTGTAAAGCTAATCTTTTAAATTTCTTTACTTTATTTATTTAATTTAGCAAATTTTATTTTATTATTGTTATTTTAACTTGCTTTATATAGTGAATATAATTTATTATATTTTATATATTATGAATACTTTGTAAAAAATATATCACGCAAATTGTAGGGGCTTGACGACAAGACTTATGTCTTCTACTTGCTCCTGTCATTCCTTATATTTTGATTTATTTTATTAAACTTGGAAACGAGAACATTGTAAAACGCTTATATATGATGAAATAAATAAATAAATAAAAAACTTGCAGAAAACTGTGTCTTGTCATCGAGAACCCTTTTTTTTAAAATAATTTCATGAGATATTCCAGTGCCGGAACAAGGGGGGCTAGGGCCCCGCAAATTTAGGGGCCCTTAAAAATTTTAGAGGACTTTTTTTTTTTTTTTTAGGCTCAATTCATAAAAAGGCCTCTAAAAACAAAACTCTTCTTCATTTCCGATAACTTGTCAAATCTTAGTTATTTGTAAAATGTTAAAAAAAAGTTGTAAAATATCTAAAAGAGATAGTAAAATATTAGTATCGGAATAGTATACCAGTTAGTAGTAGAGAGTTGCCGGTTCTGGCTCATTTTCATTTTCAACCATCTATTCAACCATATATTTAATTAAATATATGGTTCATTTTAATCCATAGTGTGTATAAATTGTATAACTAAGAAATAAATTTTTAAATCAATTTTTTTTAATTTAAAAATCATTTTTCAAATTAGTGCTAATTTCGTTTCTTGTCGTCGCGGAATTTTCTTGTATGACGTCATCGGTCACGTGACTTGTCAGTGCGCATGCGCTAGATCCCTTGGGATCCTGGCTTCGCTAGATTTTTTTACTTTTCTTATATGATATTCGATAATTAATTTTTCTCCTTGTAAGTCTAACAGTTCACTATCTCCGTTAAGTATCTTAGTATCTATTTGTGTAAATATTTTTGATTTTAATGTATATTTTTTATTCCAGATTTCAAATCTTTTAAGATGTTCTGGTATATGGTTATCAACTAATAAATATAGATTGTCTGTTTCTTCATATTTATTTAAAACATACAATGTCTGTTTTTTCGCTAAATATACAATGTCTGTTTTTTCACCATGTAAGTATGTAATACTATTTTCTATAAATATAACATCTTTATAGCTGTATATATCTATAATATATCTATAAATAATAAAATGAATTGAACTTTCTAAAAAGAGCTTCAGCTCCTTCTAACTGCTCTAAAAAAAATACTTGCTTAAAATGTTCTAAAAAGACTTAAGACAAAACTGAAACACTTTTAGTTTCAACTTCATCTAAATAAAGAAAACAGGTTATAAAAATTAGAAAAATAAAAACAACCAACAACAAACAAAAGATTATTTAAATTTTATTTTAGTTTTTAAACGATGAACAACATCAATTATTCTTAAAATTAAAAATTTATCCACTCTAATTTGCTTGCAGACCTTGCTTGTAAGACTACGTGGAATATAGAGCCGCGTATAGAATAGCCTAGAATCTACTTTAAAATGACGAAAGTCGACTACTATTAACTAAATTACAGTATTAATATTATAAATAGTAAATAATAGTGGTCCGAGTTTCAGATAGTATCATGTAAAGTTCCCTGTAAAACTCTACATGATATATCTGAAACGTTCGAAGACGACGCACAGTGACTTGTAACAACAAAAAAATGACAATAAACCCCTCACAACTATTTAATAAATTAGGTGCCTTTTATTAAATAATATTGAAATACAATAATTTTTTATTTCGAAAGTAAAAATAATTTTTTAATAAAACTTTTATTTTGTATTTTATAGTTAAAAGAAGTAAAAAAATTTAGTATTATTTTTAAAGAAGTCTGAAAAATGTGAGATTTTTTATTTAACTAAAATAAAAAATTTTTAAGTTAAATAAATATGTAATTTTTGTTTAAATTTAAAGACTTCCTAAAAAAAAAGTAGCAAATTATTATATCTTTTTGGATTATATATCAGTTGAAAAAATGTTCCACCACAGAGTTCAACGAATATATATGTATATATACTTTATATATATATATATATATATATATATATATATATATATATATATATATATATATATATATATATATATATATATATATATATATATATAAGGCCGGCGCGATAGGGGTGTGCGACAGTGATTTTAGTCGGCAAATTGGACCCTTTTAGACTAGTTAGTTGGCAAATGTCGACCCTTTCAATATAGGTTAGTCGGTAATCTAGACATGTCGTCATAGCAGTCGGCAAATTTTCGAAAACGAGGACCTTTTTTTTTTTAGTCGGCAAAAGTTGCAATGGCACCCCCCCACGTGACACCTACTCGCGCCGGCCATGTATATATATATATATATATATATATATATATATATATATATATATATATATATATATATATATATATTATATATGTATATATATATATATATATATATATATATACTATATATATATATATATATATATATATATATATATATATATATATATATATATATATATATATTCCAGTTAATTAACATTTCTACTTTTAGAATATAAAGGAATTACTGCGGTCTCCTGCGGTATTGGAAGTTATTAAACAAATGTTATCCAACATTTGTATTTCTAATTTATAAGTACCGTATTTTAGTTTTTAGTTAAGTATTTATTTCAAAGGTGAAGAAAGAACTAAAACAATGCGAAATTATGCAACATTTATACAAAACGATTACTATTAGCTTCAAAGAAATCTTATATACAATTAAAATAGCTATTCTTGTTCTAAAAGACCCCATAAACATTGGAGGGTTCTTGGAGAGCGAGAGAGCGAAGCAAAAAGTAAAAGATAAAAGAACTAGCCACTGAACATTATAAAGCTTTACCTTTAGCTTTTGCAAGACATGCAAATGCTGCTGGAAAAAAAAAAGCCTCAATTTAAAATAATAGTATGTCTAATGTTTTATTAATTTTGATGAAAACTTGCATGAAACCTTTTCCATTAATATGAGTGTAGAAGAAGCTCTTAAAAATGAACAATGATATAAGCAATAAACAACTTCAAATCATCAGAAACTCAGGGTACTTGTTGTTACCTTTGTACTAAGTTTTTACTTTTGTTTGTTCATCTGTCTCTTCATCTACAACATAAAAACAATTTTATCTAGAGAAGTAGAATCAGAAAATCAAACTTAACTTAAAAACTTTTTGCATAGAAAATCAAACTTAACTTAAACACCTTAAAAACTTTTTGCATAGTTTTTAATATTGCAGAAAGAATGGTGACCTTTATTATTTAACTTTACCTTCAATATCAGCTATAGGATTGATAGAAAGAAAGAGATCCGTGTACTCTTCACAGAACAGTTAAGCCTATATGTTAACATGTCTAAAGGTGGGTTCGGCAATACCAATGATGACAATACTGCCAGAAGATCATTTAAAAGTAATGAAGGTTTTTCTGAAATTACTAAAGTTGATTGTGATATAATTAAAAGAATGCATAGTATTCTCATAACTATATCTTTGCGGAGTTAACTGCATAGATATTCTATGTCACATAAACTACCTTTATCAATCGAAGTATATTCGGAAGATGCAATCGAGAATTTAAATAAACAGGATAAGAAATTTTAGACTTAAGCATATATACTATGATAAATCAGATGCACTGTCTTCTAGTAAGATCAGATTCAAAAGTATCAAACATTTTTTTTTTGAAAACATAAAAGTTATCGAAGAAAACCGTTACTAGATGAAGTTATTAAATTAATGAAGACGCAAATACAATATATAATAAATTCTTTGATACGTTCTTCTCAATATTTCAATTTCAAAAAAACGATGCAAACTTTCCACTTTGTGAAAAAAAAGCAAAAATAAAAACCTTAAATAGCCCATGGATTACCAAAGGACTTAAAAAATCCTCTAAAATCAAACAGAAACTATATATAAAATATTTAAAAACAAAATTAAATGAAAACTAACAAAAATATAAAAATTACCAACATTTATTTAAAAAAATTCGTAAAAAACTAAATAAAAATTATTATTCAAATTTAATTAATAAATTTAAAAACGACTCAAAAAATACTTGGAAAACATTGAAATAAATAACAGGAAAACAAAAAAATAAATTCAAATTCCCTTCCTAAAGTAATTAAAATAAATAAAGCCAAACAAAATTGCAAGCGAGTTTAATAAATATTTCATTGATATAGGAACTAAATTGGCAAATAAGATTCCTATTACGGAAAAAATTTTTAGTGATTTCCTAGAGCCTATGAATAATTTGCTTTTTTTTTAGGTAATTTATATTCTGACTTATCTTTTGATGAGTTTGAGAGAGCTTACAAACCTCTCAAAAGAAACAAAGCTACGGCTGCGGACGAAATAAATGGCAACAGTCATAGATTGCTTTGAAAACTTAAAATGTATTCTATATAAAGTCTTCAGCGCATCTATACAGCAAGGTGTATTTCTCGACCAATTAAAAATAGTTAAAGTTACTCCTATATACAAAAACGGAAAAATTCAAATATTAGTAATTATCGCTTTATCTCAGTTCTTTCAACTTTCTCAAAAATTTTAGAAATAATTATATACAATAGAACATACAATTACCTTAATCTAAATAAACTTTTATATAAAAATCAATTCGGTTTTAAAAAATTTGTTTAACTGAACAAGCCATTACACAGTTCATTTGTGAAATCTCCAATTCATTTGGTAGATCACAATATACACTAGGTATTTTCATTGACCTATCAAAAGCATAAAAAACTCAAACTTTACGGAATTAATGGCAAATTAATAAAATGGTATAAAAGTTACTTGGAAAAAAGAAAACAATTTGTTTTCTATGGAGATTATTTTCAAAATGAAAAATTAATTGACATAAAATGAGGTGTTCCACAGGGTTCTATTCTAGGCCCACTTTTGTTTAGTCTATATAAGTGATTTAAATAAAGCCTCTAACCTTATGAGTATCATTTTTGCGGACGATACTAATTTATTTCTGTCAAACAGTGACATTTATGAGCTTTTTTTAAATATAAACAAAGAACTTAATCACATCTCCAACTGGTTTAAGTGCAACAAGTTAACTTTAAACATTGACAAAACAAAATGGATCCTTTTCCCCTCTCTCGCAAAAAAGCGTTTTTTACCAAATCACTTACCTAAACTTTTTATTGATTAAGTTGAAATAAGGAAGGAGTCGGTCACAAGATTTATAGACATTTACATTGATGAAAATACTACATGGAAGTATCATATCGACTATATTTCTACTAAATTGGCCAAAAGTATTGGAATTCTATATAAGACCAGATAGTATCTATGTAAACAAAATTTAGTTCAACTCTACTACTCATTTATTCATAGCTATATAAATTATGCAAATATTGTTTGGGGAAGTACCCCTAAAAAAGGTTACGAAATCTCTACCATCGTCAGAAACACGCAATGCGTTTAATATGTTTTAAAATCGTTTTTCTCATTCAAATATTTTATTTAAAAACGTTACCGTTTTTTACATCCATTTAAAACAATCATGACAACCATTTAAAACAACCATGACATTCATTTAAAACACCGCGACAATCAATTAAAAGAATTTGATTTTCAATTAAAACAATCGTGATTTTCAATTAAAACATTTAACGCATGCGCAATCTCAACATTCTATATTATTTTAAAAAAAAGGTTTTCTTTATATTTTTTTTATTCGATTTTTAAAAAAATTTAAAATTTTATTTTATTTAAAATATAATGTTTATTTTCCAATTACTGTCGAGGTATGTCATCTGACCTAAGACACGCTTCGAAAAAGCTTTCGCAGTGTGTGTAATAGTTTGATAAGTTAACATTAGGAACAGATAAGCATGCCTCACGCATTCTTGAAATTAGTTCATTTCTTTCAGCTGGGGCCGTATTTCTTTGCACGTTATTCTTAAGATAAAAAAAAAAAGAATGGTGAATATGGTGGCAAATATTTTATTTGAATGAAAAATTTGAGTTATCCATCACCAGGGTGAATTCTTCCTCTGTCCCCAAATCTCGTACAACTTCATCAATATATTCTTGAAACAAAAGTTATCGTTTATAAGCTCTTCAATTCTTCTTCTAATCTCTTCATTATAAATAACGTGACGAGCGCCACATCTAGAACTAGGAAGTGTTGAATTCCTTCGATCGTACCTTCTTAAAATTGATTGTATTGTGTTTCGATTTATTCCTGTTAACGATGTAGCTTTAGTTTGAGTTATTCCTTGATCAACGACCAACCTCAAAACAAATTTTCGCTTATTTTGGCAAACAGAATTTCGCTGCATGTTTTAATGAAAATCTAATATCCTCATGCGCTAAATATTTTAATAGGAAATCATGGTTGTTTAATTAAAACAACCATCATTTCAATCATCATGCAAGTTTTAATTGAACATCATGGTTGTTTTGCCAATACAGTATGTGTATAAAAAATATGTAAAAAAATATGGTTTTGCATCCATTTAAAACAAACGTGACATCCATTCAAATTTAAAATAAATTCCATTAAATTAAAATAAATTAATATAATATTAATAAAAATAAATTTATATAATATTAGATAAATAAATATATAAAAAAGACCTTTTTTTAAAAAATAATATAGAATGTTGAGATTGCGCATGCGTTAAATGTTTTAAATGAAAATCACGATTGTTTTAATTGAAAAACACGATTGTTTTAATTGAAAATCACATTGTTTTAATTGATTGTCGCGGTGTTTTAAATGAATATCATGGTTGTTTTAAATAGTTGTCATGATTGTTTTAAATGGATGTAAAAACCGGTAAAGCACTTAACCTTTACGAACTCAATGTCTATAATATTTTATGTTTTATGTTCGTTGTAAAAGTGAAAAACCATTATTTATTTCTACCCATAAAGCTATAAACAAATTTACTTTACGAAATAATAATTTATTAATTGAACCCTTTTGTCAAACAAAGTTTAATCAATTTTGCATAAACTATCGAGCACCTTATTTATGGAACTAAATTGTTGTTCCAAATTTTGATTTGTCAATTTCGTTTTCCGTTTTTAAAACTAAATTAAAAAACTATATTCTTTCTACTGGCAATATATATAAATGTTTTTGAAATGTAAAATTATTTTCACTCTGGATAATTTGTAAAATTATTTTCAGTTTTTGTTTATTCTACATTTTTTCCTCTATGTGTCAAATTGCTTTAAAAACCATTTTTATAAAAATATTAAGTAATGTGTCAAGATAATATTTTTGTCTGAAAGATTTTAAAACTTTAAAAAAAATTATTTTGTACGCGTATAGTCAACTTTAAAACGCGCATAAACGCGTAAATGCGAATTGTACGCGTCAAAAATGCGCGTAAAAAAAGTTATTAACAAATTTGAAATCATTTACCCAAAAATTATTAATTTTTGTTAATTAACATATTTTTGCCAGTGATACCATAATGTTTTTTTTGTGAGTTTTTTAAAGTTACCGATGGTATCAAAAGTTTTAGATAAGTCTATAAAAATTCCTAAAATAAATTGGGATTTATCAAAGGAATCTGTAATGCATCGAGTGAGATGAACTACTGTGTGTTCACTTGAGTTATTTTTTTAAAAACCATACTAATTATCATCGAGTAAATTACATACAGAGAGATTATTAAATATTTGGTTAAATAAAATTCTTTCTGAAATTTTAAAAAATACAGAGAGAACTGAGATTGGACGATAATTACTAACTTATTTACTAATTAAATCCGCAGTAAATCCATTAAAAAAGGAAATGTTTTGTAAGAGAGGACGCGAGATTCCTGTTATTAAAACTATGCTCAATAAGAGGGATATATTCTCATTATGTCGTATCCTGGTTGCTAGATGGTTGAGACTTGCAGGCAGCTATATAAAAAGATGTACAAACGAAGTAGGTTGGGATGAACCTATTATGAATAAGTATGTTATTTAAATGATGCAGGAAGTTGTAAATAAAGTTATAAAACGTGATCCAGCAAAAGATGTATGGAATTTTAAACCAAATGCACCGCTAACTGTATGGTGTAATGTAAGTTCGTTGGCAAAAGAAGTTGTGGTAATGTAAGGTAACCAAAAAATAGAAGATGCGACATGGCTTCGACCAAAGTCTGATGCAATGCATAATAATATAGTTGAGTTGAATGCATGTATTAAAGGTGTGAATATGGCATTGTAATAGAACCCGAGTGATGTCTCTATTAAAACAGATTTTCATAGTGTATTCAGTTAGTTAAAATTTAAATTGACTCGTGATAAATCTGTAAAATATGCTGGGTAATGCAAAATGTTAATTCGACAAAGACATCAAATAGTTGGAAAATTGGTCAAGTATTATGTCATAAATCTAAATGTTACATGGGTACCAACTATTAAAAATATTGCTGATGAACTCACAAATGATTTCCAACAAAATGGATAAAAAACAAAGTTGCAACGCAAGAATGTAATATCATTTATAAGTGTGATAATCAGCATTTTCGAAGAAAATGTAATTCGATTTATCCTATGTGATTTCGTGGGATAAAGGAAATCTTGCTGTTATTAAAGTATTAGATAGAGTAGCGTGAGTTTTTACTCATGTCGATTCATTGCAATATTTCATCTGTGTTGATTGTGACCCAAACAGATACACGTTAAGAACATCATTAAGCGACGAAAGTGCAGCAATCGTTGTTTAATTGTTAGAAACAATATAATCATCACTTGTACCTTCTTCTGAAGTTCTCCTAGATAGTTCCTAATTATTTAGATCTCAGCTCACGCAAACTACGGCATCAAAATAGGAACTTAAACTTGACTATGGAGCTGTTGAAAAACGATCAGGAAATGGAATTGTTAAAAGAGTTTATCGGATAGTAAATAGAACAACTGCGAAATGAGGTATACCCATGTCTGTATTCTTAATCAACAATGTTCCGTCCAATATTACAAACGCGTTCGAATTCCTAGAATCGATAAAGCCCAAGCAACACAAAAGTTTTTGATCGAGATTTATGGATGAAAAAATGGCGTGAAGGTGAAACTTAAGAATATGACTCTGTGTACACAACAATGGTTGAAATGATGTATAACAGCACTGCATAATGGTTTAACGGTTGAAGTTGAAGCCAACGGACATACGTTATAAGGTCATTTCTCTTATCTGCAGCATTGTCGTGTATACAAAAAAGATCTAACAGCTGATAAAAATTACGATTTGACACTATTCAAACCACCCGAAGCAAACTTAAAAAATGTCGACAATAGAGGTCAAAGTTTTAAAATAAATCCTCATAATGATGGCTAACAACAGGATGAGTAGCGTTGATCAGCAATATCCAACAAATAGTCAAAAAGAGTTACAGCTTGTTCGATTCCCTCGGACAGGCTGTAACTCTTTCTCACTATTTTTAAATATAATTCCGAACCCAAAGTATCTTAACAAGGGGTCGTCCATAAAGTACGTACGCTTTTAATTTTTTCGCTTTTTATTTTTCTTAAAAAGAAATTTGAATTAAAAAAAAAAATATTTATACTTATATATGCATTTGCTCACTTTTTTTGCTCATCTAAATTGATACGGCTTTTTTAGAAAAAGAAGAAGAAAACGAAGAATAATGAATGAAAAGATATCTGACCAATACCAAACCCTCAGCCAATGTAGCAGCACTCCACTGCGAGTCAGGCTATTTGTCAGTTGATGTATGTACTGAATAGGGGTAGCAATCCCGGGATCCCGGGATCCCGAAATCCCGGGGTTTTGTACAAATTGTTCATTCCGAAATCCCGGGTTTGTCTCCGAAATTTCCCGGGATTTGAAGATCGTCAAAAAAAATTTTAATAAATTTTAAGCTTATAATTGCAATTAAGTAATTTGTACATCGTCTTTGGTATAGAAGCTGTTTGGTTGTGTAACTATTTATACTATTTGCAATGTTTTCCTTTTAAAACTCTCGCTCTCTATTTTATTAAAAATAAAAACTCAAAACGTTTTGGCTTATCTAAAATTTCCAAAAGCTCTTCATTATAAGGTGTTTTAGTAAAAAAACAACGTCTTATATAACCCCCTCCTAATTAAGGGGGCGCAGAGCGAGTGGGTGCCTTATAGAATAAACTGATTTAACCCTATAATATACTTTTGCATGGATTTTTAAAGAAGTGATAAATATGAAAGTTGATATCTTGGTATAATTAGACAATTTGGTTTCTATTTTTGATTAATTATGCATAAAATTAACTTTTAAAATTAAATTTATAAAGAAAATTAATTTCTTTATAAATTTATAAAGAAATTAATTTTCTCATTGAAATTCGAGAAAGAAAAAAGGATACACCTAATTATATTCTTCCTCTAGCTATACAGATCACTGGCTTTTAAAAACACAGGCTCAAAATAGTAAAGACTTTGATAAAAAAAACGTTGTTTTCAACGAATTAGTTCTAACAATGGATTGCGAACAAACTCTTTTATGCCCAGTTATATCCGTCGGTGCTTTATACTTTTAAAAGAAGATTAAAATTCACAATAAAGCAATTTACAATCTTTATACAAAAAAGACAACTAATTATTTATGGGATGAGACTGAGGGTGGACTGAAAAGTGACGTTTTTGCTTCTATATTATTTTATCACTTATTAAAATGTAAAGAAAAAAATACTAATATAAACAAAGTGACAATATATTTTGATGGTTGTACGTAGCAAAATCGTTGTACTACATTAGCAAACTCACTTCTTCTTTTTTTTTGTTCAAAATAATTTAATAATTGAACAGAAATATTTAGAAAAAGGGCATACGCATATGGAAAGAGACAGTGCACACACTGCCATTGAAAGAAATCTTAGAGGTAGAGCAATACACCAACCTTGTGATATTGCTTACATTGAAATTGAAAAAATTACTTCTCCAGTGTATAAAGTAAAGTTCCTTAAATATAATTTTTTAAAAAAATTTTCTAATATTAAATGTTATAACAGTTACAAACATAAGGTGTCTAAAATACACTCCAGAGCCAAAAATATTTTACAAAATAAGTTACTCTTCTACTGAAGAATACAAGTCTCTTCCTCAAAATCTAAACGTAAACACTTCAATTGAACTTATTGACGCTTACCAATCTAGAATACCAATACAGATGCTAAGTACAAAGACTTGTAAATCTCAAAGCATTTGTGAGGAAAACTGCTTGGGAATTCTATTTTGATTTGCCTCATAACTCTTAAGTAACAGTTTAAATGGTTAAATGATTCCTGCTTTGTATAATTTTTAAACATATTTGATATGTCACCTTATAAAGTTATTACTTATGTCTGTATTGACTTTTTTTTTGCACCACATAGTCACAAAAAAATAAAATAAATTTCAAGTTGGATTTTAGAAATATAAACTTAAATACAACTAAATCGATAAAAAAAAATCAATAGCTAACCAGTAATAGGTGTACAAATAATTAAAGGGTAATCATTTACAGAAAATTGCGGCTATTATAATGCTTTTAATAAATAAGTTTTTATAAATCAGGGATCCTTTCTGCATTCACACGCATCATAAAATTCTTTATATATCTATCTATTTTGGATGTTATTGATTATCTTCAACCCAGGGCAGCTTTTCTCATAAAAGTACAATTTCTCTAAAGAATTTCTTACGGCACACAAACTTTTATAATAAAAAAAGACACTGGACCCTTGACAAATGTCTATTTTTAATTCCGGCACTGTTTGATAACAGGTAATAACATAACTTAAAATTTGCTCTATACAATTTAAAGAAAATTTCATGGCTGTTTTAAAAGCCTTCCTTATTTACTTTACGTTTTCCAACAACATGCTGTATTAAATATATAAATTTACGGAAAACAATCCAATATGTCTAAAAAGACATATTTTCCCCCCTACCCCAAAAATCCGACCTCGACTATAATACTATTGAAAATGACTTTATTTTCATGTATAATAAACTTTATGTTAAGAGGTTCGACTTATCAACCTTTAATTTATTTTTATTATGGCTTCTGCAGGGTTCCAACAGATAAAAAATATCAGAATTCCAGGAATAATTTTTCTAATTTTTTGAGGATATTTGACAAAAAATTTCGGGACTTTTTTAGGATATCCCCAAAAAAAAAAAAAAAATTACAGGACTTTTCAGGATTTTAGCTAAAAAAACTCAGCTAAAGTTCGGCTATTTTAGCTATAAAAAATTTCATTCGAAATAAAGCAAAAAAAATTTAATTATGAAACCAATTTTACTTAAATATATGACGAATTTTTTTTTTTTTTGAAGAATATGTTTTAAAAAATTCATACCATCCATAAAGAATCTCACCATTTTTTAGCCAATTTTTGACCCCTTTCCCTTTTGTCACCGGTTGTCTTTTTTCCCTATACTCCTTGAAAAGGACGTCATAAAATCCTGCCTCCCCCCCAATTTTGACCCCAAAAAAATTTATTTCATCTTGCAATGTTTGAATCTGCTGCTACACTATTGAAAAATAAAATTAAAAATATTCTCATACATTATCTTCTTAAAAACAATGTTTACGTAGTTTCCATGTTAATTAAACTAAAATAAAAAATATATAAAGTGACGTCCTTTCTGACAACCTCCCCGCTCCCCTTGTCCTTTTTAACTCGACCCCCTCCCCCCTATTTGGATGACATCTTTTATGGATGGCCCCTAGTCAAATTCCAGGACTTTTTAGGACTTTCCAGGACTATGGGAATCCTGTTCTGTGTTTAAATTAAGGAGGGCATAAGCAGGGAAAGATTTTCAAAAGATTTTCACCTACAAGTTGCTATTATAACACTTCAATAATATTCATCAAAAAAATTAACAGTTCTTTATTTTCTTTGAAAATCATATAATGGAGAACCGGAACTATGTGCATAAATTTAGGGAAAAAAATAAATATAAGTTAGATATTAATATAATTTTGTATCACTTAAATATAAATACCCCTCAAAAAAATCGAAACAAGTTATTTAATGTGTATATATATATATATATAATATATATATATATATATATATATATATATATATATATATATATATATACTTGCAAAGTAATTTATTCAATTACATTACCATTGTTCTTTAAAATCAATTGAAACAAGGACAAACAACATCATTAATGAAGGAAAAGTTTGCGCAAAACATCAACCATCTATTGTAAACACAATAACATCAAGTTCTTTCTTAATAACTAGACAATGCATTGACAAATTAACTTTTTCTAATTTTAATAGGTACTTTATCATAAATTTGCATAATGTTAACGCTAGAAACCAAGTTTGATAAAGTTCCCAAAAGTTAAATTGGACTTGGTTAGGAAAAGATTTTATTTTATAGATGCAAAAATATACAATAATTTTCCAACTTCAATTTGATTAGTTGACAATACTGTTTGCGTAAAAAACTTATTTAAACTCATTATTAAATATAAACTTTAATTTATTTTTTAATACTTTCTTTTATAACGAACATTTCTAATATTTAATACTTTAGTGCTTCTTTTAAGGATTTTAACTTTGTTAAAAAGTGTGTTAATGTATTTATTCTTTAACATTTTAATTTTAGTTGCTTTTATTATTAATTGTTTGCTGATTTTACCAGGATATTTTTTGAAAGTAGCATTTAATATTGATAATAATAATGTACACATCCAGAACTTGAATGATGAGTTGTTTTTCCAAAAAATCTTGTATATCAGGATTTCTAAAATTCAGCATTATTATACCATCTATTACATGCTTTTTGCAAAGTACTTTTATCTCTGCCTTTATGTAACAAGATCATTTGCTAGGTGCCAGCTATTACTAATTGATTCTACAATGACTCAGATTTTTATTGGATGTAGATGATAAAGAGACTGTAAACCATGTCAAATATCGGTCTGGGATTTCCTTATTTTGAACTAAGTTACATTCAAAGTTGCAATGCGTAAATCATTAAAGTTTTTTTATTATAAACTTCTTAATTATGGAATTTACTTCTATCAGTATATGTATATATATATATATATATATATATATATATATATATATATATATATATATATATATATATATATATATATATATATATATATAAATATATATATAAATATATATATAAAGAAAGAGAGAGGTATTTCAATAAATAAATTTTTAATTAGTAAAACCATTTTATTCATACTAAACAATGCATATTTCGACTACCGCTAGTCATCTTCAGTTGAATGTTATTTTTTCAAATTTGTTCAAATGTCTATATATGTGATTTTAAAAAACCAATACAAATTGTATGTGTATAAACTATTATTAACTAAAAAATACAATAAAATCTATTATAATATTAACAAATGACACTAAAGAAACAAACAAGAAGTGACAAAAGAATAGGTTAAAAAGAAATACAAAGAAAGTAATAACTTAATATGCTATAAATATGTTATATATATATATATATATATATATATATATATATATATATATATATATATATATATATATATATATATATATATATATATACACAGTGGTGTACACTGGATTTTTAGATGTTTGAGTTTTGACACTTACACGCATTTTGCAAACTCCGAACTTTTGTATGTTCATATTTATATCAAATGAGAATGTTTTGCAAAAAGTTGTGGTGATTGGAGCTTGGGGACAAAAAAAACCCAATTTTTGGGCCCACCCAGCCCTTAACGTGGGAGCAACAAGTTGATAAAATAATTTCTTTAGTATTTTTATCTAAATTTATATTCATCAACAAATTTCTAATTTCATGCAATAACCTCTTAGTTTTTAGTTTTTATGACCCTACAAAGTTTACAACCCCTTCAAATTGATGGGGGTTAAAACTTTATATGGTCATTGGATGAAATTTGAAATTTGTAGATGAATATAAACTCAGATAAAAATACTAAAAATATTATTTTATCAACTTGTTGCTCCCACGTTAAGGGCTGGGTGGGCCCAAATATTGGAGTTTTTTGTCCCCAAGCTCTTATCATCGCTATATATATATATATATATATATATATATATATATATATATATATATATATATATATGTACACTTCTATTTACATTTTTATGAAATAAAAATTGAAAGTAACCCCAAAAAATATTAGAAATATAGTCAAAACATAATAAATTAAATACTAAAAAATAATTAAACGAATTCTGTAATTTTGCTGTTATTTAATTTAACAGCAACACACCAGAAAAGTTGATTATGCTGTAAAACAACATAGTAAAAAGGTTGCTGCTTTTATTACTAGCAACATAAATTATATAACAACATAAATATAATGTAAATTTAACAGCGACGTAATTTATTTTCTATCAATCATGTGAAAACAATGGTTTTAGGTAAGAAAATTTACAGATAAATTTAATGTTTATACACCCGAATAGAAGAATGCAGATAGTTCAAAAATATTGCGGGCGCAAATTGTAGATAGACCAAAAATATTTTTCACGGAGATTGCAGATAGACCAAAAATGTTTTTTGCGGAGATTGCAAATAGACCAAAAATGTTTTTCGCGGAGATTGCGGAGCCATCGATAAGTTGTTTAAAGACACCGAATAGGTTCGGTGTCTTTAAAGCGAAACTTTTAAGAGCGAAAATTTTGAAAGCGAAAGGTCGTGAAAGCGAAAAAGTTAAAAGCGAATGCGATTGGTTAAGCGAGAAAATTTTTTTAATAACATTAGTAACATCTTAAATTAAGATGTTATTAAGATTTAATAACATCTTAATAACCTTGGTAACATCTTAATAACATTTTAATAACATTGGTAACATTATTATTTTTATATAAATATATATGAGTTAACCTATTATTCTTTTTCATTGAATTGTGTCATCTTAAAGTTGTTACAATTGAAGTGAGTCAATTTCAGAAATAAGTTCATGAAGTTTATTATAAACTTTAAAAGTTTATACTTTATAGAAAATTGAGTAGGGCAAAATTGAATTGTTTAGAATTTTGCTCCAAAACAAAGCGTAAAAGTTAGATGTGTATACCAATTATAATAGGGAAAATTAGTTGTTTTCGCATAAAAAATTTAGTTAGTTAGAAGTGGTTCTCTTTTATGTGCCAGCATATCGGCCAGTTATATTTACTGTTTAATTATCTGCAAGGCAAAGTGATTATTTTAATATTTGTGTTTAAAATAATTTTAATAATTGTTTCACTTTAGAAATATGAATTATAGCTTAAACTTTAAGCTTTTAAGTTAAAGCCTGTGTCAAAAATGACTTTTATATGTTGTATTTAAATATGACTTAATGACATTATTTATATGACAAAAATGGCTTTTATATGGTGCATTTGCCTGAAATTTGACTTTTAGTCTATTAGTCAAAAATCACAATATAAGTCTCTATAATAAAGATACTTATATTGTGACCATTATGTATGGCATTATCTTGATCGATGTTGTTACACTTGGAATATGTTGTTTCAACTTTTAGGTATTTTATTTTGCTACAATTTTTTTATGATGTTGTTTTGATTTGATTTGTTCTGTAAACAGAAAGCTGTACAGTGTCCTTTTTTTTCCCACCTGTTGAATTTCAGCAACATTTTTGTCAAAATTATTTATAGTTCATTTTACAAAAGGTAGTAGAACATTATTTTATTTTTAACTACTTTCTTATTTTGTAATGTGGTTTTTTTTATTTTAGAACAATTTAAGAGTTGAAGCACTTGTATAAAGAACTACAATATTTTAATTCTTAAGTTTTTCTACTCTAAAATAAACATAATCATAATAATCAAAACATAAAAACATAATCTAAAATAATCAAAACACAACATTCTCTGCAGCCATAATACAAACAGAATACTCTATAATACAAACAAGGTTTTTCATGTATCTTCTTCTATAAGTCGTAATGGTCGACGAATTGCTCTTGAGGATCTACGTGTGTCTTTTCCAGGTGTTATTAATAACAATGGATTGATTGGACAAGCATCATTGACAAGATTTTCAGCTGGCGGAGGTTGATAAAGGGGAGGCTGGTTAGGAAAGTTTTCAGGATTGGTATTCGTAAGTCCATATTTCTCAGGTGTTAATGGTTTATAGGGGTAAGAAGGTTTATTAAAAGCATTCTCTGGTGAAGGTTTAATATTATTAAAGGCATTCTCTGGTGAAGGTTCAATATCGTTTGTTTGATCAATGATCGGAGCAGAACTTGTTGGAGCTAAGTGTCTTGGGAAACTATGGTTTCTCTTCCATCTGGATACTTTATGTGAGCATATTGAGGATTAGCATCTATGAGTTGCACTTCGTCTACCAGTGGTTCATACTTATTATTACGTAAATGTCTTTTCATTAGTATTGGTCCAGGATGACTTAACCATGAAGGTAAAGTGCATCCAGAGGCTGTTTTACGAAGGTGCTTAAACATTCTTTCATGAGGTGTCTCCATTGTTTTAGTATTTACTAAGGATCATATAGAATGGAGAACGTCTGGCAATACTTTTTCCCAAGCTTTGATGGGTAAATTGTGTTGTCTAGTAGCAATCTCAATAGACTTCATTATAGTTCCATTATACTTTTCGGCTTGTCCATTCCCTTGTGGATTATATGCTGTAGTATGACTTGTCGCAATACCTTTCTCTAGTAAGTATTGTTTTAATTCTTTACTGATGAAGGCTGAACCTCTATCGGAATGGATGTAACTTGGCAAACCAAAAATCGAGAATACTTGTGACAAACACTTAATTACAGTCTGAGCTGAAATATCAGGGCACGGGATTGCAAAAGGAAAACGAGAATACTCATCAATTATGGTTAAAAAATACTTGTTATTAGTTTCCGAAGGAAGAGGTCCTTTAAAATCTAAGTTCAAACGTTCCAGTGGTTGTGTCGCCTTTATCAAATTAGATTTTAGTGGTTTGTAGTATCTAGGCTTACATTCACAACATAGTTTGCACTGATTAGTTATTCGTTTAACATCATCAATTGAGAAAAGTAAATTACGGTTTTTAATAAAAGCATAAAACCTAGTTACTCCAGGATGACAGAGTGATTGATGAAGCTGAATTAAGTTGTTAGTGTTTATTGCTGAGCAATGTATTCTAGAAAATGTGTCAGCTGGAATATTTAGTTTCCCTTCCCTGTAAACAATGTCATAATTATAGCACGATAGTTCAATTTTCCATCGATAAATTTTATCATTTTTAATCTTTGATTTATGTTGCTTTTCGAAGATATAGGATACAGGTTGCTGATCAGTAATAAGTTTAAAATGGCGTCCAGTAAGGTAGTGTTTCCAATGTCTGACTGCTTCTATTATTGCGCAAGCTTCTTTCTCAATAGAGGGATGTTTGAGTTCAGATTTTTGAAGTAATCTTGAAAACTACAGGGAAACACAAAGAATTACACAAAGAAAATTACAAAGAAAGCTACAGGGCGGCCATTTTGATTAAGAACTGCAGCTATAGCAATGTCAGATGCGTCTGTTTCTACTTCAAATGGAACATTTTCGTCCACATAATCTGTCACAGCATTTGCAATGTCTTGTTTGAGTTGATTGAAATCATTTACACACTGATGATCTAATGGGTACTTGGTGTTTTTGGTAAGAGAAGCTATTTTATCGGAAAAGTTTGGAATCCATTTAGAGTAGTATGAGAATAGTCCGATGATACGCTTCATGGATTTAGCATCATGAGGAGGAGGCATTTCTTTCATAGGTTGAAGACGACTGGGATCTGGTTTGAGTTTTCCTTCTTTTATAAGATAACCAAGAATGCAAATTTTATCTTGGGAAAAGCTACATTTATCATGATTATAAGTAAGATTTATATTTTTAGCTGACTTGAGAAATTTTTCCAGATTAAGATCATGCTCCTCTTGGGTTTTACCACATATTGTCACATTATCTAGATAAGCATAAGTATCTAAAAGTCCTTCCTTTTCATCGGGTACAACAAAATTAGTCAGGATTTTTAACTTATTGAGTTCTTGAGGGAGTTCATCAAGATAATATTCAAATGTTCTGAGCCAATGTTTAAATAATTTTGTTGCTGAAGGTGAGTTCGGTAATGTATCCAAACGAGAAGGTCTTAGAGCTCTATCCATATTTTATTTTGATAAGAGTAGAAAATTGAAGCACTTGTATAAAGAACTACAATATTTTAATTCTTAAGTTTTTCTACTCTAAAATAAACATAATCATAATAATCAAAACATAAAAACATAATCTAAAATAATCAAAACACAACAAGAGTATGATTTAATTAATAACTGTGTGAATCTTCTTGGTTGATGCCTAAAAGATTTTTTGAAGGCAGTTCTACATTTTATTGAAATATAAAAACATGTCAACATCCCAAAAATTATTCTGCGTAATGTTTTTTGTATTGTTTGCATGTAAAATTAAAAATTCAGTCATTAATTGTGAAAAAGACTAATTGGCTAATTAGTTTAAAAAGTTTCAATGGTGATGATTGATTGGTGAGAAACTTATTTACTTTTTATGTTTTAATTACATGATTTGTAAATATTTATGATATGAATTGTTTGTGAGCTCAGTAAAGTTTTTATTTCTACATTTGTATTACTTAGCACAAATATTTTATAATTTTGGTTTGTAATAGCCTTAATTATCTTATTTACTTAATGTTCAGTATACTGTTATGTTGTTTTTAAACTACATAAAATAGTTTTTAAAACGAAAATGACTGCTGGCTCTATATGAATCTAATTTAAGTTTACTTCTTTGGGAATTTTATATCATTTATTAAGTTTATTGTATTGGTAACTTTTTTATTACTAAAAAAAGAATTTTGTTACACAAAAAAAAAGTGTAAAATGCATAACATCCCAGCTATTACAATATATTGGAGGGCTTTTATTGGAAATGTTTTTTTTTTTAACATTTTCATTTCCAACAAGACAGCAAGCACCTACTATTAGAGAAAAGATAAAATTTAACAGAAAAAATTAATAGATTGCGAATTATATGAAAAAAAAAACAAACAAGCTGAAGCAAGTGAAAAAAAAGTTTCACGAAAAAACAGATTAGAACTATTTGGGCACTTAGGAACAGTCATATTAAAGGATTAGCCTTTATTGAATGATGAGTAACACAATAGGAAGTTTAGTAGATGATACAAGAGACGCTAGCTCTTTAGAGCAGTGTCCATAATTGTATTTATAAAAAATAAAAAGAGAAGCAACATTATGATAATATTCTAATGGTTGGAGGTTGGCTGCAAAGGTCAAGGTGCAAAAACAATTCCTTTTTGTACCTTGTCTAAGAGAGAAAGGCCATTACTGGAAGATCTGATTAAGATATGGCAAAAGTGTTCCATGCAGGATGGATGTAAGATTTATAAAGATAAGACATAAATATTTATAGAGATGTTTGAATTGATGTATACTTTTAAATTTAATATTGTATCATAAGTTGACAATATATTCAAAGACTGAAATTTAGCACAATTGTTTTAAGCAAAAGGTCTTTGCACACCACCAATTAAGCATTTATATTTCAAGAGTTGTTTATTGATAAAAGCTAGCCTTAATTTACATAAATAGTAATATTTGTAGATATTATTATCTACTAGATAATAATTTATATTAAAAACTAACCTTTATATGTCTCGTTTTCAAATATGTTGTGTTGATATATTTGCCCTGGCTTTTAGTTTATGACTCAAAATTTAAACATCAATTCTTGAGGTTTAACTATCTCATCATTTCTAAAAGTATCAAGGGTAGACAGCCTAACTCGCCATACCTAATCAAAACAAAAGAACATTATAAATTCGTATCTTTCTAATTTTATGAATAATTTTTATTTAAACATTAAAACAATTTTTTGCTTGAAATCTAATGCATAAATTTCAAAAAACAAATTAAAATTAAATAATATCAATAAGAAATTATGCAAATCTTTTTTTTTTTATCTATAACTTATTAACTTGTAGTGCAATTATAATTTTTATGCAAGATTTTATACCTTTTTGTCGCAATGTAACTCAAGTCTCAGCTAGAATACCAAATGAATAAATAATTCTAAACTATATGTATTTAATTCTATACTAAAACTAAAAACATAAACTCTAAACTATATACAATAAGTTTTTTTTTATTTATTTAATCTAATAAACTCTAACTGTAACTATAACTCTCAGCTAGAATATCAAATAAATAATTCTAAACTATAACTAACTTATAATTATAAAAATATTAACAGTTTAAAAAAAATAAAATCCAAACGCTAAATAATCTATAACAAAATCAATAAATTCCAGTTGTTGTTGCTGTTGAACTTATCGCGATTCTCTATTTCCCGGTTTTCGCTTTCAAACTTTTCGCTTTAACGTTCTTTCGCTTTAAAACTTTTTGCTCTTACGTTCTTTCGCTTTTAAACTTTTCGCTCTTACCTCCCATTACCGTTTAAATAGATTTAAATTGATTTTACAAATTACGCGAAACCTGAATTTGCCCACTGGAAAAAAGTATCGACCAACCTTTTTTAAACAAATATTATTCTAGAATAAATTTTATCTTTTAACCGTGATTGATGACATGAAAGTCATTTTGTTAGGAGACACTAATGTTGGAAAATCATCTTTTTTTCTACGCTTCAAAGAAAATAGATTTGCAGAAAAAATAAATTCAACGATAGGGTTAGATCAAACTACTAAAGATATTTCATTAAGCGATGGCAGAACAGTTAAGGTACTTTTTTTAATCTCATTTATTAAAAAGTGTTAATTATATTTATTATTATAAATTAAGTTTATTAAATAGTTATAAAATAAAAGTAACGATTTACTCTATTCCTGACAGGATCTTTACCTGACAAGCCCTAACTTGAACCCTAATAAACCCTAGCCTTTAGAAACCTATACTCTCACCCTATAAGTTCAACTTAGTTTTGTTAATTTTTTTAATTGCTTTTTTTATTTTATTTTTATTGCATTTTTAATTAAAAAGTTTTTATTAGTTCAACTTAGTTTTGTTAATTTTATTTAAGCATTCTAACTGAGGATGGCTATAATATTGTCAAAGTATTTTTATTTATAAATTAAATGGTTTTAACAAAAATTAAAAAAGTTGTCTTATTTATTAGAATATTTACTCATTTTGTGCTGAGTAGAAACTTTAAATTTATATATATATATATATATATATATATATATATATATATATATATATATATATATATATATATATATACATACATACATACATACATACATACATACATACATACATACATATATATATATATATATATATATATATATATATATATATATATATATATATATATATATATATATATATTTATATATGTGCATATATATACACATATATATATATAACATATATATATAATATATATATATATATATATATAAAATTATAAAATATGCTAATATTTGATTTTTTTTTTCTTAAATATGTAATTTAAAGTTTTTCAAATAATTATTTTTTCTTTTTAAAAAGTCAGCAAGTAATAAACTGGAAATTTTAATATTGTAAGATTAAAAACTGTGCAATAGCTAATATTTTTACAAGCGATTTTATATAATATTTATTTATTTTTATTTGTTTTCATAAAGCGGTTGATAAGCATAATCACTCGTATTAATAAAAAACTTAAACGAACGTTTAGAATAGATTTTTAATGTTAACAAGGAATTTTATTTCTAGTAAAATAAAATAAAATGTTAGAATAAAAATATTATAGGTATAAAAGAAGTATTTCAGCGAAAAAATTATTCTTAAAAGTTTTTATTAAAAATTATTCGAAAAACTATTGACATTTTATTTTTCAGCAGCTGTTCTTGAGCACGCTTCGTTGAGTTTCGGTAACTTTTAACATAAAAGCGATCGTTATTATTTAAGTAATTTTTTTGAGTTACTTTTTACAAAAATTTTAATAACTGTTTTTTTTTATTGAATCAAGTAGAATACGTTTTAATATTAATCCTTTTTTTTTTTATTTGCGCTCACCAATTTTTAAAATGTTTCCTTAAAATTACTCTTAAATACTTTAAATACGTCTAACAGTTAATAAATATTTTTAAATCTATGAAATAATTTTAAAACCTAACAAACCCCCGTAAAATAATTATTTAAGTTTAACATTTAAAACTAAAAGAAAGTATTTTTGTTTAATTTTATCGACAACTTTGCTATTGCTGAATAATTTTATTAAAATGTTAGCTTAAAAGATTTAAACTTATTTTTTAATCTGAATTTTTTCTACTTGTAAATAATGAGCATATTTAATTTTTTTTAATTTAAACTTTTATATCAACTGTGTGCGGTTTTTAAAATACTTTATTAAGTGTTAAAATAATCGTTAATTACTTCATTAAAATTCCGCTCAAAAATATCTTTAAATATACTCAAACAATAAATTTTTTGCTCGACGCAACTAGCCCTAGCTACACGCAAAATTCACATCGCCCGACGCTTTATCGCAAGGCCTGATATATATATATCCTTATAGTGTAGTTGAAAGAGACTTTTATGGTAAAAAAAAGTCTCTTTCGACTACAATTTTTTTACCTCGTCTCTTAAGCTGCATTTTATTGTTGTCGAAATGTCAAAGCAATTAAATAAATGTGGAAGTACATTAAATTTTATTGTTTAATAAAAAAACAGCAATAATAATGACTAGAAAGTTTTTTTTAGTTAGTAGTGTTTTTGTTTTATTAAAAAACATTTTTAAAACATGCGTAAGTGTTGCTACATCGACTATCTTATAGCATGCTGCTACAAGGGAGTGTTGTTACATCAACTATCTTATAGCCTGACTCGCAATGGAGTGCTGCTACATCGACTGACAAATAGCCTGACTCGCAAGGGAGTGCTGCTACATCTTGAGTCGCAAGGGAGTGCTGCTACATCTACTTTTTAAAGTTTTTTTAACATTTTCTGATCAGGTTTATTAACGCGCTCTTTAAAACAACAGTTTATGGAAAAAACTTTGTGACTACCATGCAAAACTATATATATTTATATATATAATATTTATAAAAAACTCTCTTTTGACTATGATATAAGATATGTATATATATATATATATATATATATATATATATATATATATATATATATATATATATATATATATATATATATATATATATATATATATATATATATATATATATATATATATATATAATTTTAAATAACTTTTTTAAATAATTTTTTATATTTAATTTTTATATAATTACATAGTAATTAATTAAATAATAAATAAAAGACAATATTCAAATGTTAAAATATAATCAATCGTTCTAATAAAACAATATGAAAAATTTTGTTATACGTCAAATAATTGTTTTATAAAAACTAATGATCTTAATTATTTTATTCTAAAAGTTCATTCATTCATTCAATATTCTAAAAGTTCATTGAACTTCTATATTGTGAATGAAAATGTCATCATATATTAAAATTTCTACAATCGCTTTATTAACAATTAGGAAAGTGACAAATTTTTATCTTTTGCTTAGAGTTATTAGTATGCGCTCTACTTAGTGAGTTTTTGCTATTATGTTTTGGTTTTGGTTTTGTTTCTAGATTTTTATTCAGATTTTATTCTTTTATTCTCCCGTTTTATTAGTTGTATAATTGGATTTTTGTTAAGTTTATTCCAGATATTAAACCAATAATTTGCAAGCAGCGCAAAATATAGCAGAAAAACGACCTTCGCAACCATCACATTTCTTTATTTAAGCATCTTGACGTATGCTTTAAAAATTTTGCAATGAACATAGCAATTTTGCAAGATCTATTTGAGTATTAATATATTGTCTTATTAAAATAATGGAATGAAATATAACATTTTTTATTGCGATTTTTTAGTTGATTCATTTTTCTTGTGCTTTGTAAATTAAATCCTGCTACTGGTAACATGTAACCCAGTACAATCTGCTTCATGTCCTGTAGGATACACCTTTTTAGGCAAATGCTAGGAGATGCCAACTCCGACATAAAACAGCCCCTGCCTAGGGGCTCTAGGTTGACTAAAGGCTTGAGATAATGTTTTGATAAAAATACTCATCTTGGGCAGATGTTAAATGCATTTGGCTGCTGTCTTGTAGAAGGCCTCCTAGGCAAAGACTTAAGGGGTAAACAAATTCTATCTGTTGTCCAGCCTCGCACCCCTTATCTATTAGGCTGGCGCAGATCTATTTTTAATACATTGTTTCTAGTTTAGCATGTTGAATGCTGGATCTTCTTGACTTGATGTATGGGTTTTGCTTGTGTCTCTGTTTTTATGACTAGGCAACTCATTCTATTATCTCCTAATGAGGGTACAGCTCTAAAACTCAGTTTTATGGTTCTGAGGCCGGCTGGTAGTCAGGTTTTCCAAACTCTGTGGTAGCTCTCAGATAAGCTGATTCCATTAACAGTTGAAAAATTTCAAAGTACTAACAGTGTCATGGATGGTGTCCCTGTTTGTACTTTTGGTGTGCATTGCCAAGGCCACATTGGAGCCCTTTGTTACGACTTAAAGTTTATTAATAGTAATGAGGCAATTGCTTGGGCTATTAAACAGTGTACTGAGTGCTATCTATGTTTCAAGTCAAGTTCTTTAACAAATTTAAAAATGAATAAAGTAACAAAAACTATAAAACACAAAAAATCACAGTCATCACCAAGTTTGCTAAACCTATCATTCACTAATATTTGTGGTCTTCGAAGTAACTTTACTTCTGTTGAGTCTTATCTCTTGCAAAGTTCACCAGACCTACTTGCTCTTGTGAGACCAATTTAAGTTCGGCTTAAATGTCTCATCTTGTGATCTTAGTGTTGATGGTTATCTTCCTTTAATTTATAAAGACTTCAATAGTCACATGCTTGGCCTAGGCATTTACATTCGTAAGAATTCACCCATTTGTCCTGAAACTAGGTTTGAATCCACAGACTACTCTTTTATGTGTTTCGTTAAGCACCACTTCACTCTATCACCTTTCTTTTTGCTCTATATTGCATCTCAAGACTTCTTGATGTTATTTCTGATCATATTGACCAAGCCCTCTCTCTTTATCCATCAGCCAATATTGTTGTTGTCAGTGACTTTAATGTTAATCACACTGAATGGCTTGGTTCTAGAGTCAGTGACTCTGCAGGCATTAAAGCCCACAACTTTTGCCTTTCTCAATCCCTAACTCAAATAGACATTTTTCCAACTTGCTTTCCAGACAACCCGAATCATTTACCTTCTCTACTCGACTTAAGTATTGTTTCTGATCCTAGTCAGTGTTTAGTTTCTCCACATTCACCTGTTGGTGCTTCCGATCATGGTTTGGTCTCTCTAAAACTATTATCTCATTCTTCTTTATCATCAGAATCCCCCTATCAACGAAAATTTTACAACTACCTTAAAGCTGACTGGGACTCTTTGCGTGATTTTCTTCGTGATGGCCTTTGGGTAGAAATCTTTTGTCTTCCTGTTGACAAATGTGCTTCTTACATAACTTCCTGGATTCAGGCTGGCATGGAATTCTTTATTCCCTTTCGACGATTCCAGGTCAAGTTTCACTCTTTTCCATGGTTTTCCTCACATTGTGCTGCTGCAATTGCCAATCGAAACCATATCTATCAGCAAAACAATTCTCCAGAAAACAGACGTCTGTTTATTACTGCTAGGAACCATTGTAAAAAGGTTTTGTCTAACGCCTAAGTCCGCTATTCTCAGATCATGAAATCTTGTATTTCATCACAAAAATTAAGCTCTCGTGACTTCTGGAAAATCTTTAATAGTATCAATAATAAGTGCAAGTCTGTAATTCAACTTCTTTTGCATAGTTCAGACTTTTTCACCTCACCTAAAGACAAAGCTGAATTGTTTGCTAAGAACTTTTCATCAATATCATCTCTTGACTCCATTAGTTGCGTTTTACCTGATATAGCCGTCAAACAGGTTGATCCATTGCTCGACACCCATATCACTCCAGCTTCTGTATCTAAAGTAATTTCCTGCTTAGATTCTTCTACAGCTTGTGGCCTGGACTACATATCTGTTATAGTCTTGCAGAAGTGTTCTCCGGAGCTGTTGTCTATCCTTTCAAAACTATTCAACAAGTGCTTATCAAAGTCTTGCTTTCCACCCTGCTAGAAAGCAGCATCTGCTATCCCTATTTTTAAAAATTCTGGAGAGCGATCTGATTCGTCTAACTACCGTCCCATTAGTCTTCTTCCTATCATAAGCAAGGTTTTTGAAACTTTAATTAACAAACACTTTATCTCTCATCTTGAATCTAATAACTTACTTTCTGATCACCAATATGGATTTCGATCTTCTTGTTCTACAGCTGATTTGCTAACAGTAAAAGTCGTTAGGTTTTATCGCACATTAGATAAAGGTGGAGAGGCCATCGCTCTTGACATTTCTAAAGCGTTTGATTAGGTTTGGCATGTTGGTCTTCTGCATAAGCTTTTTTCTTATGGTGTATCTGGAAACATCTTTAAGATTACTGAATCCTTCCTTTCCAATCGTAGTATAAAAGTTGTCCTTGATGGGCAGCACTCTTCTTCTTATTCTGTAACTTCAGGGGTTTCTTAAGGTTTAATCCTTGGGCCTTTATTCTCTTTTAAATTTACATTAACGATCTTCCAGATATTCTAAGGTGGCGATCTTCCAGATATTGTCACATCTAATTGTTCGCTGATGATACTACCATTTATTCTTGTCATAATAAGAAGTCAACTCCCTCTGATTGCTTGCAGGGGGCATTTGAGCTTGAAAAAGATCTCACTTCTGCTACAGCATAGGGCTCACAGTGGCTGGTGAACATTAATTCAGATAAAACTCAATTTTTTTTGGCCAATCGTTATCTCAATAATTTAGACCTTCCTATATTTATGAATGGTAATACACTCAATGAGTCATCTACCCTTCATCTTCTAGGATTAACTCTTACTTCTGATCTTTCTTGGAAACCTTATATCAAATCTGGTGTAAAATAAGCATCTGCTAAAGTTGCATCTCTTTATTGAGCTCGACACTTTCTTACTCTATTCTCTGTCTCTATAAATCTCAAATCCGGCCTTGTATGGAATACTGTTGCCATATCTAGGGCGGATCTTCAAATGATGCCCTTTCTCTTTTAGACAAGGTGCAAAAACGCATTGTAAACATAGTTGTACTTGCTCTTGCTGCCAACCTTCAACCTTTGTCACATCGTCGTAATGTTGCTTCTCTTTCTCTTTATTGCAAATACTATAATGAGCACTGCTCTAAAGAGCTATCGTCTCTTGTGCCATCTACTAAAATTCATTCCCGTGTTACTTGTCATTCAATTAAGTCTCATCCGTTTTCTGTGACTGTTCCTAAATGCTACAAAAACTCTTATTCCTTTAGTTCTTTGGAATTCGCTTCCTTCATCTTGCTTTCCTGATTCATATAATTTGCAATCTTTCAAGTCATATGTCCATCATTATCTTGCTCTACAATCTTCATCTTTTCTCTTCCAGTAACTTCTAACATTAATTATTGGTTGCTTTCAGCCTTATTGGAAGCGAAGATGTTTAAAAAAAAAAAAAATTAAATTTTTAAAATTTAACTTGATACCTCTAAGCTATAAAGATATAGTGAAAATTATATTGAAATATTTTTTTAAATAAACCTTGAACCAAAGATTTCTACTCTTTTACAATTGTATTTTAACTGTTTAAACTAAAATTTAAACTATTACTATCGTTTCCTTTCAATTTACTATCATACTCTTTATGAACTCGTAATTGATTTTATATTCTTTTCGGAAATTAGGAAAAAATATATATGTTATGTTGATGTGATATGTAAGTTAAAATTTGAGCTAATCTAAAACTCGAGAATAAATGAATAAAGTCTGAATAAAAATTGAGAAACAAAACCAAAACAAAAACATAATAACAAAATCTCACTAAGTGGAGCGCACTTTAATTACTCTGAGCAAAAAATAAAAACTGCAGGGCAACTTCAAAATACTGTTATCTTAACTTTACAAGTATCTAACTATTCCAAGTGTAATTATCAAAAACTTTTTAAATGATTTGTCACTCTCTTACTTGTTAACCTGTTATTAGTCCATGCCGTAATATTACGCAAACAAAAAGTGGTTCCCAAATGTCCATGCCATAATATTACGGTTTTATGCATATCCTTATATTAATTCTGTTTATCAGTAATTATACGTCTACTTGTCACAAAATTTATTACTACATAACAAGCTTTCCCAGGAAAGGCGTGCGGTTTTTCGTCTTGTATGACCACACTCAGTTATATTATTTCAGAAAACGTGAACAAGGCCATTTGCAAGTTTTATAATAATGCTGAAAAAGTTTTAAAAACTAACAAAATAAAAAGATATTGAAATAGAAAAAAATTATTAATTTATATAATTTGTGTACTATTTTAATTTTTGTTTCTTTAGAGTTACAT
>NC_061156.1:23157608-23287608 GCF_022113875.1 Hydra vulgaris | reverse complement strand
TTAAAATAACAATTATAATTAAGAATTTATAATAAAAAAATGTTTAATGTTTATTAGTTTTTGTATTCATTATCATTAAAGTACAAATCATATTAGAAAAAGTTTATTTATTTAGCAATTTTAAAAAATTTAGTACCTGCCTCAAACTTTTTGTCGGTAGTGTATATATATATATATATATATATATATGTTATATATATATGTTATATATATATATATATATATATATATATGTTATATATATATATATATATGTTATATATATATATATATATATATATATATATGTTATATATATATATATATATATATATATATATATATATATATATATATATATATATATATGTTATATATATATATATATATATATATGTTATATATATATATATATATATATATATATATATATATATATATATATATATATATATATATATATATATATATATATATATATATATATATATATATATATATATAGAACTAAAAGTTCTCAATTTATTCTCAATCTTTAAAACCAGTTTATTCAACTTTTTATTAAGAAATCAAAGTTAATGTCTATAATTACTATAATCAATTTTTGTTGTCTTAATATTATATTGTTTTTTTAATT
Source organism: Hydra vulgaris (assembly GCF_022113875.1). NCBI lineage: Eukaryota > Metazoa > Cnidaria > Hydrozoa > Anthoathecata > Hydridae > Hydra > Hydra vulgaris. The sequence goes on along the minus strand of NC_061156.1, from coordinate 23,286,992 downwards.
TCGATAATATATTTTGTTGTCATTACTATTGCTTATTGTTGTTTTTATAAATATTTATATTACTATTATTAACTACTTTTAACTATTATTACTAATATTAATATTGTTATTATTGCTATTATTATTATTACTATTATTATTATTATTATTATTATTATTATTATTATTATTATCGTTACTATATTACGATTATTATTGTTTTTATTACCATCTTTATTTTTATGTTATAAAGTTTATTATTGTTATTATATATTGTGAAAATTGGCATTATAATTATTTTAATAAAATATTAGTTATATTAGTAGGTGTTTACTTTATATTAGTAAATTTACTATTTGTAAACATCCTTGAATGTAAAATCTTAATTCAGAAATAAATGATTAATTGATTGTATTATAAAAAAATTTTAAAGAATTTTTTCTCTTTAGAATTCATTTTTATACAGTAATTATCTTAAAAGAATTTCAATTTTTATTAAAATTGAGTTTTTTTTTATTTAGTGTTTTTTATCTAGTTTTTTTTATCTATATATATATATATATATATATATATATATATATATATATATATATATATATATATATATATATATATATATATATATATATATATATATATATATGCACTGCTCTAGATTAATCTTTGGGATACTGCTGGGTTAGAATCATCTTTGACAAATAACTTTTTTCGAATGAGCAAAGGTGTTATTTTGATATATGACCTTGAAGAATGCGATACTCTTACCACTTTAAGGAATAGGATACAAGAGGTACTCAGTTATAACGAACATACTACTTTTTTTTTACTTGGAAACAAAAATGATTGTTGCCGTGCTGAAGTGGCAAAACAAGATGCTATCAATTTTGCAATTAACAATAATATACCTGTAGAGCATGTTTTTGAAATATCTGTTAAAACAGGTAAAGGCTTTGATGATTTTATAAGTTTTGTGGCAAAAGTACTTAGTAATGATAAAAATTCTGTTGATCCTGTTACTCATTCGTTTAAACTTGATAATAATAAGAGAAAATTATTTGGTTGTTGTTAATTTTTTTTTGTTGACTATGTTTTTATTATTTATTAATAGGATTTTCAAAAATATTTTATATTTTCTATTATTATTTTAGTTGAGTTATCATTTTTTGTTTGTCTTTAATATTATTTAAATATTTCTCACAAAAGATTTTTTTAATTATATTTGAGTTTTCGTTATTATTATTGTTATTATCTTGTATCATAAAATATTTTTGAAGAATTTTTTAATTTTAGAAATCATTTTTACAACAATTTGTTATTTAATATCAGAATATATATTTTTAAAAAAGAGATTTTTTTTTTATTATAATTGAGTTATTTTTCTAAAGTCTAACATTTGCCCTTAAAATAATTATTTAACTTAAAAATTTAAAACTAAAAAAAAAAAATACTTTTGGCAAGTTTTGAAGCTATTCTGCCCCACTATGTGGCGTCCCAAAAAAGTTTTTCTTTTTCAGGTAGGTTCGTGTGTAGTTCTGTCCATTAAAAGTTAAAATAAGAAGATTTTTGAAATTTTTTGACGTATTGACTTTTTTCATTTAGATTAATATTGCATTTAATATATCTTAGAAAGAACTTGGTTAGTAATGCAAAAAAAAAATTGTTATGACACCGTATATTAGAAAAATTTGTTATGGAGTTGTGTTGTGACCAAACTAAAATTAGTAATTAAGTTAACTAAAAATAAAAATTAGTCAACTTCTTAGTTCGAATAACTTTTTAGTTCGGCTAACTTCTTAGTTCGACCCACTTTTTAGTTCGGCTAAAATTAGTCAAATAACTTTTTATTTGTCGAATAACTTGTTTATTTTGATTTAAAAGAAATCTAACTGATTGAAATGGTCTTGCAGCTTACTACGTCAACTGTTAAATATTTAAATTTGAGTTCATTTAGTTATTGTAGATCAACGCATTTTAAAGTCATCTTGTTTTTGTTAGTAATGTATTTCTTGCATAAAAATAATCTACTCTGCACAGTGCGCCAGAATCCCATATTTTTGGAAAAAGTCATAACTGTTTTTCCTTTATCAATAGGCCCCAAAAATTGGTAAATTAATTAATTGGATGATTATAATTTAAATGAGCATTGTTTTTGGTGTGGTTGCCAAGGCAACCCCATTTGCATAGCAACACATATTTATGCTTAGTTCCTATGGGTTATTTTTAGCCAAATGTTTCTAAAATTGGTATGCAAATTAATTTGATGGTTCTAATAGGATTGAGCATAACTAATTGTTTTACTTTACAGTCACACTTTCATATAGGTACAGACATTTCCAAAATTATAAAGATACAGAAGATACATTCATAAACTATTATCATCTGTGGATGACCTCAATAAGTCAATAACTCCAGCTGGTAAGTTTTTCGTTTTGGTGTGACTTCCTGCTGTCTTTCTCAGAGATGCAATAAATGGATCAGATGTACACAGAAGTCGATTTAACAAATCTTGATTAGTTTTCACACGAGATGATTTTCTTGCAAAATGTTCACAATAGTTTTAAAAGTCTTTATTGCGTGCTTCTTGAGCTTTCTCAGAATACATACCAATGGGTAATGCTAAACTTTTGATAATTTCAAAACCATGGATTAAAATTTTGTGGGAAGATTGTGGCATATAGTACCAAGGATAATGATGAACATAAAGTCGAGCTGTTTTTAAACAGAAAGCCTCAAATTTATCAGTGCCAATATCTAAACCACATTAAGTTGTGCCAATATAATATGCAAATTTAGAATCAGTTCAACATTATTATTTAAAATTTCTGCAAACTTTTCCGCATTTTGAAATGCTTTTCGAGTAAGGATGATAAACCAAATGAATAACTACCTGCCATACCCTTTTTCAAAACCATTTTTTCAATATCATTCATTGCTTTAGGACTTGCCCCACATATAGTACAGCATTGACCTGAATTTGTAACATCTGAAAGAGCAGTATGAACTTTTCCATCAATCATAGTAATTTGTATTATATGATGTGTTTTGATTTTTTTATTATTTATATCAACTTCAGTATCTTGCAAGTTTGAAATCTCCTAATGTGATCCAGTTCTGATTTAGAAACTGCTGCCGTTTCTTTTTCAAATTTAAAACGCAGAGGTCTACAGTACATTGTTGATGATGGTCGTGGATTTCGCCAAGCTGGGTACTGTTTTCCATTTGACAAACCATTGTTTAAATTTCTTATTACTGTTCCTTGCGATATTTGTTTATATATAGATTGTCCTGTGGCACCATCTAAGCCTATTTTGTATCTCGGAGAAAGTCTATCTGGAGTGCTTTCAGTGCTAAGAACATCATACTGTGCCTTGCATATTCTATTAGCTGTATGATCGACCAAAGCTTGCAGTTTTATTTCTGCTGAAAAGTCTGAGACAGATATATCTGCAGGATAGCATAACAGCTTTGCATCTCGAACATCATTATATGGAGGATATATATCAACTCCCATTTCAAATTCTTGATTTCGAATAATTTGGTAGGAAGCTTTCGTCAATCTAGCATCTAAAAGAAGACAAAGAGCTTCATCTTTAGACATTCTGCAATCTTTTTTTGAGGTTTTTTCAGTTGGGTTTTCTTTTCTCCGTTTAATTTCTGAAGCAAATTGTAACGCAGAAGCAGAATACATTTCAGTTAAGTGACTAACTTTATGTTTTTTGGTTTTAGTAGAGTAGTCATCAAAGTTTGTCTTATTTGGTCTTCCAATAGGTATTGGTGTTACATTTAAATTTTCAGGAACATGGCTTTTTTTGTTCTTTTCTTCAAATCAAGCCATGCTGCAATATGACTTGCGCCACTTATCTCGTAGATGCGTCATTATAGTTCCTAATTGCTGCTTGTTGCAATCTAAATTCATAGCATCAATAAGTCTGTCCACAATGCCAGAGTCAGATATTTGTAGATTATTAGGCTTATGCATAATGAATGCATAGATATCAAAATATTTCATTTTCAGCTTACAAATACAAAAAAATACTATTTATGAGACATTTGGAGAAAAAACAAACTCCAAATATTTATATGTTTATTTTAATGTGATAAAAATATGATTTGCTCAAAAATTGCGATGATTGGAGTCTGGGAACACAAAGAAAAGCCAGAATGTTGGCCCCCTGCCCCAAAGATGAAACGTAAAAATCATTAATAGAGACGCAGCTGACACCCGCCGACAATAGATAAAATATATATCGATAATGTACATACTGGGCAAGATATTTTAAGTCTCAAATTTCTGGAGCACCTTGGAGCGCTAAAGTATTTCATTATTTAAGTGAAATTTTCACTAAAAAAAAGTGCTTTAAATACGCCATTATTAGAAATCAATTTATTTGATATAGCTTACGTGCAAAATAGTTTTGCAATAGCTCATTTGATAGATAATACTTAGTTTTATTTAACTATTTAATAAAAAAATGAAGTTTTCATAATTAATACCTATTTTATGCTTATTACTAACACGAAAAATATTATTAAATTAAAAAACAAAAAAATAGAAAAAACTTGAAAAAAAAAATACCTTTTTTATTAAAAGCTTAAAATGCAAACGGCATGATAGTTATACAGAAATATATACATTTTATAAAAGCCGGATGTTTATACTATAAAATGGTATATAACAATGTCATTTTTGAGAATATTTTTTTATTACTTTTTTCCACCACCTGGCCCACTGTGCATCCTCATGCCCACATAAGATGTGGGCATAAATTTAGGACAAAAGCTCTGCCTCCCCATCCCTCTTTTTTTTAATATAGTATTGATCCTGTGGAAAAAAAATACGCTGTATCTATAATTAGTATTTTTGTAGTTGGTTAATCTACCAATTGTTATTTGATAATGCAAATATACTTTTCTTTATATTTTGTTTTGTTGTTAAGTATAAATAAATTGATTTCCAGTTAATAGATGTGGTGTATTTTTTTCCTTTTAAAATTCGATTACTTTTTTTAGATTAATCAGGTGACGTGTTTGTTCAATATACATACGATTGTATGTAAAGTAGATATACAATTAAAAATTATTAAAAAATTTTATGCTTTGTTAATTAGTTAATAAATGTGTAAATAAAAATATCTTTAATTTTACAAAGCCATTAGGGATTGCTTTGAAATCACAATTCGTCATGATTCGTATTTTATCTGCGTGAAAGAAAGTCTATGCAATTATGTGAGCTTATGTATATTTTATATCAAATGTTACAGATTTACTTTTCCTTAAAAATTTTATTGCGGCAGTATTTGCTTAATTTTGATTTATATGACTTTTAATAATGCATTTATATGCCGTTTTATAAAGTTTATTAAGTCTTTAGTTTATTAAACAGTGTTAAAAGATGATATTGTAGCATGTCAGTTGGTTAAACCTTTTCGTTTTCACACTTAATTTTTTTTTTAATTTTTTCCGATTTTCTAGAATACGAAGTAAAGGTCTATAGAGATGCATATCATATATAAAGATATTATATAATATAACAAACGAATAGAAGTGGATTTTTTTAAAAACTTTTTAAAATTTCTAAAAACATCGTAACACCGTTAGAAATTTGTTTCGCATGTGTCACGATGGAGTTTAAGGTTTTAATATGCTTAGAAATAGATTAAGTGTACGCATTAAAAAGACAAATTTCTTTTTTATAGAAAAAGATTTTACATGGAAACTTTAATTTTCTTTAAAATTAACAGGGTAAGAGTACTAATAACAGGGATTATCTTTCTCCTGATAATTCCGGATTTTTCTCATCTTTTATTTTTTTTTCTGGACAGCCAAAACATTTTCCATACATATAAAAGTCTAGGAATATATTGTAACATTTTTTAAGCTTTTTCACTCATCACTCATACTAAAATTAAAAAAAATTCGAAACAACTCATCTAAAGCAAAATTAAGATGAAAATAAGGGAAAATATATTCAGGATATTTTACACAAACAATTTTCCGGATTTTTTAAAGTTAACCTGGGTGATCTATGGAATAAGATGTCAATGGCCTAAAAAAAAATTAATAAAAACTTATTAAAGAAAAAAATAATAGGGTCCGTCCTTATTATATATATATATATATATATATATATATATATATATATATATATATATATATATATATATATATATATATATATATATATATATATATATATATATATATATATATATATATATATATATATATATATATATATATATATATATATATATATATATATATATATATATATATATATATATATATAAATTTTTACAGAAGTTGTAAAGTATTGTAAGTTGATCGTTAATTAAAAACAAAAGTTTTTATATTTTGCTCTTTTTAAAAAACTATTGAAATAAAGTGAAATTATTAAAATAGTAGGGGTGGAATACACTTACCATGACCAGTAATGTATTAATATTCAGTAATAATTACACGAATCATGTAAAGTCCATTATTCCATATACTTAAGTTGTCATGTTTTTTAAAACTTTTTATACCAATGGTATTTAATTAACACATTTCAAGCGGGTATTCTAAATATTATTTAGACTGGTACTGATATCCAATTCGTTGTTAAATTGCGATTCGCGCAACGTCTACCAAAGCGTTAAAACATTTTTAAAGTTAAATGTAATAGAAAATTTATTTTAAAGCTTTGAAAAGTAAACAACAAATATAGTTTTTATATAAAAGTTTTATTATTTTTCTACCTCTTACTAAAATATATTGAAGTAAGGAATAAGTATTGAAAAGGTCGGTGTGGAATAGATTTACCAAGACCCGTATTTTAAGGCCATGACAGCTAGTGATTAAATCAATAACTTACAATCTAATAATTCTCTATGAAACCGTTAGTTATTATTGTTTTCGATGTCAATGTTATTTCGAGATTAAATAAAAAATTGCGCGCACATTTGATAACTATTAAAAAATATTTAGGAAAGGTTAACCATAAAACTAAATATTTTTGACCGATACTAATAAAACGAGAATTTAATTTTAGTTTACACGTTTGTTTGATCTGTGAAAAGGCACACTTCCGAATGTAATTCAGATGTCTTTTGAATGTTCCACGTTGAAAAAGCTAGTGGAAGAAGAATTCTTTATCTGTTGGGGTACCCTCTCCAGATATTTTCTCCAAATAGACTTTCTCCAACAGCTGGGGAAGTTTGTCGCAGAATTTACTAGATTAACCAGAGTCTTGCAAATGCAATCAAAATATTGTCATCTAAAATTGGATGTTCTCTGCAGAGTACAGGCAAACTTAAATGCAGTGGTGGTATGTGTTATGCTGATAGCAGAAACAAAATATCAAATGTGTGTATCATAAGAGAGCTGATTAGCATTTCGAACAAAACAGGCTTTGATGAAAATTTTATCATCAGTGAGCGGTCAATTAATAAGTTACTAAATATACTAGAGCAATTTTCTATGGCAAAAATCTTATAAAAATTAAGAATTCTGAGAAACATATTTATCAGTGAAACATAATTACATATATTTTTTTATGCTATATTTTAAGTTAATTAGCCAGGATTCTAGAAGGAGTAAAGAGGCTGTAAAAAAGGGTTCAATTTTTTTGAAGAGATTTTTAGGTCGATGGGGACATGTTTAAAATGTCTAACAAAAATGACAAAACATTTGCAGAAACAGTTGCTGAAGGCGAGGAAAGGAAAACCTGAGTAAGGATAAGACCTGCTGAAGATGGTAGAAGAAGAGCAGCTGGAATGAAAGAAATTGTTAAGCAAAAAAGAAATGAGCAGTGTGATGTTTTACTATATAAATTAAAGGTATTTTTTTTCTCTTTATTTTTTCTGAGAGTAATGACAGAAAATGATAATAATAACAAATTTAGCAAAATATAATCGAACGACATGTTCATCATATTATGATGGAATTTCAGGAAGAAATAATAGGACTCAGTCGATCCTTATACAAAAAAACATCCTGATCTTTGGTCTAAGAATAAAAAAGGTGTGAATACATTGGCCAACATTGAGAAATTTGATTGGAGCAGACCTGAATTTGCTCTTGGAACCCTCTTTTACAATCTCGCAAATGAAACAATGCAGTTCTGCACGACTGCTTTTTTTTTTTTTTTCTTTATTTATTTAATTTTCCGTTTTTGTTACAATTAAATTCCGTAATATAATACCAGATATTCTTATTCTTTTAAAAATAAACCACTTATAAATATAAAAAATCAAAGACAAAATAATAAGAGTTAGTTATACAAAAATAAATAAAAACGCGGGAAACTTGCAGAAGACCATTAAGTCTTATCATCAAGAACCGTTGTAATTATGTTTTTACAATATTAAATTCCTATAATAGTGTTAAAATCAAAACTTAATTAACTAAGGTAAATAGTGTTAAAACCAAAAACTTTTCAATGTAAAAAGACAAAAACAAAAAAACAAACAAATAAAAAAACAAAGCAGTTTATAAGAAATCATTAATAAGATTTGTATACTTTGAAATATTCTTTTTTATTAGTTTTTGAAAGCAATTTATATTGTTTACACCTGGTAAATTACTATATTTTGCTAAGATTTTATTCCAGATATGCGGAGCACGATACGTAATTTTAAATTGTTCTTGTTTAGTTTTGCACAATGGTTCAATTAAGCCTGTTGTGCGTAAAGTATATTTAATGTTAGGTTTTATTTCATAAAGATCATTAAAAATTGAGGAGCATTGTTGAAATTTACTTTTGTACACGAGACATAAAATTTTATAAACGTTTATCTCGTATAACGTAAAAATATTCATAGTTTCGAACAGTGGTTTTGCATGTTCGTTTTTATTTTTAAAATTCATTATTCTTAAGGCATGTTTTTGTTTTCGATAGAGTGTTTCAAGCTTGCTTTTAGATGTACTACACCACGCAATATTCGCGTAATTCAAGTAACTTTGTATAAAACTGAAATAGATTTGTTTTAGATGATGCTTATTAAGTAAATCCCGTGACTGATATAGAACGCCAATACTTTTTGATATTTTGCTGCCAATATAGGCAATATGTTTGTTCCAGGTAATATTTTCGTCAATGAGAACAACAAGAAATTTTGTGACTCTTGAAAAATATATTTTTGACAGAAGTGATTACAAATATTTATGTCAACTGGTAAATTTTTACCTCAGAGCAGATTTTTTAAACTTCAGGTTTTTAAAACCAGGTGCACATCAGGAAGCAAGATTTATGGCTGATTCATTGTCTCTTTTAGCAATGCAAATGACCAAGAATTACTACTCTCAACTCAGTATCAATGAGATTAAATGATACAGGATGCAATAGTTCATATAGTGATTTTTCACTGTTTATTCTTTTTGAAGAGCTCAATGGCAGCTTAGGCTCCATCCAATGATCTTAGTACATTCAAGATTTCATTGCAGATCATGATAGATTCACTTTACTTTAAGAAGTAAAAAAAGCTCATTCATTCGCACGGATAGCAAAGCTCTTAATCTTAGTATTATCAAACACACTTGGTATTTTACACCACAGTGTGTTATCTTTGCTTTAGCTGACCAGCACTTAGAAGAGAAAGAGAGGATGGATACTCTTGTGAAATTATTAAAATATGATGTTCCAGAGATGACGAGCTTTGACAAATAGCAACTAAAATATCTTTTACACAGGTCTGTCTCCTCTCAAAAGCTATCAGACATTGTTTCTCAGAAGTCCTCTTTTTTCTTCATCTTGGTATAACCAAAGATGCAATTCTTTCATGGAAAGAAGAAAGAATGTCAAATTTTGAGAAATATCTCAACAATAAATCTTTCAAGTCATTTGTGTCCAGTGTACGTCAATTAGCAGTTGTTATTGACAGAGCTAAAAGGCACATCAAATTGGTGCATGATTTCATTGGAAAGAACACATTCCGACGACAGGCTCCAAGAAACGATGATGGTGGTTTTAGACAACCGGCAGAAGGTGTCTAAATGTGTCACTAAACAAGACCGGAAGAATAGTTAAATAAAAAAAGCACATTATGGCTATATCTTTATTTTTGAAATATATTTATTCCAACAAAAGTTTGTTAATTCTAAATAAATTTTTCTTTAAACAGTTATACTATTGAACTCAAAATAAATAAAATACATAAATAAATAACTGCTAAAAACGAGCGTCACGGGCACTTTTCTAGTGCTCAAATAATTATAAAAGCGTGGAAAAAGAATCTAAATACTTTAAAACGCTATAGCTATTGGACTTTAAAATGGTAATACAATACACCACAATAGTTATTGTAATTGTTTTTCATCCCAGCAATACAATTCAAAAGTTATTGTAATTGTTTTACATCACAGCAATACAATACAATAGTTTTCGAACCTCAATGTATTGAAAGAGAAACAATACAATAGTTATTGTAACTGTTTTTAATCACAGCAATACAATAACAATAAATAATGTTTTAACTGCATCTTTGTTATTGCAATACAATATTATTGTATTGTAATGTGTTACAGTATTTAATTTTTACATTTATAATTACAACAGTCCGAACCCTACTGTTCGCAAATTCTGGCGCATTTGCGCCGATTTGATGTTATGTCTTTGCAACTTTGCAACAAACGCAGTAAAGTTTCTGCAACTACTTTGCACTTATTTGGCTTTCACAGAAAACAGATAACAAACTATATTATGACATAAAAATAATTGTTAAAAAGTAAACCATAAAATCTGATTCAAAAAGCAAACCTATAAGCAACACTGAAGAAAAAAAATCAAATTGAACTTTAAACAAGCTATATTTATAGAAAAATCTTTTATCTTGGCTTGTAGTTAGTAATTAGAAGCTGTAAGTAATAAAACCAACTAATAATTGTTTTTAATGATAGACAGTTACCTATTCAGCATTGAACTTACTGTATACTGTGATTGTTCATACAATATAAATAGTGGATATATAACAACTATTGTTTTAACAAATGCAAGTATCTTATAAATGTATTAGGAAAATTGTTGCTAAAAAAATAATAATAATTATAATAACTGGTAGCTTAAGTACCTTACTAAACAATATTTATCCCTATATATTTGAACTCAAGGAACAATATTTAATAAACAATCTGAATAAGGCAGCAAGCAACGCAACAACAATTGTAACATCCCCAAATAAGGTGATTTTAAAGTTATAGTCTTTTGACGAATTTAGTTGGCTAGTTCGGTATTTGAAACAGTTAAGTCGGGTGAATTTTAGTTTTGAGGACCTTCTTATTTTAAGTTGGTACTTTTGAAGGATTCACTCCTCCCTCATTTTATTTATGGAATCGCCTCTGGTCAAGAGTGGTTCTGAGATGTTTAACTGGTTTTTCAATTAAATGGGGTAGTTGTATGTCTAAATATAGGTAATTAAGGTTATGGAATTCAAATGTAGTTTTATATTTGGTTTCCAGGAGTGGTTGTTATTGCACAGGTAGTCAATTTAGGTGAGGTCATGGGTTGTCAACACGGTATTTTCTTTATTTTAATTTATATTATGTACTTAATTTATAAACATACAATAAAATTGAACTTTATAACATAATTTTTTTTTTAATAAGAATCTGGGTCTCCTCAGGTTGATTAATGTCTTTGACTCTCCCCTGACTACTCGTCATTCAGGACACCTTAGTATAGTAACTGCAAAGCATTCTTATCATAAGATCATAATTTATCTGTGTCCTGGAAAATTTCTTTGTGTAGTGCTCTATGTTGTTTTAGTTTAAAACATAAATATATAGATGTATAAAATGATTATTTTTCACAAATAATATGGTAATTTTTTGGGGGTTATTTAAATCAACAATACACTTTGACCCATTTAAAAAATAATTTTTCAAGTAAAAACAGAATTTTAGAAAAGTTATTTTAACGACATTAAAACTAAAAATACAGGAGGATGTACAACGTTATTTTAGTAAAATTTAATAGTAAAATTTTTAAAGAATTTTAAGAATGTTTCCAATGACGTCATATACTAAAACTTCTATGAATTAAACGCACTTAAATAAATTATCAAGTCTGTATAATGCGCCTGGAAAATCGTGTTGAAAATATCCAAGAACATAGTAAAACTTCGATATTTATTATGTGTTGTGGCTCTGCTTTTGGAGTAATGCAACCACCTATGGTAGTTTACAAAGTATTGAATGTATATCAAGGTTGGGTGACCGGAGGGCCACAGGAAACAGCCTACAGTTGTACAAAAACAGGTTGGTTTGATATGGAAAGAAAATGGTTTAAAGCATAAACCTTCGAGAAATGGTTTAAAGCATGTTTCTTGCCAAACGTTCAGCATTTAAATGGGCCCAAACTACTTTTAGGAGATCATTTGGCCTCTCATTTTAATGGAGACGTTATAAAACTAGCCAAGGAGCATAATGTTTACTTTGTTATGTTATGCCACCAAATGCCACACATATAATGCAGCCATTAGATGTATCTGTCTATGGTCCTATGAAGCGATGTTGGAGGCAAGTATTAATTAAATGGAAGAAACAAAGCAGAAAATCTGGATGTTTTCCTAAGAACATTTTCCAGGTCTATCGAAAAGTTTATCTTTTAAGTTGCAAGACACTATATGTCAAAATTTAGTTTCTGGATTTCATACATGTGGGATATATCCAATAAATCGTATGATCATTTTAAAAAAGATGCCAGAATTCCAGACACCAGGAGCATTGACAAAAACTATTTTAAACGATTCAGTAACAACATTGTTAATGTCTAATCGTGGCGCATATGAAACAAAAAATCCCAGGGGTAATAAGTTAAACATTGCATCAGGGGCAGTTTTAAATGTTGTTACAGAAAATAACAGTAATATTTGTTTCATCTGTGGAAAAGAAGACGACAAAGAAACCGGTGAAATCATTGAAGAAAAGGAGGAAGTTTCAGATGATTGGACTGGCTGTGAGCGTTGCGGTCGTTGGTATCATTCAAAGTGTTTGGAAGATGCTATGTCGATTGAGTGCATTGTATGCCAAAAACAATAATTTGCTTTGTATTTTTTTTAAAGGCAAAATGACTTCTGTATTATTCACTTTACAGTAATGAGTAATTTAAATGTATAATCCTATTAAAAAATATTGATTCTTAATTATTATTTATTATATATAAGTATATTTGAAATAGTTAGTTTATCAATAGTTTTGTTATTGTTCTGTTATATAAAATAGGACTGTTCTCTTTAAATAAAACAGCTTTTTGCCAAGGTACATGCTACTAAGCTACATATTACTAAGATAATGCTGAACTCATTGAAGTTAGAAATTCAACTTTTAAAATCCTATCATTAAGCGTCCGGAGTTACCTAGTTTTACGAATTTGATTTTTTGATTTTCAAAGCGTTTATTTAAGGTAATAATCTATAGAAGAGCTTAAAACCAGTATGTCTTTATGTTCATCATTATTAGAGTGTTTGGTTAACACAAAATGAAGCATTTTGAATTGCTTTTAAAAAAACAGTCAAACATTTTATATCTAAAATCGTCCGGAGCTACCCCGGTTGACGGTAATTTATGGACGACCCCAAAGGTAAGCATTAAAAAAAAGTTGCGCATATTATGTCGATGGATTATTATATGGTTAGTATAATATATGTCGATGGGTTAATATATGCCGTTAAGAAACTGAAAAATGTTGTAAAGTTATTTTACTGGCTTCATATTTCTATTTTATATATTTTTTTCATTTTGAATAATATTTGAAAGGTAAAATATTGCAATTTTCGTGGTAAAATAAATATACTGAGCTCAAAAATCATAGTTGGGAAAAAGTTATATCAGTTTTAGAGGACTAGGGGTTTCTAGATTAAACTTATGAAAAGAAATTACTCCAATATAAAAGTTGGTTCTGAGGGGTTTTGCTCACCTCTGGCCCACTGTGCAGTTTTTGATTTTGAAAATGCATTATTGCTCTGAACTGGTTTAAGTCATATATAAACCATCATCCACAAAGTGTTACTGTTGGTAATATCTCATCCAGTACTAAGTTCACATCTATAGGTGTTCCTCATGGTTCAACTCTGTATCCCCTTCTTTTTCTTATCTACATAAATGATTTAAACACATAAGTACTCAAAAGTGTATCTATTTGCTGATGACACCAACTTCCTGATTGTAGATAAGTCTTTAAAAAAGCTAAATTATAAGTACCTAAATTATGACCTGACATTAAATTATGACAACCATTGACACACTAGTTCAATGGTTGCAATCAAACAATATATCTTTAAATATCAAAAATAAAACTGAATAGTCCTATTTAAACCTCAAGGCAAAAAAAGTACTAAAAAACATAATTTTAGAATTAGTGGTAAAAAAACTAAATATAGTTGATAAAATAAAATAGCTAGACATCATTAGATGAAAATCTTTTGTTCATTCAACAAATTAAATCTATATCAAACAAACTTAGTTGAGCAAATGGAATGCTTACCAAAATAAAGTATTTTGTGAATTATGAAACCCCTGTGAATATTTGGCATGCTATTTTTAATTCCCATCTACATTATAGTTGTCAGATATGGGAACAAAGTTCATCCATTTATAAAAAAAGCCTTCAGAATAAATCATTAAAAATGATTCACTTTCAAACTAACAGTTTTATTGCATATATATTGTATAATCTTTCTAAAATTTTAAAGCTTGATGAATCTACTTATCAAACTGTGTACATGTATAGGACATTATACACAATAATATACCCAGCTGCTTCAGTTATTTTAAATTCACAAATGATATTTATAGTTATAAACTTAGGTCTGTATCTTATTGTAGTCTCTCTATGCCTTCAAAACAAACACATAAGAATGGCATATGGTCATTGAAGTATCAATCAATTTAATCTTAGTATCAATATTTCTATTTTCTTCTAAAATATTATGCTTAAAAAATTCTGGTCCATAGCAAAATTCTCCTTGGACTTCTACTTCTTCAACTCTTCTTTCCAAGTCGTTAAACTTCTCTCCAATTTTTTTCTCCTTTTTATCTGTTATATTTTTTTGTTATTGATATTATGATTTTTATATATATTTTTTTTGCATTATTACTAATTGCTTGGAAAACACTCTACCATACTCTTCTCTGACAGATTCACAAGGATTTTAAGGTCGCTATATATGGTACAAATACTTTTACTCATAATTTATTTTATGACTGATAAATACTATTTGCTACAAATGTTTTATTTTGATTATAGTAGTAAAAATGTATAGAGATTATATTGTTTTATATTGCTGTGTTTAATATTATTCTTACTATTATTATTATTATTATTATTATTATTATTATTATTATTATTTATAAATGTTTCATGTTTTTAGATAAATTTAATCTTTTTAAATACTTACATTTTTAGATTAAGTTTTATCTTTAAGCAATGAAAGTTGTTTTGGTAGGAAACATTAATGTTGGAAAATCATCTTTTTTTGTACGCTTTAAAGATGATAGATTTGTAGAAAAACTAAATTCAACAATAGGATTAGACCAGTGTACTAAAGAAATTGCATTAAGAGATGGCAAAATGGTTAAGGTAATCTTTTAAAATCATATTTGTTAAAAAGTCTTAAAATTCTATACAAGAGTTTGATTGAAGCAATTTTTTTAATCAACTTAATATTTTGTTTTCTACTATTTTTAAAAAAATTTTTTATGTTTGACATGTATTTAAATTAAAAACAAATCTTTTACTGGATGCTCTTCTTGTTATTGGTAATAAAATGTTTTATCTAGTTATATTCTATTTAAAATTATTTAACTTAATATGATAAATTTAAAAGTTATTTTAATTTTTTTTTATTTCAGAACGTATTAACTAAGTATTATTAATGTGAAATAAAAAAAATAACATATTTGTAGGTTGCTATTGACTTTATTTTTGGGATCCTAATAAAAAGGTTTTTGTTTTTGTTTTGTTCTTGTTTTCCTATTTTGCTTAATACAAAAAATAGCTATTGTTTCACAAAACCTTTGCTACTAGGACAGTCATATTTTATAAATTTTGTGTTTTCATGAACATTTTGAAATCAAATACTGATCATTCTTCTAAAATGTTCCTATACTGCTAGAAGTGTTTATAAGATCCAAGAATTTTTTTTGAATATTTGAAAACTTTCAGGAAACTTTTAGAACTTTTTGGAAACTATCATATACAAGCTTTATCGGAAACCCCATGCGGTCATAATCCGTATTCGTCCACGCCTAAAATAATTTTTATTTGACCATGTTTTGATTTAGTAAGCATTTTAAGAATTTGTGGCAAAATAAAGCTATAAGAAACTTAAGAGAATAAAACAGCAATATTTGAAGAAAAGAACCGAAGACTATATAAAAATAGAAAATCTAAATAAAATAAGCTAAAAAAATAGAATACTAAAAAATGAAAATTGTTGTCAAAAAAATAATATTCCTAAATATTTTATTGTTTTTGTTTTCTTATTTTTGTTTGTTATTTTCCACTACCAAAATTGATACAAGTCTATGAAAAAAGAACGAAAATATGAAAATACGAAAAGTAGATAACGAATGTAAAATATTTTTTTATATACAATTTTTTCGTGACTTTTTCGGTCAGTATATTAAGGACAGGAATGGCATGCAATCGCACTCTGTAACTGACCACTCTAATAGTATTTCTTTCTTGACTACTTGACGACTGCTATTTTGATGTATTAACAATTAAAATGCAATTAAAAAAAAGTGTTATGCTATGAATAACTTTTAAATTTTGATCTTTTCCAAAGTTTTTATTTTATGTGAAGGCTTTAAATAAAAATATAAAATTAATTATAATGATTGTTTAAATAAACAAATTTTGTGTAAATTAATAAAAAATCTTAAATTTTTTTATAATTAAACTTACAATTTTTTTATATCTTCTAAACAAGCATGTGTGGTATAGTGGTAGTGGTATAGTGGTAGTGAGCTCCCTTCATAAGTGAGAGGTTCTGAGTTCGATCACCGCCATGTCTTTAGTAGTACCGTGCTCAACTTATTTCTCCACGCAGCAGCTTTGTTTGTCAATGTTTGTGTTTTGGGGTTATAGAGTTGAGAAAGGGATATAACCACAACTAAGTAGCCTCCTTGTCTGTAGTGGCCTTCCCAAAGTTGTGCGGCCTTGGAGAGGTGAATTAACATTTAAAAAAATAGCTCCAGTATCACACAACTCCAAGCAAAGCATTACTTACTTTTCTAAGAAGATCAGCTACCTTCAAGAGAAAATACCAAGTCCAACAGCAAGAAATATATTGGAAATTACAGTTTTCAGATGTGTTGAGGTAAGGAGACTATACTTTCCTAACCAGAAAGATATCAACAATATAATCAGAGACAAAAGTCATACCAAATTAAATGCCAAGCTTCTGCTATCTGAGCTAAAACAGTAAATTTATTTAATAAAGATGTGCAACTAATAAATCAAGGAATGCATCCAGAAAAATTTTCCAACTTTCTAACTTAAAAGTTTAAATTTAATTTGAAGGAATATAAAATGATTTTGCTATATTTCTTAAGGAAATTTTTTTTTCTTTGTATTTGCAAACTTATTTATTATGCTAAATTGTTAAAATGTTTATCAAATCCATTGCAAAATTAGCATCTGCTTAGGCTGTACTCTTTATCAAGCTCGACACTTTCTTACTCTGGGTTCTATTCTTTATCTCTATAAATCTCAAATCCGACCTTATATGGAATACTATTGCCATATCTGAGGTGGATCTTCTAATGATGCCCTTTCTCTTTTAGACAAGGTGCAAAAATGTATAGTAAATATAGTTGGACCTGCTCTTGTAGCCAACCTCCAACCATTATCACATTATTATAATGTTGCTTCTCTTTCTCTTTTCTACAAATACTATAATGGGCACTGCTCTAAAGAGCTAGCGTTTCTTGTGTTACCTACTAAAATTTATTCTTGTGTTACTCGTCATTCAATTAAGTCTCATCCTTTTTCTGTGACTATTCTAAGTGCTCCAAAAACTCTTATTCCTTTAGTTTTTTACCTCAAACATCAGTTCTTTATAATTCGCTTTCTTCACCTTGCTTTCCTGATTCATATAATTTGCAATCTTTTGAGTTGTTCGTCAATCATTATCTTGATCTACCAACTTCATCTTTTCTCTTTCATTAACTTCCAACTCTTATAGTGGTTTCTTGCAGCTTTGTTAGAAATAACGATGTAAAAAAAAAAAAAAACTTTTTGTTTTTTCTCTGTCATAGATTAAAATCTGTGAAAACAACCGAAATTTGAAATGCAAGGGGGGGGTCTATTGCTATCCTAGGCCCTGTTAAGAAGCATTATGCAGCTCGCATTTTACATACTATGTGACATTTTGCATATACATTAAGGTGTCAGAAAAATATGGAGAAAAAAACTTTTTTTTATAAACTTCTCTTGTGCACCCAAAATTCCTTGTCTATACTATGGTAGAAGCTAAATACATACTAAAAAAATGTTCTCAGTTCATTATAAGTGCTTAATGTAAAATTCTTAAATCTGCCTTTTTTTAGCTAGAAAAGATCAAAGTATGATTGTTTTATTCATAAATATATCTCAATATTATCATACAAAAAGCTCTAAATTTTTATAAGTTTTTTTTTCTCTATTGGTTACTTTTTTCTATCTTGCAATCAATAGTATATTTTGAAGCTGTTCTTCCTTTAGAAAAAATTTTAAAAAGTCATTTATTAAACCAATGTTTCTTTCAGCCCAGTCTTTAGTTACACTAAGTCCTTCAACAAAATTTTCAAAAACACTATATGATTAAATTTTTTGAGAGGTCGGGATGAAAATGAACCCAATCTTTGACTTTATAATTTATAATTCCTAGGCATATAAATATAAGCCAGGTCTCAGCAGTAACAAGCTCTGAAAGCTTGCTGTTTTATTAGATTAAAGCAGGATTTTTCATATTTATTTTTTCTTGCTCTGGAACTGGAAAAGAAATTTATAAATTCAAAATCTGATACTTGAAAAACATTTTCGAGTGAGAGTCCACTAGTGAAAACACAACTACTGTTAAAGAAAGTTGCCACACATGTTTATGAAAATTTTCATAATCATTAAGTACAGCATGTTGAGCATTTCTAGGCTTAAGTTACCATGGAGCAACAACATTAAAGGAACAGGTTGTTTTTTTTTTTTTATTTTCATCATGTAAAAAGGTTATAATAGTAGATTTCATTTCTAGTGAAAGAATATGCAAAGCATCATCTATAAATCTTGCCTTGTGACAAGCTCCAGGTTGGTGGATTTTAACTTTATTAAACATATCAGATTCGATGCCAAGATAAAATATCCAAATATTTTACAAGGTAGTTATAGTCATTTCTTGGAAAAATTCTCCAATGAATAAATTCAGGGTTGGCAAAAACCCAGGTTTTTTTTAGAAAAACCAGGCCCAGTGGGTTTTTTTTGGGTAATTTTGGGTTTTATTGAATAAATTTTTTTTTGGGTTTTATTTTTATTTCTTCTCTGTACAAAAACAGAATAAAAAACAAAAAAATTTTTTGTTTTTTTTGTTTAATGATATTGAAAATTAGTTTGATTTTCTACTTTAACTTTATTTAAAATATATTTTATATATTATTATTTAATAATTTATAAAAAGAATTTTTCAAATTATTTTGAAAAAGATTTTTAAATATAACTTAAAACTGAAACAGAAAAAAACACATTAAATCTCTATGTATTGATTTATTTTGAATTTAAAAGTATTATTCTATGCAGGGCTTAATTTAACAGTCGGACATCGGGCATTTTCCGGCTAAAACCTCAGATTGTCTGATCAATTTACAAAGTCTTAGGACATTTTGTCCTGCAAGATTTTTAATTCTTTAAAATAAAATTTTATTTGTTGATTTGAAATTGACAAATTTAAACTTAATGTAAACTATTAGACAAACTTATAAAATATGTTAATAATGGAGGCATTCATTCCCCAAAAAAGCGCTTTTTTAAATTGTATTTTTAATGACTGTTCTTTAACAGTTTTATTGTTATATTATTAAATTTAAAGTTGTTGCTTATTTAAAACGATGGCACAAGTCAAAGTATGTTCGATTGATTACTGCAAACTACGTGGACACCGAAAAGCAAAGAAAAGTTTCCTTCTGGAGCTTTAATACCAGCTCCTAGAAACATTGTTTATGAGTGAATGCTAGTTCCACATCTAATGCAAACAGGTGTTGTAGGTGATATAAGCGTTTCTATCAAACTCTATTGCTATTTCTGAATAGTCAGACTTGAAGAGTTTTTGACTTTTTACTTTTGTGAAGTTGGTTTTCATCGCTTTCTTAAAAATGGAAATCACTAGCAACTGAAGACTGGTGAGCATCAGAACCTAAGTAACGAAAAGCGTTAATAACTTTATAAAGTAAATAAATTTATTTTTAAAATTTTTGAATTAAAGTTTAAGTTATAATTTACCTGGTACCTTAGATTCATCTGAGGTATCAGGTAAATGATCATTGTCACGAGAGATCACTTCATCCATTTCTAAATCAATTTTTCGATCCAATCTAAAACTTTCATTAACTCTGCACTACAGAGTTAATGAAAGTTTTAGATTGGATCGGAAACGCGAACTTTGACGAATAACTTTAACTCTATTTACTACAGACGAGGAGGCTACTTAATTGTGGTTATATCCCTCTCTCAATTCTATAACTCGGAAACACGAACTTTGACGAATAAGGCCGCTGCGCGGAGAAACAAGTTGAGCGCTGTACTACCAGGAATGTATATATATATATATATATATATATATATATATATATATATATATATATATATATATATACACACTGTATATATATATATAATAATATTCTTTGATGAATCGAAGAGCATTTGTTTCCTTATTAAACAAAAGTTTAGTGAGTGGGCTTTATAATTTTAGTATTTAAAACTTCCGTCCACACTCCCCTCAAACGGTTTACAGGAGCAATTTACGGCTCTCACGAAAGTATAATTTTCGTTATAATTAAAATAAAAAACACAATGTCATTTAAAATAAGTTAATTGCATAATATTTTGCAATGCTTTCTGAAAAGCGCGGTTGTTGCATAAGTAAAAAATAAAATTAAAAAAGTGCCAATTTAAATGAGGAGCAGCTCGCACAGCTCCCCAAGATTGTTTTAGGAGAGTTTTTCTTGGCTCTCGTGCTCATTTATTCCCGCCGAGGCCTGTATTTACAAAACGTTGACAAGTTAAAAAAGATAAATTTAAAACATTTATTTTTGTAAACAAATGATGTTAGTTTAAAACATTTATAGCTTTGTAGACGTGGCTTCGAGAATTGAAATAATATTTTGTTTGATAGTATATTCTTAAAACAATTTATGCTAGAAATCTCAACGAAAACATAACAAAACTCAAATAATACAATTTTTAAAAATGTTTTAACAGAATACTCTAGAAAATTTGGTTAGTATTTTTTGAACCAATAAAATTAGTTGTTCGTAGATTTGGCAGGTTTTTTGTGTTTGCAAATATTCTTTTTTTATTTTTCTGCAAAAAGATGTTTCAGAACATTCAAGTTAATGTATGTTTCCATGTATGTCCGTAAAACAAAATATTTTAAAATTTACAAACTTTTAAAATATTTTTTTTTTTTTTTTAAACTATTAAGAAAACATACATAAATTTGAATTTTGAGCCCTATATATATATATAGGGCTCAAAATGACAAACTTTTTTGTTCTAGATAATATGTCTAATAAATAGTCAGGTTTGGCGGACATGTCCTATTAAAACCTAATGAAATGTGATTGAACGCCCTTCCTGACTACACTTAAAATAAATTATTTTTTTAACTTGACCATGGCAGCTTGTTTTTACAACTTAAGGCGTTTCAAAAATAAAAAGAAAGTTTAAAAGACAATTTATCTAAAATAATAAAATTTTAAAGAAAAAGAAAAAATCTTAGCTCAAAAAATCAAAATTTGAAAAGGAAAGAATATTTATGCTTTTAAAAAAATGCTATACTATGCAAAATGCATTGTAAATTATTATAAATATGTTAAATACATAAATTTTTATGTTTACTTATTACTTCATTAAATAAAGTAACAAATTAATTCTAATGGTTTTTTACAATAAGCCCATTTTCTTTATATTATAAAAAAATCTTATACGTAATTACATTTATATAAATATGTATTTTTTGATAAATCTTTTCAAACTTTTGCTATAATTACTTTTATGAACACTTTTAATAGTGAAAATTTTTAGCGCAAAAACAAATGTTACATAAGATAACTCTTAGTTAATAGAGTAATAAAAAGTACTGGTTTCTATAAGCATTAAAAAAACTATTACGTTTGATTTTTTATAAAATAAATTTTAAAAGGGTTTTAAAAGCTAAAATATTCGTTTGAAATTAATAAAAACCATTTGACAAAAAATAGAACAGATACTGAAATAAACATTTAAATTAATAGTTAATTGCAACGTTTTAATATAAATGATAAAAACTGGGCTGCCTAATTCAAAAAAATATTTTTTTTTAATGTCTAAAAAATATTTATGCAATTCTTATTTTTATTTACTTATGTATATTTATGTCTACCAAAATAAGAATACATAAACAAATAAAAAAAATATATATAAATAATTTCAATTAATTATTAAAAAAGAATAAGATAAACTTTTTTCTAAATTCTTCTAAAAAAAGATTCAGTTAAAATTTTTTCAATGAAATAAGAATTACATTTTGTTCATGAAAAAGTACCAGAACTTTAACAAATGCATGGAGTTTTAACTTATGTTACACAAATTTAAAATAAAAATGTGTTTTAACTAAGCATCGTTTTTCAAAACTTTAAATGTTAAAATGTAACATTTGATATTCTTTTGCATATATTATTATAAAACATAAGTTTTTAAACTTAAAAAAAACAAAACTTTATGGTTTTGTTAACTTACATTACATGGAAATTGCAAAAGTTCTTTCGTTGTTTTCTTAAAAAATATATATTTTATGAAGTATAAAATCTGACCAACAACAATTTGAACATGTTTGCTCTATTTTCATGCTAAATCAATTCCGATTATGCAAATGAATTTGTTTAAAATAAAATTTTACGATGATTTTTTTATCATGCGACAATAAGAAAAACTGTAACTTTCAGAAGCATAAAAATTTTAGCACTAAAGGTATATTTTAAATAAACTTTCATATATCTACATCAATATTCATTTGCTAATAGTTGACAAAAAGAGAATAATATATATATATATATATATATATATATATATATATATATATATATATATATATATATATATATATATATATATATATATATATATATCAGGCTTTCACAAGAAGACGTGCGATTTCATGTCTTTATATGACGCAAAAAAAAAAATCTATTAACAATTTGACCACGGCATATTTTTAAAATTTAAAAACACCCTTAAAAAACTTACCTAAACTTATCTGAAAAAATTTTTTTTTAAATAATAAATATTAACGAAAGAGACAATAAAAAAAAATACTTAGTTAAAGCAAAAACACAAAATATATATATATATATATATATATATATATATATATATATATATATATATATATATATATATATATAACGCAACTAAAACAAAATTCATCAAACTAAAATGCTTAGTCTATTTAATTTACGCATTAAAAAACCTTTTTAATCTTTGTTTCAACATTTTTATATATTTTTTATTTGTTTAATATGTTCAAAAGTTAAATATTTCTCATAAAAAATACATAGTTATATAAATAAAATAAAAAAAACCTGTTATAAATACTTTTTTTTAAATTAATTAGAAATGTTTTTTTTTTACTTCATTAAAAGCGTTTTGATAATATAAAAGCATTTAAGATCAAACTTAAAATGTAACAGTTTTCTAAAACTTTTTTTTTTAACAAAATTTTGTTTATCTTTTTAAATGCATTAACTTTAATCATTCTTATATTTAAATTCGTTAAAGAGACTTTCGTAGTCGTAGAATGTCATCGTTTATAAAAACAAAACAATTTTTTATTTTTTAATAAGATTTATTTTAGAAATGAACACTTAAACAATTGTGTTTTAAATTAAAAAAATATATACAACTGTCAATTATATTTAAAAAACAAAACTTTTTTTCAGTAAATTGTTACTTAATTTAAAATCATTTCGCTAATATAAAAACATTTGTTAAGAAGTTTTGATGTAATTAATTTCACTTTTTTAGAATATTTTTATTAAGCGCGTTTCTAAAATGTTTTTTGAATTAGCCAGGGTCAAACCGTCATAGCAAAATGTAACTTGCGTGGTCATATAAAGACGTGAAATTGCACGTCTTCCTGTGAAAGCCTATATATATATATATATATATATATATATATATATATATATATATATATATATATATATATATATATATATATATATATATATATATATATATATATATATATATATATATATATATATAAGGCTGAACTATTTGCAAAGAAATTCTCTTCCAATCTGAATCTTAAATCTTATGGCCTTTTTCTTCCTTCCATTAATTCTAATTAAACAGGTTAATCCATTGTTAGACGATCAAACTTCTTCAGCTTCCATTGCTCATAGTCATATCTCAATTAAACTCTTCTACGGCTTGTGGTCTAGACAAAATTCCTGTCACAGTTGTACTGTACTAATTAAACAGGTTGTACTTGTACTAATTAAACAGGTTAACCCATTGTTAGACGATCAAACTTCTTCAGCTTCCATTGCTCATAGTCATATCTCAATTAAACTCTTCTACGGCTTGTGGTCTAGATAAAATTCCTGTCACAGTTGTACAAAATTGTTCTTCAGGACTCATTTTTCTCTAAACTATTTATTAAGTACTTGACTGATTCTTGTTTTCCTGCTTGCTGGAAAATGGCATCTGTTGTTCTATTTTTTAAAAACTCTGGTAAACATACTAACCCCTCCAAATATTGTCTTTCTGTTATTAGCAAGATCTTTGAGTCTTTGATAAACATATTTCTCACGTTCCAACTTTAGTCAAATAACTTGCTGTCAGATAACCAATACGTGTTTCAATCCTCTTGCTCTACGGCTGACTTGCTAACTGCTGTGACTGAAAGATTTTATTGTGCATTAGATCGAAGCATAGACATTATTGCTCTGGACATATCTGAGGCTTTGGACAAAGTTCAACATGTTGATCTTCTCCATAAGCTTGTTTCATATGGTGTATCTGGGAAATTTTCGAGATTATCAAATCGTTTTTTTTCTAACTGAGGTACCTCAAGGTTTTATCTTTGGTATTGTTTTATGACTTATCTACATTAATGATTTTCCTGACAACCTCACATCTAAAGTAGCTCTTTTTTCTGATGACTCAACTTAATACTGATGTCTTGACAAAAATTCTTCTCTTTTTTGCATAGAACAGACAGCCCATCTTGTATCTGATCTCACTTCTGTAACTGATTGAGGCTTACAGTGCCTTGTAAATTTAAATTCCAAAAAAACTCAGTTATTTACCTCAAATAACTATTTCAGTACTGTTGACACTCCTATTTTAATGAATGGCAACCCTCTCACTGATTCCTCTTCTTTACGTCTTCTTGGATTATCATTTACTACTGACCTTTCATGGAAACCATATATACAATAAATTGCTAAATTAGCATATGCTAAGCTTGCTTTTCTTTATCGTGCTCATCATTTTCTTTTTCCTGATTCCATTCTCTACCTCTACAAATTTCTTATTTGTTCCTGTATGAAATAGAATTGTCATATTTGGGCTGGTTTTTCTAATGATGCTCTTTCTCTTCAAGAAAAGGTCCAAAAACGCATTGTAAACAGAGTTAAACAAAATATAAATACTATAATGGTTGCTGCTCGAAGAAGCTTTTATCTCTAGTTCCATCAACCAAAACTCATTCTTGCTTGACTTGTCATTTATCAAAGTCTCATTTTTTTACTGTATCTGTCTCCTTATGCTCCAAAAATATTTATCTGTCTAGCTTATTTCTTAGCACTTCAACTCTAAGGAACTATGTCCCATATTTATTTTCCTGAATCAAACAACCTTCAACTTTTTAAGTCTTCTGTCAACTGTTTCCTTGCTCTATAACTCTACTCTTTTTTTCTAGCAACTCCAAATATGATAGTGGTTGCTTGCAGCATTGTTGGGAGCAAAAAAGAGTTTAAAAATATAGATAACAATGCCTAAATTGGTTACTTTTAAAGCATTTGCCTGTAAATAAAGTCAAAAAAAAAATTTATCCAAAAAATTCTAAGTAATGCTTAAAGTTTAGTTTATTTATTATTTAATTGTTATAATAATGCAGGATAAAAATATTAAAATGGCATTGGTTGGAAAATCGGTAAAGGTGGCCGATGCTGATACTGATTCCGATTGTGCAAAAAATGGCAGATAAAGCTGATGCCAATTAATCAGTACATCACTAATATATACATATATATATATATATATATATATATATATATATATATATATATATATATATATATATATATATATATATATACACACACATATATAATCTAGGAGTGTTCCCAAAGGAATGGTTGAAATTGAAATCTGACCTAGAGAAGAATTAAGGACTAATTGTGGAAGACATTTCAAAATCAATGCAGAAACGAGAAGAAAAACCTTTTGATAATGATATATTTCTAGCTGCAGTTTATATTAATGCTAGATATAGAAAACTGTTGGAAGAAAATCATAATAAAAAAGAAAGCGTGAGAAGAAGTGTGACCAAAATTAATTTTAATGATAAAAAATACTTTTAATACAAATTTTATGGCTGTACTACCCAGTGGAAGAAATATGATGTTTAAAAGTGAAATCAGCTTTTAAGGGAATTAAAGAATACCCAAAAAGAATACAAGAAGCGCGCAGAGTAGTCACTTGTATGCCTGTCTAACAAGCAAGTGTTGACAGGCTATTTTCTGCGCTTAAGTTAATATCGAGCCATCTGCGTTCTTTACTCAAACCTGATATTTAAGTTATTTTATTTTTAAGCATGAATCAAGATTTTGATTAATAAAATATTATTAATACTTAAGTTACTGTCATAGAACATAAAAAAAATTTTGATTTGTTTTTTTCAGAGCTACTCAGGAGCTGGAGTCAAATATTCTAATGGAGCCAATTTTTAGACGTCAGCTCCAAAGCACTGTTTTGAATAAGGTTTTTAAAAAAAATGTGCTGAAAAATGGTTTTTAATAACATTAGAAAGAAATAACTGACAATAAGTGACGACTTTAAACAACGATTTTCTCATTAAAGTTAATACACTCGAAAGGAAGAAAGATTTTGTTACAAAGAAAAAAAAGACAAGTTTTTTTGAAAGTCATTAGATTTGAATAACTTTGATCTTTACTTATGTTTTTATATTATTGAAACGCATTTAAATAAAGTAACAAATCCACTGCTAATTATTTTTTATTCAAAGTTTTTAATGAATATCGTATATATTTTTTGTAATTATTTAAACATTTATTTTTTATTATGTCTTAAAATAAAAAAATGATGTTAACTTTTTAAAGAAACAATTTGATTATTTTTTCTTTTGTGTACGTTACCAGGGTGTAAACTAGCCCTGTGATCCCCGTCAAACGCGGTATTCCCAAATGCTCATAAAATTAAAACTCCCAATTTAAAGATGTAAAAATCCCATTTTCCAAATAAAGTTCACCAAATTAAAGGGATCCTCCAGTACCAAGACAAGTTATGTTCATATCATAGATAAACATTAGAAAATAAGTTAAAAGTTAATTAAACTTTCCAAAACAAATTATTGAATGAGATAATAATATACCATTTTTTTTTCACAAAGGAAGTTCCAGCACTTTGAGCTATTTTAATTTTTTAAATCCGGTCTGATTAATGTGCTTTTGTAATAATTAATATTTGACGTTAATAAAAAAAGTTTCTTTCAAAAAACTTAAATCAAGTTTAAAATGTAGGGGTTTCCCTTTTGCGGGTAAACGAATATATAAGATTGAAGTTTTTAATATCAGTTTTATATATATCTGAAAAATATATATTAGATCATTTTAAAAACGGTTTCTTGAATTAGAAATGTAAGTTATTATAAACATTAGTTAAAAATATATATAAGATCATTTTTAAAACAGTTTCCTGAATTTATTTAAAAAGATTTTAAAATCTTTCAAAATATAACTGTTGGATTATATTGTACTTAGTGTTGTATATAAAAAAATTGATTACTTATTTTCTAAGAAAAATATTCATCTCTTTTAAAATCTAAAATCTTAAAAATACTATTTTATTTTTTGTAGTTTAG
Source organism: Hydra vulgaris (assembly GCF_022113875.1). Classification (NCBI taxonomy): domain Eukaryota; kingdom Metazoa; phylum Cnidaria; class Hydrozoa; order Anthoathecata; family Hydridae; genus Hydra; species Hydra vulgaris. Next base: position 23,258,694 of record NC_061156.1, on the reverse strand, counting down.
TGATAAATAATACAAATAAATTTTAGATTGTAAAAGAAACCATTTACTTTGTAATTGAAATGCTCATAAAAAGGAGATTTTAAAACTTGCGGTCACTGTTTTTCACAATGTCTAGAGAAAAAGTAGATAAGATCGCTTATTATTATTACTTACTATTTAAATAATTACTAATAATAGTAGATAATTTAAATAGTGATTAATAATTAAAATAGTAATTAAACGATTATAATTACTAATAATAGTAATACTATTATTAGTAATTACAATCGCTTAATTACAAATAAGGATTCCTTTAAAGTTTAATAATAATTCTGAAAATTATTGAAAATTAATTTTTATTAAAAACTAATAAAAAAATAACATAAATTCTTATTTAATTATTGTGTCAAAGTGGAAATAAAATTGCTCTTATTGGTATAACTGCGCAATTGCATTACTGCAAAAGTGTCTTCTTTCCAAGCGAGTATAGGGATTTTCTTAGCAAGTTGCTTTTAAAATTCATTCCCAAAATTTGCAAATAATTCTTCGCAATGCGTTTCAACAATAGCAAATATTACCTAAAAAAATAATAAATTTGTTTGGTTTAACATCCGCAAATGCTATCCTTTATAAGTTTTGCCCACATTGGCTGAATAGTTAATTAACTTATTAAGAAAACTAGATTCACTGCTTGCTTGAATTTAAAATGTAAAAGCAAATTTAAATGTTTGAATGAACCATAGTCATAATAACATTTTATGACAATTTATGAAAAAATCATTATTGGTATTTTTCGTTGCCATGATAGTGTGCAATTGCTTACAATCAATATTCTTTTGTAATTAAACTTTGTTGTTGTTTTTGCTCAGACTTTGTAGTTGTAACTTTCCAACTATGTTGTAACTTTTCCACTATGCGATTTATCTATAGAGAAAATATTAAATATAAAATTGAACTCGCAATAATTGTGAAATATGAAATTTATTAGCTCATGTTTACTATTTTCAAAACCTTTTTTATTTTTCTATTTTTAAAACATTTCTTTTGATGTCAGAATTTGTTATATGATGATGTAAGGGTTCGTCCATAAAGAATGTCGAGCAGAATTTAAATAATAATTAGAACGAGAAGATCAATGGCTTTCTTCCGCGGAGATTTTTATTGAACATAAAATGCTTTTTTTGAAAAACTAAATTTAAAATTTGATTTTAGTTATAGTTAATTTTTTTTTTTTTTTTTTTCTGTTACTTTTTTTTTTTACGAAGATTTAATTGCTTCTTTTAGGATAAATTTTTATTTAAATTTCTTAAGATAATTTTTTAGTGCATTTAAAAATGTATACATATTTTCAAAGCATCTTAACAGCTGTGGTCAAGTTTTCAAAATCAATTGGTATTTGCATATTGGTATTTGCATATTATGGTGTAAAATCTAATATGCAATCTAATATACATTCAGCAATTTTACATTAAGCGAAAACTTTTTATTTAAAAAAATTTAAATTATCATTTTTTAAATATCATTTATGCGATGTTTGTAAAAAAAAAGCATTTAACAGTGAATTTTTTTTGTTAAAGAAATTGATTATTTTATATAAATTTATTTTTTTTAAACTAATTTATAATTATAAATAAATTAGTCTAAAAAAATAAATTAATAGACTTTAATTTAAATATGATTTTAAAAATTAAAAAATTAAATTTAGTTTTGAAAGAATATAAATTAGTTAATAGAACATAGAATGTAAAATTTAGTTTCATATATGCTCGTCAAGCCAACCTTTTTTTACAGCACAGCTCCGGCTTCTTAAATAATGTATAGCTCTGGCTCGGCTCCTGAATATTTGTGCCTTTGACCCGACTATTTAAAATATATTTGAAGAAAGTTTTTCAAAACCGAAGCAGAAAATAAATAGTTAATTTTCTGGTTTTAATAAGATTATTTAGTTCTAACTTTTAATTTCTAAAAAAAATTGTATTATTTTTTTTGTTGTTGTATTATTTGTTTGTTTTAAGAAACACTAAGTTATCAATATTATCCGAAGTCTTATGGCTTTTTATTCCTAAGAGTTTTATTACATGATGTCATTGATTTTTTTGTTTGTTTAAAATATTTATTATTTAAACAAACAAAAAAATCAATGATGTCATGTACTAAAACTCCTTGGAATAAAATACAATTAAATAAATTATCAAGTCTGTAGATTGTGGCGTATGTTATGAAAACTATTTGGCCTACAACAAAATAAAGAAGGAGAGATTCAATTAAAACAAAAAAGTTTGTGTACTTTTTTGGTGTATATTTATCTTTTTGTTTTAATGAAAAAAAATAGCCAAAACGTTTTTTTATCATTCTCTTTAATATAAACACAACATGTCTTGGAGGTTTGTGATTTTAAGAAGACATTGATATTGCAATTCTAAAAGACACAAAAGAATGAATTACTCAACTGTTTCTCTTGTTTCCATATATTTTTTTATAGCTTTAGCAAAAGAAGACCTTCTAAAATCTCCTTCATTCAACTGTTCCTTCAACAATTCCCAGACTCATATAAAATACGCTTGTGCATTTTAAATATGCTTGGCTATCTTGTCATGTTGTCATGAACTGCTTCCTACAATAAAATTTTGAGTATATTAAAATAACTTAATAATAGAATCAGGTACAAATATATCAATTTACCTTTAAAAAATATGCAAACTTGATTACCTTAAAAGGTTTGTTATGTTTGCAAAACTCTAAGGCAAATAGAGCACTACAGGCCTTTACCACTTTGTGGGTATGTTTCAATTTCCCTGACTACAGGGTCCTTCATAGCATCAGCAATGGTGAGCTGTAGTGTGTGTGCACTGCATCCTTGAAGATAAGTGTTATTCATATTTCTTGAGATCTGCTCAAAGTAGCCATTAAACTGCTGTTCAAACAATTAACTCATCAGATTCATCTAAAGTTTCTTCAATATTCTTGGTCTTCGAATCTGTCATTTTGTGACTTGTGTCTCATGTGACTTTTTTTTAGTTTGACGATTTATGTTTTAGGTTGATTTTTTTCACTCATTTTCCATCCATCAGCATTTTTACTTGCACACCACAATTTTTCCCAGCTTCATTATTGTTGATAGGTGCATGACAAATAAATCGTCTTTCATATTAAAAAATAACCATTTCAATTCATCCAAGTACATATCTACATTTACAATGTGGTCATCGTTTACCGTGATTGACAACTATATTTTTACTAAAATGGTAGACATTAAACTTAAATTTAAAAGTACAATTAAAAGTAGATATTGATTGATTAAATTAAGTAAAAATTGGTGAAAAAGATGATAAAATGTAACTACTTTTTCATTTTCCACTGTGGAATTGCATATATATATATATATATATATATATATATATATATATATATATATATATATATATATATATGTATATATATATGTATATATATATGTATATATATATATATATATATATATATATATATATATATATATATATATATATATATATATATATTTATGTATGTATATTAGGGTAGGCCAAAAACAAAATTTTTTGAAAATTTCACTTTTCTGCAAAGAAACACGCTTCTTCACACATAAGAATATAAATTATATAAAAACATTGAATGCTGCCAAATTTGGTTTCATTATTTTCATTTTTAACCTAAAATACATTGAAATTAAAATTTTGTAGGAAAGACAACACTTAGTGGAACAATATTTTTTATTTAGTGGAACAATAATAGTTTTTATTTCTAATATTTTTTCATTAAAATACATAACTATCTTCTAATTCAGGATATTTTATCCTATAAAAAAAGTGTTATAAAAGCAGTTATTTGTACTGCGCTAAATCAGTAAATAACCGCTTCTTATTTATTTTGCCAACAATTTTCTGTGATTTTCTGCCATATTAAAAACATTGTTTTATACAGCTTCATCCTAAAGAATAGAAATATTTCAATCATTAAAAACATTAATTCAATTTGTTTTAAATGTTTTGTTTTGTTTGTGTTGATTTTTTTTCTAAATTATTAATAAATTTTCTGGTATACCTTTAAAAGTATTTGAAAGTAATAGGAACACAACTTGATTTCTCTCTCAACCTCGTCGTTAGTTACCTTCAAAGTTTTGACAAATTGCTTCATCTTCTAATAGTTAGTAATCTTGTCCCATTCTGATGAAGGAGTTTTGAGCCATTTTCCATCATCTTTTAAGTTATGAAAAATCAACCAAGACTTTTTACCATTATAAGAAAATATATCAGAATTTTTTTTAATCAATGGAAGTGTTGATACCCACTATTGATACTAAGTGGTTTTCCATAATCTAATTTTTTTTTTTTTTTTGGCAATTCTTTTATCATTTAGAGAAAGTTTGTTTGAAAATAAACTTAATACTTCTTGGTTAGATACCTTGAGTGTTATTTAAAACTTGTTGGTCATTTTCAATGGCCACACAGAAGTTTGGTATTCTTTTAAGAGTTTCTAGGTCGTTAAATAACTCTATATCATTAATTGGTGCATCACTAGCTTTTGATGCTTCTAACCAAGCTTTAATGTAAATGGCTAAGCTGAAAGTCAAAAATATTTTTAATTTGCTTAAATCAGATTCCATTGATTCATCTTTAGAGATTATTATCTTTGGTGCGTACAGTAAATGCGCCATTCATCTGACATGATGACTAGCACCACATGTTTTCCATTTCTTAGGTTCATATCCACCTAGGGGGGCATCCATAAATATTTATCTATATTTATCCATAATATCAATAATATTTAAATTTTGTTTTAAACTCTGAAATTATTCTTCTTGACATAATTTACCTGTTTTGCTTACGTGCTCTTCTAATTATATTTATTGAAATGTTCACTTCTTTAGCTTTAACACCACCTAAAAACATATTTTTGAGTTTCTTATGCTTATCAAAAATAAAAGCAATTTAAAAACAAAAACTAAACAAAAATCTAGAACCACGATTGCAGAAGTATTCATCATTAGCCGTGCATTTGATAATTTAGATCTGTCAGCTGTTGCTGTTATCATTGGATGATAAATAAAGTTTCTTGGTAAAGTTAAATTTATATTTTGTGACACAACATCTTTTAGATGATTTTGTTATTTACTTATTTTTTTAATTTTTTTTTTTTTATTGTTTTAATTTTTCTTATTGTTTTTATTGTTTTAATGTTATTTACTGATTAATTTTAGAAGAGCTCTGAAAATCAGAGTGCTCAGACCATCAAGACCCAACAACAAATTTTTTCAGTTGAGTCACAACAACAAATTTTTTCAGTTGAGTCACTACTATTATCAATGTTAAAATCAGTTTCATTGTTGAATTTTTGTCTCTTTTCTTTATCGTTTTTTGATTTTTCTTTTCCTTTTTAAGCTCAATTAAAATAAATTATGTCTCCCACCTATTCCTCCAGTTTTAACTTTACATTTGAGAGCTGCAAACCAGACAATATCTTCTTCTGCATCTTTAAATGGTCTGGTTTTTTTAACATAATCTTTCCAATTTGGAGAACTGATATAAAAAATTTCATCCATTATTTTTTTGAAATCTTAAACAAGTAAATCTTTTTTTGAGAGTTGTTTACATTTAGACTTTGCAAGCTTTCTCCATTATCATGAAGGTTTCTTTCTTGCAAGGAATATCAGCTTTATCCCAAAATGTTTAAACAGTTTTTATTGTTAGTTTAGTAGCTAACTTTAATTTTGAAATATCGCTTTTAATATTTAATTCTTTTTTATATTTGGAAAAAATATGAAATAAATTGTTATCATTTTTAAGTGATTTGTAGACATCACGAGTAGTAGTCAGAGAACTGGTATTATTATCTTCAATTGGGTATCAAGCTAACCAAATTTCATCTGATGATTTCAATGTTTTTGTTTAATTCTTTTTTATTGACTCCACCAGATTGATTTTTGTCGATTTATATTTCTTTTGTATAAGAGATGTCTTAAAGAGAGTTTTAAGAGATGCCATTTTTAAAATCTTTTGTATAAGAGATGCCATTTTTAAAATGAATTAAGACTTTTATGACTAATAGAAAAATAACAATTAAAACATGATGATTGATTTTTCTACTTTAAAACGAAGGCAAAAGTTAATATAGCTGCAGAATTCATTTTTTATAACAATACTTCAATTAGTATTATAATATAAATTTTTTCAGTAACAACTATTTAAAAATTGGAAACTTTCTTACAAAAAAAAAATTAATATTGTTATACATTATTGTTATTTAAAATAACAGTTATATCTAGTTTTATTAATTTGTTAAAATACAAGCTACGATAAGCATATTGATTAGTATAAAATCTTATTCATTCTTGATACAAATGCACTTTTCTAATTGATTAGTTTAAATTATCAATTAACAACACAAGTAAATTTATATTGAAACAACTTTTTCAGTTTAAAAATCGAAATAATGTCAAATGATTTGTCTATCGGTTTCACAATCTTTGCATTACCATATTAGTACTTTTTGAAACTTTTTTTTCAAAATAAGTGTAATGTAACTATTTATTTCTGCAATTTATAAAATTTAATTGTTTTATTTAATAATACATTTTCAAAACAAATTTTAGTAAAATAGGATTTAAAATTAAAACAGGGTTTAATGAAACAGAATTTGCTTTTATTAAATATTTTGTTATAAAAACATTCTTGTACACAGTGCAAGTAAAGTAATCATATGTCACAACGATTTATAGATTCTGATTGATTCTTTTGTGTTCATGTATAATAATTGGTACACTAGTAACTCCCTATAGACATTAATAACGACTAGTATGCATTATTAACGATTGGTATAATTTAATCTGTACATTATTAATGATTAGTACTCTTTTTTTTTTTTTTTTAGTACTCTTAGAAAACTTTTTTCTTTTAGACATTATTTTTGCACATATAACCTGTAACACTAAACTCAAGAGAGAGATTTTACAAAAAAGAGTAACAAATAGTTTAAGAATATAAAGGCTATTTAATTTATTGTAATATTTAGTATAAATATTGAGTTAAATAAAAGTATATATGCAAAAAATATATTATCTTTCTATAAACTAATGATAATTAGCATTACATGATACCAGATGCAAACTTAAAACATTTAAAGATATTTTGTAAAGGTGCTATTCTCAAAAACAAAAATTAAAATTAAAATGGAACATTTTTTAGAGCAGAGATAAAATTATTTTGGTCTAGCATTTATAAGTAAACAAAACAAAAGAAACAATGATGTCAAGAAAATACCAAATCATTTAAATAACAGGAACTGATTTCACTTGGATAAAAAAAAGCTTGATTACAAGCTCTATAATAATAACTTATTATATTCATTTATGAAAGTTTGAAACATAATAAACTTTCCAATTGCATAAATTTATAAAGCAATTTAAAATTATTTTTTCTAGATTTGATATACTGTAAAGAGTACGAAGCAACAATGGCACCTAATTTAAGTCTTCTGAATTTTAGGAACTTAAAGAATTTCAGGAACTTAACGTAAGGAGTCACTGTATATATTTAGGTGCCTGCATCATTAACAGTTAAATGGAATGACTGAGGGACATACAAGTAGCAAAGAACTTTCTAACTAATGCAACATGGTCAATAAAAGATTTGTTCATAGGTCTACTAGAAGTGAAGCTAATCTGTTAAAAGTTTCACATCACCAGCTCTACAACTACTACTAAGTGAAGAAAATTGAAATTCGTGCTTTCAACGTCTCTGCTACTACTTAATGTAAATCAAATTGACTTGAATAAATTTCAATTTTAATCAGGAAAAAGCAAAAATTTACAAAACAAATAAAAAGAAAAACATGAAAAAACATTAGAAAAATTAAGCGATTAAGTTTAAGTACATGATAGTAATAAATTTTACTTATTAAAATTGAAAAAGGTGCATTTTAACAAGTTTTATTGACTAAAGTGTCTTTTTTTTTTTTTTTCAAAAATTATTTTCTTTTTTTTAAAAAAAAAGATGGTTAGTTAAATTTAATATATTGGACTACTTATAATTATAGCGATATTTATATATCTATACGTTCCTCTAGATTAATCTTTGGGACACTGCCGGACTAGAAGTTGCAGGATATATGACAAGTAACTATTACCGATTCAGCAAAGGTGTTGTTTTGGTGTATGACGTAAAAGATCGAGATACTCTTAGCTGTTTAAATGCGTGGATAGATGATTCAAAACCTTATATTCCCGAGCATGCTCCTTTTTTTTTACTTGGCAATAAAATTGATAGTTTTGCGTCTGAAATTGAAGTAACAAAACAAGATGCTGTTAATTTTGCAAGAAACAATAGAATACCTGATGAGCATGTTTTTGAAATATCTGTTAAATCAGGTAGAGGCTTTAAAGATTTTATAGATTCTGTTGCAAATATACTTAGTCGTGATGAAAATCATGTTGTTGATGATGCGAATAATGTTAGAGTTAAAAAAAATCAGAATAAATTTTTTGGTTGTTGTTAATTTTTTTATTTTTACTTTTTATTTTTTTACAAATGTTTTATACTTTTTGTTCTTATTAGAGTTATTTTTTGTATTTAATATCATTGAAATATTTTTCATAAAAGATTTTCTATTTTTATTATAATTGAGTTTTTTTTTTATCATCGTTGATATTATTTTATTTAGTAATATGTTTTTAAACATAAGTTTTTCTAATTTTAGAATTCATTTTTTTAAATAATTTAATATGAATAATTTAAAGTAATTAGTTTTTTTTTTTTTTTTTAAATCGTAATTATACATAAGATGTATAATTAAGATCCCACAAAGATTTTTTGTTTTAACGCAATTTTGTGTGTAATTCTTTATGAAAATAAAAAGCCTTTCGAAATTTTTTTACATTAGACTACACACTTTGTGTTTTAATGTTAAATATGAAAATTTCTTGTTTAAATAGCGTGATGTATGTGTTCCCAAAAAAAAAATTTTTTTTTCTAGTAGCGTAACGCATTGAATTATATTCTGACTAAAAAACAATATGGCGACACCGAAACGGTACGCTTCTACTAAATGTAGTTAGGGTTAACCATGGAAGTATAAAACAGATGGAAGTTCATTAGTCTCTAGTAGCCCACTGATACGATATGCGTATACTTTTTAAATGTTAATAGCCAGCATTTTATATTATAAACCACGAGTTTCTAAATTAATTATTTTAACCAAGGAGTTATAATAGACCAGCTAAAGAAAGAACGAAGCAAAAAAATCCTTCAAATTTGTAGTATAATCTTAGTAGTATAATTTTTCCAGCTGCAAGTCAAAACGACGCCTTTGCGTTGAAAACAGTAAATTTAGTTTATAACCTAAGAAAACGTAGTTAATAACCTTTGAAAGCAGTAATCAGTGGTGTTTTGGCGCCAGAACGCACCGGTGCTTTTATGCTATTCCCGGAACGCGTTCCGCTACTTTATACGAAAATATTAATTTTATAATTTTTATTTGCTATAAAATAAACTTTCATTATTTTAAACTACAATAAGTTTCTAACTGCCTTTTTAAGTTTTTCTATCAGCTCAAGAAACTTATTTTTATAGAATATTTACCCAGGGCCGGCGCGAAAAGGGGTTGGGTGGGTGTGTGTATGCCTACAAAATTTTTGTTGACCAAAAAAGAAATCCCTCATCTTTTGAAATTCGTTAACTGACTGGTCTAAAATGTCTACATTTGCGGACTTACTTGTCTAAAAGGGTCTAATTTGCCGACTAAATGAATAAAAAATTAATTGATGATCGGGTGTCTCAACCCCCACACGCGCTTTTCGCCAGACTTGTATTTGCCAACTATTTTATAGCATATATATATATATATATATATATATATATATATATATATATATATATATATATATATATATATATATATATATATACAAACAAAGCTGATGCAGTTTTAATTGACCTGCTAGTTCTAATATCGAATACTGAATATTGTAAATGAGTTGATTTTTATTTGTTATGAATTATTATTCCACGGTTGAGTATAATTTCATTTTTCATAGTAATGTTATTCTAAAACCAGCTCGGCTAATTACAACTAAAGTTTTATTAATTTCATTTTTTAGTTAACAAGATACAAAATGAACGAGAAACGAAAATGAGCGAGAAACAAAAGCAAAGTACTTTTAAAAAACTGTTGATGAAAAACAAGAAAATTTGAGCTAGGTTAGAGCTCACCACCTCAACACCTTTAATGAATAAAAGATATTTTTCTCCTACATAGTAGCCTGCAAGCTGCATGTCATCCACTTCTGGGTTTTGTTTATTAAGAGTTGAGGGAGGATTTAAATTATACGCCATTAAAAGATTTTCATCATCATACTCCTAAAATAAAAAATAACAATTATTATAAAATCAATAAACATGATTTTGTACACTCTTAAAAAAGTTCAGGCAAACTCTGGCCGGAATGGTTCAGGTAGAAAGATTTACCTGAACATTCAGGCAATTAAATTCAAACATTCAGGCAAATTCCCGTAAAAGTTCAGGTATTTTAGCAAACCACCTGAACACTTTGTGTAAAATTCCTGAAATGTTCAGGAAAAAGTAGTTTCGTCAACTTTTCTACCGGAATGTTCAGGTTCTTTACCGGAAACATCAAGTAAATTGCCTGAAAATGTAAAAAAATTTTACACGCCAGCGGCAATCGCCATTAAACTTTTTAGAGGTCGCATGTGCATGCATTCTCTTATTTTAAATTTTTTTAATAAAAATGAGCTTTAAAAAGTTGTCAGAGTTACAGTTAGCAGAGTATTTGTTATCAAAAAGAATATCTATAGATGCTACAGAAAAGCTTAAAAGTAAGCTACCTTTTCATCTTTTTCCGAAAATATTTCGCGTACGTACGTAAAAGAGATGTGTATTGTGTATATAATATATATAGTCTTGAGAACAAGAGTAGTGTATATATACTTCTCTTTCTCTATATACTATATATACACTTCACTTGCTCTCAAGACATATTTGAATTATATACATGTATGTATGAGTGTATAGATATAAAGAAGGTAAGATATAAACATATGATATAGTATATCATATTATTAACATATATACTATTTAATATATAGTATATATATAATATATATCATGTCACTATATATCACTGTATATACTATACATATATACTATATATATATATCATGATAATATATTATATAAATAGTTTATTTATAATATAATTATAATGATAATATATTTATCATATTAGTATGATATACACTATATATAGTGTATATCATACTAATATGATAAATATATTATCATTATAGTTATATTATAAATAATATAGTATATTAGATAATAATAGTATAATAGTATTGTATTAGATAATAATAGTATATTAAATAATATAATATAATAGTATACTACAATATAATATTGAAATAGTATACTATATGGATATATTGTATACAATATGATATCGATATAATATACTATTTCAATATTATATTGTCGTATACTATTATATTATATTATTTAATATACTAGTATATTATAATATTATGATAATATATTATACTGATATGATAAATAATTGTGATTTTAAAATAAATACAGAATGTGACTATAGACTATATGGTGTTTATTATAAAAGTTATGTATTATGTGATGTGTATAATTTATAAACTTTACAAATAAAAAGATGTGCATACAATGAAATTTATAAGTTTCATTGTATGTATATCTTTTTATTTATAAAGTTTATAAATTATACACATCACATACTACATAACTTTTATGATAAACACCATATAGAATGTGATGTGTATAGATGTCAAAATATATTTATATTATTTATCATATCGATATAGTATATTATAATAATATGTTAAATTTACAAAGTCTAACTTAGTTCAACTAAGTTTAAGTTTGTAAAAAAAAAAGAAGTAAATAGTTAAAGTAAATAAGTAATAGATGTGCACTTGGATTTTTGAATTCTACTATTTTTATAAAGTGCTGGTTGCAATAATTAGTCCAAAATATAACTGATTATAAACTGTATAAATTGTATTAAAATATGAAAAAGTGTCTTTTAACTCTATTAAAACAAAGATATATAGTTCTTTTACTAAATATACTATTGATTATTATTTTAGATGAAGAAATTGACGGGACAGCTTTTTTGGAGTTGAACGCATTATTGCTGCATGCAATGGGCATCAAAATGGGCCAGGCCATTAAAATTCAAGCCATAATTGAGGGAAAAAAGGTGAAAAATATAATTGTAATAAAATATGGAGCTCAGAAAATATTATTTATTTTTTATTAAAAATATATTTTTAGTTAAATATAAATTATGATGATTAAATTAATGCATTAGTGTAACATTATTTTTATATTTTACATGATATTTTTCAGGGATTTTTACGACTGAGTTGTTACTTGTGCACAAAAAAATTTCAATCCACTAATGATTATACTTATCATTTAAGAAACACGCACCTGTTGTTTGAACCTTGTTTTTTACGATGCAATGCTGATGGTTGCATGCGCACATTCACACTTTATAAAGTGTTATGTAAACATTAAAAAAACTCATATGTGTCATAATAATTTGAAAGAAGTTGATAAACATTCAGATATTACTGTCCAAAATACAGAAAATGAATACTTAGCTGAAGATTACAATGAGGTTTTATATTCTGAAAGTTTAACAAAAGAAAGTGTAGCAAAAGAAAGTGTTTTTATTGCACCTATTGTAGACGAGTATGGTGTTTCACACGCAGCATTAAAATTTTTGATGTCTCTGCAATCTTCTAGTTCCATTTCTCTAAGCGTATCTCAGTTCATAATGGATAGTTTAAATGAGTTGTTAAAGGATATTATTAATTATCTGCTTGCCAAGACAGACGTTGTGTTAAAAACATACAGATGTGATGCCGTAACATTTAATACTCTTTCAGAAGAATTTAACAACTGGAAAAATCTTTTTAAAGGCATTGATACTCATTATAAAATGTTGAATTATCTTAAAGTAAAAGGTCTCTATGTTGAACCTGAAGCACATTCAATAGGAGATCGGTGGGATGTTAAGCGAGACAGATCAACAAAGCAACAAATGCAGGTGTGTGTAAAAAATAAATTTTACCTTATACCAATTGAGAAAACTTTGAAATTGGTTTTGCGACAACCTGAGACTTGGAAAATTTTAAAAAGAAACAATGAGTCAGCAAATGATATAGCAGAAGATTGGTTAGACGGTAAGCATGGGAGACAGCTAAAAACATATGCCAAACATTATTTTTCTAACAGCATTCATGTATTTATTCAGATTTATTTTGATGAGGTAGAGACAACAAATCCGCTTGGATCCAAAACTGGAATACATAAGTTAGGTGCATTTTATTTCACAATAAAAAACTTTCCACCAGCTGCAAATTCTGCATTAAGCAATATTCATTTGTTGGCCTTGGCACATTCGGAAGACATTAAACGGTACACCACTGATCCTGTTATGGAAGTTATTGTTCAGCAATTAAAAGACTTACATGATGAGGGCTTTACTGTTTTTTGTGATGGAAAAGAGATAAATTTTCGTTGTTTTTTAACACAAGTTGTTGGTGATAATTTAGGGCTACATGCAATTCTTGGATACATGGAAAATTTTAGCAGTGCTTCATTTGCTTGTGACTTGTGTATGGCAACTCAGGATGAGATGCAAAAAGTATTTTGTGAATATTCTCTTACAATGAGGACACAACAATCATATGAGCAACATATTGAGCAGCTTAATAATGGTACCATTTCATCTAAAGAGTGTGGCATAAAGCGTCCCTCAACTTTAAAAAGTTTGAACTATTACCATCCTGCTTGTAATGACTCAGCCGATATAATGCATGATTTGTTTGAAGGTGTAATTCCGTTTGAAGTCAAGTTATTTTTGCGCCACATAATTTATGACTTGAAGCTTATTAATCTCCATGGGCTTAATTGTCGTATTAATACAATGGATTATGGTCTGGTTAGTAACTCAAAGCCAAGTTTTATAAGTGAGTCACATTTAAAAAGTCACAGCTCATTGCTTGGACAAAGGTCAGCTCAGATGCTGATTTTGTTTTTAGATTTACCATGTATTTTAGCTGATGTTATTGACAAAGTAGATAATTTAAAATGGCGTTTGTACCAATTGCTAAAACAGCTGACAGAAATTATTTTATTGCCAAACTCTGTACTGTCGCATGTCTTGTACTTAAAAGATCTTGTATCAGAGCATCATGAGTTATTTAAAATATGTTATCCTGATAAAAGACTTTTATACAAACATCACAGAATGGTTCACTATGGTACTATAATAGAGAATAGCGGACCACTTTTACATATGATGGTAATGCGGTTTGAAGCTAAGCATAACTTTTCTAAGCGTCTTGCTCATATCATTTGTAACTTTAAAAATATAGCGTTTTCTCTCGCAAGCAGACACCAACTTTCTCATGCTTTTGTTTGGATGACTAGATATATATATATATATATATATATATATATATATATATATATATATATATATATATATATATATATATATATATATATATATATATATATATATATATATATATATATATATATATATATATATATATATATATATATATATATATGATTATAATACATTTTTATTCCTTTAATAAACAGAAGTAAATATAAACTGCTTTTTTTTGTAGAAAAACGATAGTGTATTAAAAGACGTAACATGCTTAAAAAATACAACAGCTATAGCTTTCAGTTTAACTGAAACTTTAAACAGCCCCCTTGATGAGTCAGCTGTGTCACCAACATTATCATCGACACTTCAACTTTCACCTGACGTTTTAAACGAGTCAAGAAAAATTAAGTTAAAGGTTGCTTTAAGATTAGATAACATTGACTTTGTAAGTATACCTTATAACTTATAATATAACTTATTTTTTTAAGTGTTTTGTTTATACTTAGTTCATTATTTTACACCACATTATTTCAGCAATTAAATAAATTCTTTTTATAATTTAAAAAAAATAAATTTTCAACTTATACAAATGAAGATCTTTTTATGTAGAACATACGTAGTTTGCTTGATGAGCATCAAACAGGTAAGCTTGTTTTGGCAGAATATGATTCTACAGGTGCACTTATTAAAAGGCGTCAAGATATGATCCACATTGTTGTTAACTCAATGGTCCATAGAGTTGGAAATATGTAAGTTTATGTTTATTTCCGTATTATTATGGAACTATTGACATAACAATGAAAATATTAGTTTATAACAAATTATTTATAAAGTTATTTATAAAAATTATCAAACATTTGCTTATAATAAATTTTAAATATAAAAATATTTTTGTTAATATATATGTTTTAGGTATCCTTCTACAAAAACCAAATCTAATCTTGCAAAAGCAATTATCACTGCCTTTCCAAAGCTGCATTCTGGTGGAAAACTTGGATATGTGAGACTATTAGAGACATTTTACTAATTTTTTCCCCTTATATATTTCACCTCCCCAAAATAAGGGCCACTTCAGTCGAGGAGGATACTAATTATTACTAGTAGTAAACTTATCATTGTTGTAAGTAGTAGTATCTTTACAATTTGTCAATTATAGGTCAAGTTGTCTGTGAGGTAATGAAATCTAATTTTACAAAAAAATATTATTTTTAGGAAAACTATTATAGTCTATATACAGAATTTGTAATGAGTAATAAGAAAAAGAAGGTCACTCCTCATGGCCACATAGAAGAGAGACTGAAAACTATGCGTAAACATGTTGGTGTTCATTTTCAAGCTCGTCGAAAGAGAGTTATTGTTTTAGCAGAAGAGTTCCACTCATCAGGTACTTTAATGCTTAGTATATTTTTCATGCACTCTTTCTTCATTTAATTAAGACATTTACCTAATACTCAATATTGTAATTAGTTTTCCTAATAAATTATATAAACAATTAGCAAATAAACAACTAGCTAAAAAAAAACATTTTAAATATATCTAAAGATTGTAAAATATTTTTAATTTATAAATTTATTTTTTTTAGCACCTTTTTCAAAAGAAGAACTAAGTATGATTGCAGAGTTGAGATTTGATGACTTAAAATAAAATGTATTTAATAACTATACATGTTATTAACATTATTATACAGAAAAATGCCCCGTTGAGAGTCGGACTCTCAAGGGAAGGGGAATACATAAATAGTTTGACTTAGCGAATGTCCGAGTTATGCGAAGTTCTGGGTATGTAGAGAGTTCAAGGGGAATTGAAAATCTGTACGACTTATCCAAGGTCCAAGTTAACGGGATTCTACTGTATTTTTAGTCATTAAATATAGTAAATATAGTATTAGTTCTAATGGGCTGACATTTATATTTATTTTGTATCAAAATTACCTTTTTTAATGACTTATTTTAATTTCATTTCTACATCTAAATAGGCATCAACTCCGATGGAAATTGTGCTTCAAAGTCTTACTCACTAGCATCAGTTAGTCATAGCTTTGGGTACTCATTGCAGTGTCGGTCAATTATTTATTGTTACAGAGTGTCGAGCTATTCCTGTCAACAGATGTATATCTTATGCTGTTGACATCTTAATTAAACTTTATTTTTTAATGAACATGGAGTATGCGGAACAATGTAGCCACATATTGTACTTTTTGCAGCATACCGTGTTAGGTTACCAAGATGAAATGCATCTATCGAGAGGAGCGAGTGACTTGTCCCTTTACCTTAGACAAAAACTTAATCAATTTTAAACGCAGAAACAATTATATTTTGGTTATTATTTGCTATATGCATTGTTATTGCTATATTGCTTAAATTTGTATAAATTATACTTTTAAATATATTGACTTTCTGAAAATAAAATATCGTTTTTACAACTAAACCGTGTTAATTTATAATCACGATTTTGAATTTTTACTATCTTCAGGCCTAATAAAAACTAATACCGCTTTTACGCTTAAACCAAGTTAGTTTATAATCGCGGTTTGGAATATTTACCCTTTCAGGTAAAACTTTTTTAAGAGTGTAATAATTGTTATTGATGTAAAAAAGCCCAACAAAACAAATTAAACCCTTTAACTGAACAGGAAAAAATATTTTATTTTAATACTCTATTATGACTTACTTGTGGCGCCAATACATGCACTCGCCAATACGTATGATATATATATATATATATATATATATATATATATATATATATATATATATATATATATATATATATATATATATATATATATATATATGCACACTATCTTTAACACTAATTCATTCGGAGATTCGATTTTTAAAACTTTTTATAAGATTTTTCAAACAAACCTTAGAAATACCGCTCCATGTTGGTTGAATAGAAGTTTTAAGTTCTTGTATCGTATTGTACTGTCGAGAATTTCCATATATAGTTCGTGCCAATTTTCCCATAAATTTTCAATAGGATTCAAGTCGGGTGAACAGGATGGCTAATCCAAAACACGTATATTTATTTTCTGGAACCACTGTATTACACTTCGTGACGAGTGAATCGTCGCATTATCTTGTTAAAAAATCCAATTCTCACTAGGCAAACTTTTATTAAACTTGATTAAAACATCCTCTAAAAAATCTTTGTAATTTCATGCATTCCCTTTTGTTGAGCCACAAGGTAATCACGAGGTTTCTCATAAATGAATCAGCAAATAGAGGCTGACCAACAAAAGAGTTTGATGAATCGAGTTTTCGCACCAGAAGTCGATTGATAGTGAATTTATCATTCGATTTAAAAACGGAATCTGTCGAAAAATTATTGTTAGTGGCGCAAAGAATAGTATTTAAGTTGGTATTAGATAATATAGATCAATTATGTTAGAGTATAAAAAGGAAAGCAAAGAAGTAGTATTAAAAATTAAGGAGGAAATTTTAAAAAAATTCTTAATTTATATCCTGTTAAAGTTTACTTTTCAGGACATAAGTATTTATGTCCTGGAAAGTAATTAAAATAATAAAAAAATGTTATTATAAACTTTTGTCTTTTCAATGATTGATGGGAAAATCTTAGTTTACATCACGGACACTTCTTCGACACAATTTTGTCCGATTTGTCACGCCACATGATGAGTGATCTAAAAATCTTTAAGGAAGGTTTTGCTACAGATGGACAGGCATTGTGCAACGGCATTTCACCACTTTATGCTTGGATAAGGTTTTTTGAATTTATTTTACATATTTCATATAGAATTGAAATGAAAACTTGGAAAGTAAAAAAGGTTTTAAAAGATCAATATTTATTGAGAAAAAAAATTATTCATGAAGGAAAATGTTTGAGGAATTTGGTTTGAGAGTTAATGAACTAAGAGCTGGGGGATAAAAAACTAGTAATACCGGAAATTTATGCCGACGAGCTTTTTCTAACCCTCTATTACTAAGCAAAACTTTAGAAATAGATGAAGAAATTATTATCAGATTACATAATATTCTAATTGCAATCTATTACAAAGACCCAATTGATCCAGAAAAAAATGATAAATACTGCAATGATACATATAAGAAGTTGTTAGAGACATATAATTGGTTCAAGGTCCATGCTTCCGTTCACAAAGTATTAGCACATGCCGGGAAAATTATTATTAGTTTACCAGTTCGACTTGGTTTAATGGGAGAGGTTGCAGTTGAATTTCGACACAGAATTTATAAATTTTGATCGTGAACATCATGCAAGGAAAAAATGTAGAGAAACTTCTTTGACATTTTCATTCGACCTATACTTCTGATCCCTAATTAGTTCAATCTCATTAACTAAAAGATTGAAAAAAAAATATTGTGTCTACCGGAAAAAGTTATAAGTTTGTTAGCAGTTTATAGCAATGATAAAGAAAATTCATCTGAAGTGGAATCAGATGAAATTAATGACTTAGATGAATTATATTTAAATGTTAACAACATAGACGAAAATCTAGAATTCAATATAGACGAAAATCTAGAATTCAATATAGACGAAAATTTAGAATTGAATATAGACGAAAATCTAGAATTGAATATAGACGAAAATCTAGAATTGAATATAGACGAAAATCTAGAATTGAATATAGACGAAAATCTAGAATTGAATATAGACGAAAATCTAGAATTGAATATAGACGAAAATCTAGAATTGAATATAGACGAAAATCTAGAATTCAATATAGACGAAAATCTAGAATTCAATATAGACGAAAATCTAGAATTCAATATAGACGAAAATCTAGAATTCAATATAGACGAAAATCTAGAATTCAATATAGACGAAAATCTAGAATTCAATATAGATGTAAAAGAATAAAATTCTAAACTGTATAATCTGTACGATATGTACAACTTTACATTTGTTTGCTTACTATATAAATTTAATAAATACATAAAAAATACTAAATGAAATATTATAATAATTGCATTCGGTTCAAATCACAAGAGTTTGGAAACAAGAGTATCTCAAAAGTATATTTATTAGTTTTTTATTATTAGTTTTTTATTATTAGTTTTATTATTATTTATTATATGTTGAAAATTAAAACGACAAAATTTAATCCTCATTTAATAATCTGTTAAAGTTAAAAAAAATAACTGTAGTAACTATAATAAAGTTTATTTATAACTTACATCCTCATAACAAAATCATAACTTATACCCTCATAACATGATCATAACTTATACCCTCATAACATAATCATGACTTACAGAGAATAAAAGATTATTTGTTGAAATTTAAAATCTGTCAATGATTTTAAATTTAGTATAAGATAGCAGCAAAAATCTTTTTTTAGACTCATTGTCCTCATTATCATTATTATTATCAATATTATTATCATTATTATTATCATTATTTTTTGTCTAAACAAGAGTTTTAGATGTTATAATTTTTTTTTTGCTTCATGTTTTTTTAATTGTTAAAGAAACTTTTACTTTTTTTTATATATAATTTTCAAAACCTTATTACTATCCCTAATAGCAAAAAATTCAAAATGGTGTTCTCCAAAAACTCCAAAATGGTGTTCATTAGAACACCATTTTAGAGTTTTTTCTTAAGATCATTTTGGAGTCTTTAGATCACTTTCGCTCATCAGTATTAACATGAATTTAGTTAAAATCTTTTCAAAAAGTGCCTTAATACACTATAGATCTTAGTTCTAATCGGTTCCGACGTATATTAACTATATATAGTTATCAAAATACATTATTTCTATCAATTTTCACAAAAAATATTAGAATTTCGACTAAGAAAGAGCATTTAATTAAAAAAAAGTTGCCAACAAATGATCAGAACAGATCGTATTATTAAACTGTAAAATAATGTTCATTTCATCTAAAAAGCATATTTATTTAAAATCTTATTCAAATGTGGATAAACAATCGTGATTTTAAGATGATTCAAAAAAAATATTTTTCGATCTGGTTTTTTTGGCTACAAACATTTATATTTTATGATACCGCAAAATTTATCATTTTAATTTTTTTTTGTCTTTTCATAATTCACTGACCTGACCGTTTAATGGAAATATGTCTTAGTCAACAAAATATCATACAGACGCTGTATTATTTTAAAA
The DNA here is from genome assembly GCF_022113875.1 of Hydra vulgaris. NCBI lineage: Eukaryota > Metazoa > Cnidaria > Hydrozoa > Anthoathecata > Hydridae > Hydra > Hydra vulgaris. The sequence continues at coordinate 23,238,140 of NC_061156.1, read as the reverse complement.
TTGCCTTTACTACTCCTAGTAGGAGTCTTCCATAAATAACGTCACGCAATTTTTGACATCTTCCCTCCTTCTCGTCTCAAAGTCGTAACACTTTAATAACAAGTAAAAAAAACGGAGACGGGTTTATTAGTTTTTTTCTTTATTAAGACATAGTTTGAGGTTCTTTAAGTATTTCTATTGCAACTTATGCGCAACAAATTTCTCTCGAAGTTTTGATATTTTTAGAAATTTTACTTTTTTTAGAAATTCTTTCCCATTCGTTTGTTATAGTATATATTACCTTTATATGCTATGTATGTAATATCTATAGAAATTTAAAAATGTTTTATTTTGTATTATAGAAATTTTGAAACGATTAAAAATTATAATAGTAGTTCAATAAGTAACAATTTTACAAATAAAAAAAATTCACTTTTTTGTGTGTAAATTTGCGAGGTACCCCATATCATTCCCGTACCAATCTATAGTTAATTTTACGGGAATGCAACTAAATCAAAACTGAAACTAAAAACAAAACTAGTTTTGTTTGTAGTTTCAGTTTCGACTTCTGTTTGAGCGTAACAAGGCCTACTCAAGTTAAGGAATTTGTTTTTGTTGTGATTTGTTTTACGGTTTTTTTCTATGTAATGTCAGGCTTTTTTGTTTGTTATTTTTCGTTAAATTAAAGGTCAAATGATAATATATATATATATATATATATATATATATATATATATATATATATATATATATATATATATATATATATATATATATATATATATATATATATATATATATATATATATATATATATATATATATATATATATATATATATATATATATATATATATATATATTATATATATTGATTCTTTGCAATGACATCGCAAATGGCGGACGCTTTTTTCAAACGGATAAAAACAACTTTTTTAGAGAGGAAAAAAGAAAGAAAAGAAAACATTTATAAATTAAGCCAATAATAAAATCAACTAAAAATAAATATTTTAAAACAAGAAAAGATCATCTGAAAGAAAATAAAGAAAGAAGTATAGAAAATAGAAGTAAAAATGAATGAAATAAATAAAAAGAATGGAAAAAAAGGAAAAAAAAACTTTATGCATCGAAAAAAGATCGGAAAATGAAGATTTTTTTATTTTTTCATATATTTCTTTTGTTTTATTTCATGTATTTCTTTAGTTTTCTTTCATATTTTTTTAGGATTCATTGTTTACGATTTCATTTTTTATTTAAGCGGTCTTGTAGTAATGATTTTTATTTAGTTTTTTAGCGTATAAAAATTTACTTATTATTTTTTGTTAGTCATTTATTGTTTTATTTTTTAGTTATTTAATTATTTTTAAATAGTGATATCTAATTTTTTATAGTGTTATATATTTTTTGTTTTTATTTTCGTTTTAAGCATTTGTTATAAATGTTTTATTCTACCGTGTATTATTATTACTTTTTTTTTTTCTTTCTTTCTTTATTATTTCTAATTTATGTTGTTCTTTTCTTGTAGTTGTTGATGTTTTTTTTTTTTTTATTGCCAAATGAACTTAACGTAAATTTTTGTTTTGCTTGTAATGTTTGTTGTAACTTTTGTTTTGCTTTGATTTTCTCAGTATTTTTCTTTTTTGCATTCTATTTATTTGCTATGTCATATTATTTGCTATATGTTTCGGTTATTATAAGAAAAATATATTTACTAAATCTGTACAATTTTTTTAGCAGTGGTTGTTTTTATGTCATCGTTAGTTGTTACGTTTTGTCAGTTAATTACTGTTTGTAACTGTAACTTTGTATGTAATAACGATTGTTGTATGGAAAATTTTACTGATTTATTTAAATTATTTTAATTAGTATATTATTATTACTATTGTTAAAATAAAATGTTATTATTATTATTTATTATTATTATTAATATTATTATTATTATAAATATTATCTTTATTATTATTACTATTTTAATCGTTATCATTAGGTGTTTACGTGAAGTTAGTAGTTTATACTATTTGTAAACAACCTTGAAATGTATGTAAGACCAAATATTTCAGAAAATATATATTGATATTGATATTGATTGATATATATATATATATATATATATATATATATATATATATATATATATATATATATATATATATATATATATATATATATATATATATATATATATATAATAATAATAATAATAGAGTTTGATTATTTGAAAAAATACAACTTTTTGATGGTACTTGAAGTTTCATGCCCTTCGGCAATCATCAGCCATATTTTATTCTTTTAAAACAAGAAAAAACCGTTAAAAAAATACAAAATACAAAAATTAACAGAAAAAACAGTAACAAAGCAATAGAATGAGTTCTGACGTCAAAACAAATTTTTAATTAGAAAATTGTTTAATCGGCCGTGTCGAAATGGGCGAGAAGAAACTTGTTTCGATGCCTGCACTTGGATATCATTTCACTTTTTTTTGTTAATTAGATTTTTATTTTTGGAAAACAGAATTTGATATTTTTCATTTATACACAGTTTGCAAGACTTCATGGTTGGATTGTAAGCATTGCACTGCTTAATTATTTTCCATTTAATAACTGGATTTAAATTTGCATCTTTCAGTTTCCAAAATTCTTTTGATAGTTCAGTGTCATTTTTGTATTTTAGAATGGTAAAAGATTTTATATGGTTGGTATATCTAATTTTGAATGGTGTTTCGCTTATACCGATGTATAGTTTGTTGACAGGAGTGGTAGTAGGATTAGTTGAACTTATTTTAGCTTGGTATACAACGTTTTTTGTTAAGCATTGGTTTGATAGAGGGAAGGTGCTTTTATTAAGGCAGTTGCAATTGGTTTTAGGTGGATCTTTTTTGTTGTTCATAATTTGTCGATTGTGTGCATTTAGGATAGATTTCATGTTCGGCATACAGCTATAACTTACTTTTATGGTGTTTCTGTTGAAGATTTTGTGAAACTTGTGATTTATTGGGAAGTGTTTGTTGACTAAAGTTAAGAAGCTTTTTCCTATGTTAGTGCTTACATTTTTGCTGAAAGGTGGGTTAAACCAAATGATGTTGCGTTTACGGTTTTTTGTATAAGGTGAATTTAAATTAGGGTGGTATGAAAGTTTATGATTAAAACCGGACTTTAACAGTGCGTCATTGTATGCAGAAGTAGATCTTTGGAAAATTTCTTCATTTGAGGAATTTGCAGACAATCTTAACTCAATTGAATGCGGAAGCTGTTTAAAATATTTGGCGGGTGGTTTGAATCAGTATGAATATAATTTAAAGAATTTCCGGGCTTAGAATATGGTTGGAAAGTATGGTCATTTAGATTTAATGTGACGTCGAGGTAATTTACAATTTTCATGTTGCATTGTATTGATATATTGAGTTCGTTTTTTTTAAATATTTCAACAAGATGTTTTTTAATTTTTTCCATTTGGGGCCACTCATATTTTTAAAAACTGCTAAGCCGTCATCGCGGTATAGTCCGAAGTTTTTATTATAAACCTGTGCAACTTGAGACAATAGATAAATTCCCACGAGTTCACAAACTTCAGCACCGTCAAATGCTCCCATTGAAACATCAAATTAACCGCCTGATTTTTTAATCCAAACTTGATCATCATTATGTAATAATGACTTCCTTGCGTGATAGATCAATGATTTATGGTTAGGGTTAATATTTAGACGTTGTTCAGCGAAATGGATAGCATTGTTGAGTAATTTTTCTGTTATTGATGGGTAAAAATCAACAATGTCAAAAACAAGGAATTTATAAAGGTGTTTATTACTGGTGCAATTAAACCAGTTTGTGGTATCTTGTGTTTTTTTCCATTGATTGAGGTGAAGTTTATTGACAAGTTCAGAGTTTATATTAGAAAGTATAACTTTACTAATTCTGCCGATTTCATTTTTGGCGGGGTTTAATAAACGGACATATAGGCTCAGATTTGAAAAAAAAATTAAACATATGTAAGCATATTCCTGAGTCTTGATAAACCATTTAAAAAATTTTATTTTTATTTAATTAAAAATTTTAAATGTATAAATTTCTAAACAATTTTTTATAGCAAAAATTGCTATAAAAACAAAAATAATAAAACCTTTTTTAAAAGTTAACTTTTTAGTTTTAACTTCTACTAAACAGCAAAAAAAAAGCGGTTTAAAACAAAGAGCCAATTAAGCTTAGATAGTTTAATTATAAACTATGAAGGTTTAGTAGAAAGTTTAGCATTTTTTTTTTTTTTTTTACAAACAGATTTTTGTTAAAACACAGCTTATACATTGTTCACTAAGATTGTCTGCAAATTCCTCAAGTGAAGAAATTTTCCAAAGATCTACTCCTGCATACAATGACGCACTGTTAAAGTCCGGTTTTAATCATAAATTTTCATACCACCCTAATTTAAATTCACTTTATACAAAAAACCGTAAATGCAACATCATTTGGTTTAATCCACCTTTCAGCAAAAATGTAAGCACTAACATAGGAAAAAGCTTCTTAACTTTAGTCAACAAACACTTCCCAATAAATCACAAGTTCCACAAAATCTTCAACAGAAACACCATAAAAGTAAGTTATAGCTGTATGCCGAGCATGAAATCTATCCTAAATGCACACAATCGACAAATTATGAACAACAAAAAAGATCCACCTAAAACCAATTGCAACTGCCTTAATAAAAGCACCTTCCCTCTATCAAACCAATGCTTAACAAAAAACATTGTATACCAGGCTAAAATAAGTTCATCTAATCCTACTACCACTCCTGTCAACAAGCATCGAAACAAGTTTCTTCTCGCCCATTTCGACACGGCCGATTAGACAATTTTCTAATTAAAAATTTGTTTTGACGTCAGAACTCATTCTATTGCTTTGTTATTGTTTTTTCTGTTAATTTTTGTATTTTGTATTTTTTAACGGTTTTTTCTTGTTTTAAAAGAATAAAATATGGCTGATGATTGCCGAAGGGCATGAAACTTCAAGTACCATCAAAAAGTTGTATTTTTTCAAATAATCAAACTCTATTATTATTATTATTATTGATCTATTTTGTAAACATTATATTGATCACTCTCAAACGAACAAGAGACTTTTGTATCTTAATTTGGTACAATAAAACAACAATATATATATATATATATATATATATATATATATATATATATATATATATATATATATATATATATATATATATATATACAGGGCCGCCGCCTGGGGGGGGGGGGGTCACCGGGTATTTTTTACCTGGGCGCAGGATCATGAGGGGCGCTCAAATGATAATTTTTTTTTTATAAAATAGATACACAGGGCTTCAATGAAAAACTTTTCAAACTGCTATTTTTAAAATATAAGTTTCAAATGTATTGTTAACTTAACAATACAGTATTAGTCGAACTCATATGCAGGAGTCTGAGTCTAGTCAAAATTGATGCGGGAAAATATGCTTTGTTTATATATATATATATATATATATATATATATATATATATATATATATATATATATATATATAAACATATATATGTTTATATATATATATATATATATATATATATATATATATATATATATATATATATATATATATATATATATATATATATATATATATATATATATATAGATATATAGATATATAGTTAGATAGATAGATAGATAGATATATAGATAGATAAATAAGGTTAAAGTACATTGTATAATTGAGATTCTTACATTTAATATAGTTTTACTAAGTATCATAAAAATAGTTTTCAATCAAATTCAAAACTTTCTTAAAAACAAAACATGTTCAGTTTCAAGAAAAAAGAACCTGGCTGTCAAAACAGAAAAAATGCGACAAATAGGACAGCAAATGAGCAAAAAATAAACGTACGCTTGAAGATTGTGGTATCCAAGTTAAAAAAAGTGACGGGGATAGGCCTACAGTTTCCAGATTGATATCTTTAAATTCCTCTCAATCACTTCAAGTTTTTGGAATAGTAAGTTCATTTCTCTAAACATAACCTTCTTTTTTATATATCTTTTCTATTATACTATTATTATATTAATCAAGATATTTTTAAATATTTTACTTTATTTTCTATAGGATAGCTTTGAAAACGATTCTTGTAAAATTTTGTTGAACTCAGAAGAACCACTTCCTCCTTCGAGTGGCACGTTGGCAATATCGGCAACAAGAGTTGAAAATGAAAACAATATTTTGGTAAAATTTGCTTCGCAAAGATTCTTTAATTATTTTTGTGAATTTGTGAAAATTATATACTCATTCAAATCTTTATTTAAATTATTAGCATAAAGATAAGTTGGATGAGGCAATTTCTACAAACGATCCTGCTTTGTGGGCTGAAAATATGTCTAAAGTAGAACGCGATGCAGTTGTTCTTCAGGGGCCTCCTAAAAATCCTTTATCTTTACCGAGAGACTCAAACAAGATTAAGGTTCCTGAATCAGTTTTCCACGAAATAACTCGTAATGGGGAGAAAATAAACAGAGATTGGCTTGTTTGGAGTGCAACTTCAAAATCATTTCTTTGCTTTCCGTGCTCACTTTTCGGAAGCAAACAAGCCTGCGGGGCTGGTAATAATTCACATCTTCTACGTTGGAATGGTGGCATCAATGGAAACTGGAGAAAGCTAGCTGAAAAAGTAAAAGGCCACCAAAACAATCCTCACCATCGAGACAATTACATTAAGTGGAAAACAGCGCTGGAAAGCTTGGGAAATCAATGTGGGATTGATTCAAGTTTAAAAAAATTGATAAGAAATGAGGCAGCCAGGTGGCGTGAAATTTTAAAGTGCATTTTAGATGTAATTCTCTTCTTAGCATCACGCAACCTTAGCTTCAGAGGTATATTTGTGAACAATTATTATTATATTTATGTTTACGTTATAATTTATTTTTACTATAATTAAACAGAAAGTCATGATTTATATGTGTAATTAAAATCGATATTTTAGGCTCATCAAAAATGATCGGTGATGACGATAAAGGCAACTTTCTTGCAACTCTAGAGCTACTTGCAAAGCACAACAAGACTCTTCAGTTACATCTAGAAGAGTTTTCTTGCTGCCAACAAGAAGGTAAACAAATTATTGCGCATTATTTGGGTTGGAGTTCTCAAAATGAATTTATAAAAGAGTGCGGAAGAATCGTCTACGGTGCCATCATTAAAGAGGCGCATATGGCAATTTACTATTCTATTCTTGTCGACGGAACGCCTGACGTCTCTCATACAGAGCAAATTGCATTTGTTCTCCGCTTTGTCTACTATGGTATTGATAAAAAATGGATAGTTAAGGAGCGCGTTCTTGGGGTCGAAAGTCTCGATAAAAAGAAAGGTGTGGATATTGCTAAGCTAATTATAGATGTCTTAAACCAAAATGACATTGATCTGAAGAACTGTCGAGGTCAGGGATATGACAACGGTGCTAATATGTCTGGTGTGTACAAAGGAGTACAAGCGATCATTCTTCAGAGAAATCCTCAAGCTTTCTACATGCCATGCAGCACTCATAACCTTAATTTAGCTGGTGTTCATTCACTTAAATCTTCTGTAGAATTGAAGAACTATTTCGGTCGTATTTAGTTACTCTACAATCTTTTTAGTGGAAGCCCTATACGATGGAAAATCTTGACCGAGACGACTGGTTTGTCTCTACATCAAACTTCACAAACCCGATGGAGTGCACGCATTGAGGCTGTGAAGCCGTTGGTTAAGCAACCCAGAGAAATTCTTTTATCTTTGCAGAAACTTCGTGATCTTAATTTAACTGCTGATCTATTGATTGACGTAAAATCTTTAGAGAAATGGATTCAGTCATTTGAGTTTATTATCATGACAACCTTCTGGTTCAAAGCGCTGCAAGCAATAAACTATGTCAGCGTGTCATTTCAATCAGAAAACATTACTTTAGATGATGAGATGAAACTTATGAAGATTCTTATTGAGGATCTTACTAGACTTAGATCTTCTTGGCCCGAATTAATTAATGAAGCACATTTAGTTGCCTCCGGTCTAACTAGTTATGAGTTTTAGTCAAAACTAGTTCAAAAAAGGACAAGAAAGAGGAAAACTTTTTCAAAGAAGCAAGGCACGAAGTTCATTTCTTAGAAAACGATGAAAAGCAGTTTGAGGTGAATGTATTCAACACCGCTCTCGATACTTTAATTCAACAAATAGAAGACAGATTTCAAGCTGCAGAAAAGACAACTAACAGTTTTTCTTTTCTATGGCTCTCAGAATCTAATAGTAGGTCGAGTGAGGAAAAAGAAATTGAACAACCTAGCCTGGAGGAAAAATGTAAAACTTTGGCGCAAATGTATGTGAACGATGTAGATGAAGACAAACTTATTTTTGAGGTCCGTCATCTGGATACTCTAAAGCGTGCCAATCTTTTCGGTCCAAAAGAATATCTCACTTCAATTAAACTATTAAATGGAATTTATCAAAAAGGTTCTAGAGTCTATTTTCGAATCAACATGCATTTTATTACGTATTTTTAACACAATTCCCGTTTCCATCGCCGAAGGAGAGCGGTCTTTCAGCAAGCTTGGTCTAGTCAAGACAACACTAAGATCTACAATGAGTCAAGACCGGCTTACCAATCTCTTAGTTATATCTATTGAGCACGATCTAGCAAAAAGTCTGTGCTACGACGAGGTCATTGAAAATTTTGCTTTAAATAAAGCACGGAGAGTCAAATTCTTATAAAGCATTTAAAATATCTATTACATTTAAAATTTACAGTTGCTCGCAATATAATAAAGTTAATTTGTCAACTTGTGCTTCTTTCTTTACCTTTTTTCAAACTTATTTAAAAAATATATAGAAGCCTTCTCGACTGTAACTACCTTCTCGGCCTCTTAAAGTGAGTTTTAAAAAGTAAAACTTAAAAAAAACTTAGCATTTGGACCGTATCTAAATTTTTTTTGATTAGGTCAATATGACAGGGCGCTAGATAAATTTTGACCCCAGGCGTCATAAAGGGACGCGGCGGGCCTGTATATATATATATATATATATATATATATATATATATATATATATATATATATATATATATATATATATATATATATATATATATATATATATATATATATATATATATATATATATATATATATATATATATATATATATATATATATATATATATATATATATATATATATATATATATATATATATATATATATATATATATATATATATATATATATATATATATATATATATATATATATATATATATATATATATATCTTTTAAAGTCATTTCTTGTTATACGATATATATATATATATTTAATATGTAAGTTGATTTTAATAAAAAGGCAGCGTATAACTATTTTTAAATATATTTTGATGTAAAAATATATCAACGATATTTCGCTGACCTATTGTGGTCAGCGTCATCAGGTAATAATAAAAAACGTTACAAAATAACATAAAAACAAACCGTTTAAAAAGAAGACATTAAAAAGCGTCAAATATAAAAACCAATTAAATATAATAATGACGTCAGTTAAATTTTTGTCAAAATGGGTCCCCAAGTTCTTGTTTTAACCTTATCCCCGTCATCTGGATTTAGAACACCTTTCCCAATACCTATCTCACATCGAACTTTCGCTTTGTTAATCTCCTGAGATTCTCTAATTTTTCGTATCTTGTATTCTTGAATGACTGCCAAGGTCTTAGGATTTAGCCAATCAAAGTTACCACGGCATGTTTTGGAATGTTCCGTGGCTCCTGAACTCGACCATTTTTGATTTTTGCAAGCTCTTTGGTGTTTTGCACTTCTTGAAATGATTTTCTTTTTGGTCTCACCAATATATATATTTCCGCATGAGCATTTAAGTTGGTAAACCCCCGGATTTGAGTTCGGAGGTAGTTTAGTTTTGTTGTTGCATAATATATTACTTAAACTAGGAGCTGAAGTAAATATAACTCTGATGTTTTGTTTTTATGAGTTATTTATGAGTTATGGTACTTAACAATGCGTTTGTTGAGACATTTTTAATTAAAAAAATGTTAATGTCTTCTTTTTAAACGGTTTGTTTTTATGTTATTTTGCAACGTTTTTTATTATTACCTGATGACGCTGACCACAATAGGTCAGCGAAACATCGTTGATATATTTTTACATCAAAATATATTTAAAAATAGTTATACGCTGCCTTTTTATTAAAATCAACTTACATATTAAATATATATATATATATAAATAATAATAATAATAATAATATATATATATATATATATATATATATATATATATATATATATATATATATATATATATATATATACATAAATGTTGTTGCAAGTTTTTTTGTACCAAATAGAGATACAAAGCCTCTTGTACGTTTTTTTAGAGTGATCAACATAATGTAAATTAATTATTTACAAAATAGATCCTCAATTATATATAAAAATTTAACTAAGTGAAAAAATACAACTTTATGATGGAAGCTAAAGTTTCATGCCATTTAGGCAATCATCAGCCATATATATATTTTGTGTATATATATATATATATATATATATATATTTTATATATATTTTATATATATATATATATATATATATATATATATATATATATATATATATATATATATATATATATATATATATATATATATATATGTATAAAAAATGTTTAAAAAACGAGCCATGTTCTCTAGTAAAATTTTTTTATTTCATTCACCTTGTTTAGATCGTACGGAATGATATAAAGTTGAAATCAATTTTGTTGTTTTCATTTTAATATATTAATTTCATTTAAATAAATAAAGAATAAAGTGTAAATTAAATTTACACTTTATCCTATAAAAACATATTCAAAAAATTGTGTCAGTTTTTTTGATTGTATTGCTGTTGCTATTTTTTTTAATGTTGTTGTTGATAAAATGAATGAACTTTTTACATTCAACATTTAGTTAAAAATATCAAAAAATTGTAAACTAATTTTGAATTTCTTTTGTTTCAGAACTAGCAGTTAATACACATACACAGAAAAATAATTACTCAGAAACTGATAATTTATAACTATTATTGCATATTAAGGTCATTATAAATACTTAATTTTCAAAATGCGCACAAGATTATTAAAATGATTAATTCATCAATTTAATTGATGATTCTGTCAAAAAATAATAGATATCTTTCATGCATAGATAATATTTATATATAAAGATTTTTAATTTTTTTTTTAGTTTAGGCAGTACCTATTTATTAAATTTAGTTTGGCAGTATCTACTAGATACTGCCAATCTAAATTTGAGACATCATTTGATGTGTATGCTAAATCCTTGTTTAAGGCTATTGTAGTATGTCATAAAAATGTTTTATGTGTAGCAATATATATACCGTCATACTTTGGCTCAAATTTGATATATGTTTGATGTTTGTTTCTCTCTCATATCTATGTCAATGTAAAAAAAAATTGTTGTTGCTAGTTCATGGACTTATGAATTAGTAATGATCATTGTAGAAAAAAAAAACATTTGGGTATACTCCGATCCCACTTTTTTTGGAGGGTTAAGGTTGGGTTGAAGTAGCCCTTATTGAGGGGATACTTAAACCCATAGTGTAAAAAGTTTTTTTTCTTCAGTTTTTATTGAACGTCACAAAAATACTATACAAAGAAAAACAATTTAAACAAGTTAATACTGCAAATAATGTTAAAGTAAATAAGATCTGGTATACTGTTGTTGAGCATACTTAGTACTAGGAGTACTAACATATTAACTGTCTAGATCTCTACTTTGAAAAAAAATATCTGCTGTTAACAAAACAATTTAAATGATTTAATAATTCAAATAATGTTTAAGTATAATAAGATCTGGCATACTATTATTGTAGCGTACTTAGTACTAGGAGTGCATTATTTGTCAAACTCTTCAATTTTAAAAAGACCTCTGTTGTTAAATGATACCAAGACATTGATATTCTTTTTTATTTCATCGATATTGTAGAAAAGAATGTCTGTTTTTTTTTGGCAACTTCCAGTGATTTTTTTATGGCTCCATCATAGAAACTATGACACTGAAAGGTTCTTTCATACTAACACTTACAATACGACCAGGTTTTTATCATATTCTACTAGCACATATTCATCAACATTGAGTTTTACCTTTTCCATGTTGTCCAGATCTGAACTTTCGCTTATGTTGTCATTGGCAGATATATTTTCATTGCTACTATTAGTTCAGCTACTTTTAATAGCATCGTCTGCAACTAAGCTGGCTTGTTCATTTTCACTATCTGAACCGTCACCATTTTGTTCTGTACTTAGATTTTGAGCAATTCTTTTATTTCTTCTTCTTTGAGTAGGATTGGTAGTGTTGTTCTTTAGTTGTTCTTGGCACATCTGTTTTAATGACATCTTCTGACCCTAAATTTTTTCTTGCTGGAACATTCTTCTCACACGCTTCGTAGTTGGAATATCAGCACTTCTTGATCTTCTCAAAAAGTCAAGAAATGATTGATTGACATTCTCATTAGATCTTCTTGGGGAAAATGTTTTCTGCTGGTACATTTTCTGTTTCATTATCAAGATTATCAAAGTATTCTGTGACTGTTGTGTTATTGTAGCCCTTACTCTCTAATCGATCTAGATAGAATTTCACAATAATTCCAAGATCAAATGAGGTCGTGGGTAGCCAAAAATTGAAATTTTATTAAAGTGATCATAAAATGACTGTTCTTCATGCTTGAAGAGAGCTGGATGCTCGGCATGTTTCTTTGTGATAGTAAAGCGTCATCTTCGAAGAGCTCTCTTAATGCTGGAATGGCTGCTTCTAAATTGTTCTTCAGCAAATTGTTGACTCATAGCTCAATATTGATTCACCATGAATTTAACATTAAAATACTTATGTTTTTGTTTAAGCTATTTGTCTAAAATTTTACGTAAATTTATATTGAATACATAAAAAAAAAATGTTTTAATCATATAGTTACAGTAGTTATCTTAAAAATTTTAAACCATTTCATAAATACTCGTTCTGTTTGTATTGAATTAAAATTGATTATCATAAAGGTACATTTGTCATTCTGAAATTTCTGAAATTATAAAAAAAAAGAAATCTTTGCTAACTTTAAGAACTAAAGTACAAACGGTAATCTGCATACGGTTTGTACTTTTTCATTTTTTTACAGTTTTTTTTTTCAATGTTATTCTTCATAAGTTATGGTGTAATCTTTTTACAGTTCATTTAATTCTAACAAGATATTGATAATATCTTAAAACCATTGGATGGTAACTGAAAGGTGTCAATTAAAACACATTAAAATATTAGCAAGCAGTTTTTAAATACATTAAATGCAAACTTAAAAAGGTACCATCATGGACACACAAAGGAAAGTCTTATCTATAGTATCATTAGTAGAAAACTGTTCAGACAAATCTTTAGACACACTTTTAATAGTTATACATCAATTCAAACATAAAAGTTGTTACTTGTCCAAAACATTCACAACATTCTACTTTGACCATTAGTCAACTAGCAGTTATAATGTCTAAATGTTGTATTCTTGACAATTAACTCTTGAATTAATTGTCAAGATAACCTACAAAGAGTTGTTATGGTTTAGTCTAATGCTGCACATTAGACTAAACCATAACAACTCTTTGTAGGTGGTTGTCACATCATCTTAACATTATTGTCACATTGTCCCAGTTGCCAAACCAGTTTACCAAAAGGTAGTTGAATTTATTCACGAGTGGCATTTTGTCGAAGAGCATCTCCCAGGCCTTTGCTTTGAGATAGCTGCAAGCAATAAAAAAAGTCATAATGGTCAATCACTGTTATTCACAAAATCAAAAATCAAAGAGTTCTTTTTTAGCCTGCCAATATCAAATTTTTGAAATGCAAATGCATTGTTTGATGCATTTTTTAAATTAAAAATCAAAGTAAAGTCCCAGTAGGAGCATTGGAATATAAAATCACATTTTGAACCAATGGTGAAAAAATTTAAAAAAATACTTAAAAGGCGCTCAACCTTGTAATAATTATTAATTATTTGAAGGATTAGTATGTAAGAGAAGAAAATGGTACAGTAATTATTTAGATTCCAAGGGCTTACCATTGTGCAAGAGAAATGGCAAAAAAAAATATCTCTTCATAACCACAAATTATGTATACTTCCAGTTTTCAACTCTTCTCACAACACAAGCTCCAACAAATGGTCTACTTCTTTTAAAAGAACTTGAGAAATGCTCTCATGTTAACAGCCAAGTTGCAAATATGATAGTATATAAAATTAGGTTTTAGTTATGGTATTTAAGTAAAAATCTGGCAACAATGTATTGCAAATGTATATATATATATATATATATATATATATATATATATATATATATATATATATATATATATATATATATATATATATATATATATATATATATATATATATATATATATATATTAAAGTTGTATAGAAGGAGTAGGTTCAATAATAATTTAATTCAATTAACTTTTTTAAGTTAAAAAAAATCATGAATTAAAATAAAATTGATGATCTAAATCCTTTCCTTATAAAATTTGCTGTGTAAGCAAAAATTTTTTATTAAAAGATCATCAAGCATGAGTATGCTATAAACAGGGCCGGCGCGAGTAGGGGTCACGTGGGGGGAGGGGGGAGGGGGTGCCATTACAACTTTTGCCGTCTAAAAAATAAATAAATAATGGAACCGCATTTGGAACCACAAATTACTACACTTAAAAGTTCCTCTTTAGATTAACTTGTAGAACAGCTCAAACAAAAGCTTATATATTGTGAATAAAGCTAGAGCTTTGCGGGATGTTAAGAGAATCCTTGATGGAAGATTGATTGACATAAGAAATCCAAAAAAATTGAATTCCGAAGATGCAAAGCAAAAAGTAAACTTTTATGAGGATGACAGTTATCAAACTCATAAAAAAATTTTTTTCACATCTGGCAGGTAACTGCCAGGAGCAAACGATTATATTAGCATATATTTAAAGGAAAATAGTACATTCAGAAGCAACTTATATTATGCAATCTTTCAGAACTTTACCTGAAATGGATAGAAGAATCAAAGTCTTATAATACAGTAAAGAAGGAATTGACATCATTTGCTCTTTTAAGGCTAAAACAATGTGTACTTGCTAAAAACAATGTGTACTTGCTAAAAAACCTGGCAAACACATAGTCTGTGTTTGTAATTACCATCAAAATCCAAATTTTAGGGTAAAAGCATTAATAAATGAATTAAATTCAAAAGATCTAATGGTCTTAGAAATAAAGCATGTATGTCTTATGTTAGAAAAAAAAGCACGCATGAGTTTGAGAAGTGTCGCGGTAAAGAAAAATCGAAAAAAGATTAATTGACTTTGTTGGGATTTTAGAAAATGAAATAACTTATAAGCAATGGCTGAAAACTGATAGAAGCTTCTGAGATACAATAGTTAAAAGTCCTGATGAGTTTTTAGAAGGACTTTTTATGAACTAACAAAACATCATTATGTAAGCAAATCTCAGACATACTTTTTAAAACAGCTAAAAGAAAACATGAAAGCAAATGAATGTATTATACAAATGGATTTTGCTGAAAATTTTTCATTTGTCAAAATAAAGTTCAGTCATTGTATTTTTCCAAAAATCTGACAACTCTTCTTTTTTTCATCCATTTTTAACTCTTCTTTTTTTTGTATATTTGTGATCTTTAAATGGAAACCTATCCCTAAAAAGCAAATGTTATTGTGTTATATCTGACAATCTGCTTCGCAATACTGTATAAAAATCATACTGATTCTGAAAGAATATCCACAAGTTTAGAAGATCCATTATTTCACTGATGCTATAAAGGTTTTATTAAAGAAAATTGTATAGAAAATGATTCTTTAAAACAAGACCTTTAAATACTTTAAATATCCAATAACACCAGATATTATTGGTATCCAGTTAGCGACATTATCGTTACATTACATGAACCTGAGCTCTAAAACACTAGAGGGTTTTTTTCTTATCTTATTAAACTAAGATTAAATGAATTATTATATATTAATTGTTTTCAATTATAAACTAATTATCAATTATAAAGTAAAAACCTAATATAAAAAGTTTTTTGTAACAAGGTTTGAGTTTTTTCTTTATTACTCTTTATTTTTTTTATTATAGATTTATTTTATTATAGAATTCTTTAATACCTCTTGTACATCCCAAAAGAATAGCACATGCATTAGTTTAATAATAAAAGTAGGTGTATGAACGTATTAAATTTAATACAATAAATTAATATCATATTTAACACAATTTAACTTAATAAATAAAATACAAATAAAGGACAATATTGTCTTTGTTTTTGTTTTAAACATGTAAAAAACAAAAAAAGAATAAAATTAAAAATGGATCATGTGCCAAACAAACAGCACAGACACCATTTCAGCAGGTTTTAGAGATTACTATGAGGTTGAAATGAATCTAATAGTAAATCTTCTAACCTTTCTTCATATTAACCTGATTGCAACGCTTAGGGATTGAGGAAATGAACATTTGAAGCAAAAATTGGGGGGTTTTGTTTCATTCCATCTAGATGGCCATTTTTAATTCTGTGAGGTTACTGTATTGTTTTCCATGTTTATACACGTGACGAGACAAATAACCCCAAATGTTTTTAATTGGATTCAAGTCAGGTGACAGCGCTTGATGTTCAAACAACTGGATTTCATAATCCATTACAAACTTCATCACAGTCTTTGCCGTATGTATCGATCTTGCAAAAAGACAAACGTAAATTTTGTGTTTATGAAAGATTACACATGCCCATATAGCATTAAGTAATCAGAGAGTGTAATAATATAGTCTTCAGCTATTTGTTTCCCTTCAAAGAACTTCAATTCAGATGATCCAGCCTTGGAAAATGCACCTCGAATCATGACGCCATCACCACCATTTTGTCTGCACAAGAAAGTTTAGGGTTCTTTTCGTAAGTCATGCCAATAATATTGATATCCATCTGGACCATCAAAATTAAATTTCTTTTCATAAGACCAAATAATTTAGCCCTAATTAGGTGGATAAAACAAATGTTTGTTCGCATACGCCATACGTTTCTCCATGATATGTTTCTGCATCGCCGGCATTGACTTATACTTCTAATACCTCAGATGTTTGGCTTCGCGTAACGTTCTTTGTATCTTACGTAATGACAAATCAATATCTAGCTGAGTGTGTATCAATCGGACACTACAGCCTGTGTTTGAAGCCACTTGTAGTATGTTACTTTTGACACGCTTAGTTAATTTTGAAGCATTTTGTTTAGATTTTCTTTTCAAGTATGTATCAGAATCCTTCAAAATCTTTTCGATAACCTTCCAACTTCGATATCTCATACGTTGATATATTGGCAGTCTTAAATGTCTTGATCATAGCGACTTCTTCAGTATTTAACTTAGTTCCACGTCCCATAGAAGTCCTCTATAGCACATATGATTAGTTCACATATGATGGCCATTTGGTCTACCTTAATATATGTGTCACTTACCTAGCGTTAGCAATTCGTCTGTTGCAGTCAAATGCTAAATGACTAATGTGTGGTATCTGTTTGTCACCAGAAAATATCAAATTATCTGCCATATTTTGATGCGGCAAAATATTTTGCGCCAAAAACGATTTTTTTTATTACTTCTCTGATTATGACTATTTTTAGATATTTTAAAACAGTAAAAAATGAATAAAATATATTATATTTATAGTGTGTGCTAACTGTTTGTCGCGGACTGTAATTATGTCTTTTAACAACTGTTCAGCATTATTTTGGATGATATAAATCGTTATTGACTCAGAGATATAATACTTCTTAATTGTATAATCTAATGTATTAGATTTAAACAATAATGAAGGTCTCTAAATAGTAACTGCAACTTTATTTGTGCTCCTATCTACTATAAAGACCAGATCAAGATACCATATCTTTCTTTTTATTAAAAAATAACTTATAAGTACTTATAATTATTCTGTGATGAATGAAACCCAGTTAGCTTGTGAAACCTCTTCACCTTGAAAAAGTTAAATGAAGTTTAGCTTTAAGTTAGTATTTTTTATTTCTATTGTTTCACTTGGTTCACTATTCCAGATTTTGATCCAGAATTTGACTTAACTTCTTTAAAATCCAGAATTTAACTTAATTTCTTTAAAAAAAAAATTTTTTTCCATTTGAATATTTTAAAAGAAATCAATTTTTTTCTTTTTAGTCCTTCATATTAATGACATATCTCAGGCAAACTGCATACCTGATTTTGTTACTTGTTTTTGATTTATGTCTGTATAATATATTGTGTGCGTGTGTGTGTATGTGTGCGTGTATATATATATATAGGCTTACCATACGTCCTGTTTTGACCGAGATTGTCCCAGGAATTTTGTGATTTTATAGATGTGGAATATAGAAATATAGTCCAGCATGGAAGTATTAGATTTCTTTCTCTGCTGCCGGCAATTGAAAGAATTTTGTATATGTTTGAGGCACTGAACTCATACTTTATTTCTCAAGAAAAACTGTCCTCGTGCTTTGCAAACGTTTTTTGAAAGTGAAACAAGTGAGTTATATTCCTGTTTTGTGCCTTATTAGCTAAATAATTTTAACAAAACTTTATTAGTTATGGAAAAATATATGTTATTTTTTATTAGTTATGGAAAAATATAAAAATATACAGTAAAGATAATAAAGTCAAAAACTTTTACGATTCTTTTTTCGAAACTGGAGCAATCCCGTTGAATAATCGTCCAACAAGAGTAACAAAAAACTCAGCGTCTTTGATTGATAATATAATTACAACAGATATATCCGATAATGATATCCAAACCGGTATCCTAAAATCGGATATATCTGACCATTTTCCATTATTTTTGTTGCTTAAATCAAACTCTGAAAAAATAACCAAATCAAATAAAATTAAAATACGCACTTTTAACGAAACCAATATAAAACAATTTAAAAGCCAATTATCACTCCTACACTGGAAGCATATTAACTTTAATGATAATGCAGACAAAATTTACAATAAATTTTTTGAAACATTTTATTCCGTGTATGACGCTAATTTCCCTATCATTGTAAAAACTCTAAATCCAAAAAATATAAACAACCCATGGGTGACCAGGGGATTTAAAAAATCATCAAAAATAAAACAGAAGCTTTATATAAAATATCTTAAAACAAAATCATCTGCAAATGAAAAAATATATAAAGAATACAAATACCTATTTGAAAAAGTTCGTAAAAACTTGAAAAAAAATTACTACTCAAGACTCATAGATAAATTTAAAAATAACTCAAAACGCACTTGGCAAATAATGAATGAAATTAGTGGTAGACAAAAAAAATGCTCAGGTTCCCTCCCCTAAACGATTGTAGTTGATAACAAACATATATGCGAATCAAGAGCTATAGCTCATGAATTTAATAAATTCTTTGTTGACATCGGTCCCAAACTAGCAAAAAAAATTCCTTATACAAATGCTACATTTAGAGATTTTTTAGTCCAAATGGATAACTGCACTAGTTCCAACGAATTATCTTCTGAACTATCTTTACAAGAGTTTGAAAAAGCTTTCAAAACTCTTAAAAAAAATTAATCAACCGGAGCAGATGATATAAACGGTAATATAGTCATAGAATGTTTTGAATACCTAAAAGATATCCTATTTAAAGTATATGGAGCATCTATACGCCAAGGAGTTTTTCCAGAACAACTAAAAATTGCTAAAGTTTTAATTTTAAAAGAAGGTGATCAAACAATTATCAGTAATTATCGCCCTATCTCTGTCCTCTCCACATTTTCAAAAATACTAGAACGTATTATGTACAATAGATTATACAATTATCTTCATTCTAATAATTTTTTATACAACTATCAATTCGGCTTTAAAAAAAATAATTCCACAGAACATGCAGTTATCCAATTTGTTCGTGAAATCTCTAATTCTTTTGAAAATTGTAAGTATACATTAGGTGTTTTCATCGACCTTTCAAAAGCATTCGATACTGTCGATCACGAAATTTTACTACAAAAGCTAAAATATTATAGAATAAATTGCAAAGTTATAAAATGGTTCAAAAGTTATCTATCCAACCGTAAACAATTTGTTTTCAGCAATAATGATCATCCAAATAAATTTTTAAATATTTCATGTGGCGTTCCACAAGGTTCCATTTTGGGACCACTTTTGTTCTTGATTTATATAAATGATCTAAATAAAGCCTCAAATTTAATGAGTATCATGTTTGCTGATGATACTAACTTATTCTTTTCCAATAATGACATTTGCAAACTCTTTTATACTATGAATAATGAACTTAAAAGTATATCCAAATGGTTTAAATGCAACAAACTAACTCTTAATATTAAAAAAACAAATTGGGTTCTTTTCCACCCAGTCTCTAAAAAAGCTTATTTACCCCAAAGTTTGCCTAAAATTTTTATTGATGATGTTGAAATAAAAAGACATAATGTAACAAAATTTCTAGGTGTTTTTCTTGATGAAAACATAACATGGAAAAAGCATATAGACTATATTGGTACAAAAATTTCTAAAAATATTGGTATTCTATATAAAACCAGAACATATTTATGTAAAAAAAGTCTAACTCAACTTTACTACTCATTAATTCATAGTTATTTAAATTATGCTAATGTTGCATGGGGAAGCACTGAAAAAAGTAAGTTAAAATGCCTTTATCGCCGTCAGAAACATGCGATCCGTTTAATAAATTTTGCGGATCGATACACTCACTCCAAACCCTTTTTTATTGAAATGAAAGTTCTCAATATTTATGAGCTTAATGTTTTTAATGTTTTGTGCTTTATGTATATGTGGAAAAATGACATATCTTTACCCATTTTCAAAGATCTCTTTTGTTTGAAGCCAATAAATAAATATACACTTAGAAACAATAATTTTATATATGAGCCCTTTTGTCGAACCAGTTTTAATCAGTTTTGCATTGCATATCGTGCACCTTATCTTTGGAATAAAATTGTTTTGTCCAATTTTAACATGCATTTTACTAAAAAAAAAAAAGCAAACACAACAAACATTATTTTAAAACTAAAAAAAATTAAAACCTAATCTTGAGGAAAAGATGAATAATAATTTTGTCCCACAAGGAGCGAAACAGTTGCTGTGAAAATTTAGTGCCCATGACGTTAATACATTTATGAATGAGGTAAAATCTCTTTTATTGAACTGTGGGAAAACAGTTTTAATGGGGTTCAGATATTTGCATGGATTGGGCTTGATCACAAACTGAAGTGAACAATCTGCTAAAGCTATAAACAATATTTATGGTTCAGATGATTGATATGCCCATGTTGATAAATGGGTCTAATTATTCAAACATTTTCAAGAAAAAGACGGGGGCTTCAGTACATACATTGACTGACAAATAGCCTGACTCACAGCAAAGTGCTGCCAGGGCCGACAACACGGGTTTTGAAGTGGGGGGAGGGAGTGCAACCATCAATTTGTGAAAAAAGTCCTCTATATCATGATTTTTCTTTAGAAAAAATTAAAACAAAAAAGGTCCTTTAAAAAAAAAGTGAGGGGTGGGAGCATGTGCCCCCCTGGCCTCCCAGGTGTCGTTGGCCTTGGCTGCTACATCGACTCAGGATTTGGCATTCTTTCATTCTTCTTTTTTTTTCCTTCTTTTTCTGAAAATTCATATTTATTCAATCTAACAAAAATATGGTAACAATTTCTTACATAAATGAATATTTATGTAACAAATTGTTGCCATATAGACAAATTGTTTCCATTTATAGTAGATATATATAGTATAACTGCTGTATTGCTAAATATCATCTTTTACTTGATTTTTATTGTGAAATACCTTCGTCTCAATTACTTACTTTGTCATAAAAAACAATAAAGCGCAAAAAAACCGTCGTCATCACCAAGTTCTCTAAACCTATCATTCACTAATATTTGTGGTCTTCAAAGTTTTCTTCTGTTGAGTCTTATCCTTGCAAAGTTCACCTGACCTATTTCGTCTTTGTGAAACTAATTTGAGTTCGGCTGTCTCATCTTGTGATCCCATTTCCAGATTTTTAAAGTATGATCTTGTTGATCTATGATTTATATTCTTAAGAATTCACCCATTTGTTGGGAAACTAGATTTGAATTCACTGGCTATTCTTTTCTCAAGTCCTCTCTTTTTATCCATCAGCCAATATCATTGTTGTTAGTGACTTTAATGCTCATCACACTGAATGGCTTGGCTCTAGCGTCAGTAACTCTGCAGGCGTTATGGCCCACAACTTTTGTCTTTCTCAATCTGTAACTCTAATAGTCAACTTTCCATTTCATTTTCCAGGCAACTGGAATCATTTACCTTCTCTATTCAACTTATTTCTTGTTTCTGATCCTAGTCAGTGCTCAGTTTCTCCACATTCACACTTAGGTGCTTCTGATCCCGATTTGATCTCTCTAAAATTATTATCTCATTCTTTTTCATCATCAAAATTTCCCTATTGTCGTACCTCTTACAACTACCTACTAAGACTTTTTCGTGATTTTCAACGTGATGGCCTTTGGGTAGAAATCTTTTTTATTCCTGCTGACAAATGTGCTTCTTACATGACTTCTTGGGTTCAGGCTGCCATGAAATCTTTTATTCCCTCTTGACAATTTCAAGTCAAGGCTCACTTTTCTCCTTGGTTTACCTCACATTGTGCTGCTGCAATATCCGATCGAAACCAGTACTTCTATATCTATCAGCAAAATGATTCTCCAGAAAACAGGGTTTTTTTGATAATGCTAGAAACGATTGTAAAAAGGTTTTATCTAACGCCGAACCCTGCTAATCTCAGGTTATGAAATCTTGTATTTCAGCTTAAATATTAGACTCATTTGAAATCTGGAGAATCTTTAACAGTATCAATAATAAGAGCAAATCTGTTATTCCAACTCTCTTGTACGGTTCAGATTTTGTCACTCAAAGACAAAGCTAAATTGTTTGCTAAGAACTTTTCATCAATATTTCTTGATTCCACTAGTTGTGTTCTACCTGATACAGCCGACAAACAGGTTGATCCATTGCTTGACATTTGTATTACTCCAACTTCTGTATCTAAGGTGTTTTCCTGTTTAGAATATTTTACAGATTTTGGTCCGGACAACATACCTGTTGTAGTCTTGCAGAAGTGTTCTCTAAGGCTGTCATCTATACTTTCATAACTATTTAACAAGTGTTATTGGAGTGTTGTTTTCCGGCATGCTGGAAACCTGCATCTGTTATCCCTATTTTCAAAAATTCTGGAGAGCGATCTGACTCTTCTAACTACCGTCCCATTAGTCTTCTTCTTTTTATAAGCAAGGTTTTTGAATCTCTTATCTTGAATGATTAACTTACTTTCTGACCATCAAAATGGATTTCTATCTTCTTGTCCTACAGCTGATTTGCTAACAGTAATAACCAATAGGTTTTATTGTGCATTAGATTATGGGATAGTGGTGTAATGTTTGAGCACGCGCCTTATGAGCAAGAAGTTCCGAGTTCCCACCACGTCCCTGGTAGTACCATGCTCAACTTTTTTTTTTGTGCAGCAGCCTTGTTTGTCATGGTTCATGTTTCGGAGTTATAGAGTTAAAGAGTGTTTTAACCACAAAAGTAGCCTCCTCGACTGTAGGGTCACTACATGACTGTAGGGTCTTGGCCTTGGGGAGGTAAACAATAAAAAAAAAGATAGATGTGGAGAGGTTAAAAGTATTGCTCTTGACATTTTTAAAACTTATCATAAAAATGAAATGCTGGTTTGCTCTATTTTTACGGTGTATCAGGTAACATGCTTAAGATTATTGAATCCTTTTATTCCAATCATAGTATAAAAGTTGTCCTTAAAGGATAGCGCTTCTCATAATATCCTTTAACTTTAGGGGTTACTCAAGGTTCTATCCTTGGCCCTATACTCTTTTTAATTTACAGTAACGATCTTCCAAATATTCTCAAATCTAAGATGGCAATGTTCACTGATGGTACTACCATTTATTCTTGTCTTCATAAGAAGCTAACACTTTCTGATTGCTTAGTTGCTTGGAGGAGGCATTTGAGCTTGAAAAAGATCTCATTTCTGCTCCAGCATGGGTCTCACAGTGGCTGGTGAATTTTAATTCAGATAAAACCCAATTTTTTTAGCCAATCATCACTGCAATAATTTAGATCTTCCTATATTCATGAACGGTGATTTACTTGATGAGTCATCTATTGTTCATTTTTTATAATTAACTTTTACTTCCGATCTTTTTTGGAAACCATATATCAAATCCATTGCAAAGTCAGCATCTGCTAAGGTTGCATCTCTTTATTGTACTCAACACTTTATTACTCTGGTTTCTATTCTTTATCTCTATAAATCTCAAATCTATCCTTGTTTGGAATATTATTTTCATATCTGGGGCAAATCTCCAATGATACCCTTTGTCTTTTAGACAAGGTGTAAAAAGATATTGTAAACATAGTTGGACCTGCTTTTGCAGCCAACCTCCAACCATTATCACATTGTCGTAATGTTGCTTTTCTTTCTCTTTTCTACAAATACTTTAACGGGCACTGCTCTAAAAAGCTTGCATCTTTTGTGCCATCTACTAAAGTTCATTCACAAATGTTATTTATCATTCTATCAAGTCTTATCCTTTTTCTGTGACTGTTCCTAAGTGCTCCAAAATGTCTTATTTGTCTAGTTTTTTTCCTCTAAAATCAGTTATTTGGAATTTGCTTCCTTCTTCTTGTTTTTTTGATTCATATAATTTGCAATCTTTTAAGTCATCTGTCAATCATTATCTTGCTCTATAAACTTTATCTTTTCTCTTCCAATAACTTCCAACTTTATTAGTGGCTGTTTGCAGCTTTATTGAAAGCAAAAAAAACAAACTATATATATATATATATAGTATATATATATATATATATATATATATATATATATATAGTATATATATATATATATATATATATATATATATATATATATATATATATATATATATATATATATATATATATATATATATATATATATATTATTATTAAAAAAAAATTATGAAGACCATAAAAAGTTTTTTTTTTTCAATTATTTAATAGACTGCCTACCCTAACCGAACCCTCTGTCAATGTAGCAGCACTCTCTTTTAGCAGCAGGCTATAATATAGTAGATGTTGTAGCACTCTACTATATTATAGCCACATATATATATATATATATATATATATATATATATATATATATATATATATATATATATATATATATATATATGTATATACATATATATATATATATATATATATATATATATATATATATATATATATATATATATATATATATATATATATATATATATGTTTATGAGGCATTACTGAATGTGAAGTCAAGCAAGAATGAGCTTTAGTTGATCAAACTAGTGATGACTGTTACTTTGAGCATTGACCATGATAGTATTGAGGCTCAAGCTTAACAGTTAGAGAGGGTCCAACTACGCTTACAACGCGTTTTTTGTCTAGAAAAGAAAGAGCATCATTAGAAGAACCAGCCCAAATATGACAACAATATTCTATAAACGAACAAATAAGGGATTTGTAGAGTTAGAGAATGGAAACAGGAGAGAGAAAATGGCAAGCGCGATAAAGAGAAGCAACATTAGCAGATGCTAATTTAGCAATCGAATATATATATGGTTTCCACAAAAAGTAGTAAACGATAATCTGAGAAAGACAAAAAATGTCGACAGAACTGGGATAGTTATTTCCAGTAAATATAATGAGTTTTGTTGGAGTTAAAATTTACAAGTCATTCTGAGCCCCAATCTGTTACAGAAGATCAAAATCTAAGCAATTGAAAAGAGAAGACTTGTCAATAAAGGAGTATAAAGTTGAGTCATCAGCAAAAAAAGCTTCTTTAGATGTAAGGTTGTTGGTAAGATCATTACTGTAGATAAGAAACAAAACAGGACCAAGGATAGAACCTTGAGGCACCCCAGAAATTACTGGAGATAAAGAAAAGTGTTGGCTTTTGAGGATGACTTTAATAAAGCGGTTCAAAAGAAACGATTTGATAATCTCAAAAACTTTCCCAGATACGCCATATGAAACAAGCTTATAGAGAAGACCAGCATGCCAAACTTTTTTGAAATCCTTAAATATGTCAAGAGCAATAGTTCAAGCTTCTCCGCCTCCATCTAAGGCAAGAGAAAAGACATCAACCCAAGGACTGTCACGAAGAAAATCATGAAAAGAATCCCAGTCAGCTTTAAGGTAGTAGTAAGAATGCGATGATAGGGTGAGTCCGATAAGTACGAGATGAAAAAAAAAAATTGAACATTAGCTAGGATCAGAGACTAGACATAAATCAAAGAAAAAAAGGTAAATGATTAGCGTTATCAGTAAAATGAGTCACAAAGTTAACTATCTGAGTTAGATATTGTGAAATGCAGAAATTATAGTCTTTAGTGCCAAGAGGGTCAGTGGTATTAGATTCTAGCTATTCAGTGTGATGAGCATTAAAGTCACCAATAACAAAATTATTAACAGAGAGATAAAGAGAGAGAGCATGGTCAATTTGATCAGAAATTAAATCTAAAAGAGTGCAGAACAATGAAGAACAAAGAGAAAGTTGATAGAGTGAAGAGGTGCTAACTGGAAGCATATAAAAGAATGGCCAAATAATTTGAACCTGATTTCATGATGAATAGGTAAACTGATTTGTATGTATTGCAAAGCCAAGCATGTGTTCTTGCTTGGCTTGGCAACTGATTCGTATGTATTGCCAAGCCAAGCATGTGTTAATGCATCGGAGTTTTTGAAAATCAAAGAATAGTATCCATCAACACTGAGATCAGAAGAAGTAATAGTATAATTTTAATTAGTTTCATTAAGAGCAAGCAAGTCTGGTGAATTTTGCAAGAGGTAAGATTCAACTGATTGAAGGTTGCTTCACAGATCACGATTATTAGTAAAATTTATATTGAAAGACTTAAATAGAAGGGATGGGTTTTAATGTTTATTATTTCGATTTTCTTTGGGCATGATTTACTTGACTCATTATGGATAAGTCACAATCAATAAGCTATGAACTTGTCTTAGTCTTGTTAGTTATCCCAAATTTGTAGCATAGGGCTTCTTATGTGGTTCATGCACAATATGACTTTGTTAATACTATGATATTTTTTTCTGATTTTTTTACTGTTGATTGAATCAGCCTCTCTGAGAGCTACCATAGCGTTCTGGAAACATTACTACCAGCTGGCCTTAGAACCATTAAACTAAGTTCTAGAGCTGTACCTTTAGGAGATAACAAGAAGAATTGTATAGCCACTCTCAAAGAGGCACAAGCAAAAACCTATGAGAAGAGTCAAGAAGATCCAGCATTCAATATCCTTACATCTACCCCAGCCTAATAGATGAAGAAGGGGTTTAGTATACAGTAGCTGGATGCAGTTAACATCTGCCTAAGATGAGTATTTTTATTGAAACACCATCTCTAGCCTTTATTTAACCAAGCTCCCTAATGCATGAGAATTTTAGCTGGATGCAGTTAAGGTCTGCCCAAGATGAGTATTTTTATTGGGACATTACCTCTTGCCTTTACTCAACCAAAACCACCAAGGCATGGAATTTCAAAAGTCTAAGTTTGTTTCCTTTTGTAGCCTTTGCATAAAAAAACACACTCTACAAAGCAGCAGGGCATGGGACAGGTAGTACTAGTTTATATAATACAAGTAGCAAAGTGATCGTGATGATTCTAAACCTGAGCTGACCTGGAGTAATTAAAATAGTTAGAGTGTCAAGTTAGTTAATGAGCTCACACTGCATCAAAGTAGATAAACATTTAAGCAGGACATTCAAACATTTAAACAGACCACATATATACATAAAGTAACTTACGGGTGAGTAAATACCAGAGGTTCAAACAGAACACAAACATACATATATAAAGTATGTTAGTTACTTTGAACCAACACCGCG
This sequence comes from Hydra vulgaris, assembly GCF_022113875.1. Taxonomy (NCBI): domain Eukaryota; kingdom Metazoa; phylum Cnidaria; class Hydrozoa; order Anthoathecata; family Hydridae; genus Hydra; species Hydra vulgaris. The sequence continues at coordinate 23,210,144 of NC_061156.1, read as the reverse complement.
CCAGAGGTTCAGACAGAACACAAATATAAATTAGATTACAGGTGAGCTAAAAAGGTAACTAAGGTACCTTCAACTATATGAAAGACACAAAAAAATAAATAAATATATATGTATATATTACATAGGCATGACCAATTTTAAATAGTACTGATGACAGGAAGCAAACTCCTTCTAGCCTTTGCTGAGAAAACAAATCCTACAAGGCAGAAGGACATGGAACAGGTTGCACTGGGTTACATGTTACCAGTAGCAGGGTGATCATTAAGACCATACACCTGATTGTCGAATTCATCTAAGTTATCAACAGAATTTGATTACATATTTTCTAGTTTGGCTAAGTATTTTTTATAGTCTATTGTAGCTTTTTAAACCTTTTTATCTGTCCATCTAGTTAAAATATGGACATAATTGTTAATATAAAAACTCTATACTCTTTAATTTACATTAACGATCTTCCAGATATTCTCACATCTAAGGTGGCATTGTTCGCTGATGATACTACCATTTATTCTTGTCACAATAAGACTCCCTCTGATTGCTTGCAAGGGGCATCTGAGCTTGAAAAGGATCTTACTTCTGCTACAGCATGGGGCTCACAGTGGCTGGTGAACTTTAATTCAGATAAAACTCAATATTTTTCAGCCAATCGTTATTGCAATAATTTAGACCTTCCTATATTTATGAACGGTAGTGTACTCGATGAGTCTCCTACCCTTCATCTTCTAGGATTAACTCTTACTTCTGATCTTTCCTGGAAACCTTATATCAAATCTGTTGCAAAATTAGCATCTGCTAAAGTTGCTTCTCTTTATCGAGCTCGTCACTTTCTTACTCTGGATTCTATTCTCTATCTCTATAAATCTCAAATCCGGCCTTGTATGGAATACTGTTGCCATATCTGGGGCGGATCTTCTAATGATGCCCTTTCTATTTTAGACAAGGTGCAAAAACGCATTGTAAACATTGTTGGACCTGCTCTTGCAGCCAACCTCCAACCTCTGTCACATCGTCATAATGTTGCTTCTCTTTCTCTTTTTTACAAATACTATAATGGGCACTGCTCTAAAGAGCTAGCGTCTCTTGTGCCATCTACTAAAATTCAATCTCGTGTTACTCGTCATTCAATTAAGTCTCATTCTTTTTCTGTTACTGTTCCTAATTGCTCCAAAAACTCTTATTCGTCTAGTTTTTTTCCTCGAACATCAGTTTTTTGGAATTCGCTTCCTTCATCTTGCTTTTCTGATTCATATAATTTGCAATCTTTTAAGTCGTCTGTCAATCGTTATCTTGCTCTACAATCTTCATCTTTTTTTTTTCAGTAACTTCCAACACTAATTAGTGGTTGCTTGCAGCCTTGTTGGACTCGAAGTTGTTAATATATATATATATATATATATATATATATATATATATATATATATATATATATATATATATATATATATATATATATCAGGGTTGGAAAAAACCCAACTCAAATGGTTTTTTTTAAGTTTTATGTGTTTTTTAGGTTTTTTTAAAAATCGATAATTGTATGTGTACAACAGTTTTTTTTTTAATTTCATAAATTCACCATAAATTCTCCAATGACCATTTCAGTCAAAGGAGTAACTCATTTTAAAAAAATATTTTGTCTCAATCCTTAACATTACCATTTTTATTAACAAACAACATTAACAACTAAAATTTTTAAACAAAGGCACTGTGCGGATAAATAGATTAAGCACAGTAATTTCAGCAGAGATAATTTGAATCCGAAATTTCTGATTACGAGTCAAATATTTTACCACTAGTCTACTAGCACATTTTACCTATAGTGCAAAAGGGGACTCTATCAACTACATATGATGTTAATTAATTTCACTAAATTAAAAACATGTTCAGAATATTTTTGACTAAAAAAAAACTATAAAAATTTTTATGACAATTGAGTTATTCAAAGTTAGTAAGACAATATAAATGTTGCAAACTAGTTTTTTATACTAACTTGTTCAACATATCATTTGAACTAGTTTTGAATCTAGTTTGAACAAGCTTACAACATGCAATCAACAAGTTTGCAACATGATGTTGCAACCTTGTAAGTTATTGTCAATCAGGATGACTATGAACACCTTTTAAATATTTTTGCATCATAGAAGAAAACTGTTAGCCTAATCACTACATTTTTTTTTAACAGAACATTTTACTGTCCAGCTTCCTGGATAAGTTATTGGCCTGATCAACATTATGCAGTAATTATCTTAATTTTCTTACTTTATACGATCATGTTCGTATTTTTAAAATGGCGTGGGATTAATGATTAGCCAATTTTAGATGATATTGACACTTCATAGTGTTTTTATTTTTTATGGGTAGATTTGTTTTGCAAATGGATTTTTGCCTAAGCTTTGGTTCTTGAAATATCTAAAATGAATTTGTCAAGAACCATTACATTGTCTTTATCACCAGATTCTTTTTTTTTCCCTTGAAGATGTTTTACCGGCTCAGTTTTGCAAGTGAATCAAAGTAACACAATATATAGCTCTATTGTGTGTGTTTCTTCAACTTTTAGCAACTTGATACTAATGTTCATTTTCAACCCGCTGTTCATAGTTGGTGGTACATTTGTAAACTTGTAGCTGATGCAAAATATTCAAAACCTGTAAAATAGACAGATGAGCACGAGTATCATTTTCACCAACAAATCTTGTCCTTGGAAAATGCTTACAAGTTTTTAACATGTTCTCTCATTGAATGAGCAAACATGTTGCTTATCTACTTGCGCATAACTTAATTTTTTTTATGTTTTTAAGTTGGATGCACTTAATAAGGACAAGTCTAGTAAACTGTAGCATTTATCAACTTTCCATTTCTAAACTGTGAATAAGGTTTAATAATTTTTATATATAGTATTTTGCTTGTGGTTTTATACTAAAATTTGCAGTTAACAACATAAGCTTTAAAAAATAAAAGGTCAAATACCAATATAAGATGATATATATATAAAACGCTTGTTTGGAAATATAGACATTTGAGAGGAGAATAAAGATACTAAAAAACTAGTTGTATCTTGAAATTTAGTTAATAGAATGATTTTTATTTCCTTTATAAGTATTTAACTAATTTAATGTTTTAATACATATTTCAATAACATTTATAATAACCTGCTATGTTTTAAAAAAGTAATAAATAACCAACTTGCTACAAAAACAGATTGATCAGTTTTAGATATATTCTAAATACCATTTTGTATATAAATAAATATCATACAGACGCTATAATAAAATATCATACAGACGCTATAATATTTTAAAATTGCCTTAAAGGATCACCCATAAATTACGCAACGCAAAACTAATTTTAAAAATATAAGTAGGAGATCATATTACTCTTTTGCGCTGTGGTTTTTGCTGGACTTAAAAGGTTGTTTATTTATTGGGTTTAATTAAAGACCCTGCGAGAGAAAACTTTTAATCCTTTGTCTTTTGTCTATAAGTTTAATTTCGTTTTACGTAATTTATGGACGATCCCTAACTATACCGAGGGGAGGGGGGTTAATCATATGTTGACGAAGTTTTATTAAAAACCTCCTATTGGTAAATAATTAATTTTTTTATTATTTATTTAAGTAGTCCGTGTTTTAATTAATTCAGTTTCCCCTCTGCTATTAAGAGAAGCTGCCAAAAAATTAAAAATATTGGAGTACTGATAATCATAGTGATATTTATATATATATATATATATATATATATATATATATATATATATATATATATATATATATATATATATATATATATATATATATATATATATATATTTATACATTCCTCTAGATGAATCTTTGGGACAGTGCAGGATATATGACAAGTAACTATTACCGATTATTTCACACTATGAAAGATCAGATGCACTACCTTTCGATTAGATTTTTGATCGGATCAAAAAATCTCAAGCATTTCATTTGTAAAATACAGGAATTATCGAAGAAGAACTTTGCCTCCAGAAGTATTGAATTTGTTAGTAATTTAAATTGTGAAAAGATTGTAAAATTCTGACTTTTATAAACTGTGTAGGGAAAGGTTGCGTAAGTTGAGCATGTTTTCAGTGTAATGTATTTTGCTCCCAAAAGATTACAAAAAGATATATATTTTTTTAAGAATAATGATAATTTCATCTTTCCTTCCAAAGAATATAAATAAATAATTCATTAAAAATCTTTATACCAAATGTTGCGTTTTCTTCAACACACCCAATCATTTTTTAATGAAACTTAAAAAAACTCAAAATAAAAAAAAAAATAATCACAAAAAAAAAATTAAATAAAATTTTATCTTCAAGGACTATACTTAAGTAAAAAGTAATTATCTCAACCATAAAAAAAAACAATAATAAATCTTTCTAATCTCTAAACAAGTTAACGATTTTTTTTGATAAAACTTTCGCTCTTGATATACCAAAATAAAGCTCCGCGGAGAATAACTTGAGAAAAAACGCGCTTTTCTCAATAAAAAGCCGTATCTCATCTTAAGCGTGTAAAAACGTATCATCTTGAGCAACTTCATCAAGTACTATCATAATTTAAATAACACGACAACAGCTTATGTATTATCTCAAGTAACCCATGAAATTAGTAGTAGATAAGCATAAAATATTGAGGATGTAATAAATTTTTGATGATCTTGTTTCGTTCTGACGTAATTACAAAATATTGAATAATAAAAAATTATAACGGGGATGGTAAATTTTTTTAACAGTAAAACAATCTAAGAATATTAAATAAACAACCAAGAAATTAAAATAAATAACACCGTTAAACTTATATGAATATCCTTAACCAAAAAAGTTCGCGAAAATATCATTACTCTGCCCGTAAAAGAGATTATACCATCTTAGGAACCTGCTCATCTTACGCAACCTTTCCCATATGTATTTTTTTACGTTAAAGACTCATAACGCGCTTTGTAACGCGTCCGTGCGCATTTAACGCGTGCGCAAGTGGTTGTTTATTAAGAAAATAATGTAATAGTATTTACAAATTTTATAATCTTCTAACACGCGTTTTAACGCGTACATTTGCGTTATACGGGTGTTAAATGCATGTGAAGTTAATTTTAAGTTACTAATTTAAATTTCTTGACCCCAAAACCTCTTTTTTGATGTATAGTATATGCTTAATGTACATGTTGTTAATAGTTGAGTAATTTTTGCCGCTTTAAACGGTTATACCTAAAAGCGGGCCCGGCCCAAAAAACTAAAAGCCGGCCCAGCCCGACTTAAAAGCCGATTTTGTTCATTTTACACAAATTGTTTGTTTTTGCAAAAAGCATACGTTTATTTAACTTTTTATTGGCTAAAGATTTACGAATTTTTTTAACATTCATAAGGAAGTAGTTAGTAAAAATATTCTCTATAGTGGCTATATTTTAAAAGCGACGAGATAGTTACTGAAACCATTATGTAGGTGTACGGGTTTTAGATAAAACACACAATATATATTTTTAATTGCATTAGCCAGGAAGTACTGAAACCAATACAAGAAAGAAATTTGTTCAGTGTACAAATAAGACAAAATGGAATTAGAGATTGTGATGTCAATGCTGCTCCTGACGCCGAAAGTGACGACGACAATAGTGCAAATAAAGAGATTGTCTCAATGAATCACGAATAATGTAATGCAACTGCATCACATATGGAAAAAATTAATTCTACAGAATACTTGGACGTTGAATTACGAGTTGATATGCTGTTACCCCATGAAAAGTTTGTTATCGGTAGTTGCATACTTAACAGTGCCGATTTAGCAACACTAAATATAGATAAGTGGATAAATGATGCTGTAATTCACGCATAACTTTATCTACTAATGGACTTAAACAAGGTTACAAAAGGAAATCTAGTTTATATTGTACCTTCTTTTTGGGCTCAGCGATAGCACGAAAGAAACCTTGATGGTTGGCTGTATAAAAATGTCCGTCTACACAAATACCATTGGATTCTTTTACCTCTCCACGTCAATAACAACCACTGGACACTACTAGTTGCCAACACTCTTGATAACACAGTTGGAATTGCGGATTCCCTTAATGGTGATAATAGTTCAAGCTTGATATGTTTGTGAAATACATGATTACACGGTCATCTGTTACTAATGAACTTAGAGAATGGGACAAAGTTATTTTTAATGCACCTCAGCAACTTGATGTTAATAGTTGTGGAACTTTTACATAAATGTTTGCAGAAGCTTTTACCAACAATATGGACATCAATATTGTAGATCCAACGGCTGTAGCATTTTACCGTCGATACATTTGTGCTAGACTAGTACAACGCATATGCGCTAACGCCAATAACGAAGATATATGTGACACGCCGTTTTGTGTTAAACCCCGTGGGGCTCGTTTAAATTGGTCACAGTGTGATAAGTGCAATTGTTGGTGTCATAATGCCTGCGCACCATGCCGATCTTCTCACACCACTATTTTATGTAGTCGATGCATTTGAAAAAATAAATCACTGGTTTATAAAATCTCAATAACTTTTTGTAAAAAAATATATTATTTTTAATAAAAAAAAATAAATTATTTCCTAATACTTGTGATAATTATATTAGTTTATCTTGAAAAAAAAATGGCCTCGGCCGGCCTTTAAATTTTTGGGCCGGGCCGGGCCGGATTTTAGGTACAACCGCTTTTAACTCGATCTGGGTCATTGTGCCTCGCGTTGTTGTTGTGCCTCGCACCAACGGAACGCCATTCCCGTTTTAATCTATTGTTTTGTTTGTACTTTCTGTTTCGATTTTGTCTAAACGCAATTCTCCATCTCATGTAAAAGTAAATGTTTTTGTTGTGATTTGTTCAGGGCTGTTACCTGTCAAATGATGATGATAATATACTAATTTTGATAAAAATAAATAACTTTTTTTGAATTTCTTTTGTTTCAGAACTAGCAGTTAATGCACATATCCAGAAAACAATTACTCAGAAACTGATAGTTTATATCTGCTTCTGCATAATAAGGTCATTTTTAACATTTAATTTTTAAAATATGTACAAGATTAATAAATGTTAGAATCTTAAATCATAGTTGAAAAAGTGATTTTTTTAGCTATAATAGATATCCTTCATGCATAGCATCTATGTATAAAGGTTTTTAATTTTTTTTTTTAGTTTAGACAGTATCTATTTATTAAATTTAGTTTGGCAGTATCTAAATTTTTTTGCCAATCTAAATTTAAAACCTCATTTTATGTGTATGCTAAATCCTTGTTTAAGGTTATTTTATTATGTCATTAAAACATTTTATATGCAGCAATATATATATATATATATATATATATATATATATATATATATATATATATATATATATATATATATATATATTGATATACATATATATATATATATATATATATATATATATATATATATATATATATATATATATATATATATATATATATATATATATATATATATATATATATATATATATATATATATATATATATATATATATATTGATATATATATACATATATATATATACATATATATATATATATATATATATATATATATATATATATATATATATATATATATATATATATATATATATATACATATATATATATATATATATATATATATATATATATATATATATATATATATATATGTATATATATATATATAAATATATATATATATATATATGTATATATATATTGATATATATTGATATATATTGATATATATTGATATATATATATATATATATATATATATATATATATATATATATATATATATATATATGTATATATATATATATATATATATATAAATATATATATATATATATATACATATATATATATATATATATATATATATATATATATATATATATATATATATATATATATATATATATATATATATATATGTTATATTTCAGTTATATGTAGTTATATATTTTTTTGAAAACATTTATCATTGAATTTTTGTTTAAAATGTATTACCTCTGGTTATTTCTCTCTCTCTCTTTTTTTTTTAACTCTCTTTCTTTTATTTACCTCCCCTAGCCCAAGAGGGCCATTGAAATCAGGGAGAATTTATTACCAGGGGCAAGGCGAGGATTGAAGTCAGAAGTTCTTGCTTTTGAAATGAGTACATTGCACCATTACCAGATTTAATTTAGAGAATAACTTAGCAATCAGAAAACTAACTTATTGAGACATGTTGACAAACAGATAAACGTTAACTACTATTTTACATATTATATTTAATATTATTAGAAACTTTACTATTAATTGAGTACTAGGTTAAGTCATTATATTTCAACTAATTAAAAAAAACTGTGGGGCACCATCCCTGGTATTTCTATTTTTTTCATATTATCTGCATTATGTAGATATGTTTAATTTGAAATTTCAGACTTCCAAGTGCAATGGTTTAGAAATTATAGCCTAGTTATATATAGAAGTGTAGAAATTATTATAATTATCTTTAAAAAATAAAAAGAATGCACTGTGATCTCCTTCAATTTATGATATGCAAAAATAGTCTACTTTATAGCTTTTTTTGTTACTTTCAAAAAGTGTCTTAATTGGATAGTTCTGTCCTAAAAATAGTGGTTTTTATTAACTTGTATTATATAAGAAATGACATTTAACCTCTTTAAATTTGAAAAAATTGTAGCATTTTTCTATTTGTTAGCAAGTTTTTATAGGTTAGTTTTCTGATTTAGCTGCTATTGTCTGCAATAAATAAGCAAAATATAAACAATTTGTAGCTGCTTCGAACTCAAATATATTTAAAAATATATTGCCCATTTGTCTAAAATGTCAAATTTTCAGCCCTTTTTAAATGCTTGTAAACTTACTAACTCATTGTGTTGATTTAAGATTAAAAACATATAAGACCATTAAACCCAACTAAAAATGCAAACAATTTTAACTTATTGTGTTCACAACAAAAATGACAGCATTTTTAAATAACCCTATTTTTCAATCATCAAGGGTTGAATGCATTAATGGAAATCAGCGCCCCTCCAACCTGCCTAATGGCTCATGTGAGGGGTGAGATTAGTTATAAGTTATTTCTTAATAAAAAAAGATATGGTTGGTTTCCCCCTCCTTGATCTGGTCTTTATACTGGATAGGGGCACAAATAAAATGGGAGTAACTATTTAGTGCCCTAGTTGTTGCTCAAGTGTGATACTTTAAACATATTTTCATCATATATTCTAAAATATATTATATGATTAAAATATGTTTAAAGTATCACACTTGAGCAATAACGTAGGGCACTAAATAGTTGTAAACATAGTTGGACCTATTGTAAACAATTGTAAACATAGTTGGACCTGCTCTGGCAGCCAATCTCCAACCTTTGTCACATCGTCGTAATGTTGCTTCTCTTTCTCTTTTCTACAAATACTATAATGGGCACTGCTCTAAAGAGCTAGCGTCCCTTGTGCCATCTACTAAAATTCATTCTCGTGTTACTCGCCCTTCAATTAAGTCTCATCCTTTTTCTGTGACTGTTCCTAAGTGCTTCAAAAACTCTTATTCTTCTAGTTTTTTTCCTCGAACATCAGTTCTTTGGAATTCGCTTCCTTCATCTTGCTTTCCTGATTCATATAATTTGCAATCTTTTAAGTCATCAGTCAATCGTTATCTTGCTCTACAGATTTAGTCTTTTCTCTTCCAGTAACTTCCAACTCTTATAGTGGTTGCTTGCAGCCTTGTTGGAAGTAAAGATGTTAAAAAAAAAAAAAAAAAAAAAAGTTATTGTCCTAAAATTGAAAGGATAAAAATTTTATTTTATTAAAGTTGATTAAATTGTTAATAGTTCAGTACGCAATTAAACCATTGGATTCAGGCAGTCTTATTACATATTTAAAAATAAAATAATTTTATAGAATGTACTCTTTTAAGTGTTAGTAACTCAATATAAAAATCTGTTAGATATTTTAAACTTTGTTGCTTCAGTTTTTTTTATCATATTGTTTGTTTATATCTTATTATGTGTTGGATCTATTTTATTTATAAAGTTATATAAAAGGAGTATGTTCAATAATAATTTAATTCATTTAAATTTTTTAAGTTTAAAAAAATCATGAATTTAGGTTGTCATAAAAATAAATACTGCAATTTCAGGAATATTAACTGAAGACAAATACCTGTTGACCTTAAGAACTGGAATAGCAAATAAACAATAGACAAGACCCAGATTAATAAATTTTTTTTGTTTGCCTAAGAAAAATCAAGACTGTTAAAAAAGTTGAAAAGAGACAAGATCTGATTTCAAATCACCTGATAACTCTGTTAACTCTGTATAATAATGATAATGTTATAAAAATTGATTATCTAAATTCTCATCTTATAAAATTTGGTGTCATCTATTAAAGTTCATCAAGCACGAGTATGCTGCAAATAGACAAAAAGATAAAAAGAAAAATAAGTTGTTAAATGAATCGTTAAATGCAGTGGCATAGGGAGGTTTTTAAATGTTTGAAATAACCAACTTTTAAATAAAAAGAATGTTCCAAATTTTTTTACATTCATATGTAAGACATAAAGGTTTTTAAAAAAAAAATTACTGTGATAAGAGAATGGGAACAAGAAGTCCTAAAATCAAGTTGATAAGCTAAGATTTTAGTGTTTCTTATTCCAATTCTCCTATTAGAGTATTTTTTTTTTTAAGAATCTTTTCGTCAAACATATGAATGTAAAAAAATTTGGAATTTTTTGTTTGTTTAAAAGTTGGTTATTTCAAACATTTAAAAACCTTCCTACACCACTAGTTAAATGCATCTGAACAAGAGGAACCACAAATTACTATGCTTAAAAGTTTCTCTTTAGATTATCTTTTTATATATATATGTATATATAAATGTAAAACATCTAAAAGAAAAGCTTTATAATGTGATTAATGTTTCACAAAAAATAAAATTGCTCACTTCAGTTCCTGTCCATTCAGGTAAATGAATTCCATTCAATAAATGAATCAGGAAACAATAATGAGCTCAATATATGGTTAAGAAAGCTAGAGCTTTGCAGGATGTTAAAGGAATACTTGGTGAGAAGTCAATTGACATTAGAAATCTTCTTGAAGTTGCAAAGCATATTGTGATTTTTTAAGAAGGATGATAGTAATCATCTTTATAAAAGTATTTTTTCTCATCCGGTTTAAAAATGTAGTTGGTTACAGGTTATTGCTAGAAGCAAAAGATTGTATTAGTATAAAGAGTGTTGAAGGTAGACAGTACATTCAGAATCAACTCATATTATGCAATCTTTCAGAACTTTACCTGAAGTGGATAGAAGAATTAAAGTTTTATGACATAGTTAAGGTAGGATTGACATCATTTGCTGTTTTAATGCTTAAACATTTTTTACTTGCTGGAAAATCTAACACACACAATCTGTGCTTGTAACCACCATTGAAATCCAAATCTTATGGTAAAAGCATGAACAAATAAATTTAATTCAAAAGATCTGATGGCCTTAACTGCTCGGTGTAGTTAGGGCGATTTACAAAATATTTGAATACTTTTATTTAGAATTAGCATGGTTTCAGGTCAGACGACACAGGTTTCGAAGAAGGGGGGCACAACCATCAATTCTTAAAAAAAAACGTCTATATCTAGAATTTTTTTATATTAAAAAAAAAAAAAAAAAAGTGGAGGGACATGTGCCCCCTGGCTCTCTCCCATTGTTGTTGGCCCTGAGTATTGTCAACATAATATGTCCAAACATGATCTTTAATGTTATAATTTTGTTTGCTTCAGTTTTTTTTAAATATTTAAAGAATCTTTTCGTTTTTTTATATAATTTTCAAAACCTTTTTACTACCCGTAATAGTGAATCTAAAGAACATTATTTTGGAGTCTTTTACTCATCGGCATTAACATGAATTTACTTAAAATCTTTTGAAAAAGTTCCTCAATTTACTTCTAATACTAGTTCTAATCGGTTCTGACGTATATTAACTATATATAGTTTTCAAAACACAATATTTCTATCAATTTTCACAAAAAATACTAGAATTCTGACCAAGAAAGAGCTTATAATTATGGAAAATTGCCAATAAATGATCAGAACAGATCATATTGTTAAACTATAATGTTCATTTAACCTAAAAAAACGTATTAATATAAAATTTTATTCAAATTTGGGCAAGCGATTGTGATTTTAAGATGATTTAAAAAAAAAAAAAAGAATCTTCGGTCTGTGTTTTTTCGCTACAAACATTTATATATTATGATACCGCAAAATTTATCATTTTAATATTTTTCGTTTTTTCATAATTCACAAACCAGACCTTTTAATGGAAATATGTCTTAGCCAACAAAATATCATACAGACGCTATATTATTTTAGTAATATAAATATCATACATACGCTATATTGTCTTAGCCAACAAAATATCATACAGACGCTATATTATTATTATTTTTTTTATAATTGCCTTTATTACACCGAGTGTATGTTTATTTTCATTAGAAAATAAAGCATTTATGTTTCATGAAAGTGAGAAGTGTCCTGGTAAAGAAAGAATCAAGAAAAGATTAAATGACCTGGTAGAGAATTCAGAAAATGAAATAACTTAAAGCAATGGCTGAAAACTGATAGATGCTCCTCAGAAACAATAGTTAAAAGTTCTGATGAGTTTCTAGAAGAGTTAACAAACAACTTATATGAACTCACAAAACATCATTATGTAACCAAATTTCAGACATATTTTTAAAACAGTTAAAAGAAAACATGAAAGCAAATGAATGTGTTATACAAATGGATTTTGCTGAAAAATTTTCATTTGTCAAAATAAAGTTCAGTCATCATATTTTTCCAAAAATCAGACAACTCTTCTTTTTTTCATCCATTTCTAACTCTTCTTTTTTTTTGTATATTTGTGATCTTTAAATGGAAATCTATCCCTAAAAAGCAAATGTTATTGTGTTATATCGGACATGTGTTATATCTGCTTCGCAATACTGTATAAAGATCATACTGATTCTGAAAGAAGAATATCCACAAGTTCAGAAGATCCATTATTTCACTGATGCTATAAAAGTTTTATTAAAGAATTTTATAGAAAATGATTCTTTAAAACAAGACCTTAATAAATATATATAAAAAAAATGTTCTTATATTTATCTGAATTTATTTTTAGAATTTTCTATATTTCTGAAACGGAAACAGCTGCTAATACACATGAAGTACTTGTAGAACAATTTGAGAATACTCCTGCTATCAAAAGAACTTACTCATCATTATTTTTAATCACAATCATGCTGTTTAAAAGCTTATGTAACATCAATGTCAGTATATTTGTCATTTTTCACTGGAAGATACTATTATAGAATTCTTTAATACCCCTTATATAATATGTCTTTCAAATAACTGTTCAGCGTTATTTTGGAAGATGTAAATTGTTATTGACCTCAAGATGTAATACTCCTTAATTGTGTAAATTATGTTTAAAGTATCAGATTTAAACAATAATGAAGGTCTCTAAATAGTTACTGCAACTTTATTTGTGCTCTTATCTACTATTAAGACCAGATCAAGGAGGGGGAACCCAACTATATCTTTCTTTTTGTTACAAAATAACTTAAAATGTCTTGTACCCTTAATATGGGCTAGTAGGCAACTTGGAGTGGCGTTGATTTCCAATAATGCATTCAACCCTTGGTAATTAAAAATAGGGCTATTTAAATATGCTGCCATTATTGTTATGAACGAAACAAGTTATAAATGTTTGCATTTTTAGATAGTTGTGTCTAATGGTCTTATACGTTTTTAATCTTAAATAATCATTAGTTATTAAATTTACAAGCATTTAAAAATGGCTGAAAATTTATATATATATATATTATATATATATATATATATATATATATATATATATATATATATATATATATATATATATATATATATATATATATATATATATATATATATATATATATATATACCCCTATAACATTTTAAAGTTGCAATTGGTAACAAGGTCACATTTTCTAATTTTAAGTTTTATATCAAGTAAACAAAATTGATAATGCATTAAATGTTCAGGTCAGATTAGGTCAGGTCAGGTCAGATTATCCTGCTACTGGTAACATTTAACCAAGTACAACCTGCTTCATATCCTGTTCCCTTGTAGGATAGGTTTTTTTAGGCAAAGGCTAGGAGAAACCAACTCTGACTTAAATCACCCCCTGCCTAGGGGTTCTCGGTTGAGTTAAGGCTAGAGATGGTGTCTTGATAAAAATACTCATCTTGGGCAAATGTTAAATGCATAAGGGGTAAACAGATTCTATCTATTGACCAACCTCACACCCCTTCTTCATCTATTAGGCTGGCTTAGATGTATTTATAATACATTGTTTCCAGTTTAGGATGTTGAATGCTGGATCTTTTCGACTCAATGCATGGGTTTTGCTTGTATCTCTGTTTTTATCACTAGGCAACTCATTCTATTAATTCCTAATAAAGGTACAGCTCTAAAACTCAGTTTTATGGTTCTTAGACCGGCTGGTTGTCAGGTTTCCCGAACTCTGTGGTAGCTCTCAGAGAGGCTGATTCCATCAACAGTTGTAAAATATCAGAGTACTAACAATGCCATGTTGTGCATGGATGGTGTCTTTGTTTCTACTTTGTTACAGCTTAGGGTTTATTAATAGTAATGAGGCAGTTGCTTGGACTATTAAATAGTGTACTGAATACTATTTATGCTTTGAGTCAAGCTCTTTAACAAATCTAAAAATGACTCAAGTACCAAAAACAATAAAACATAAAAAACCATTGTCATCACCAAGTTCTCTAAACCTATCATTCACTAATATTTGTGGCCTTTAAAGTAACTTTTCTTCTTTTGAATTATATCTCTTGCAGAGTTCACCAGACCTATATTTCCTCTTTGTGAGACTAATTTGATTTTGGCTGTCTCATCTTGTGATCTTTATGTTAATAGTTATCTTCTTTTAATTCATAAAGACTCCAATAGTCACATGCTTGGCCTTGGCTTTTATATTCTTAATAATTCACCCATTTGTTGGGAAACTAGGTTTGAATCCACTGACTATTCTTTTATGTGCTTTTGTTTAGCACCACTTTCCTCTATCACCTTTCTCTTTGTTCTATATTGCTCTTTTTCATCTCAAGACTGCACTCTTCTTGATCTTTGAACAAAAATCAAATCTCAAGACTGCACTCTTTTAAATGTTATTTCTGATCATATTGACCAAGCCCTCTCTCTTTATCCATCAGCCAATACCGTTGTTGTTGGTGACTTTAATGCTCATCACACTGAATGGCTTGGCTCTAGTGTCAGTGACTCTGCAGGCGTTTTGATTCACAACTTTTGCCTTTCTTAATCTCGATCTTAAATAGTCAACTTTCCAACTCATTTTCCAAACAACCCAAATTATTTACCTTTTTTACTCAACTATATTGGTCCTAGTCCATGCTAAGTTTCTCCACATTTACCCTTAGGTGCTTCTAATCACAGTTTGATCTCTCTAAAACTGTTATTTAATTCTTCTTTATCATCAGAATCCCCTATCATTGTACCTCTTACAACTACCTTAAACCCTCATTGTAACATTGTACCTCTTACAACTACCTACTGGGACTCTATCCGTAATTTTCTTCGTGATGGCTCTTGGGTAAATATCTTTTGTCTTCCTGATGAAAAATGTGCTTCTTGCATAACTATTTGGATTCAGGCTGGCATGGAATCTTTTATTGAGAGAGCTCAATGTTTCTTTTCAAGTCAAGCCTTATTCTTCTCCTTTGTTTTCCTTACATTGTGCTGCTGCAATTTTTGATTGAAACCATTACCATATCTATAGCAAAACAATCCTCCAGAGGACTGGTGCCTGTTTACTTTTTTTTTTCTAAAAAAAAGTAAACAGGCGCCAGTCTAAAAAAAAAAGGGCATTACTCGAAGATCCGCCCCAGATATGGCAACAGTATTCCATACAAGGATGGATTTGAGGTTTATAGAGATAAATAATAGAAGTAGGAGTAAGAAAGTGGCGAGCACAATAAAGAGATGCATCCCACAACTAGTGAAATTAAGAGATGATATTGATGCAAACAATTCAGGTTTGTCTTTAGGCTTGGTGTCAAAATTTAAACCATACAAAAGAGGTGGAATAACAGATTTGCTTTTATTATTGATACTGTTAAGGACTCTTAAATTAGACATTTGCTAGAAACTATTGCTAGCTATTATTGCTAGAAATGATTGTAAAAAGGTTTTGTCTAACGCCAAAGCCCTATTCTCAGGTCATGAAATCTTGTATTTCATCTCAAAGATTAGAGTCTTGTGGCTTCTCGAAAATCTTTAACAATATTAATAATAAGGGCAAATCTGTTATTCCACGTCTCTTGTATGGTTCAGATTTTGTTGCCTCACCTAAAGATAAAGCTGAATTATTTGCTAAAAATTTTTTATTAATATCATCTTTTAATTGCACTAGTTGCATTCTACCTAATATAGCTGACAAACAAGTTGATCCATTGCTTAACATTTTATCACTCTAGCTTCAGTATCTAAAATGATTTCCTGCTCAGACTCTTCTTCAGCTTGTGGTCCGGATAACTAACCTGTTATGGTCTTGCAGAAACGTTCTCCGTGGCTGTCAACTATACTTTTAAAACTATTTGACAAGTGCTTATCAGAATCTTGTTTTCTAGCCTGCTGGAAAGTATCATCTGTTATCCCTATTTTCAAAAACTCTGGAGAGCGATCTGACTCATCTAACTACTGTCCCATAAGTCTTCTTCCTATCATAAGCATAGTTTTTGAGTTTTTAATTAACAAATACTTAATCTCTTAAATCTAATAATTTACATTTTGATCTTTAATATGGATTTCAATTGTCTCATTGATTTTTAATAGTAATAACCTATAGGTTTTATTGTGTTATATATATATATATTAGACAGAGGTAGAGATGTTAAGGCTATTGCTCTCAACATTTCTAAAGCTTTTGATAAAGTTTGGCATGCTGGTCTTTTCCATTAGCTTTTTTTCTTATGATGTATTAGGTAATATTTTTAAGATTATTGAAGCCTTCTTTTCCAATTGTAGTGTCCTCGATGGGCAGCACTCTTCTTCATATTCCATAGTTTCAGGGGTTCCTCATAGCTTTATCCTTGGCCCTATTCTATTTTTAATTTACATTATTGATCTTCCAGATATACTCACATCTAAGGTGGCGTTGTTCGCAGATGATAGTACCATTTATTCTTGACATGATAAGAAACAAGCACTCTCTGCTTGCATGGAGATGGCATTTGAGATTAAAAAGGATCTTACTTCTGCTACAGCATGGGGCTCTCAGTGGCTGGTGAACTTTAATTTAGATTAAATTTTTCAGCTAATTGCTATCCCAATAATTTAGAGCTTCCTATATTTATGAACAATGATGTACTTAATGAGTCGTCTACATTTCATCTTTTAGGATTAACTATTATTTTCGATCTTTTTTAGAAATCATATATCAAATCAATCGTAAAGATAGCACCTGCTAAGTAGGCATCTTAGCATCTCTTTATTGTGCTTGCCATTTTCTTACTCTGGATTCTATTCTTTATCTCTAGGAATCTCAAATCTGTCCTATGGAATCCATAGTCAAATCCTTGTATGGAATACTATTGCCATATCTGGAGCAGATCTTCCATAAATACCCTTTCTCTTTAAGACAAGGTGCAAAAATAAATTGTAAACATAGTTGGACCTGCTCTTGCAGGTTATTGCAATAACAATAAGCTGAAGCTTATTCTTATCGCAGTAATCTGAAAGCCCCATGCTGTTACAGAAGAGAGATCTTTCTCAAGCTTAAATGCCCCTTCTACGCAATCAGAGAGTGTTAGCTTCTTATTAAGACAAGAGTAAATGGTATTATCATCAGCAAACAATACCACCACAGATGTGAGAATTTCTTGAAAATGGTTTATGTAAGTTCAAAAGAGTATAGGGACAAGGATAGCACCTTGAGGAATCTCGACAGAAGAGTGCTGTCCATCGAGGACAATTTTTTATACTAGGATTTGTAAAGAAGGATTCAATAATCTTAAAGGTGTTACCTAATAAACCGTAAGAAGACAACTGATGGAGAAGACTAGCATGCCAAACTTTATTAAGTTTTTGAAATTTCGAGAGCGATAGCCTTAGCCTCTATTAGTTAGTTAAAATTTCAAAATTGCAATAACAAAAATATAGGTTTAAAGAGCTTATCAATTGAAAAAAAGTAGCAAGTTGTTGGCATACGCAAAAGTGCCTCAGCAATCAAGAAATCATACGCCAGCTCAAGATCAACAAATAAGTTTAGCACAAGACAAAAGTCCCTTTGGTTATCCTTAAAAAATGTCAGTTAGGAACAAAAATAAAGCAGTTATGCCTGCTAGACGAGCATAATTGCTCTATTTTCGTTGTTTTACAAGTTATTTCTTAAAGAAATTAAAAGTGCTATTACTTTTTATATGCGTGTGCTAATACTTTTGCATACTTAGCACACGAATGCTCTACCACTAGTTAAGTTAAAAGCAAGTTAATCTTCTATAGATTGTTTAGATAAGCATTTATTCACTATCTTTTTAGCATAAGCCATTTTCAGAAAAAAAAAAAAAAATGAAAGAAAGGATTGTTGCCCCAAACCTTCTGTCGCTGTAGCAGCACTCAGCTGGGAGACAGGGTATTTATCAGTTGATGTATATGCTAAAGCCCTCAGCAGCACGCTATTTAAGTGTGAAATCAGAGTGCTCATCTAGACTAGCAATTTTGAGTTAATGCCGTTACCCATTCGTAAGTGTTCGACTTGATACTCTTGGCAGCCATTACACCTAAGTTAATGGCAAGAAAGAATTGCAGCCCTTTTTGTATCAGAAAATGTGAACAAAAATGATGCAAATATCTAATTTATGTAAACTTCAATTTATGTAATGTTAAATCATATATCAAGTTTTGCAGTTTTACTTTTACTTTAAAATTGATTTGCAGTCTTCTCCCTAATTTAAACAAGTTAAGTTTTAGTAAATTTTTTAACTTTGCAGTAACATCTCCCTAATTTAACCAAGTTAAGTTTTAGTAAAGTTTTTAACTTTGCAGTAACATCTCCCTAATTTAACCAAGTTAAGTTTTAGTAAATTTTTTAACTTTGCAGTAACATCTCCCTGATTTCATTAAATCTCCCTAACTTCAAAAAACATTTTTAAAGTTCAATAAATAATTTTACTTTTATAAAGTTTTACCTTAATTAAAAATGCATTGTGGCAATATCTTCTTAAATTTGATTTTAATCATTTATTTGGTGTCTTAAAAATTTATTTGTTGCATTCTGTCTTGCTTTTTAAATAGTGTTAAAAATTGGCAGTTTAGTGTGTCTTAGTGGCTGAAGTTCAATGTAAGGGTTCAAATCCTGTTGCTTTCATATTAATTTTTTAAAATCTTTTCCGATTTTTTAAAATACAAATAAAAACTTTTTAAAGTTCTATTGTTGATATTGAAGAAAAACAAAAAAAATTGTTGATATAATAAACAAAAGAGAGTTTTTAAAAAGCTTAAAATTGCAATAAATATCAAAACAGCTGTAGAATTTTTTTGTGCTTACGTCATTATAGAGATACTTAAGTTATTAATGTGGTTAGGTAATTAGTTAAGACAACACCTTTAACACACATTAAAGTGACAGCTTTTATTTTATTGGAAAAAAGATTTGACATTCAAATTTTTATTTTTTTCAAAATTAAAAAATGAGGGGAGCTTCCTAATAAGCTTTGAATGGTCTGGAAAAAAAATTCATAAAAATTTCATAGGAAATAGAAGAAAAAAATTTGTACCCATTTTTTATAGTTTATTATTTTTTATTTGTTTACAACTTTTCAATAAGAAGTTATAAAGTATTGAACATTAAATGTTAATTCTAAACAAAGATTTGACAAATTTATTTTCTACCACTAAATGATTTACAAATTATCAAATTTGTAGTTTGCAATAGTTGTTGCAATTTGGATTTACAATTCACAACTTAAATCATTTGAAATTAGTTCGTCTAAATCTTTTTTTAATTTAGTAGTATTCAATTCTAGCTTTACATTATTGTTAGTTGTGAAGTTTTTATATTTCATATTTTTATTACTGATATGAATAAATTTACATAATTCAATATTAAATTGCATTTGAATCATCATTTTGCACATCATTTAAAAGTTTACTAGGAAGATCATTAATTTATATTAAAAATAAAATTGGATCCTTATGGCACACTGCTTACTATAATTACCCATAATGATTTTGGTTCACACCCATAGAAGGTTCAGTTGATTTAAAAACTTTTTGAAAAAGACCATCTCAACCACACAATATTCAGTGATTAGATTCTTGAGCAACTGAAAGTTGGTCCTGGTTTTGCTTCAAACATCATTTTTAGTGATAAAGCTCATTTTCATCTATGTGAACAAGTGAAATTCTCATATTTAAGCATCTGACAACCTTCAAGAAATACAGTAACGCTATCTTCATCCAAAATAAGTGACTGTCTGATATGCTTTATTAGCCAAATGAGTAATTTGTCTGTTTTTTTTTTGAAAATGATGCCAAATAAACAGTGACTGATGATTGCTATTGATATATGCTAAAAAACTTTTTATGGGCTATCTTCCATAATATGGACATCAAAAGCACAATATTTCAGCAGGAATGTGTCAGATGCTTCACAGCTTAAGAAACAATGACTTTATGGAGATGCAGATTAATTAGCCTTAAAAATTCAACTTAAAAGACTGGAATGTTTTTTATTTTTTTTTAAATAAAAACATTCTGAATGTTTTTATTTTTATTTATTTTTTACTGTTTACATACATCGACTGACAAATAGAGTATGTAAGGAATGCTGCTATATAGACTGACATGTATGTAGAACATGTAAGGAGTGCTGCTTCATCGACTGACAAAAAAAAGTTTTTAAACTTTCTTTGGTCTTATTAGTCTATCTATTATACTATTATACTAAATATTAATTATATATATATATATATATATATATATATATATATATATATATATATATATATATATATATATATATATATATATATATATATATATATCTTTTTTAAAAAAAAAAATTTTTTTAGAATAAGTTTTATCTTTTAACTATGAAAGTAATTTTGGTAGGAAATGTTGATGTTGGAAAATCATCTTTTTTTGTACGCTTTAAAGAAAATAGATTTGTAGAACAACTAAATTCAACAATAGGGTTAGATCAAGCTACTAAAGATATTCGATTAGGTGATGGCAAAACAGTTAAGGTATTTTATTTTTCAATTCATGTTTTTTAAAAAAGCATTTATTGTTATAAAAGAAGTTTATTATAAAAAGGTATATTATAAAATGAAAAGAATAAAAGAAAGATACATAACACTGCCAAGCCCTAACCCTAACAACCCTAACCCCAACAAACACTAACTCTAAAAAATTTTATTTAAAGTAATTTTAACTCAAACTAATTTTAATCCTAATATATCCTAATATATCCTAATCTGAACCTGGTCCTATATCCTAATAAACCTTAATCTGAACCCTAAACTGAACCCTAACCCTAACAAATTTTATCTGAAACTCTGAAAAATCTTGAATAACAAAAAATTATTTGTTATTATGTATATTTTTTAACTATATTTAGTTATCTCTAAATCAAAATTTATTTTGAAATGAACAAACTAATAAATTGAAAACAAATTTCAATTCCAATGAAATTCAAGTTTAACTTGTAATGTTATGGTATTAAAAAATTTCATTCAATTCAATTTATTCAATATAAAGTTAATTAACCTTGTATCATAAATTTCATTCAATTCAATTCAGTTGATACATAGTTAAAAGCAGGCTTGTAGAGCTGAGCTGGTGCCATGGAGTTGCTATTTTTTTGGTGGAGCTGAAGCTGCGAAATTTAATTATTAAAACATACTACAACAATAACATTTATAGTTATGGTAGATAAAAAAGTAAAAAACCTTGTAAAAAAGAATTTTATTAAAAAAAATTTTGATTATTTTATTCATGCCATGGTTCATATTTTCGCATATGATTAGTCATCAATAATAAAGTCAAGAATTGGTTGACAGAAATTTATTTATATATCAAGTCGCATGTGTTTAAATATTTTTAATTAATTATAAGATTTCAAAATTCTGCGTACCTCTTAAAAAATTAAAAATATCAATCAGTTTTGATATTTTTAGTCATAATTTCATTTAAAGTTTTAATTTTCATGAATTTAAGGATGGTAACATTTTCAAATAATTATTAAACATTCTCCACATGTAATAAGATGTATTATGTGAGAGTATATATATATATATATATATATATATATATATATATATATATATATATATATATATATATATATATATATATATATATATATATATATATATTTAACATCTTCGCTTCCAACAAGGCTCCAAGCAACAACTGATTAGTGTTGGAAGTTACTGGAAGAGAAAAGATGAAGGTTGTAGAGCAAGATAACGATTTACAGATGACTTAAAAGATTGCAAATTATATAAATCAGGAAAGCGAGATGAAAGAAGAGAATTCCAAAGAACTGATGTTCGAGAAAAAAAACTAGACGAATAAGAGTTTTTGGAGCACTTAGGAACAGTAACAGAAAAAGGATGAGATTTAATTGAATGATGAGTAACACAAGAATGAATTTTAGTAGATGGCACAAGAGACGCTAGCTCTTTAGAGCAGTGCCCATTATAGTATTTGTAGAAAAGAGAAAGAGAAGCAACATTATGACGATGTGACAGAGGTTGAAGGTTGGCTGCAAGAACAGGTCCAACTATGTTTACAATGCGTTTTTGCACCTTGTCTAAAAGAGAAAGGGCATCATTAGAAGATCCACCCCAGATATGGCAACAGTATTCCATACAAGGTCGAATTTGAGATTTAATGAGATAGAAAAAAGAATCCAGAGTTAGAAAGTGTTGAGCTCGATAAAGAGATGCAACTTTAGCAGATGCTAATTTTGCAACGGATTTGATATAAGGTTTCCAAGAAAGATCAGAAGTAAGAGTTAATCCCAGAAGATGAAGGGTAGACAACTCATCGAGCACATTACCGTTCATAAATATTAGAAGGTTTAAATTATTGCGATAATGATTGACTGAAAAAAATTGAGTCTTATCTGAATTAAAGTTCACCAGCCACTGTGGGGGCTTACAGTGGCTGGTGAACTTAAAAAGGATCTCGCTTCTGCTGTAGCAAAAGCAAGATCCTTTTCAAGCTCAAATGCCCCCTGCAAGCAATCAGAGGAAGTTGGCTTCTTATCGTGGCAAGAATAAATGGTAGTATCATCAGCGAACAATGCCACCTTAGATGTGAGAACACCTGGAAGATCGTTAATGTAAATTAAAAAGAGTATAGGGCCAAGGATTGAACCTTGAGGAACCCCTGAGGTTACAGAATAATAAGAAGAGTGCTGTCCATCAAGGACAACTTTTATACTACGATTGAAAAGAAAGGATTCAATAATCTTAAAGATGTTTCCAGATACACCGTAAGAAGAAAGCTTATGGAGAAGACCAGCATGCCAAACTTTATCAAACGCTTTAGAAATGTCAAGAGCGATGGCCTTAACCTCTCCACCTTTATCTAATGCGCGATAAAACCTATCGGTTATTACTGTTAGCAAATCAGCTGTAGAACGAGAAGATCGAAATCCATAATGATGATCAGAATATAAATTATTAAATTCAAGATGAGAGATTAAGTGTTTGTTAATTAGAGATTTAAAAACCTTGCTTATGATAGGAAGAAGACTGATGGGATGGAAGTTAGACAAATCAGATCGCTCTCCAGAATTTCTAAAAATAGGGATAACAGATGCTGCTTTCCAGCAGGCTAGAAAATAAGACTCTGATAAGCACTTGTTGAATAGTTTTGAAAGGATAGACGATAGCTCCGGAGAACATTTCTGCTAGACTATAACAGGTATGTTGTCCAGGCCGCAAGCTGTAGAAGAGTCTAAGCAGGAAATCGCTTTAGATACGGAAGCTGGAGTGATATGGATGTCAAGCAATATATCAAACTGTTTGACGCCTATATCAGGTAGAGCGCAACTAGTGGAATCAAGAGATGATATTGAAAAAAAGTTCTTAGCAAACAATTTAACTTTGTCTTTAGGTGAGGTGAAAAAGTCTGAACCATACATAGGAGGTGGAATTGCAGACTTGCCCTTATTATTGATACTATTAAAGATTCTCCAGAAGTCACGAGAGCCTAATTTTTGTGATGAAATACGAGATTTCATGATTTGAGAATAGCGGGCTTTGGCGTTAGACAAAACCTTTTTACAATGGTTCCTAGCAGTAATAAACAGACGTCTGTTTTCTGGAGAATTGTTTTGCTGATAGATATGGAAGTAATGGTTTCGATTGGCAATTGCAGCAGCACAATGTGAGGAAAACCATGGAGAAGAGTGAGGCTTGACCTGGAATCGTCAAGAGGGAATAAAGGATTCCATGCCAGCCTGAATCCACGAAGTTATGTAAGAAGCAAATTTGTCAACAGGAAGACGAAAGATTTCTACCCAGGTTCCATCACGAAGAAAATCACGGAAAGAGTCCCAGTCAGCTTTAAGGTAGTTGTAAGATGTAAAATGATAGGGGGATTCTGATGATAAAGAAGAATGAGATAATAGTTTTAGAGAGACCAAACCATGATCGGAAGCACCTAAGGGTAAGTGTGGAGAAACTGAGCACTGACTAGGATCAGAAAAAAGACATAAGTCGAGTAGAGGTAATTGATTCGGTTTGTACTTTTGGTGTGTATTGGCCTTGGCAATACACACCAAAAGTACAAACAGGGACACTATCCTTGGCACTGTTAGTACTTTGATATTTTTCAGCTGTTGATGGAATCAACCTCTCTGAGAGCTACCACAAAGTTCGGGAAACCTGACTACCAGCCGGCCTCAAAACCATAAAACTGAGTTTTAGAGCTGTACCCTCATTTGGAGATAATAGAATGAGTTGCCTAGTCATAAAAACAGAGACACAAGCAAAACCCATGCATCGAGTCAAGAAGATCTAGTGTTCAACATCCTAAACTGGAAACAATGTATTAAAAATACATCTGCGCCAGCCTGATAGATGGAGAAAGGGTGCGAGGCTGGTTAACAGATAGAATCTGTTTACCCCCTAAGTCTTTGCCTAGGAGGCATTCTACAAGACAGCAGTTGGATGCATTTAACATCTGCCCAAGATGAGTATTTTTATCAAGACACCATCTCTAGCCTTTATTCAACCAAGAGCCCCAAGGCAGGGGTTGTTTTATGTTGGAGTTGGTATCTCCTAGCCTTTGCCTATAAAGGCGTATCCTACAAGCAGGACATAAAGCAGATTGTACTGGGTTACATGTTACCAGTAGTAGGATAAACCTGACCTAACTTAGGATAAACCTGACCTGACTTATATATATATATATATATATATATATATATATATATATATATATATATATATATATATATATATATATATATATATATATATATATATATATTTATAGTAGGGTGACCTGACTGAGGTAGGAGCTCTTTAACCTTGGATGGCAGTCTTCCTAGTGGTGGGTATCATAATAAAAAAACCCAGTTCTTCAAATCATTCAGAGCAAAAAGTTAACCTGAAAATGTTTTTTTATTAAAATTTTAAAACTATTGTGTGTATGTTATAATTTTGTACTACATTTTGATGAGTCCCTTGGAGTTAAAGTTTTAAAGGCCTTACCTATGACTTATTGACACAAACAAATCAAAACATTTTTTCAAATTAATATTTTTTATGACAAATAAATAACAGAGTTACTATGCCAAGTATGCTTTTGTTAAATTTGTGGCTATGAAAATAGCCATTTTTGAATTTGATATTACAACATAAGCTATTTATTCAAACCCAATTGATGTTTTTTTATTTTTGAACAAAGTGATTTTGACTTAGTTTGATTCTCTTTAAGTTTGTTGATACTTATTATTAATAATTAATTGGAAATAAGTTGAAATTATGAGTTTTAATCCAGTTTGGTTATAATGTTTTGAAATTTCATGGGGGTGTTTTTTGAAAAAAAAAGTTGAAAAAATCACCAGCAAGGAAGACTGCAAAATTTAGAAAATCTAATTTTATGGTCTAAGTATTTAATCTTATATACTACATAGAGCTCCTTTAAGTTACACAAAATCAATTTTTTTGACATATTTTTTTTCCCCAACAGTTACACAGTCTTTTTTTACCTGGCATTTGCCTTGAATACTCACAATACGTCGTCACTGTAAAAAAGCTTTACAAGTTCAATAACATCTTTTGTTGATTTGATGCCGTTCAACCACATTAGGGTATGCTATGATGCCTTTTTGGTCACGTAAAAGCTTTGCATTTTGGATTTTGTGTTTGAAAACTCTTTTGCTGCTTTTCTGATTTTGACCAAGACTTGGTCTTGGTCAAAATATCTTTACTGATTTAGGGTCAATGTTAAAATTTGAAGTTGCTGCCTTCTGTTAGAGACTTTAAGTTTTTCTTTCATGCATTCAACAAGGACGTCTAAATTACCAGCTTTGGTTTAAATTTTTTTGAGAACTTTATTGTTGTTTGGTGCAACAAGATCGGATTCGGTGATATCCAGAGCAATTGCAAGTTTCTTAATTACTGCTTCTTCAACTTGTTTTATTGTTTGATCTTGTTGATTCCATTATAATTTCTTTTTCCATATTATCTTCAGTTAATTTTATCTCTAACTCGTTCTCTTCTGATTCTTCAATTGATGCTAATTTATGTCTATATTGTGGACAAAGTTTTTCACCTGGAACTACGAATTTGCCTTTACTGCATAAATACTTTGCTGTATCCAAGTTGATTTCACGAAGACTGCCTAAAAAAAGGGACTCTTTTTATATGTATAAAAGTTTAAATAAAACTATTTAAAGTTTTAAGTGCATTTTCAAAAAGTCAGCTAAAAGTTAGGTTAAATATAGCTAAAATAGAATTTGGTTGCAAAGAATTTCATTATTGTAACTCACAACATTTTCACAAAAATAAAAGTTGTAATTACTATATTTATAGTAATCACAATAATACCTTTTATAACTTTGTTATGACTATTTAATGGATTGCAGCACCGCGTTAATTTAGGTGCATAACGCTAAAAATAAACATGTTAATGATGAAGAAAGTTGTTGGTTTGACATTGATTATTGATAGCCCAGTCCTCCACATTAATATTTCTCTTTCATATTCAGGAATATCTTGGAAAGATTCGATTCCAAGCAACGATGTTTATGTTGGGAGATGACATTCAATTTCTAGTTTGATTCGAATGGAGCACTGTTGGCAGTTTGCCATGATTAAAAAACTGAATTACCAAACAAGACTCAATAATTATTTAATCTAAAATTAAGTTAATTTTAATCTTAAACAACTCGTGTTTTAAAACTATATTAATACTACATAACTGATGTCACCAGGGTGTAAACTAGCCCTGTGGGGCTCCGTCTAACACGGTGTTCCCAAATGCTCATAAAACTAAAATTCCCAATTTAAAAAGTGAAAAAATCCCATTCTTCAAATAAAATTTGCCTATCTTAAGTTTAATAATAGTTCTAAAAGTTATTAGAAATTAATTACTATTAAAAACTAATAGAAAAATAACATAAAAAATTATAATTTATTGTTTAAAACTTGAAATAAAATTGCCAATATCGATATAATTACGCGCTTGCATAACTGCAAAAATGTCTCTTGGAAAAAAACTTAAAATCTCTAAAATCGCTTAGAAAAAAAATTCATTTCTCAAAATTTGCAAATATTTTTTGTAATGCGTTCCAACAGCAGCAAATATTATAAAAAAAAGTTAGCAAGAAATAAAGTACAATTTAAAAAATTACAAATTTGTTTGAATTAACACCCACAAATGCTATTTCTTTAAAAGTTTCACCCGTTTCGGCTGAAAAGTTAAATAAGTTGAATAAAGTTTTTGATAATAACAAACTGGTTTTAGAAATTTATTTAATAAGGAAAATAGATTTCTTTACTTTACTGGTTGCTTATATTTAAAAATATAAATTAAATAGGTATATGAAAATATAAAGTAATACCTTAAATAACAATAGTGTTTTTTTTTAATACAACAAACTGGTACTCTAAGTTAAAAAAATGAAAAGAAAACTAGATTCACTGCTTGCTTGAATTTAAAACATAAAAGCAAATTTAAATGTTTCAATGGATCACACTCATAATAACATTTTATGACCATGCATGAAAAAATAATTATTAATATTCTTTGTTGCCACGATAGCGTGCAATCGCTTGTGATCTTTTGTAATTCTTTTGTAATTAATCAACATTTGTTGTTGTTTTTGTTAAGACTTAATAATTGTGATTTTATTTCACTATTTACTTTTTGCAATTTATGATAATTTATGTTTAAAGAAAGTTAATATGAATTTTAAAATTGAACTCGCAGTAAATGTAAAATATGAAATTTATGAACTTGTGTTTACTATTTTCAAAACCTTTTTTATTTTTCAATTTTTAAAACATTTCTTTTGATGACACAATTATTACATGATGGTGTAAGGGTTCCTCCATAATGGACATCAAACAGAATTTAAATAATAATTAGAAGTAGAAGATTGCTATATTACTTTAAAATTTGTCCTTTAATGCCCACAAGTGAAAAATATGTCTTCAAAAGAATACTCTAACACGAAATCGTCAACGATTAAAAGTAAATCAAATATATTATTCTTAATAATAATTAATTAATACGAATTAATTATTTAATAATAAAAAAATATATAGTTCTGAATATATTTTTGGAAATCGGAGCTTAATTTGCCTTGTCATTGTGAAACCACTTTTAATTTTGTGTTGATTTCCTATTCACCTTCAATAACTGTAACAGACAGTATTTATCTTATTTTTTAAATTGGAGTAAAGAAGAAAGAATTTAAAAAAAAGGACCTACACATTCCCGGCAAACATTTTAATCTCAGGGTAGGGGGATGTATAATTAAGAAATTTTTTAACAAATTCCCAATTTCGTCGAAATGCTGTATCAAATTTATTCCTAGTTAACACCCTGGTCACAATTCTATATTTATACATCATAGCAGGCATTGCAAAACTATATTTTTACATAACAATTCTTTTCACAAAACTTCCTTTATATATTTTAAGTGATTTTTTACGATTATAAAATAAAAAAAACAGTTTTTTTATTTTATAATGGTAAAAAATCACTTAAACCCTAAACTTTCACGAGTTGCCTGACTCTCATAGTTTCAGTTGTGATGTGTAAAAACAGTTTATTGAGGTTGGTTTTAATATATAAAGGAAGTTTTGTGAAAAGAATTGTTATGTAAAAATATAGTTTTGCAATGCCTGCTATGATGTATAAATATAGAATTGTGACCAGGGTGTTAACTAGGAATAAATTTGATACAGCGTTTCGACGAAATTGGGAATTTGTTAAAAAATTTCTTAATTATACATCCCCCCTACCCTGAGATTAAAATGTTTGCCGGGAATGTGTAGGTCCTTTTTTTATATTCTTTCTTCTTTACTCCAATTTAAAAAATAAGATAAATACTGTCTGTTACAGTTATTGAAGGTGAATAGGAAATCAACACAAAATTAAATGTTTTGATTTAGGTTTTTTTCTTTTCTACTTTGGATTCAGCATCTTCAAAAATAGTTAGGTACCAATTTTCAGTCAGTATCTTCCACTAAAGTTTAAATTATTTACACATTGCTAAAAAATCTATTACAGAGACCAAATAAAGAATTTTTTGTCTAAATTTCAAAATGACATATCTTTATAATGCTTTAAGAAACCAAAACAATCTTTTTTACAAAAATAGCCTAGGGTTATCTAATTCATTTGGAAAAAAAAATTGAATTTATGAAATTTAGGCAACTCCGGGAGTTAATGAAAGCGCAACCCATGGTAGATTACAAAAAAGTTGACTGGCCATTTTAAAATCTATTAATAACCATCAAAAAATTTAAATTTTACTATTTTCTTTACATTTTTGAATTCAGCACTCTTGAAAATGGTCAGGTACTACTAATTTTCATTCTCATTCTTCCACTAGACCTTAAATTATTAATAGTACTACAAAGTGCATAATGGCGGATGTGGAAAAAAATAGGGCATTTATTTATGAGAAATAAATCCAATGGTTTTTCAATAAAGGGTAGACCAATTCTTGATGTTATATGTTTTTCAAACAAAACTAAATTTTTTGTCCATACTCTTGAAGATTTGTCAACACCAGTTTTGCTATATTTATTTGACATATTAGAAAAATCTAAAATGCGTAGATAATATATGTTAGTAATGTTCTATGTTTTAATATTATTTTAATAAAAATAGTTTTCTTTAAAAATTTACTGTATAAATAAAAAATTAATTAAAAAAGACATTAAAATGCGTAAAGACAAAAGAAATGAGTAAAACATAAAACGCATTAGTATTAACTATTTTCTGTATTTGTGTAATATTTCAGTTCAGACCAACATATTACACAAGCACATAAAATAGTTTTTACTTAGGTGTGTTTTATGCTTTATAGCGAATTTAAAAATCAAATACTTCCATAATAGTCATAAAAACAACAATATTTTTATAGCATAACTTAATTGTGGGTGGGTGGGGGGCAATTGTTAACTATATTCAATATTACTATGAAATTTTAATATTAATCTTTAATTTCTCAGGTTTTAAAACTACGACCAATTAAAACTGTGACAAAAGTTAAAAAAATCATAAACCTAATGGCTATTATATTCAAGAGTCAAATTAGAATAAGCTTTCTTTGCAAATAACTCTGCTTTATTTTTTGGAGAAGTAAAAAGATCAGGCCCATGGATTAGAGATTAAATGTTAGACTTAATTTAGTTAGTGACACTGTTGAAGACTAACCAAAAGTCTCTAGAACCTAACATCTAAGATAAGATTTAGTAAACTGAGAATAACAGACATTAACATCTGGCAGGACTTTTTTACATTGGCTTCTTGCAATATTAAAAGGTAAATTGTTCTTAGAGAGATTTTCTTGTAAAAAAAGATGAAAAAAACGATTAATGTTTAATAAAGCAAATGCTCAAGTTGGTGAAAAATGTGGAGTAGAATAAAGTTTGACTTAAAGTTGAAAATAAGTAATAAAAGCTTCTAAACTCTTATTCCAGAAAGAATAAAAGCTTCCTAGATGCACTTTATGCATACATTTTATAGATATAGACATATATGTTTACTATTTATTTAGATGATGGCATACAATATCTTTTCATTGTTATAAAAACTTTAGTATTTTATATGATGTAGGAATTTGCCGAAAGAGAAGATGATTAGATGGATGTGTAGTGTGACAAGAAAAGGAGGCATAACCTTAGACAGATTAGAAAAAATGTTGTATTGAAAACATTTGTTAGAAAAGAATAACGTAATTTAGGTATCAGCATGTAGAGAGGTAGCAGCTTTAGTAGAAAATAGTAATGGTAGAAGTAAGAAAGCTTAAAGAGAGTGCCTTACATATTGTATGAATGAGCTTAGTTAAAAAAAAAAAGATTTTAGATTCTAGATTGTTTATATTAGAGAAACAGCATAAAAGAGGAAGGCTAAAGTCTGATGATGATGTTGATGATGATGATGATGATGATGATAATCATCATCATCAGGCTTTAGCCTTACATTTTTATGCTGTTGATAATAATAATGTTGATTATAATGATGATGAAGATGATCATCATGATCATCATGATCATCATGATCATCATGATCATCATCATCATCATGATCATCATCATGATCATGATCATGATCATGATCATCATCATCATTATCATGATCATGATCATCATCATCATGATCATCATCATCATGATCATCATCATCATCATGATCATCATGATCATCATCATCATGATCATCATCATGATCATGATCATGATCATCATCATCATCATCATGATCATGATCATGATTATCATCATCATCATCATCATCATAGTATGATGATTGTAATGATCATGTTGATCTAATAATGTTAATATATGTATATATCAGCGCTCAAAATAATTATACAAAGGTTGCGGATCAATATTGATTGGCTGAAATAAAAAAATTAAAGCCAGACAATCAAATCATTTTTTAGACTATCAATTTTTTATTAAATTTTACTAAAATTTAAAATGATATTTTTTTTTTACCTTACATAATCAAATTACTATTGCTGTTTTAATTTTAATTATTTTATTTAGAATTTAAATAAATTGTTTGTTTTGCCATTGTTGTTTTTTAATTTGTGTATTTAAAGTTTAAATAAATATTCATTTTGTTCTATTTCTTTTTAAATGTTTTATCTTGAGTATAAATAAAACATTGTTGTTTTTATTTTGATTATTTTGTTTAAAATTTAAATTAACATTAGTTTTGCCATATTTATTTTAATTATTTTATTTAGAATATAAATAAACTATTTTATATAGAATTATAGTAAAATTTTGCCTTTTTTTTTTAAGTATTTTATATAAAGATGTTCGTTTAAAATAAAATATAAATTAATATTTGTTTTTGCCGTTTTTATTTTAATTATTTTATTAAGAAAATTAATAAAATGTTTGTCTTGCTTATTTTATTTTACTTAGAATTAAAATAAAATTTGCCTATTTTTTCAAAATTTTTTTATTTAGAATATAAATAAGTTGTTTGTT
The DNA here is from genome assembly GCF_022113875.1 of Hydra vulgaris. NCBI lineage: Eukaryota > Metazoa > Cnidaria > Hydrozoa > Anthoathecata > Hydridae > Hydra > Hydra vulgaris. The sequence goes on along the minus strand of NC_061156.1, from coordinate 23,177,353 downwards.
ATTAAATCAAAATAAATTGAATTTAAAATATAACTCATTTTAATTTAATTTTGATGTTGATTTAATATTTTTAACTTTCTGTATTTCAAATGTTTTTCTATCAATTATTATTAAAGTTTTACGACCAATTACTGTCAATCAGTTTTGATTGGCCAGATTTAATTTTAGTAGATCAAAATGTCAATTTTTCTAAAAGTAGCCAATCAACAATTGCTATTTCAAGCGAACTAAAGATAATTTTTGAGCGAATTTAGAACAAACCGTGATCAGAAGCACCTAAGGTTGAATGTGGAGAAACTGAGCACTGACTAGGATTAGAAACAAGACATTAGTCAAGTAGAGAAGGTAAATAATTTGGATTGATGCAAGTTGGACCTTGACAATACACACTAAATGTACAAACAAGTGCACCATCCTTCTGTCTTGTGCACCATTGTCATGTTACACTGTAACATGACACTGTAACATGTCACTGATACTTTACAGCTTTCGATATAATCAGCCTCTCTGAGAGCTACCACAGAGATTAGGAGACCTGACTACTACCAGCCTCAGAACCATTAAACTGAGTTTTAGAGCTGTGGCCTCATTATAAGATAATAGAATAAGTTGTCTAGTCATAAAAAACAGAGGCAAGCACAACCTATGCCTAGCAATCTAGCATTCAACATCCTAAACTGGAAACAATGTTTTATAAATACATCTATTCCAGCCTAATAAATAAGAAGGGGTGTAAAGCTAGTTAACACATAGAAAATGTTTACCCCTTATAATGATAGAATGAATAGATAGATCAGGGAAAAGTTAGTAAAATTTCTTTAAAAAAATCAGAGAAAATAAGGTGCTTATATTCTTGAACTAATGTGGCAATCCTGTATATGTTATCTGGATTTATCTTGGTCCTCAAAATTATTTATTTATTCAAAATACTTTTTGTAAGTTTGGTAATACTTTACATCCTTAGAAATTGTACATTTTACTGAAGGAGGTCCAATATAATAGCTGCAAATGTTCTAGTTTCCTGTTTACTTACTTCAAACTGTTACAAATGTAACAGTTCTAGAACAATGTTTAGAGGTCATTGTATTGGCTCATTAAGGAAATATTTTGTTCCCTGTAAAAATTTTAATTAAAATAAAGTTATTATATTTACATTACTGGAGAAAAACTTCACTTAAATATGAAAGTGAGTGTCACTAGTAAAGTTAATATGATCAAATTATAAAAGAAACAAATAATAAAATGGTACAAGTCTAATAAAAAGTTTATAGACCTTATAGATTTAAAAAAAACATAAACTTTATTTCTCTAGTTCATACTGTGCGGTTCATGTGATCTTCTTCTGTGCCTTTTAAAGAGATAAAAGCATACTGGCAGATGATCCAGTATAAAAAATGGATAAAATTATATAAACCATGAATGAATGACATACTAGAGTTGAGACTATGAGCGAATGACATACTAAAGGAAATTTAAGGAGTGTTGAAATAATTTGACTATGAAAAAGAAAAAGTTGTAAAAGTTTTTTTGATCAGCCTATTCCTATACAATGAGTCTAAAATTTAAATCTCCGAAAAAATCTGGACTTCACTCAGGAGTAACTGCCTAGCTTATCACATATGAACTCATAGTTAATTTTCAGTCTGGTGATTTCATGAAAAGACAATGATATACATTGACTGAACTGTCCTTCATTTTTATACAACATATTGATATGAACAAATATTGATATGAACTCGTAGTTAATTTTCATTCTCCTAATTTATCCATGAAGTTATTTTTTTCTTTTTTCTAACTTCGTGAAGTTAGAAAAAAGAAAGAAACTGAATTAGAAATACTCACTAGAACAATAGAAGGTTGGCAAGGAGAGGTTTGTTTTTTAATATAGGTTTTTAATCTTGACACACAAGTAGAGGTTTTATAATTGTGTTATGTTATGTGTGTTAAATAGTTCAAATAAAAACAGCCCAAAAAAAACATTTTAAAAGTTGTAGAATATTTGAAGCCAATATATGTATTATAATAGAATATAATTTGTATTATAACGTCATCATGTCTAAAAAGACAATGATATACATTGACTGAACTGACTTTCATTTTTCTGGAGCATTGTTTATTAATTTAAAGTTCCATTGAATTTGTTTGCTGACTATTTGTGGTCAACGGCTACTCTGAATGGCAATCAAGAAACCAATAAAGGGAGTTCAAAAAGCACTTACAAAGCATAATTTGCAGAATGGTTATTTGATTTTACAACTAGAACAAAAACATTGTTGAGTTATGATTTTAAAAATTATTAAAAAAAAAATTTGTAGTCGATTTATTATTGTTAACCTTATCATAATCAATATTTTTGTATTATTTTTCTTATATGTGAATTAATTTTTTTTACTGAAACTATCTTAGTTATTGGAGATTCAGCAAATAAAAATGTTGATTAAAATTGTTAAAAAAAAAAGTTAATCTTTTTAGAGTTTTTTTTAAACCAAAATGGCCAGGCATATAGTCTTTTTTTCAATTTATATATTTATTTAGTTACTTAAAATTTGGATGTTCATTTTCTCTGAGTTATTTTCTTTACATCTCTCTTACATCTTAATCTCTCACTGAGTCCTCTTTACATCTTCTTGAATTATTATTTACTACTAACCTTTCAAACTATATATATACAATGGATTGCTAAATAAGCATCTGATAAGGTTCTTAGTACTAGGTTCTTAGTAGTAGGTTCTTAGGTAGCTTCTCTTTATCATGCTCGCCATTATCTTACTCCTGATTCTATTTTTTATCTACAAATCTTTTATTTCTTCCTGCTCAGAATACTGTTGTCATATTTGGGCTGGTATCCTAATGGCACTCTTTCTCTTCTAAATAAGGTCCAAAAATGTTATAGTTGTTATAATGTAGTTATACCTGCTTAATCTGCCAAGCTTGAGCCTCTCTCCCATCAAACTTGAGCCTCTCTCCCATCATTCTAAAGTAGTATCATGGTTGCTGCTCAAAAGAGTTATCATCTCTTGTTCCATCAACCAAAACTCATTTTTGCTTGATCTATCATTCAGGTAAGTCCTATCCTTTTACTGTATCTGAAAATATATGACCTAAAAATTTTTTTTTGTGTAGTTCTCTCTCCCCCCCCCCCCACTCCAACCTTTTTCAAATCTCTTCCTTCTTTATGTTTTCCTGACTCATACAACCTGCAACTTTTCAAGTCTTCTATCAACTGTTTCCTTGCTCTTTAGCTCTGTTTTTTGACTTAATAGTGATCGCTTAGTAACTTAATAGTGGTTGCTTACAGCTTTGTTGAGAGTGAATCAGAATAAATTTAAAAAAATTTTCAATTGATATTTAAACATTTTAGAGTTCATTAAAAAGTTGGTGTTATTTTAATGTTCAATATTTTCCCTTTTGTATTAAAAATTTTTGAAGCACAAATATTAATAAATGGATTTCGAAAAATGTTTTTTGGTTTGCAATTAATTTTAATTAATCCAATTTTATGAGATTCAATTTGAAAAATATATATATATATATATATATATATATATATATATATATATATATATATATATATATATATATATGTATATATTTATAATACTTTAGGTTAATCTTTGGGACACTGCTGGATTAGAAGTTCAAGGATCTATGACAAGTAGCTATTACCGATTGAGCAAAGGGATTATTTTGATGTATGACGTAAAAGATCGAGATTCTCTAAGTTCATTAAGGATGTGGATAAATGATATAAATCCTTACATTAACGAACATACAACTTTTTTTTTACTTGGCAACAAAATTGATAGTTTTAATACTGAAATTGATGTTAACACAAAAGACGCTGTCAATTTTGCAAGAAACATTAATATTCCAACAGATCATGTTTTTGAAATATCTGTTAAAACAGGTGATGGCTTTGAAAATTTTATAACTTCTGTGGCAACAATACTTAGTTGTGAAAAAAGTCCATTTGTACCTGATATCAATAATGTTAACCTAGGTGATAATCAAAGACATCCAAATAACTGTTGTAATTTATATTGAAAAAATTTTTACTATGTAACTTTTTGAAATTTTTTTATACATTTTTGTTATTATTTGTTGAGTTATCATTTTTTGTTCGTATCATTAATATTTTTAGTAAAGAGATTCTATTTTTGTTATAGTTGTCCTTATTTTTATTATCTTGTATCATAATATATTTTCAAAGTATTTAAAATATCTTTAACTTTAGAGTTAATTTTTACATAGTTTGCTGTAAATATTAAAAAAATTAAATAACATTGTTTTCTGATTTTTTGGTCTTAAATTTTTATAAAAAGTTTATAAATTATAAAACATAAAATTTATAAATTATAGTTATAAATTATAAAACATTAAATAAAGACTAAATTTATTCTTCTCAAAGAATCTAACATCTTATATTTAAATTATTACTTAGACTTTTTTTTATTTATTGATATTTTATTTTTATAATTAAAAATTTTACAGCGTGTATAACACTAGTTATTTAGGGATGTATATATATATATATATATATATATATATATATATATATATATATATATATATATATATATATATATATATATGTTTTTAAATTAGAATAGAATTTTTAATGGAATTCTGTAACAAAAAAAATTTAGAAAAACATGTGTTTTTTAAACATTGATTTTTAAAACATTAAAAAGAACTTCATTGTGTTTAAGATATAATAGAATATTACTTCTCTAACGTTCTCAAAGATGAGATAAATTGTTTTCATATTTTATATAATATATTAGAATTTTAAAAAATGTATACTATTTTATATTAATAATTTTAATTTAGTATTTTTAACATTTAAAAGTTACATTTTTATAATGCAAAAATATGAGAGGAAACTTTGCATTGGCAGGCTAAGCTATTTGAATCGAGCAACTCAATCGTGGCATTTATTTTGTGATAATGATGATGTTACAAATATTATACTTAATAATGTTAATACAATTTCTATTATGAGTGAAAAGGTATGTTACAAATATTACACTTAATAATGTTAATACAATTTCTATTATGAGTGAAAAGGTATGTTACAAATATCATACTTAATAATGTTAATACAATTTCTATTATGAGTGAAAAGGTATGTTACAAATATCATACTTAATAATGTTAATACAATTTCTATTATGAGTGAAAAGGTATGTTACAAATAGAAATGCTTTTAATTTTTCGTTTTGAAAATGATAATCCCATATCATTTGTTCACCAAATATCATTTTCTTAACTAAAAATTTTTTAGTTCAGAATATTATGGGATTTCAAACTTTTTTTTTGTTATTATTAAGAGTCTTGTAAAAAATTTTAGTATATAATTTTTAAAATTAATTTAAAAATATAGTTAATTAAATTTTTAATTTTACTTTAAATTTATTAAAAGTTTTAAGCTGGTTATATACACAGTTGTTTAAGGTTGACTTGTTAAAATATTATGGTCTGCTACTGTAGGAGTTACTGTTGTTGTTTCAACTCTGTAAGGGTTTTAGTTTCATAGACTGAAAATTTATGTTTGGGCATACAAGATGTATAGGGAAAAAAAAAACAGAAAATAATTTATGTATTATATAAATATTTTAAAAATAATTCTAAGAATTTGGTGAAATTTTTTTTTTTGTTTAATTCTAAGAATCTTTTAAAAATTTTTTTATTTATTGCAAAGAGAATTAAGAAAATATATAATGTTTAGGATCAAAGTATATATGGCACAATCACCTTTTCTGGTTTCCTTAATTGTCAGCAACAATCACATGACTATTTTCAGCTTCAAACAGCTTCTGGATTGTATGCGTTGCAAGTATTAAGTCCAAAAGATATTTCCTTTGTCAAAACATTTTTTACAAATCTTTCAAATCAACTTGAAAATAGCGGTAAAATTTTTTTTTCCTATTTAATTACAAAATTTAAAAAAATTATTTTTAATTACAAACAAATTATATGATTATATTTAAATATGCAAACTGCAAAATTTGTTTTTATAGCAACTAAATACATATAGTTAAAGATATTTAGTCCTTTTAATGTTTAAATTTGCAAATAAGCTGAAAATTTTGTTTTGATTTGCATCTAAATACATATAGTTCTTTTAAAATATTTATGGGTTGTTGTTGCAAGGGAAATATCTAATGCTATAACTATGAGTGTTACATGATTTTGAATTCTCCCAATAAATAGTAAATCTGAGTGCAAATGCTGGTAACCAAAGAGACAGGTTTTATGTTTTGTCAATTGAAACTTTTTGTATTCAAGAGTATTTTTTTTTTTAATAATAGAAAAGAGTTTTTGTTTTTTTTAATTTAAACAAGGTGCGAAGAGTCTTAAATGGGGTAAAGAAGTAAAAAAAAATATTCTTGAGTCTTAACCCATTAGAGCATTTTAGAGGCATGTAACAAAAGTTTTTTTTTAAATCAAGACTATTTGTTTTATAAAAATTTAAAAGAGCATTTATAAGATTTTAGTTAAAATAATTAGGGTCACAAATGGGACAAAGGATAAAATTCAGCATTAAATTCAGATGCCCATTACAAAAAATATATATATACTAATTTTTAAATAATTTAAACAAAGTTTAAAACAACAAAATCATTTTAAAACATTTACAACATTTTAAAATGTTTAATGGTTAATAGTTTAGTTAATGGTACATAGAAATGTTTTATTGTTTGATTAATGTTACATAAAAATATTTATTTGTTTATTTAATGGTACATAATCCAACAAAAATCAAATACTTTTTTATCTTACTTTTGAACAGTATGTAAAAGTTGACTTTAAATTAAACTCTTCTTCCATTAAAAGAAACTACAGAGTTGTTCTTGATGTTGAGTATACTCTTCTACATGTTTGAATCTATTTTGTGAAGGTTTAAATTTAGAATTAAATCTTTAGACTGTTTCGCAAACTGACTTTGAACTGTTCAGAAAACTTGGGTGATAGGAATATTGGGCAGATAGGAAGTTTTTTTATTTACCAAATCCTAACTTTTACTTAGTCACAAGAGTTTGACAAAAAACAAGAATCTTTTTCTATTTAAAGTCTTTCATACACTGAACCTCTAAGTTGAGAAATCACGCTGTTAAGCAAATTGACTTCCAAAGTCAATTTGCTTAACAGCGTGGAGACTTTGTTTTAAATTTAAGAAGAGTATATTCAACATCAATGACGACTAGTTATTTTATAATTATTTGGTGAAAGGTAAAAAATTATTTTTTTTATGATTTAGTTTACATTGTTACTCTTTTTTTTTTTTTTTGAATGTTTTTGCGGAGCAACAGTATTGATTGCTATTTTATTAAAATTTAACATATAAAAGGTAAAACTTAGCCACACTTATGGTTGCAGTGTCATTTTAAGCTGTAAAAAATAAATACGATAATAAGCAAAACATAAAAGTTTCATTTTGTTACTTAATTGTACAAAATTATATGCATCTTTTTTGGGGTTGGTTAGGACAACAGATGAGTGGAACATAATACACTGTTCTTTAACATGTAAGGAAGCAAAAAAACTTTTATGGATGTAGTCGTTTTCTGTAGCAGTCATATTCTAGTTTGTTTTTTTTTATTTGCATTCACTCTCAACAAGGCTGCAAGCAACCACTATTAAGTTGAGGTTTACTAGGAAAAAAAAAGAACAGAGTTATAGAGCAAGGAAACGGTTGACAGAAGACTTGAAAAGTTGAAGGTTGTATGAGTCAGGAAAACATGAAGATGGGAAAGAGTTCCAAAGGATTGAAGTGCGGGGAAAAAAACTAGATGAATAAAAGTTTTTAGAGCATGCAGGGACAGATACAGTAAATGAATGAGACTTAGCTGAATGACGAGTAAAACAAGAATGAATTTTAGTTGATGGAACTAGAGATGATAACTCCTTTGAGCAGTGACCATGATAGTATTTGTAGAAAAGAGAAAGAGATGCAACTTTATGACGATGGGAAAGAGGTTCAAGCTTAGCAGATAGTCCAGGTCCAACAACATTTACAATGCGTTTTTGGACCTTGTCAAGAAGAGAAAGTGCATCGTTAGAAGAACCAGCCCAAATATGACAACAGTATTCCATACAGGTACGAATAAGAGATTTGTAGAGGTAGAGAATGGAATCAGAAGTAAGGAAATGGCGAGCACGATAAAGAGAAGCAACATTAGCAGAAGCTAATTTAGCAATCGATTGTATATATGGTTTCCATGAAAGGTCAGTAGTAAGCGATAATCCAAGAAGACGTAAAGAGGAGGACTCAGTAAGAGGATCGCCATTCATTAATATAGGAATGTTGACCATATTACGGTAGTTGTTTGCAGTAAACAACTGGGTTTTGTTAGAGTTGAAATTCACAAGCCACTGTGAACCCCAATCTATTACTGAAGTGAGAACAGATTCAAGATCAGCTGCTTGTTCTAGGGTTCGAAAAGAGAAGACTTTTTGTCAAGACAGGAGTATAAAGTTGAGTCATCAGCAAAATGAGCTACTTTAGATGAAAGGTTGTCAGGAAGATCGTTTATGTAGATAAGAAACAAAACAGGGCCCAGGATGGAACCTTGGGGAACCCCAGAAGTTAATGGAAATAAAGAAGAGTGTTGGCCTTCAAGGATGACTTTAATAAACCGGTTAGAAAGAAATGATTTGATAATCTCAAAAACTTTCCCAGAAACACCATATGAAGCAAGCTTAAGGAGAAGACCAGCATGCTAAACTTTGTCGAAAGCTTTAGATATGTCGAGAGCAATAGCCCTAGCCTCACCGCCTCCATCTAATGCACGATAAAAGCTTTCAGTTACAGCAGTTAGCAAGTCGGCCGTAGAGTGAGAGGATCGAAAACCGTATTGATCGTCTGACAGTAGTTTATTTGACTCAAGATGAGATGTGAAGAATTTGTTGATCAAAGTCTCAAAGACCTTGCTAATAATAGAAAGAAGACTGATCGGACGATAATTGGAGGGGTCAGAATTTTCTCCAGAGTTTTTGAATATTGGAACCACAGATGCCATTTTCCAACAAGCAGGAAAACAAGACTCAGTCAAACACTTGTTAAATAGTTTAGAGAGAATTGAAGAAAGTTCTGGAGAGCAATTCTGCAAGACTGTGACAGGAATGTTGTCTGGACCACAAGCTGTAGGCGAGTTTAATTGAGATATGACTTTAGCAACAGAAGCCGGAGTGATTTGAATGTCTAACAATGGGTCAACCTGTTTGACTGGAATGGGAGGAAGAGAATGTCCTTAAGATTCAAGAGTGGAGTTAGAAGAAAAGTTCTTTGCAAATAGTTCTGCCTTATCCTTAGGAGAGGTAATAAGATCAGTCCCATGAATGAGAGATGGAATGTTAGATCTACCCTTGTTAATAATGCTGTTGAAGATTTTCCAAAAGTCTTTAGTCCTAACTTCTGCGATAAGATGCGAGATTTAGTGAACTGAGAATAATGGAGTTTAGCATCAGAAAGCACCTTTTTACATCAATTTCTTGCAATAATAAATAACCGTTTGTTCTCAAGAGAGTTGTTCTTTTGAAAAAGATGAAAAAAATGATTACGATTGGATATAGCAGCCGCACAAGAAGGAGAAAACCATGGAGTAGAATGAGGCTTGACTTGAAACCGACGAGAAGGAATAAAAGCTTCATTGTTACAACATTGTTTACAATGTTGCACATTGTTTACAATGTTGCACATTGTTTACAATGTTGCACATTGTTTACAATGTTGCACATTGTTTACAATGTTGCACATTGTTTACAATGTTGCACATTGTTTACAATGTTGCACATTGTTTACAATGTTGCACATTGTTTACAATGTTGCACATTGTTTACAAAGTTACACATTGATTACAATTTGGTTGCTATGGCACCTAAATTTACATGGCAAGAACCTATTATATTATTTTTCAAAAAGTTGTTTTAACTGTTTTTTATTTGTGCTATTTACACTATATTAAATGTGTGTATTAAAATGAGATTCACACTTCTTATGAAAGTCATATTTTTATTTGGTTGCTTTAGATATCTAATTTTTTTAGTTATTCTCACATAATAACAGTATTAAATGCTTTTAACATTTAAAAGCTTAGCCACAGTTATGGATGTTAATGTCATTTTAAACTGTAATAAATTAATATTAGAATATCATAAAAGTTTAATTTTATTATTTAAATGTGACACTCAACCCAAAATATGGTTTCTTTATGCATGTATGTATGTTTTATAAATAGTTGATGTATTTCAAATTGTCAATGTTTTCTTGCACTATTTTTTGTTTTTTATTGTTAATTACCTAAATCTTTACTTAAAATTAATTACTTTAAAATTCAATTGTTATTTAAAATATGAAGATTGAAAATCTGATAAAAATTTATTTGAAAGTTCATGTACCTCTATGTAACTAAGGAAATCTGATTATTAAACATTATAGGTATCCATAGCAACTAAAAAAATTATCAATTTTATATAAAGTGCAACTTTGTCAAATTTAGTGAATATAGCACTTGTAAAAAATCTGCAACTATTAAAATAGGTTGTTGCTGTGTTACAAAATTAGGTATTCAAAAAAAAAAAGGTATCCATAGTAACCAAACTATAAACTATCCCATTATATGAAGCGCAAACCACATATTAATGCACAGACTAATTATAGTGAGTATAGCCCACATAAAACATCCACAACTACCAAATATAGGTTTTGCAAAATTAGATACCAAATATAAAGTATTTCACCTTCATTACAAGTGTGAACCTCATATTAATGCACATACTAAATATAGTGGATTATTTATTACACATAATAAATATGCTACTACCAAAAATAGGTTGTTGCTATGCAAAATTAGGTATCAATAGCAACCTAATATAAAATTATCATTTTCATAATAGTACTTATGCCAATTTTAGTAAATAAAGACCTAATATTTAATTAGTTATTCATTTTGTTCATTTAAAGTGAATTCTGGCCCACTGTGTGCCGTTCTAAAGCAAGATAAAAAAAATTGATTATGGTTAGATTATTAACCACAAATACATTAATATTGTAAATATTTTAAAATGTTTTTTTTTATTTAAATTTTGTTTAAGTTATTCAAAATTTAGTTACATATATTTTTTGTAATGGACATGCTTAAATTGAAGGGCTTTATCATTTTTTTTTTCCAATTTTATAAAGATCCTTATCATTTTTTTTTTTAATTTTTATAAATGCCCTTTAAAATTTTTTTTGAACAAATTAATATTTTGTGAAATTAATATTGCATAATAATTTTTTTTTAAATGCTTAATAAATTTTTTTTTCTAATTTGTATCTAAAATACTTAAATGGTCCCCCTCAATTTTACCCTTTTGCCCCATTTATGGCTAATTGATTTGTTCCAAATTTATAAAAACTCTTTTCTATTATTACAAGACAAATTCTTTTGATTTGAAAAGGTTTCTTTGAGCAACACAACATAAATCTTAGCAGTCACTTTGTTACCAGTGCAGGATGTTGCATAGGATAGATTTAAATGAAAGTTACAAATTTTTTTTTTCTGGGGGGAAAAAAAAAAATTTCTTATAGTTTATAAGCTCATATTAACCTATGAACATTAGTATTCTTGATTTGTATTGTATTGATAGAAATATTCCATTAGTATTTATAGAAATATTCTAAAGGTATAAAAAAGATTATTGTTGATATTAAAAAATTGTTTAAATTATAAATGTTTTTGTTGATTTTTATTATTGGGCAAACAAATTAACATTGTCACTTTCACTTGGATATTAAAGCATAACTCTTTAATTTTGTGGATAAATTACTGAAAAAATCAAACTTTGTCACAGTGTTTTTATCTAAACTTCGTCAAGCAAACTGTGATAAAGTATGAATAAAGACATTTGATTTTTCAGCTAAAATCAAACTTGGTTAGAGTGTTTTTATTCAAACTTCGTCACAATATTTTTATTCAGACTTTGTCACAGCGTTTGTATTCAAACTTTGTCACAGTGTTTTTATTCAAACTTCCCCAGTGTTTTTATTCAAATTTTGTCACAGTATTTTTATTCAAACTTTGTCACAGTGTTTTTATTCAAACTTCGTCACAGTGTTTTTATTCAAACTTTGTCACTGTTTTTATTCATACTTTGTCACAATGTTTTTATTCAAACTTAGTCACAGTGTTTTTATTCAAACTTTGTCACAGTGTTTTTATTCAAATTTTGTCACAGTGTTTTTATTCAAATTTTGTCACAGTGTTTTTATTCAAACTTTATTGCAGGGTTTTCATTCAAACTTTGTCATAGTGATTCTATTTAAACTTTGTCACAAAATATTTGCAAGTAAAAATGCTTTAAAAATAATTGCAAATAATAATCATCCAAGTTGCAAATAATAATAAAAAATAATAATCGATTTAAATAACAACAAGCTTTATTAATTCATTTTTAAAATAAAAATTGATTTTGAAATAAAAATAGTAGTTTTTTGGATTTTAAATTTTTGAATTAAATATCTGATCTGATAATCTGCATTAATTCTAACCATAAACTGTATTAACAAAATTAGCTTGACTTATTTAAATAATGACCAATAGTGTCAATTTTTTTAAATTTAGAAGTTTTTTAGTTAAGGCAGGTTTAAAACCTCTGTTATCCTTTTTTTTTTCAAATATTAAATAATTATTTTGAAACATTTTGGGATAGTTATGAGCTTGTAAAATAAATATTTTATTATCTCGTTATACTATTATTTGGATTTTTCCAAAGAATCGGGCTAGTATTATAATTGTATTCCCTGATTTTGCTTGTGCTTGTCTCTTTGGACTTTATTATTAGGTTTAGTATTTTCATAACAAGATTGGCATTTTTATAATTTTTGTTATTTACTTGTATATATAACTTATTTAGTTGCTCAGGAGATATCTTTGAAGCCAAATGGTTCATTTGTAACTATGAAGTCTGACGATCGTATTTATAGTTCACTGAAATTTCAAAATGAAAGTAAAACAGAGAAGCAGGTTTTGACCAACAATCAGAGTTTATTAGAAGAGCAGGTCTTGTGCAGCAATCAAAATTCATCAGAAGAGCAGTTTTTAAGCAATAATCTTAGTTTATCAGAAAAGCAGGTCTTGACCAGTAAACTTGGACTAACAGAAAAGCAGTTCTTGAACAATAATTTTACACATGATTATGATTATGCTCAACAGATAAACCAAGATACAAAAAAAATTGTTAACCAAAATTTAGAAAGAAATGACAACAGTAAGTTTTTTTCTTGAGAAATAATAAATTGTCAAAAAATTTGAATTTTGTTTGTTACATTTTGATTGCACTAAATGTTATAAAAAATAAATGAAACAATAGGTTGTTATTACATGGGTTATAAAAAGGGTTCTAATCTCTTCACAAACAACCCAAAAAATCATGTTGAATTATATCTACTGGAGATGATTGCATTTAAAGATTTAGCAGAATTCCAAGTATCAAAAAAATTTTAGGACGGAAATCAAATAAACCAACATACTTTTGGTCTAATTAGGTTTTAATGAAGAATTTTTGTAATTCAATATACTAAAAAATTTAAATCACTTGACTACAGTTAATAGTGGCTAACAACTCATATAGGCAACATAGTAAGATATTGACAATGATTCTCGGTTTGCAAATACATCAGCATGTTATTTTTTATTATCTCAACTAGAATTCAAAAAAAAAAGAATCAAGGACACAATTTTGACTTTTTCTTCAGGAGCTGTAGTTTCAAACATTTCTGTTCTTTGCTTGGTTAAACTTGATGTTGGTAATTTTTTTGTTTATTTTGTAATGGAAGTTTCTGTTTCTAGGTTAATTGAAAATTTTAGCCATGCAAGATTTTTGCAATTCAAGTATGGTGATTTTTTAAATAAAAGGAAAGGCTACTGATGGCCTGGTCCTTAAAATTATCATATCTAATTGATGCTCTTCCATTGTAAATATTACAATTGAAATAATTCATATCACTAATGAAGATTACAAAATACTTCCAAACCAAGTTTTTTATACATTTTTTTCCATTACAGAAAAAAAAAAGTCTAACAAAATAACCAAGCTATTGATAGATAAAATATTATCCTTGTTCACTTCACAAATATTCATTAATCATTAGTCATTAATATTAATTTTTCACTTGAAATCACACAAATATCAATTGTTAAAAATGGTACTACAAAATTTTTTTTCTTTAAACAAAGGTTATTTAAAAAGGTTAAGTTATCAATTACAATTTCTTGATATTTTTAAAATCAAATGGATATTTGCTACAAACATTACTAGATAAAAAAAAAAAAATTTGATTATTTCGAGGTTAAAAATTTAATTTATTTTTATATATAATTTATTTATTTTTGTTACTGAAAAAATAATTTTTTATTAAAAAAAAAATCAATTTTTGGAAATTCCAAAGAAATTCGAAAGGCTACTTTTCTAAATTAAATAAAAATTGTTTAAATAAAAAAGTTTAAAGTTTTTAAATCATTTAAATTTTAAATAATTTTAAAATATTGATAATGACTTATCTTTTTTCTTTAACAATTTTGGTAAAATTTTGTAATGAGTATATATATATATATATATATATATATATATATATATATATATATATATATATATATATATATATACACACACCAGTAATAAAAGTAATTTTTTGGTAGACAGTGGTTAATTTATATACATATATATATATATATATATATATATATATATATATATATATATATATATATATATATATATATATATATTGTCATTGACAATAATTACAATAACAAAATAAAATAAAAAAAAGTTTACTTGACAGGGACTAAAATAAAGACTCTTATCACTAAGCCTCGAAAATACTTGCCTTTTTCCTTTTAACTGAAATATTGGTAATAAGTTACTTATCATTTTCTTTCATTTACTTCTGATTCTGATAGAACTTTTTTACCATTAATAATTTTGGTATTGAAACCAGATTTTTTTTGTCCTTGCTTTTCAAAAATTGTGCAATTCAAACCATTTCTGGCTGAAGTTATAATTGAGGTTTTTTAATTTGCTTTAGTGAGGAATGCTAATATAATAATGAACTTTTTTTTCAAGTTTAATTTACACTTTTGCGTGGTTTCCTTTAATGTCATTTTCTAAACTAAATGATTTTTATTTCCTCTTTTAAAACTAGTTCACTCCCAACAAGACTGCAATCAATCACTATTTAAGTTGAAGGCTGCAATCAATCACTATTTAAGTTTGGAGTTACCAGAAAATAAAGAATATTGTTAAAGAGAAAAAACAGAAGAATTAAAAAACTGTAAGTTGTATGAGTAAGGAAAACATGAAGATGGGTGAGAGTTCCAGAAGCATAAAAACGGGTGAGAGCTCCAAAGCATTGATGTACAAGAAAAGAAACTAGATGAATAAAACTTTAGAGCATGAATGGAACGATATAGCAAAAGGATGTAACTTAGCTGAATGACGAGTCAAGTAAAAATGAGTTTTTATCTGATGGAATTAGTTATGATAGCTAGTTTAAGCAGTGACCAGTGAGTTTAAGTGACCAATGCACAGTGGGCCAAACAGCTGTTTTCATGGACATTGGTTCATAACCTTTGAACGGAAGGTGCTATGGGGTCGATTTAAGACTTTTTGGAAAGTTTTTTATATATAAATTTTGGAAACACTGAAAATATTTTTGCTGCAGGATATTTAGGTCATAATTTAAAAGAACAAAATTTCATAAAATTTGCTTTTTTATAGGTTATAACAAAAATACGTACAAATGATTATAAATATGTATGTATAGTTTGTATTACAAAGATAACATAGGTACATCAATGGCAGTAACAATAAAAATTATCAATAGAAGTAATAAAAGTGCGTAATTGATTCATATATTAACCTTTTAAAATGTGTCATATCAAATAAAATGTTATTAGAGACATTTTGTTTATGAGAATATTTATCAGAATTTCTTCATTCATATCAAAATTTGCAGAATGGTTTTGACTTGCATCTCTTTTCAAAAAAAATTTGATCAGATCATATCAACATCCTGTTAATGGTGTCTGTTAAATTGACAACTTAAGAGATTTTTCTTGAGAGTCTAGTATGTATCTTAATATTTTGTTATTACCTTTTAATTCTGAATCATAAAGGTTTCACAAACCACTTTCCTCATTATTCAAAATTAGCTCCCAAGAATGACCGATCAATTTGTTAAGTAATGGTGTTATACTGATCAATTATCTAGGTAACAGGTAATAATCTAGGTAAAAATTTTTTTTTAACAGAAACTTGTTAAGTCTGTACAATAATTTTTACATAAATTTTTCTTTTTGAGGAAAATACTCTAAAAGTTATTGAGAGCATCAATTTGAACTTTTGAAATGTTGCATCATATTAAACAGGCAATTGTGCAACTAAATCTCTTTTTGATTTTTTGTGCAATAGTTCTCTAACTATATAACTTGTTGTTATTGCGTTGTGTGACTACCTGTATTTCTTGTTTTTTAATTGTATCAGGGTAGTCCCATTTTATACCTTTATTTTTAATATCTCTGTTTGCTATGAAGTTTCTGCTTGCTTCAGAAATCTATCTGAAGCAGTGAAAGGGGACTCAGACCTATCAAAAACACCAGCTTTCACATGAACAAAAGTTTTCTTGAAATGGTCAAATATACCCAGTAAAGCATGAGGAACCTATAAAAGTATTGGTAATTTTTAAATTTAATAATTTTTATATCAAGTATGTTCACATATTAAAAATATAGAATAATATGAACACTATTACAAAATACCAATTTACTTGTATTGGCTTTAAATCACAAATTGAAATTGGTTTGAAGGTTTGTACGGCCCTTGTGATATAATCGGGTTTTAAGTAAAGAAACATTAGTTTTTAGTTAAGAAACATCTTCTTGTTTAAGTTGGTTAAGTATTTCATTCATAGTTAAATATTTCATCCATAGATTGATTACAAAATCATTTTCAATTCTTTCAATATTCAAACACTGATCTTTTGAACATGTGCACATGATCACAATAAGCACCTCCTGAAAAAAGATTCGCTGCTTTCATACCCATCATATATGACTGTACTATCACCTTTACATTAAATTGTTTTTTCTCTTTATACATAAAAAAACCTTTATTTTTTAACTCTCCTATGTCAGAATTAAAGACAGACAGTGGTTGAAGAGTTTCTATTGATTCTTTTCCAATTGAAGACTCAGCTGGAGTGTGACTCAGCTGGAGTGTGACTCAGCTGGAGTGTGACTCAGCTGGAGTGTGACTCAGCACTTTGTGACTAAGTGGAGCATTTTGTGACTTTTGCAATCGTAAAAAAAACTTCAAGTGAAAACGGAGAAAACATTGTCAGTATGATATTGCTAGTGTTAAAATTATTTTTTTAATTAAATATTGCATGGTTTCCACTACCTTCAAATCTAAACTATATTTTTATTAGTATATTTTCAATATTTATATCTAAAAAAATGTTCTCAAATATCCTTTACATTGCCAGTTTAATAGTCTGAAATAAAAAATGTCAATATATAAGCAGTGCTAATGTTATAATTTTTTGGAGCCAAGTGCCTTAGCAATTACCAGTATACAACCTGTTATATTCGCAGAAATAGTTTGGTTGTTTTTTCCTCAGCAATAAAAATTTAAATGAGTCAAATTCAGCTTCATTGTTATTAAACTAAAGATATAAATATTTTTGTTGATTATATCAAATAACTTTTTAATAAAAACGATTAAAAATTAAAATAATATAATTCAAAATATAAAGGTAATAAGTAAAAATATTATATTATTACTATATACACCACCAAGGCCCCAGTTTTGATTTTAACTCTTGCAATCCAATCATTTTAAAACAGATTTCAATGCTGCAATGTTTTTTTATTAATGGTTGTACTAACTAGATTAAATTTAGTTCAATAGAAAAGAAAGCTAGGGGGTGTGAGCCGAGGTGTTGATCAAAAATTGGGTCTTAATTCTTTTTTTAATTTCTAGAAATATAAAAATAATTTTGTGCAATAATCTATGAAGTTAAGATTGACATTTCCACAAACTGCAGTATAAGATTGTTTCTACATACAATCATCACATTAGCACTGCTTATATAGTGACATTTTTTCTTATAGTATATTTCCTGAACAATTCATGCTTTTGAATTAATTTTTTTTTAATGAACTGAAAATTTATTTCGCTTTCAATAACAACTAACTTAAATTTATTTTAATAACATTGATTTTTGAGCAATGTCCACTGTTTGGCCTACTGTGCAGTGACCAGTGAGTTAATTTACAAGCCATTGCAATCCTTAAGCTGTTACAGAAGGGTGATTAGATTTAAGATTGTCTACATTTTTTATGTTATTAAAAAGTAATGTCATTTTTTCAAGTCAGAAGTATATAGTTGTTTCATCGTCAATTAGAGCCACTATAGATGTAAGATTGTTTGGAAGATCATTAATATAATTGAGAAATAATACAGGACTAAAAAAAAAATTATGGTTTCTCAGAAGTTACTGAAAGTGAAGAAGAGTGTTGGCCTTTGAGGACAATTTTAGTTCTGCAGTTAGAAAGAAATGATTTAGTAATTTCAAACTTTTCTACATACACCAAACTTTTCTACATACATACACCACGAAGCTAGCTTATAGAAAAGATCAGCATAGCTTACTTTATTGAAAGCTATGGATATGTCAAGGGTAATAGCTTTTGCCTTGTTTCCTCTATTTAATGCATGATAGAATCTTTCCATTATAACAGTCAGCTGCAGAACAAGTGGATCAAAGTTTGTATTGATTGTCTAAAAGTAAATTGTTAAACTTATGAGATATTAAAAGTTTGTTAAATAAAGACTCAAAGACTTTGCTAATAATAAAGAGAAAACTAAAAAAGAAATCTGATTGGAGATAATAATAAAGAGAAAACTGGTTGGACAATAGTTAAAAAGAAATCTGATTGGAGATAATAATAAAGAGAAAGCTGATTGGAGATAATAATAGTTAGGAGGATTAAAGTGTTCTCTTAGTTTTAAAAAGTTGTAAACACAGATACCAATTTTCAGCAGGCATGGAAACAAGATTCAGTTAAGCACTTATTAAATAGTTTAGAGTGTATTGAAGAGAGTTCTGGAGAAATCGTTTATAAGATTGTTGACAAATATGTTGTTTGGACCACAAGTAGTAGAAAGGTTTAACAGAGAAAGAAATAACTTTGATTGCAGTGAGACTCTGGTCATTAGATTCAAGAGACAAATTAGAGGAAATTTCTTTACAAATAACTCTGCCTTATCTATGGATAATAAAATCTTTGTATTCGAGATGAAATGTTAGACTTGCTTTTGTAAATGAATAAAGATTTTCCAAAAGTGTTTAGAATCTAACTTCTGATATTAAACGCAATATTTGGTAAATTAAAAGTAATGGAACATTTTTGTTAAGCGTTTAACTTTTTTTTTTTTGATTTTTTGTTGTTGTTGTTGCGAATATAAAAAGATGTTTATTCTTGTTCTTTTGAAAAAGATGAAAAAAAGTGACAATTAAAAATACAGCCAACACATAAAGGTATTTAACCTTTATGTGCTGGCTGTATTTTTAATTGTCACTTTTTTTCTTATTGGTTTTAGATCAAGCCTCATTCCGTGAGAATGAGGCTTGATCTAAAACCAATAAGAAAAAAATTAAAGTTTCTATGCTAGCTTGAATCCAGCAGTCATTAAGA
>NC_061156.1:23080108-23152608 GCF_022113875.1 Hydra vulgaris | reverse complement strand
TATATATATATATATATATATAAATATATATATATATACACATACATATATATATACAAATAGTATTGCGTACTAAGGTAAGCAATCTGATGTCATACTGAAATAGCCTGCTGCTGGGGGCTTCAGTACATACATCGACTGACAAATAGCCTGACTCGCAGTGGAGTGCTGCTACATCGACTGAGGGTTTGGGATGGGGAAGCAATCGTTTATTAATCATCCTTCGTTTTTTTTTCTTCTTTTTCGAAAAAAACGGTATAGTGTAAGGTAAGCAGAAAAAGTAAGCAAATGCTTATCAAAACACGCTTTAGTAAGTGTGTATATATATATATATATATATATATATATTATATATATATATATATATATATATATATAATTATATATATATATATTATACGGTTTTAAATAAAATTGTAACTACCTATCCTTATTGTTGTTTGACAAAGTTAACATATCACACTATGATGCAACATGTTTTAAAATGATGTGATACACCAATGTTAGTTAACTTTGATATTCCAACTTTCAATAAAATCTGATTGGGTTCTATTATCTTGGCTCACTGCTAATACTACACCTCTTTATAAAAAAAGGCAGCAGAACAGATCAAAACAATTACAGACCAATACCATTCAGATCTGCTCCATGCAAATTAATGGAATAAAGACTTTGAATTTATATCTTTTGGTAAATAACAAATAGGGTATCATTTTGTTTTTTTAATGCAAATATCAAATAAATTTAAACTAAAGGTTCTGGGATAGAAATGCAGAAAAATAATAAATGTTTCACAATAACAATACAAGTTCCTCACTTTGAATATAAACTGTCATTAACTTTTTGAATTCTTGTTAAATAGTTGTGAAATTTTAAGGTCTTATTGAAAGTGTTTGTTTTGATTAGTTAATTTATATTTTTGATATTTAAAATGCTTAGTCAGAAAAAAATCAACCACTTTTCTAAACATAGACTGTTAAAATAATATTTTTTTAAAGAATATATCACAAATACATTTATATAATATGTATATAAAATTCTTTTAAAAAATGATGACCAAAGTAAATTACATGTTTACAAAACTGTTGATGATCAAAAGATTAAAACTATTTTGAACTTCTTTATCAAAAACTTCTTTATAACTGAACCTTATACTTTGCTAAAATTTTTGGAATAAAACGCTATTTATAAATAATGGAATTTGCAAAACAAATGATTATGCATATTATTTTCATCTATTTTAATATTACATTCATTCTTTTTAACAAAAAATCCATATGATAATATATGGATAACTCTTTTCCATATTTTTCAAATTTATCCAATTCAACGATTGAACATACTCAGGAATACAACAAACCAATAGCTTTATTCAATGAAGTGTGAAGTGTAAAGCTAAACTTGTTTTATTGAATCTTTGAAGTATCGTGTCCTAAAAGACCGTAAAGTTTTTAGATAATTTATTAGTAAAAAAATTGTTTTTCAACAATGCTTTTTTTTTTAATAGAATCTAATCTTAATTTTATTGATTTTGAAAGATGCTGTACAAGATTTTGGTCTTTCTAAAAACAATAGTGTATTTTAACTATTGATACTGATAGGTACTGAAATTAAATGAAAAACCTGTTTTGTTTTTTTTATATATTCAAAGCTGAGGGATCCATTACTCTTAAAGATGTTAGGATGCAATAAAAAATTAAATCATTGAAGTAAATAAGTGAAAAGTTGTCCAGCAGATCGAAATATTGCAGCAAAACATTTCCTTTGTTGTAAAAAAAGCATATAAATATTCCTTGCAGCCAAAGAATAATAGATTGATACAGACATAGCGTATTTATATAAAGCTTACATAGCATATTTATAACAAAGCTTACATAGCGTATTTATAACAAAGCTTACATAGCGTATTTATAACAAAGCTTACATAGCGTATTTATAACAAAGCTTACATAGCGTATTTATAACAAGGCTTACATAGCGTATTTATAACAAAGCTTACATAGCGTATTTATAACAAAGCTTACATAGCGTATTTATAACAAAGCTTACATACCGTATTTATAACAAGGCTTACATAGCGTATTTATAACAAAGCTTACATAGCGTATTTATAGCAAAGCATACATAGCGTATTTATAACAAAGCTTACATAGCGTATTTATTGCATAACAAAGTCAATTCATTCAAGATTTTAATTAATTCATTTAAAAATTAATAACTTTTTCTTCTTGTTCTACTCTTACTTTTCAATTCATTTTTGGCGCAATTATTATAATGTTATTATGCTTTAAAAACTTTTATTTGTTTATTATTTAAAATATTTTTAATGCTATTTTACTGTTATTTAAAATTAAAAAAGTTTAAAGCTCATATAATTTAATCGCTTTGAAAATTGTATTTTGTAAACATAAGCAGAGGAGATACTCAAATTAGTGTACTTTTTAAATGTTAAATTTTTAATTAAAATATCCAGTTGTAACATATTTCATATTTCATCAATGTGAATTTGAATAAACCATTTTAATTGACGTAAAATACATTTGAAATGTGTTTTAAAAGTTATTTTTCAAGTGTTGGTTTTTCTAATGGACATTAACAACGTAACAAATTTTATTATCATAATTATCATAACAAATTTTCTCACAAAACAGCAAGACAATAAGTAATAAAAAATTATTTTATTTTATTTTTATGGGTGCTTATATAAAATTGTTTTTAATTGAGTTTGGGCTGAAATTTGGGGGCCCATACCGGTATACCGCTATCAAAATTGGCCTGGATACGTAGCTGTAGAATTTTATAACAAACAAGTTTTATTTAATAAATGACTTTTTAACTTTCAGTTAAATGCCTATCCACAGTGCTCTGTAATAAAGACTTATGTGATGAGTTATCACATTTTAAGTCATTAATTAAGTTATTTAATCTAATGAGTATAAACATTGATTATTATCACTTATCACTGATAACATTTTATTACACAATTTTGCCACAATACACAGCAGGCTGGATATTTGATTTATAGTGGACAAAATTATTTTGATATGACACTACTTGTACAAAATAAAATTATTAAATGCTTAAAACTTATCTCGTTATTTTAAGGTTTTTCTGTATATATTATAAATAATGAACTTGACTAAATATTTTTTTTTGTTAAGATAATTATTTTACTATTGAATATTTATGTTATATTAATATATTAGTAATATATATTAATAATATTTATGTTATATTAATATATTAGCATCAATTAGTTAATTAATAAAAAAATATTCTAAAAATAAATAAAAATAGACTCCAATAGGAATTAAACCTGGAGCGCATGCACTACGATCAAATTTATTAACCACACAATATTGTAATCCAATAAGTTAATTAAGTTTTAATATAATGAATTTGTTTTGACACATGATATTTTTAAAGTAATTAACGTGCTTTAAAATAAAATAACTCCCACACGATTAATATGTAATATGTCAGCATTACACTATCAGGGAATCAGTGATGTGGGTAAATATATATTAGATATATGAAAGTTATAGCTGATTTATTAAATTTTTTAGATGAAATTTGCGAAAAAATAAAAAATGCTGTTGAGTGGAAAAATGTAGTGGAAGCACAAAGGCTTGTAGAGATGGCAGCAAAAAGAAGTTTAAAACTTTCAATCCATGTACTTAATGAAAAATATCTATGTAATGAGTTTTCAATACATGTGCAATTTGTAGACAAATGTTCTTTGGATCTAGGAAAAATCATAATACAGATCAACCCTTTTGTTACTACTGTCAGTATGTTAAAATTTATGGTGAGTTTTGTATGAATCTTTAAGAGTGACTTTCTGTAAGAATCAGACAGAGCTTAATACTGACCCTTTTCAACATCGCTAATATTTTAATATGTTTTTGCTATTCATACTAGAAACTTAAATCTAAAATTTTAAAAAAATATATTAATTGGTTCTTTAGATATTAGAAGTCAAAGTAAAACTAAGCTTTTTAGAAATATTGACCAAATGGTGTCGAAAGCATTTTTGAACTCTAAGAAAAAGCAAAGTGAATACTTTACAATGAGTATTCCACTTGATTACTGTTTATTGGCTAGTTTAGACCAAAAATTAATAAAATTCGTAAAGGAAATTTTTTCCCTTGTCTAAATACCATGCTTCAGAATACGCAAAAAATGATTCTTTTGTCATTTTTGATCTTTGTTTTGATTCAAAGCCGCGATTATTCGACAGTTTTTTTTTAGTTATCATAAATCTTTGTCTAGTTAAGTACCTAAAAGTGTAAAAACACCTATGGGGAAACACCTTTGCCAGAAAATTGAACTCAAAAAGGAAAATCTAATCTTTTTACATATTGCTTGTGGCATGATAATAGTTAAAGCCCTGGGTTCACTGTAAAATTCAAATTAAAAAACTTGTATTGATCTTTAATCTACCTTATTTATAAAAAAAACTTGTAAGGTATTGCAATAGTTCAGATAAAATAACATATAAGTAGTATAGATATTTTCTTGGTGCTTCTTATTTATTTATATGCGCTTGATTTCAGTATGTTTCTTCGTCACTCCATCATATTTTTTGAGCATAATCTATTCATGCAAAACCAATTTAGAACTGATTCAAAAACAGAGACAACAGAGGAAACACTTTGATTTCAGTGATATAAAATTGTTAGATAAACATGCTTTTTGAGAATGTATGCATACTTATGCCCTTCTTCCCAAAGTAGTCCTTCTAATCCTCTCTAAACTTCACAAGTTTTTTTACATGCATCATTCTTTGCCTTTTTCTGTTGTGCATCTTTTAAGAGGTGTTTCACATACTCTCTGATGCTGCCTATGTTACTTTAATGTCATTTAATACATCATCACCAAATCTTTTTTATTTCCTATTTGGTTGATTTCATCTAAAACTTCAAACAGTTCATTGTATTCATAGCATACAGGATCAATGAAGTTTTTATTTAGTTTTTAAATACCTTATTGATCTATCATGTTCCTCAACAGTTAATTTTTTATTGAACATATTTGCGAGATGTTCATGCGTTGCAAATGCATTCATCTTAGCAGCAGCCATGTCATTTAAACCAGCCAAATATTTTCTATGAGATAGTTTAATTCCATTTAGTATCCACATTAAACTTGAGTTGGACAGAAACTCGTACCCAATTTCTTTGCAACTTTTCCAATATAAAGCAATGGTGTGACTGTTTTTTGATATTAAAGTGGCACTAGCTACAGTTCAATATAACCACTGTCATACTTTATTTTGGAAATACCATAAGAAACATTTTGTAACAGTCTACTTAAAAAGATGAAATCTAAAAAATGTTTACATTTTGGAATCGAAAGTCTACTTCTTGTAAAGAAATTCTTTTGGGGTAGTACAAAACCTTTTTTTGAGGCTTGCCATTTTCTGGCAAGTCCTATTCTATATTTTGTGCACTTAAATGTGTTGCATAAAAATTGTTTTGTATATTTGTTATGATCAATAAATGCCAAAAGTTGACTTGTTGCACCACTGTTTTTATACATTTCTACAAGTTTTTCAATTTCATCTGGAATTTTTGTTTCGGCATTTTCATCACCTTTAAGCACTTTTAAAAATTATTTTGATTGACCAGGTGCAATAGATTCTGCAAATTTTTTTCTGAAGATTTCTTCTATACGTTTGCATTTTTTTTTTTTTTGCATTTGTTGCTTTATTCATTCATTGATAAGCTCAAGTTTTCTTTTAAATTTGAATTTAATTAGACTCGTCCCAAGATAAGCTGCAGGCTTGGTCGAGAAGCAGGAGCGATCGCTCTCGAATACTAACCCAGCGCTCGAAATAACGGCCGATCAACGATCAATGATCGTCGACTTTTGGAAAAAATGAAATTTTGAACTCCCAAAATTAATTATGGCCGATCAAATTTGATCGTCTACATTGCATGTCACACATTAGAATAAAAAATTTTTTAACATTTAAAAAAGAATCTTAAATTTATTAAATTAGCATTAAAAAAAATATGTTCATTATTGCTGAATTAAACAAGTTTTTAGACCAATAATAATCTTTTAGTTCACATTAAAAGTGGTAATTAAAAAGAAGCGCGAAGTTTATTGTAAATAACTTAATAATGCTTTTGATTGGTGGAATAAACATAGCGTTGATTTTGTAACAGTCTTCAGTTCGAAAGTTTATTAACTGTAAAAGAATTATTTTAATAAAGCGAATTCATTTGAATAAAATGAATTAATAACTAGAAAGGTTAACATTTCTTTGATTGTCTGAAAAATAATGAACAAAGCAAGTTTGTGATTCGTTGGAAAACTTCATTTTGAAATCATCGTGACAATTTAAATTGAAAGAAACAGTTTTTGTTTTAAAGTTTTAGAAATTAAATGGTAAGTTTAAAAATAATCTTAAAATGGAAGCATACAAAAAGCGTCAAACATTTATTTCTTTTAAAAGAAACTTAGTATCTGGAACACCCGCTGAGAAAAAACTAAAAACTTATGACAGAAAGCTACAATTACAAACAGCTAATAAATGGAAAGTCTCTACGCTTGCAAAATATAATGCTAATAATTGGCTTGAAATTGAAAGCGTTGACGGAATAGTTACAGCGCTAAAATGCAAAGTATGCCGAGAATATGCATCGCAAATTCAGATTTTAAAAGGCTACACTCCGGAATGGAGCTGTGGAAAAGGATGTAGTCGATTGCAACATAGTTCTGCAATCACGCATGCAGAGGGAATGTCTCATCAGAAGGCTTTTGAGATTTTTATGAAAACGAGAGGCATGAATTTGTGCGATCCAATTGAAAAACTAAACGAGTTGCAGCAGGAAATGCGGCAAACAGACATTTTATCCGGTATTCAAACCATGAATAGTAAAGACTTGGATTTGACAAAAAAAAAATTTGAGGTCGCTTACTTTATAGCAAAAGAAGAACTATCGCTTTGCCTATACCCAAAAATAATTCAATTAGAAGAGAAACATGGTGTAGTTTTTGGTCAGGCTTATAAAAACGAAAACACATGCGGAGTATTTATTGACTACATTGCTCTTAGTTTAGCGATAGATCTCAAAAATAAACTAAATACTCGAAATTTTTTCACTATTTTAATTGACGGTTCTAACGACGTTTCAATTAAGGAAAAAGAAGCTATATTTGCCATTACTTTTAATCCGGCTCCAACTGGAAAATCTGAAGTAAACGTTGAATGTGATTTTTCTTTCACTTTTGGATGTTGAGTATGGAACTTCGCACGGAGTTTTTAACACCATAAAAAAGTCACTCGAGAATATAGAAGTCGTAAATTGCAATAAAAAACTAGTTGGATTTGGTGCGGATGGCGCATCCGTTAACAGAGGGAGCAAGTCGGGCGTTAAAATGTTGCTCAAGGCTGAAGTCCCCTGGATCACGTTTGGCTGGTGTGTAGCACATCGTCTCGAGTTATCATTAAAAGAAAAATTAGGAAAAACAGCCTCATTCAATGACGTTGATTAGATGATTTTAAAAATGCATTACATTTACAAAAAATCCCCCAAAAAGTTAAGACAGTTGGGTGAACTCGTTTCTATTTTAGAAGATGATGAATATAACATTGGTGGTTATCGACCTAAGAAAGCCTCCGGTATTTTCTTTTTTTTGCTTGATTTATTTATCTTATATTTATTACCATTACAGTTATGCGTGACGCCTATATTTTTAGTTTTTGCAAGTATAAAGTAAATTATAAATTGTATAATCTTGTTTCATTTTTAGGTACACAATGGATTTCACATAAAGTTCAGGCTTTAGAAATGATTTTAGATAAATACGGTGTTTATTTAACACATCTGGAAAATATGACTGAAGATATAACATTTACCAATGCTGAAAGAGCTAAGTTTAAAGGATACCACAAGAAGTGGATTCATGCTAGAATGCCCCTTTATATCGCGTTGTTTATTGAGATTTTAGCACCAGCAAAAATGTTGTCAAAATGTTTTCAAAGTGATGAGATAGATGTGTTGGCTTCATCAGGGTTTGTTCAACAAGCTAAAAGCCATTTAAATCGTATTCAAAAAACAAAGTTTATTAATTTGCCAACAGTAAAACGTTTTCTCGCCAAAGTGACTGAAAAAGAAGGAAAGTTTTATTTCCAGGGTGTTGCACTTAACGACTTTGTAAATGCTAAACATTTAGTAAAAAAGTCTAAATCTATTCATATCGAGTTGGTAACAAATTCAATCATAGAGCGTTTGGAAACAAGCGATACTATTACTGATATGTATGATACAAAAGTTTTAAATACAGAAGGTTGGCTTCAAAGTATTGAAAATGAAACATTCCTGGATGAAGGAATAGAAAATCTTTTTGACTTTTATAGAGCGTCGTTACGACATGCTGGTTTTGCAGGAACTGTAAATGATGTTTTGGATGCTTGGCATAGCTTGGTAATCTACACTGTAAAATATTTAGCACCACATAATACCGGTTATCGTAAGTTATGGCATCTAATTTTTTCTAGCTCAATGAAAAATGAATGGGTTCCGGTTTTACTTATTGTCGAACTATTATTTACTTTGCCTGTTTCTAATGCAAAAGTTGAACGCCTTTTTTCACTAATGAATAGAGTAAAAACGGATACAAGAAACTCTCTGAAAGAGAAACATTTAGAAAATTTAATTCGAGTAAGTTTCGATGAAAAAGATTCCAATTTATTTGATTTAAGTTCTGCTATCGAGTTATGGACCAATGATGCCGTGCGAAGGCCAAAACAATCAGTAAGAAAATGCTATTCCAAAAGAGCAAAAAAAGCAGGATTAAAAACATTAATCGACTTGGATTCATCATCTAACGAATCAAGTAATGAATAGCGCAAAACAAGATTATTTTTTCTCACCTTTTTTTAGTTTAAAAAAGTTTTAATAATCAAATATTGGTTAAAAAGTTCATTACCTTTTTATTGTGTCATTTTTGTTAAAAAACGATCATTATATAAAAAACAATTGTTCGAGTCACAAAAAATATTTTTACGTCACTTAAAAGGCAACGCGTTGAAGTGAAAAAGTGAATTAAGAGCTAAGTTTAAAAGTAAAAACTATAAACGATAACGCGGACGTACGCTGTTGTATTCAAAAACCAATAGCGTTCAGCTAGTGTTCTAAAAATAGATTTTTTTAGTACTAAAAGGCATTAAGGTAAAGATATTTTAGAAAATTGCACAAAATCAATAGAATTTTCTAAAAACGCAATTTATTGTAGGATGATAGCGGTAAAACAAACAATTTGACGTCACCTAAACTGTACGCTATTAAAGAAAAAGTTAAGAAAAATTTGATCGTCTGGATAATTTTTTGATTGTCTACTTTATTACTTTTATTATTTCTGCCGATCAGTGTTGATCGGCAACCTTCAAATAATTATTTCGAGCGCTGCTAACCATAGAAATATTTAGTTGCAAATAACTGGCCAGGTTTTTTAGACGTTTTGAGAACATTCAAGTTTATGTAGATAACAAAAAAATTTTGTTTTACAGACATACATGAAATCATAATAAACTTGAATGTTCTCAAAACATCATGGTGTGGAAGAACAAAAAGAATATTCGCAAACACTAAAAACCTGCCAAATTAATAAACAAACAAATCTATTGGTTCAAAAAATATGCTGACTAAGCAAAATAAAGTTTTTAATAGAGTATTCTGTTGAAATGTTTTAGAAATTGTATTATTCCATTTTGAGATTTCTAGCATAAATTGTTTTAAGGATATATTATCAATACTATGGAGCCACATCTGCAAAGCCATAAATCTTTTAAACTATTATTATTTGTTTACAAAAATAAATGTTTTACAATATATAATTTTTAATTGTCAAAAGTTTATTATAAATTTTTTTTTTTTTTTTTTTTTTTTTTTTTTAACATCTTCACTTCCAACAAGCCTGCAAGCAACCACTATAAGAGTTGGAAGTTACTGGAAGAGAAAAGACTAAATCTGTAGAGCAAGATAACGATTGACTGATGACTTAAAAGATTGCAAATTATATGAATCAGGAAAGCAAGATGAAGGAAGCGAATTCCAAAGAACTGATGTTCGAGGAAAAAAACTAGAAGAATAAGAGTTTTTGAAGCACTTAGGAACAGTCACAGAAAAAGGATGAGACTTAATTGAATGGCGAGTAACACGAGAATGAATTTTAGTAGATGGCACAAGGGACGCTAGCTCTTTAGAGCAGTGCCTATTATAGTATTTGTAGAAAAGAGAAAGAGAAGCAACATTACGACGATGTGACAAAGGTTGGAGATTGGCTGCCAGAGCAGGTCCAACTATGTTTACAATTCGTTTTTGCACCTTGTCTAAAAGAGAAAGAGCATCATTAGAAGATCCGCCCCAGATGTGGCAACAGTATTCCATACAGGGACGGATTTGAGATTTATAGAGATAGAGAATAGAATCTGGAGTAAGAAAGTGTCGAGCTCGATAAAGAGATGCAACCTTAGCAGATGCTAATTTTGCAATGGAATTGATATAAATTATAAATTTTATTAGTATATTCTTATTTTTTATTTAAAAAGTATGTATTTTTTTATGTAAATGTCATTTTGTGTATCTGTTTTTTATCATAATGTAATCTTTTAAATCAATTTTTATGATTTAATTTGTAAACAAAGACTGGCAAAAATTATTGCCTTTTCAATGAAGTTATAATCATTAAAGTTAGTAAAACTAATTATGTAATAAACATATAAGAAGTTTCTGGTTACTAAACAAACAATGCATATAAAGTAACTCGCAGATAAACAAGCAGAACACAAATATATATAGCAAGTTATTAGATATAAAGAAAAGTTTCTAGATATTAGTTTACGGAGTCTAATTATTTTCGCTTCAGTTGTCATTCTTAAAAACTCTTTATACTTTTTTCTGCTTTATATACTAATTAAAATTAAAAAGCCCACTCGCTAAACATCATCAGCGATATTGTGAAGCAGTTTTGCTTCATCGTCATAAAGTATTTTTAACCTTTTTAGTTGATTTCTATCTAGTTAATTTAATTTCTATAGTAATTCAATGATTTAATTATTTCATTTGTTCATCTTACTTTTTCAAATATGTTCAACTTTTCAAACTATGTAAAACATAAAATAGGTATTAAAAAATTAACTTTTTCATTTATAAAATAATTTAGCTTTGATAAAACTAAAATTTGCATTAGTTTTATTAGAATCTTGTTAGACTTTTCGGGGCCAGGGCTATTTTTATATTGGATGCTTTTGTATGTGCCACATCATAAAAATGACTAAACACAAAGGTCTTCTGAACTTTTTTGAGGCCCTAACATTGCGGGGCCCAGTGCTATTGCCTCTCTAAACCCAACCATCCTTAATCTAGCACTGGAAATAAGACACGAGTATGTAATTAAAAATTATGTTACTCTTTGTTAAATAAAGAACATTTGTTTCCTTTTTAAACAAACATGAGATGTTACTTTATATAAAAAACGTCGCTTAATTTTATAAAAAAATTATAAAATAGTGATGTTTTGAAGATATTTGTTCTAAATGTAATTTATTTTTCTTTAAGTTTTTTTGCGTTAAAAGATGTTTTATTTTCCTAATTTTTTATTTTTTGTAATTGTCTCTTATCGGTCCAATTAATCTTTTGCGCATTTTTTTTTGTTTTTTGAAATGTTCTCAAAACAACTAAAAAGTCTGGTCAGCTAAATATTATTTCCGTGGTCAGCAAAAAAAAGAGAGATCATTTTTTCAGAAAAAATACCAAGGTATTTGAAGTGTCATAGATATTGGTGCGGGTTGCCCTAATAGTGCTATCTTCCCTGTTTGTACTTTGTGATTAGGGTGCATACATTTTTTTCCTTGTTTCCATCCTATTCCTAATGTGTAGCAATGATATGCACAAATTTTCTCTGTATTGTTAAAATTTCTGTTTTATTTACAAATCTCCAATTTAAAATTTACAATTTTCAATTGGAGATTTTTCGTTTCAATCACCAGCTAGCTCATAGCTCTTTAAGACCATAAAATATAATATAAAATAGAGTAACAAGGAAACATACTGAATTCTAAATAAATATAGAAGCATCAAGAAAATATCTATACTTTATATGTTATTTTTTCTGAACTGTTGCAATACTCCACAAGTAAATTTTATAAGTAAGGTAGATTAAAGATCAATACAAGTTTTTTAAAATTAAAATTAAAAAAACTTGTGAACCCAGGGCTTTAATCATTATTATGTCACAATCTATGCAATAAGATTAGAATTTCATTTTTGAGTTCAATTTTGTGGCAAAGCCTTTAGATTTGATGATTCAAATATTGGATAGTTTTTATCCAATTGATGATTTTATACTTGTACGTATTTAACTAGATAGAGATTTATAATAACAAAAAAAAATGAAAATTTATAATAACAAAAAAAAATCATTTTTTTGTCATTGAAAATGACAAAAAAATCATTTTTCGCATATTTTAAATCATGATATTTAGACAAAGGAAAAAATTTCCTTTACCAATTTTATTAATTTTTGGTCTGAACTAGCCAATAAATAATAATATAGTGGAATACTTGTTGTAAAGTATTTACTTTTCTTTTTTTTTTGAGTTCAAAAATTGCCTTCGACACCATTTGGTCAATATTTCTAATATCTAAATAACCAATTAACACATTTTAAAAAAATTTTGGAATTGAGCTTCTAGTATGAGTAGTAACAACATATTAAAAATTTAGCTATTTTGAAAGAGGTCACTTTGAAATTTAGTGTTTTTGGCTGATTCTACTCTTAAATACCGCTTTTAAATTAAAAGCTTAAAAATTTCAACTGTTTATGAACTTTAAGGTGTTTTTAAGGTCTATGACCTTTAAGGTGTTATGAGCTTTAAAGTGTTTATGGGCTTTAAGGTGTTTTTAAGGTTTATGAACTTTAAAGGTCCTTAAAGGTTGATTTAATCTAAATAGAAGAAAAGAGTTTTAGTGGAAGTTAGAATAAAATGCTTTTAAAATGTTTTTACAGAAATTCGGTTGTTTTCAAATTTATCTAGACAAACACAATAGTTTTAGGTAAATATATGAAAACTCTAAGAGACTTTAGCAACGTGTTTTCATGGATATTTTGGAAAAACATTGAACCCAAACTATTATGATCATGTTAAAAAGTTTTTACAAAGTTTCAAAGATCTTGATTCAAATATTACTCATAAAGTTCATATAGTGTAGTAGCATGAAGAAGAATTTATACAAAAAATATAAAGAGTTATGCGTTGAGTTAAGAGTTATAAAAGTTCATATAGTGTAGTAGTTATGTAAGAAAGTTTGGTAAGTGTAAAATTAAAAAAGCAACAATTAACATTTTAACTTAAAAAAATATAGTTGGTCAAACAATCAAACAGATTATTTATTGTTATTTGATCCCCTCCCTCGGATTTAAAGGTAGGTCAGAGGGGCATTGCAAATGAGTTTTCTTAAAAAAAGTATTGCAGATGAGTTTTCTTAAAAATAGTATTGCAAATGAGTAAATGAGTCTTAAAAAGCTTCTGACAAATGATTTAAATTTTGATAGTTTTGGAATGTGCAAGTGGAGTGCTTCTAAAATCAAAAAAAAAAAAACGTTTATGGAATAAAATATAAGGTCTTAGGTGACCTTCAGGGTATCTGTGTAAACCTTAAATATATTGTTTTTAATTTTTAGTGTTTTATGATACCCTAGAAATAACACAATACTGGTTAATTAAAGTTTAAGATTTGAAAAACACTTTTCTGATGCTTGAAAAAATGATGCTAAGAAAAAAATAATTTTGCTTTTTAATTTTTTTTTTTTTTTTTTTGAAGGAAAATGTCACTGAAACTTTTCATTCAAGTTCAATATAGATAGTTATTCAGTATTATATAAATTTTCATTCAAGTTCAATATAGATAGTTATTCAGTATTATATAAATTTTCATTCAAGTTCAATATAGATAGTTATTCAGTATTATATAAATTTACAATAATAAATTAAAACTAAAAGAGGATAATGCCTTAATCAATCATCAAGAATAGTAACTTGTCTGAAATTTAAATTTAATATATATAATATAAATATAATAAATATAAATATAATAAATTTAAATTAAAAGTTTATTATAAATAAACATAAATAAACATAAATAAATGTTTGTCATGTAATCTTAAAGACTTTATAAAACATTTTTACAGAAAGTAATATCCTTCATTTTATATGCACTTTTACCTTTTTTGAAAAGTTTATACTTTTTTCATTTTAAAATATTCTCCATTTTAAATATTCACCATAAAAAAAATATTACAATTATTGAATAAATGATAATATTCTATATTTTTTTATTTTAAATTTCTTGATCTTTGTTTTTAAATTTTTTTGTAATTTATAGTTGTTTTTTTTATATATATATTTTCTTACTTTTTTATCTTATTATTATTTATATTTTACTTAGATCAGTATTTTTATTGTTTTACATATTTTACTTAGATTGCTGGAGAATTTCAAATTCCAATTTCTTGTCAACGTTGGATAATCAATGACAGAGTTGTTAAAGATCATGAGTTGCTATCGAAATGCGGTGTGCAACATTCTGGAACAGTTATTTTTTTATATTTGATTTCGAAATTTGAAAGTAAAATACACAAATCTATTCAAACTTGTGAACCTGATTGATATTAAGAAACTAAAAATAAAAATATGCTACCTGGTAACTTTCTAATGTATTGTTTTACTTTGTGTGTGTATATGAATATTGTTTGTGTGTATTAAGTGTATGAATAAAAAGCACATTTCATTTTTTTGGAAGTGGCATAGCAGCAAAAAATTAACATGGAAATGTAAATCTTAACTTGTTCTTAATTGTTTCTGCCTTATAACACTTCCCTTAGAAATTGAATAATCATCAATGTTTCCTAAACTGTTATTTATAAGAGAAGTGAGTTTTCACTCAGTCCAGCTAAAATTATTCCAAATCTGATTCAGTTGGAGCTAAATTTTCTTCAATACTTTTTTGAACAAAAATAGAAACAGCATCAGACCTTTTAAATTTTCTAAAAGGCTAGAGATTTATTTATCTTATTTTCTCCATTAATGTATGTATCTAACCATTTTGTTTATGAGTTATAAAAGTTCATATAGTGTAGTAGTTATGTAAGAAAGTTTGGTAAGTGTAAAATTAAAAAAGCTGGTCAGTAATTATTACTATATTATCAGGTAAAAAAAATGCTGGTCAGTATTTTTTTTACCTGATAATATAGTAGACATCTGATATGCTGGTTAGTATTTTTTTACCTGATAAAGGAGGAAAGGTAAATTTTTTTAATCATGAGACAATCTCCTATTTCAATACACTGAGCCATAAAAAAAATCACAAAGTACACATGAAGCTATATTAATTTTAAAAATGTTTAGAAAATTAACACAGTAAAATCTCTGTCATAGAGTTTTAATAAACCCATAACACAAGTGTTTATTAAAACTCTGTCATAGAGTTTTAATAAACAATTGTGTTATGGGTTATATATTATGAGTTATGTGTTATTACAATTCTTTTTCCAACACTTCCAAAAACATCACAATGAGATTTTTTTGCAACTGTTTGTTGACATTATTTTTATTTACACAAAAATTTTTTTTGACTTCTCCCACCCTTACTTCCCAAAAATATAAATCATGAATTCAAATGGGTTGGACTGACCATTATCATCAAGTATGTTTAACGAATGCATATTGTTTATGTATTCATTAAACATATTTTTAAGCATAGTTCGCCATTAAAATAAATAATTGAAATATATAATTAATTATATAAAGAATTAAATAAAATATAT
This sequence comes from Hydra vulgaris, assembly GCF_022113875.1. Classification (NCBI taxonomy): domain Eukaryota; kingdom Metazoa; phylum Cnidaria; class Hydrozoa; order Anthoathecata; family Hydridae; genus Hydra; species Hydra vulgaris. Next base: position 23,136,768 of record NC_061156.1, on the reverse strand, counting down.
AATTACTGTCTCAAAAAAATACAAAATATAAAAAATTAAAAAATGAAATTTTATATATAAAAATCCACAACCTGTTAAAATGTACACATACTGTTAATATGGAATATAAATATGTTACCATGACACCTACAAAAATAATTAAAAAATGTTACAGGTGTGTTTTTAAATGTAATTATTATAATTATTCGTAATAAAACAAAAAACTAAAAATCAAAATGTAAACAAATAATTATAATTCAATAAAGTTATGTTTCATCAATTTAATTAAATCAGGGTTTTGCCATATAATGTATATAAACTTTCTTAAATTTCTAATTTAAATTTATTTTAAGAATAATACAAAATCTTTAAACAATGATTTTACCCTGAATACTTAAGTTTTTCAAATGTGTGATGTTTTATCATCTTTAAGATGCTCACTAATGTGTTGAGAAATGTTTTGAATTGTTTGTCCTATGTAAAAAATATTTTTTGCAATAAAGTTTCTAGGCAATATATTTTTTTTACTCAGGAGAATATAAGTCAGAATTATTGTTTGTTTTTTAACAAAATAATAAAAAAAAAAGCCAATTGTGTAAATATGTATTTTGCGTATCTACATGTATTTTTTATCTAAATATGTCTCTCAAACCACATTGTTGCAATGCTAAAAAAAAAAGATGGCTAATGATATTGTAATATTATATATTGTTTATTTTAGATTTCTTGTTTTCTATATTTTTGTTTTAAGTAAATAATAAAGAAATAATAAGTAAAAAAAAGGAAAATTGCAAGCAGATGTATCACAACATTCAATTATCCAACAACATTCATATTATTGTGCACTTGTCTTCTTGGTTAATTTGTTTTAAAAAGGGATATTAAAAATATATATTGTAAAATATGTAAAACTTGGTCTTCCAAATTACCATCATTTCGGGAACTTACTGCAACTGTAAGTTGGTAAATTCTTTCAATAATATTTACCCATTAGTTGTACTAGCATGTCAAAATGTAGAATTATTCAATCACTGAATTGAAAATTCATGTTTTAGGCCTCAATTCATGATTCAGATGACATAATTCTAATAATAAAATAAAGCCGCATTTTTGATACTACTTTTTATTTATGATATTTTCTTCCTTGTTAGTTTTATGGTCATTATATAACATAGTTTTCTTATCCCTGAAAATAGAATATATAGATACCTAAAGTAATAAAAGAAAATGAAAAAATTCATTTTCAAATAGCATTGTTACTACGTTCAAAAAACTATTGTCTGAATTAAAGTCAGCAATATAAAATTCCAAGTGTGCAAAATATATTAAGACAGTGCTGACCTAAATTCAAGAAAATAAGTGATATATTAATTTAACTCTTTTGTTACTAGGACTTTCTTGGTTTGGAGTGTTCTCATAACGTACACATTACAACTTCAACTGATATCAGATGTTCGAAACAATTACAACTTCTACTGATATCAGATGTTTGAAACAATTACAACTTCTACTGATATCAGATGTTCGAAACACATTACAACTTCTACTGATATCAGATGTTCGAAAAGTTGGCAATCAGAATATTCTTCTCTTCGGATTTAAAATCAGTTTATAATAAATTGTAATAAATATTTTTTTAAATGGAAAGTTAATAAAAGTAAATAGTGGATACTTATTTCATAACTTTTTAATGAAAGAATGCAGATGATGATGATGATTTTAATAATGATTATGAGTTATGTGTTATTTCACATAACACAGTCGTTATTAAAATAATCATCATTATTATATTAAAATAATCATCATAGTTATGGTTATAATCATTTTGTTACAATCATCATTATGATGTTGACAATGATTATTGATAATTATTGTCATAATTGTTACAACTATTATGATGATAATGATCATTATGATTGTGACAATGATCATTACTATGATAATGAAGATTTTGATGATAATGATCATTTAGTAATGATGATCATTATTATGATAAATCATCATAATGAAGGAAATGATGATGACAATCATTATTATAATGATGAAGATGATGATGATGATGATAATGATGATGATGATGATGTCGATGATGATGATAATAATGATGATGATGATAATGATGATGATGATGATGATGATGATGATGATAATGATAATGATGACGTTGATGATAACGATGATGATGATAATGATGATGATGATGATGATGATGATGATGAAATGGTGATGATGATAATAATGTTGATGATGATGATGATGATGATGATGATGATGATGATGATGATGATGATGATGATGATGATGATGATGATGATGATGATGATGATGATGATGATGTTTATAATGACATTGTATAGCTTAAGTAGTAGGTGTATAAACAAAAAAAAAACTTGCAGAAATCCATCAAATGAATGTATAATGGAAAGAAAGAAACTTTGTTTAGGAAAACCATCTTATTTAGATAGATCTTTAAACACATGGAAACCATTCGGCATGGATAATGATTTATGTTCTCTCTACCTTTTGGATTCAACAAGACTTTCTATAATGAATGTCCAGGTGCTAGAAAATATTAGGTTTTTTTCAAATTTTTAATAAGGTTGGGATCATGATACATAAATTCTTTTAATTCATGCAGTGTTTTTACTTATATTATACAGCCCTCAGAAAAATGAAAAAATGAAAAAACTCCTTATACTCTTAGGGGTTGGCAAAAAAAATTTGACATAAAGGGGTTACCATAAAACATCAGCAATTTTTTGTCAATCTCAAACACTTTTATGGCGGCAATTAGGTCAGCATTGCCGCATGCTGACCCTAATTCCGAGGGCTGACTATATATAAATATATATATATATAATATATATATATATATATATATATATATATATATATATATATATATATATATATATATATATATATATATACACTAATAATGCCTAATGTACGTCATTTGTAATATATTGTTAACTGTTTGTAAAATGTAATACTCTACAGTTTGTGTGTACACTTTATTACAATATATAATACATAATAGTCATTATAAACTATCATACAATTTTGGATAGTTTGGATCCAATATTTAATCTGCACCTATATCTATATCACTGACATAGCAGTGAGTAGCAAAGTGAGTAGAGCAGAGTATTTTGCATTTATCGACTGACTTATATAGAGGTTAGCGCATTGGATTGTACATAAATGTGTTGACTTGATTAGGAATAGTGGAGTGTTGATTAATGGAGGTTTTTTTATTAAAAAAAATTTGTGAACTACGAGTGTCAGAACATTTAGAAAATTTGTAAATGATTTAAAAAATTTTATCTGTCAAGTTGTGTGTGGCTTTTTTATGAATTCTTATGAAATTTTTTTATAAGATTTTTCTTGCTTTTCTTGATTTTAAATATTTTATCAAGTAAAAAACTTTCTACAGATTCATTGATTTTACTAGTACTTGTTCATATTTCAGAATCTCACAAATCTCACGATAAATACTAAATTCAGAATGGGTTCAGTTTCAGATATCACAAATCTAAACTGTTTTTATTCTCAAGATATAAGTGCAAAAGTTTCAGACAGTTACAATAATTTTTTTTAAAAGTTCATGTTAATAAGCTACATAATAATTAAACTGTGTTCTGACCTGATTTGGTTTCATATTATTATGATAAACTGTTTATGGAGTGGTCTGGAAAAAAAGGTTTGAACATCGTGACTAAAACAGTAGTAAGTGACTTGGGGCCCAGCTAAAAATGAGACTTTTTTCAAACCCAGCCCCGACCCTGGCTAAGCTATAAGATTTAGCAGGGATTGATAGCCAGGGTTAGAAAAAAATTTATAATACTTTATATATTATAATTTTATGCTTACACTAATTAAATACTGCATAAATTTATATATTTTCAAACTCTAATTTACTTCCAACAAGATTGCAAGCAACCACTCAAGTTATGAGTTACTTTAAAATAGAGAAAAAGTAAAAATACTATGAAATGGTCAACTGAAGACTTGAAAAGTTGTAGGTTGTATATAAAAGAAAAACACAAAGATTGCTAATAGTTATAAGGTTTTATTTATGTGCAAGGAAAAAAACTTTGGATTAATAAAAGTTTTTGTAGCATGAAGGGATAGATACAGTAAAAGGATGCAACTTTTTAAATAAGAAACAAGCAAGAATGAGTTTTGGTTTATTGTAATAGAGAGGATAGCTTGTTTGAGCATTGACCATGATTGTATTTGTAGAAAAAATAAAGAAATGCAACCTTACAACAATGGGAGAGTGGCTCAAGCTTGGGAGATAAAGCAGGTCTAGTTACATTTACAATGTGCTTTTAGACTTTGTCTAAGGATAAGAAGGTTGTTATTTATCAATATAGGAATGTGAACAATATTGCAATATTTTTTTGCAGTAAATAAATGAGTTTTGTTGTCTAACAAAAGTTGTAGATTTTAAATCCGGACTAATAATGCACAAGCCACTTCAAGCTTTTACAGAAAAAAGTGAAGACTTTTGTCAAGAAAAGAGTATTAAGTTGAGTTGTCAGGAATTAGAGCCACTTTAGATTTCATGAAGATTGTTATTGTAAATAAACAACACAGGAGATATTTGTTATTGTATTGAAACAATACAGGAGCAAAGGTAGAACCTTGTGGTACCCTTAAAGTTACTTGGAATAAAGAAGATGGTAAGCCTTTAAAAATAACTTTACTACTGCAGTTAGAAAAAAATCATGTAATAACCTCAAAACCTTTACATAAAGAAACTAATAACGTAGTAAAAGCTAATTGTAAGATAGTTGAAGAGGTCAAAGTGTTTTCTAAATTTTTGAAAATTCAAAGCACTTATTTAGCACTTTTTAAAAGTTTAGCAAAAATTAAAGAGAGTTCTGAGGAACACTTTTTTAAGACTAAGATGGAAACCTTTTCTGGACTACAAACTGTAGAAGTGTTTTATTGAGAATTAACTTTAGCATTGGAAGCTAAAGTGATTTCAATGTTTAACAATAGGTTAATCTGTTTAACTGGCTGGGAGAGTATGGCTATTAGATTCAAGAGTCAAATTAGAGTAAGATTTCTTTGCAAATAACTCTGCATTATTTTAGGAAGAAGTAAAAAAATCAGATCCATGAATTAGAGATTAAATGTTAGACTTACTTTAGTTAATGACACTGTTAAAAACTAACCAAAAGTCTTTAGAACCTAACATGAGATAAGATACAAGATTTAGTAAACTGAGAATAACAGACCTTAACATCAGAGCTAACATCAGACAGGACTTTTTTACATAAACTTATTGCAATAATAAAAGGACATTCTTAAGAGAGATGTTCTTGTAAAAAAGATGAAAAAAATGATTAATGTTTAATAAAACAAATGCTCAAGATGGTGAAAAATGTGGTGTAGAATGAGGCTTGACTTAAAGTTGAAAAGAAGTAATAAAAGCTTCCAAACGTTCCAGAAGGAATAAAAGCTTCCAAGATGCACTTTATGCATACATAATATGGATATAAAGATGTCTGTTTGCTATTTATTTAGATGCTAGCATACAATATTCTTTCATATTTATATAAACTTAAGTATTTGTATTTGGTGTAGTTTTTGCCAAAATAGAAGACCATTAGATGAGTGTGTGGTGTGACTCAAGCAAGACAAAGAGAGAGTGTCTTACATATTGTATGAATGAGTTTTAATTAAGAAAAAAAATGCTCTAGATTGTTTATATTAGAGAAACAGCATAAAAGAGGAAGGGTAAAAGTTTAGATGCTAATGATGATGATGATCATCATCTTCATCATTATGATCATCATCATTAGCTTCTTCAAAACCTTTCAACTTCCCATAAGAGAAGAGATTGTTCTGGGCAAATTATTGAAAAAACTATTGAACAAAATATTACTTTTCATATATGTCAAAAAATGTAAATTTCATGGAAAAAAGCAACAAATAATTATAATTGTGTGCAATTATACTGCTTTTAATCTTTAAAGATTATAAAAAAAAAGTTAACAATTTTTTTAGATGCCAGAAAATAAAAATCTTTATATATTGATGTGTTATAATTATTATTTTATTTTTTGATAATTTTTTTTTTTTAATTTCTTATTCTTTTGTTATTAGGGGTGTTCTTATTCTATTGTAATTAGGGTTGTTCATATTCTATTGTCTTTAGAGGTGTTACAAAAAATTTATTTGAAATATATATGCAAGCCGTCATTCTTATTCTATTGTCATTAGGGGTGTTCATAATTAAAAAAAAATTGTTTGAAATATGTATGCAAGCTAAAAAGATGTGATATAAGGTAATCACAAGTGATTTCAAAATACAGTTTAATTTTTCAAGAAACTTTTTCACTTTGCTAAACCAAAATTTCAAGAAATTTGAAATATTTACAAGATGTTTTTCACTCTATTCTGTATTTCAGACAAATAAATCAAGAAGTTAAAAAACATATTAACTTAAAACAAAGCTTTAGGTTTCTGCCTTGTTGTGGGCTTTGTTTTCAGTTTCTAGAGTTTTAACCGCATCGTTGTCATCAACAATGTCTAAGCTACTGTTAAAGTCCCAAGTATTAGACAGTGATACCTTGTACTTCATCTCCTCAAAAAATCTACATTCATAAGCAAGGTTTAGCTTCTCAAGAGGTGTTAGGTGTGCTTAGCTAGCTCTTTGTATGTTGCTTTAGCATATAAAACTGGTGTTTTTAATTTTACTCTTGACCTTCAGCATTTTTTGCAGCTTCTTTTCATTATATACCTGCAACACCACTTCCAGAACAGCTCTCTTTCTATCCTGGATCATTAAATATTGCAAAGTTTTTAGCAAATGCTATGAGATCTATTTTCCATGCAAACAAAAAGTAAAAGTCAGTGTATAATCTCCTACATAATCAACCAGTAAAGATGGTGACCAATAAAGATGGCGAATCAACCAGTAAAGATGGTTAATTTGAGAAACTCTTTCATACTTTATTGTTTGAGGATGCCATATTAGCTTTCTAAGCTTCATTGTCAGACCTAAGCTAAGCAAAAGACCTCAAGGGTCTAAGTGCTAAGTTCTATCACCTTTAGAATGGCAAGTAGTAAATGTATATGCAGCTGATTCTGACTCTAGGTGGGCTATCCGTTTAATAAAGTGCTGGTCCTATAAATATAATAATTTAATGTAAATATAATATTTTAATACAATTTTTGTGCACTTTTTTACCAAGTAATTATTTTAAAAATGAGTTTAATTATGGTTTTTAATGATGCCTAATTATTCAACTCTGAGAAAGTTTAAAGCATTAAAAATTAAAATTAAAATTTTCATCTTGTCCACCTCCTTTTTCTTCTTCCTGGCTCAAGTTTACTCACTCAATGTTTTTTCTTCTTCCTGGCTCAAGTTTACTCACTCAATGTTTTTTCTTCTTCCTGGCTCAAGTTTACTCACAATGTTTTTTCTTCTTCCTGGCTCAAGTTTACTCACTCAATGTTTTTTCTTCTTCCTGGCTCAAGTTTACTCACTCAATGTTTTTTCTTCTTCCTGGCTCAAGTTTACTCACTCAATGTTTTTTCTTCTTCCTGGCTCAAGTTTACTCACTCAATGTTTTTTCTTCTTCCTGGCTCAAGTTTACTCACTCAATGTTTTTTCTTCTTCCTGGCTCAAGTTTACTCACTCAATGTTTTTTCTTCTTCCTGGCTCAAGTTTACTCACTCAATGTTTTTTCTTCTTCCTGGCTCAAGTTTACTCACTCAATGTTTTTTCTTCTTCCTGGCTCAAGTTTACTCACTCAATGTTTTTTCTTCTTCCTGGCTCAAGTTTACTCACTCAATGTTTTACATTTTGATATGTGACACCAATTATGTTGGATATAAACAGATGCTACCATGAGGTTTTGTACCATTTGTTTTGTTGTTATTTTTTTAATGTGAAAACCATTGATTTTTGTAACAGTAATGATACTTTGTGGTTTTACTATTTGCATACTTTAACATTAGTTGGTTTTATTATATTTTATATAGATTCAATATGTTCTTTAATGCTATCACAACAATATTTGAAAATATAGTAAGTACAAATGAATATAGGAAGTACAAATTTCAAAATGAGTGATGTGAATTTAGGAGTTTTTCTTTTTTTTTAAACCAAAAACATAAATAAAGTTACATTTTTTAATGATGTCTTGTTTTGTATATTATTCTATTTTGTTTTTTTACTTACCTTTTGTCAATCTAATATAAACTTTATCTTTAATAAATGATAAAAAAAAAATTTTAAAAATAAATGTATATACATTTTTTTTAAATAAATGTATATTTTTTTAAATATAAATGTATATTTTTTTAAAGGAAACATATCAGATTCGTGTAATTTGTTTCGAGGATTTTTTGCATTTTAAAAAACAAGCAGACCAAAGGTTTGTGTTTCAGACTAATTCTGGATTCTATGGGTTACAAGTTTTCAATGAAAAAGATGAAAGTGATATTGAAAATTTGTTTAAAAGCATTAGTTCCTTTCTTGGTGTGTGTAACTTTTTTTTAAATATTTTATTTTTATTTTTTAATAATTTACATTTTATTTTATGATTTTTAAACACATTTTTTTTTGTTCATAAACTATTTTTCCATATATTCAGAATTGCCAAATTAAATCTGGGTAACTCTTAATCAATAAAGATTTTATATGAAAAATCTCTTCTGTTAGTGTTATATTTCATTCATCAGTTGATAATTAGCTTTGATAAGTTCATAATTAGGAACAATCATTAGATGATAGTTTGAAGTAACTAGTAACAAGTAAATTATAATTATTAACAATTTAATCATTGCGTGAAATTTGTCTGAATCTGAAATATTTTATTTTTATCTTTATTTAGTATTTACTTATTTTATCTGAAGTTTAAATTTATGTTAAAGTTTTATCAACATAATAAATAAAAATCAAATACTATAAAATTCTCCATAAGACCTTTTTCATGTTATAATGACCTAGTTTTTAAATAAAAAAAAGTATTAGTGTAAAGGGAAAAGTTGTTTTAATGAGCAAAGTTTATATCAAATATATATATATATATAATATATATATATATATATATATATATATATATATATATATATATATATATATATATATATATATATATATACATATATATATATATATATATATCTTTTCATGACCTAAACAGATATGCTTAAATTCATTTTGAAAAAACACTAGAAATTTGGCATAAAACCTCTAACATTTTCATTCAACACTTTTCATTTTTTATATCATTCTTTTTTTTTTGATTTTCTAAGTAGGTAGGATTTTACCTTCATACTTTTTTTGTTTGGAAACAATATTGATTTTGATCTCTTCTTATCCTGTCAGCCAATATCAGTATTTTTCTTAATGAGTTTAACAGTTCTTTTAGAGTAATCATTGACAATAGCTGTTATTCATTGATAATATTCAATGTTATTAAGGTGAAAACCACCTAAATGTTAGAACTTGTTTATATTCAATATTAATGGTGAAGGGGATCATTCTATGTCAGTTACTCTTACTTTGGTCTTTTATAAGTAAAAGCTCAACTTTGCTGTGACCAGTGATGGCTTAAAGACTTTAGTCAGTTAAAATCCAAAGAGTTGAGGCATTTCATCACTTATTCTGATTAATGGACCTTTATCCAGGCTATATCAATCTTTATTGTTTTTAAACATTTTTTCTCCACATTTTTTATCAGCTAGGTCTAACATTATAAGATAAGGTTCCAGTAACCATGTTTGCCTTTTAATAGATTTAATTTATTATTCTGCTAAATTAAAGTTGTTCTCCATAAATCTGCTTATTTGCTAAATACTAAATACTTTTGCTAAATACTAAATACTATTTGCTAAATACTAAATACTTTTGTTCGAAAATGTAAAATAAATCTGCTTATTTGCTAAATACTAAATATATTTGCTAAATACTAAATATTATTTGCTAAATACTAAATACTTTTGTTTGAAAATGTAAAAGACTGACCACAAATGCTGCCGCTTTAGTGCCTTTATGTTTCAGTTGATTTTTCAAACTGGGCATCCGTCAAAAGCTGGAGTTTAGGTAGTAGATGCTATATATATATATATATATATATATATATATATATATATATATATATATATATAGCCTTATTTATTTGAAAAACCATTTTGACAAAACTTGTACTTGCCTCAGATAGCACCATAAGTGTAAGATCTGCCAGCTCAATATAGACTTTTCTTGTAGTTTCATCCTTAAAATTGAAATAAAGTTATATGCTGAAAGACTTAATTTACCAGACTTCAAAAACACAGGTTTGTTTGGTTTCCCAGTGTTGATTTTCGGTTGTACCAAATAAAAGAGCTTGCATATGGTCTGTTCAAAGCAACTATGATTGCACTTTTCTCAGAATAAATTGCTGGAATTCTAAGCAGAATTTTCAGTTTTTTTGTTGAATTACATTATGATTCCTAATTGTTCTTTACCCAACATTTATTTTGAGTATATTTACAACACACTTTTCTATTAAAATTAATATAAACTAAAATAATCTTATTGAAGTTGTAGAAGTTTTTGAAATGGTTTTTGATCTTTTCTTATTCAACCTGAATGAATCAGTTGCTCTCAATGCCATAAGTTTGATTGCATGGAGAAATGCTATAAGTTTCATAACATGGATAAATGCTATAAGTTATTAGCATGGATAAATGCTATAAGTTATTAGCATGGATAAATACCCTAAGTTTCATAGCATGGATAAATGCTATAAGTTTTGTAGCATAGATAAATGCTATAAGTTTCATAGCATGGATAAATACTTGTTAATCAGAATAAGTGTCATCATGGAGATCTTGATTTAATTAGACCAAAGCCTCCAAACTTGTTTTATTGGACACAGAATTGTTTTAGTTTATGTTTCCTATAATAAACTAGATTAAAAATAACTTTTATATGATAATCCTAATTTATCTCTCCCTTCCTTCCAAAATGTTTGACATAATGAATTCTGATTTGTTATCCAGCTACTTTCAATAATTACTCTGAAAGAACTGTCAAACAGGTAACTTTGAAATTGCAACAGAGGAAGAGAAGAGATTAGAGATTGTTGTTTCTGCACAACTACAAAAGGAACTATGGAGATAAAATCAAAAAAATCAAAAAAACCAAAAAAATAAAAAAAAGACATAAGAATAATATTCTTTTTTTTTTTAATAAAAAATTAAAACATTTTTAATAAAAAATAAGACATTAAAACATTTGTTGAATTAAAATGTCGTTTTATGCCATTTTATATTCATTTTTATATTTTTATTTATTTGTTTCATATTTTTAATAATTTTTTTGAAATGACTCAAAACATAACAGCTTTAGAAAAAAGAGTATCAGCTTTAGAAAAAGCAATCTAAGCTAAAGACAACCAGTTAACTGAAAAAAAAAACAAAAAATAGAAGAACTAATAAAAAAGTTAGGAGTTAAAAATTGTAATGATGAAAAAAGTAACAAGGAGCTTTGGACTGATGTTGTAAAAGGTAAGCAGAAGAGAAAATAAATATATCAACTCAACTTGATTAATGCAGCAGTCAAAGAATCAAAAGAACAAAAAATGCGAGAAAAATGTAATTATTTTTGGTTTAACAGCATCTACAAATAAAAATAAAGATAATGCATTTGACAAGGATAAAAACAATGCGATAAATATTTTAAATAAAATTGATACAAATGTTAAATTTTTTTATCATGTTGGTATACAAATGCTACATCATTATTTTGTAAATACAATAAATTTATTGCTGAAATAGTCACATCTTACCCACAGATACTTTTTATTAGTGAAACATGGTTTAATGAAATGTCATTAAATAATGTTCCCGGTTATAATATATTTTGCTTGAGTAGCTAAACAAGGAGGGGGAGGATGCATATATGTCAAAGAAAATATTAAATCTACTGCCGTTTCTGATAAAATGTTAAATGATGACAACTTTTGGTCAAATTTGGTCTCCAGTTACAAGTGTAGTGCCACAAGGCTCTCTATTAAGTCCATTTATGTTTACTGTTCATATAAACAGCTTACTAAATGAGTTATCAACAAAGTGTAAAATGTATGCTGATGATATAAAGCTAATTAACATAATTAGATCATCTTCTGATACAGAAACAAATTCAAACAGATCTAAACAAATTAATGACATGGTCAAAGTTATAGCTATTGAAATTTAATGTTAGCAAATGTAGACGCATGCATATAGGTAAAAAAAATACTAAGTATATATACACAATGTATGATTTTAATAGAGTTGAACTACCAGAAACAAAAATTGAAAAAGATTTAGGAATTATAATTTCAAACGACTTAAAATGGTCTAGTCAAGTTAATTATGTGTCTGGTAAAGCTAATAAAATGTTAGGAAAAGTAAAACATTAATTTAAAAACTTAGACATTAACCTGTCTAACTTCATGTACACCTTTCTTGTAAGACCGTATTTAGTCTACGCAAATATATTGTGGTATCCTTACATTGAACATGACAAAAAAAAATTGAATTGGTACAAAATAAAACATAAAGAAAATGTCTTCAAGGGAAAACTATAAAACTAGACAAACCTACTTTAAATTAACGACTCTTGAAAAAAGATGTGGAGGTAATGACCAAATCCAACTTTACAAAATAGTAAAAAAATAGATAATTTAAAATTGGAATACCCACCTGATTTAATAGCTTCAAATATGAGAGGTCACAATATGAGGTTTAATAGACAATTAACTAAAAATCCAAAGAGATACTATTTCTTAACAAAGCGTGTTATTAACAGCTGGAATAACCTAGACCAAAACATAGATTCTAATACACTTGAAGAGTTTAAATCAAAGTTGGACTTTTTTTTAATACAAATTGACTTTTAAAGCCTAGATTACCTAGGCTCTGTACATTGTAATTGTACATGAACACAGTTATTGTTAAATAAATAAATAAATATACAGGTCTGCGCAGTAGATAAGACTCCATGTTATTTAATATCTTTTCATGACCTAAAACTACCTAATATACATATATAGAATAGTAGCTTATTATAGAATACATATGTAGAATAATAGAGCTTATTGTTAAAAAAAAACTTGTCACATAAAAGTAAGTTTTATACTCTTTATTTGTTTTACAAAATAAGCGTACTTTATAAGATATTTTGGATGCTTTTATAAGTGAGTTTGCAAATAATATTGAATAACTGGAAGTATTTTTTGTTTATCTTAGGAATACAAAAGGAAACAATGTCCTCAGTTATGCCACCAATGAACAATCAAAATATATCTATGATTAATTCTCCTAACAAAAGCAGTTTCATTGATCAAGAAAAAAAAACATTTGATATTATACCACCTGACAACGGTAAAGAAAATTTTTTTTTTCTTTTTATTAACATCTATTGTGTTTTTAACAACAAATAAAAGGTTTTTTTGCTAAGTTGCTTATATTTTCAATAACAAATAATTTTTTTGTTTGGTATTTGATTATTATACTATTGATACTGAACCAATTTTTAATATTATGATTTGATAGAACAATTTTTAATATACAAATTTAATTGAGAATAAAAACTTCAAATGCCGAATGAATTAGGCCGTTGATTTCTTAGAATTTTTGAAAAATACAAGCTTAAGATTTCTTAGATATTGAACTTTATAGAAAATATACTTTCTGCTTTTGTAAAAATAGATTTATATAACAACATTCACAATAAAATGTAAAAAATAAAATAAAAAACAAATACACTTAAAGTTTTGTATACTCACAAATAAACAATATAGTCACATAAATTGTTTTTGAATAAAAATATTGCCTTAAAGTTATTTAAAGGATTAAAAAATTACAAATTAAAGTTTTCCCTTTTGAACAAACTTAATAGAAAGCCTTTAATATGTCAAGAGCAATAGTCCTTGCCTCATCACTTCAATCCATTGTGCAATAGTGCCTTACTGTTGTAATGATTAACTATGCAATATAGATTTTAATAGAAAATTATATATATTATATAATAAAATATATATTGGTTGTCATTAGAAAAGATTTAAAAGAGCGTTGTTTAGGCTACAATCTGTCAAAGAGTTTAAATGAATAACAACTTTAACATTAAAAGTAGTAGTGATTTGGATGTCTAATAATTAACTTGTTTCTTTGAGGGAAAGAAAAAGAATTATCTATTTTTCAAAAAATGATTTAAGAGAAAGTTTTTTTTGCAAATTGCTCTGTCTTATCCTTGGGAGATGTAATAAGATCAGATCTTTTTATTAGAAATAGATTGTTACAATCAGATATTCTATATCTCCGGCAATTATGATTTTTATATTTTTTGGGAAAAAAACACATACTGAAAATTTTTAGTCCCTGTGTAATAAGGTAACTAATAATATATTGAATAACTCACAACCAGGAGGTAATCCACTGGTTAGGGTGGTAACCCTCCTATCAAGTTCAAACGGCGCTTGGATCAAACCAGGAATAAAGGTAAAAGAATTAATTGCAATAACCATAAAGGAAGTTAAAAGTGAACTAATGGAGAGGAATAATTTGGAGCTCGTTCTTATTGATAAAGATGCATTAATCAATGATTTAAAGTTGAAAGTTGAAGTACTGGAAAAAGAGTTGAAAGTTGAAGTACTGGAAAAAGAGTCTGTAAAAATGGTTCTATTAATAGTAAAAGTACAAAGTATAGTGCTCGAAATAATTATTCGAAGGTTGCCGATCAACATTGATTAGCTGAAATAAAAAAATTAAAAAACCAGACGGTTTTTATTAAATTTTTACTAAAATTTACAATGCATTTTTTTGATCCTACCTCATTTTTGTTTTGCCGTTATAATTTTGAAACTTTTAATTAATTATAATTTTATTTATTCTCTTTAGAATTTAAGTAAATCGTTCATTTTGCCGTTTTGAATTTGTTAATTTTATTTAGAATTTAAGTATACCGTTGGTTTTGCCATTTTTCTTTTTGTATTATTTTGAGTTATATATAAAACATTGCTGCTTTTATTTTAATTATTTTATTTAGAGTTTGTATATATTGTCTGTTTTGCCGTATTTCTTTTTAATTGTTTTAATTTGAATTTAAATAAAACATTACTGTTTTTATTTTAATTATTTTGTTTGGAATTTAAATTAACATTAGTTTTGCCATATTTATTTTAGTTATTTTATTCATAATTTAAGCAAATGTTCGCTTAAATTTTATTTAGAATTTAAAAAAAAATTATTTTGCTGTTTTTATTTTAATTATTTTATTTTGAATCAAAATAAAACTTTGCCGTTTTTTATTATATATATTTTATTTAGAATATAAATATAATGTTTGTTTTTCCGTTTTTATCCTAATTATTTTATTTAATGTATAATTTAATTTTCAATGTGCTGTTTTTATTTTATTTTATTATAGAAAATAAACAAATGGTTTGTTTTACCGTTTTCATTTTATTTATAAATAAAATAAAACTTTGCCGTTTTTTTTAAATTATTTTATTCAGAATTTAAATAAGTTGTTTGTTTTGCCGTTTTTACCTACATTATTTTATTTAGAATATAATTCATTTCAAAATAATTTTGATGCTAATTAAATTTTAACTTTCTGTATTTAAAATGTTTTTGTATTAATAATTAGAAAAGTTTGACTAGCAACTTCTACCGATCAAATTTGATCGGCCAGAAAGTTGTTGCAAAAAAGAAATTAAAACTAAAAAAGCGCAGATTTAAATAAGGAGCAGCTCGCACAGCTCCCCAAGTTCATTTTAGAAAAGCTTTTCTCAGCTCTTGTGCTCATTTATTCCCGCCAAGGCCTGTCATATCATTGTTTATATATATATATATATATATATATATATATATATATATATATATATATATATATATATATATATATATCCTGCCAAGGCCTGTCATATCATTGTCAATCAAATTAGGCCAACAAGATATTTCATCCAAGCATATTAATAATAAACCACTGTCAAAACTAGCCTAATATCTTTTAAACGACCATGTCAGATGTTATTACACTAACGCCACTTAATAACAAGATGACACAATTAAATGCTTTAGCAAACTCGCTAAAGCCAAACATTGCTATTACCGAAACTTAGTTTGACAATTTTAAAATGCACTCATCTAGTAAATTACAAACTGTTCAATAAAAATAGACTCAGTCATGGCAGGGGAGTGGCTATATGTGTCAGACGAAATACGATTCTTTTGAGACTATCAAAATTATGTAGTACAAAGTTAGAGCAAGTTTAGTACGGAATCAGATTTGATAAAGAAACAATTTTATTTGGTGCATTTATAGGCCTCTACCTAAACCAAGTAATAAACCAAGTGATGCAATATGCAAAGGATCCTAAATATTAAAAAAACTCAGTCAAGTCGAGAAAAATTGAAGTTTCGATAATGTTTTATTATAAACTGAAAATTTAAACTATCAAGTTGATGATTCAATATTCTAATAACTTTTTTTTAATATCATATATTTTAGTTTATAATTCATTATAAATTTAAAAATTTATATATTTTTTTATTCTATTTCTTTACACTTAAGTATTTAATCACAATTCTTTTTAGCTTTTGATTGATTTTGATTCAGAGCTTCTTGAATTTCGACAAAAAAAAGGATGTTGATGGTTCTATTTTGCCTTTAATGCAATCATATAATTTTTCTTGGAGACTATTTTCTTTTAATGCAAAAATTTGATGAAATAATCTTCTTTCGTGAAAAAGTGTGTAATTTTTATTTTTAAAATAATCATATACCAACATAATGTTTTTATGATTTTCAAAAGTGAAGATTAACATCTCTGCAAATTTATAATCGATATCAGTTTCTACAATCTTCAATTTGCTAACTAACATTTCCATAACAATGTTGCACTTCAAAACTGTTGTATTTTGTTTCTCCAAGCGAACTGCAGCAGCAGCAATGACTTCCAATAAATCAGACAGCAATTTCAGTTCATCCAAGTCTGCCATTTAACACGTTTAATTCCTCTGGTGTCTTTTTTTACAACTTCTAAGCTGTAAAAAAAAACACATCCAAAAATCTTTATATAATCTAAAAAACACTGTTTCATTTAGCGCTGTTTTCGAGCAGCAGTACTTTGTCATGCAAAGATCTGTAAATTTCGTGTTTCTTTTAGAACTTCATATCAAAACAATAAATATATCAAGAACGTAATTAGTACTCAAAGTCTCTTTAGAACTTTTTCGATATTTTCTTCAGATTCAATCTTTTCTAATGAATAGTATTTTCTAATGAAAAGGTCATCCATAAAGTACATACGCTCATAGGGGGGAGGGGGAGGTCTTCAAAAAGCGTACGAAAGTGTAAGGGGTGGGAGGAGGAGGGTTCAATTTTAAAAGTATGTACATCAGTTTTCTAATTTATCACAATTAACTAGCTAATCAATAGAAAAATTAAAATTCTGACTAAAGATCCTAGTTTGCCAATAAAAAAAGATATTTGGTATAGGAAGTAGAGGGTATAGTTTCCCTCGATGTGCACACATGCATAGGGGCCCGCAGGATTTTTTGATGTTCGAGATAGGACACTTTCACACATTGTGCAAACTCTAAACTTAAGTATGTTTATACCTACACCAAATAAAAAGGTCTTGCAAAAAGATTTATCTTGTATAATTGTATTTATCTTGTATAAATTCATCATCTTCATTTCCCTCATTAATGGCTTTCATGCTCAAATTTGTTTTTTCCGTATATAATTCTGCAAGCATCTTTTTGTGCACTAAATATCCTTTTAAGTTTAGAGGGTTGTGTGCTTGCCCACACAATGTTACCATAATTAATATAGCTATAAATTAGGCTGAAGTATATTAATTTAAGACTTTGGGTATTAATTAAAAGACTAGCTCTATACATTATACTGATAGTTTTTTTAATTTTTGATTCAATGTATTTTATGTGGGAAAGCCAAGATAAGTTTTTATCTACATAGACTCCCAGGTACTTTAAATATTCTTGTAACTGAATTAACATTTTATTCAATTGATGAAAAAATAGTTTTTTGCAAAACATTAACAGACCTTTCATTACCATTTACTAATTCATCTTGTCCATTAGACAAAGATTTAGATGGTTTTGCATATCCTTCTCCAAAAATTAAACATAAAAAGTTTTTCAATTTTTCTCGTACTCTGAAACTCCGAAAAATAGATAAAAATTGATGGAGTTTCGAATGGATAAAAATTGATGGAGTTTCGAGATGGAGTTTCGAATGGATCCTTTGGCAATATGACTACAATTACGTAAAATTGCTTTAAAATACTCTATTGTTGCAGCCTCAAACTTAGTTAAAAAGAGGGTGTTTTCGGGTATGTGTATTGTTTGGGGACTTTAATTACAACAAAATTGTATGGGACTTGGATAACACTCCTTTGTGTTCCAGTGGACTTGGTGCTCCAGCTGCACCAGATCATGAGTTCATCAGTACATTAAGTAAAAACTTTATTAATCAATCACCTTTCCAATATTTGTTAATTCAAGTGGTAATTGTTGCAATTACCTTGATTTAATTCTATTAGAGTCCATGAATAGAGTTTTTGACAGAGCAAATCCACCGCTAAGTGTTTACACTAAACAATTTCATGTATCAATTTGCCGAAACCTATTTATAGCCAATGTTCATAAAACAGACATTCAAAGGAAAAGTTATAATTTTAGGAAAGATAACTTCCCAAATCTAAGTTTTGAGCTAAGCAAAGTTGGGATCATCTATTTATAAACAAAAAAACTAATGATCACTATAACATATTCTTAAAAGAGCACAACCAGCCGATAAACATTTGTACACCTGTAAAATGCTCTAAAAATCTCAAAATGCAACCACCTTGGATGAACAGATCGCTAAAACATTTATTTAAAAGAAAACAATGACTATGGATACTAGTACAGCAAACTCGTTCAAAAATTATATATCCATTGTCAACAATTATAAAGCATCATCCTCATCACCAGCCTTTTTTCTATATCTGCTTTTCTTATAATCAACATCAGGCAGTTTGTCTTTGGCTTTTTTTAAAAAAATGATAAAACATGCAATTTTTCACATATATCTGTACTGATTTGGTGGTCTTGCAGTGATTAGCTACAGGACTCGATAAATTAGCGTGAAAAGTGTGAAAACATTTAGTGTAAAATTGACAGAAAAATGAACATCAAGTTTGTCGACTTCCAGCACACATTTTGCCCCTTTTGTTTTAAAGTTTGTTTTTAAATTTTTATTTCACGCTAAAAAACCTTATTTTATGTTTTAAAAACCATGGAATTTTTATATAAATTTAAATAGCAAATAAAAATTAAGTTTTTAAGTCGCATAAGTGACGAGTAATAAGTGACGTAACAATATGAAAAGGAATAACAAAATTTGATATAAATATGAAGGTAAACAGATAAAAAAAAACCTCAAAAACCTCGAAACCTCGAAAAATGAAAAAAACATTTAGTATAGTAGTTTCAAAATGTTTTTAAAAAAAAGAGTTTTGTTTTATAAATTGTACAAGATAAATTTATATTTTCTTCTATTTTTTTGTTGTTTTTTTTTGTTTTTTGTTTATACTTTCAGGAAAACCAACTTTACAGCATTTTGTAAAAGTCATCTACTGTTTCCTTCATCTAGTAATTTATTTATTTTTATAATACTTAAAGCCTATAACTAATTATGCTATAGCTAGTTAATATTTGTATTTTATCATTATATTTAAAAGGCTTTCCCTATTCCTAGCTCTACCCCTACTCTAGTAGGGAATAAAGCTTGGGTTTGATTACAGCATTTGTAATCTTGGCTTTGATTACAGCATTTGTAATCATGGGTTTGACTACAGAATTTCTAATTGTGGGTTTGATTACATTTATTATTTGTAATCGTGTAAAATAAAATGATAAGCATGTTAAAACCAAAAAAAAATTGGTTTTTCTTGATTGTTTTGGTTATTTATACTTTTTTTTTTTTCAACATCTTCCAACATTTTTCATACTTGATTTCTAAAATGGGATCAATAAGATAGTTACATGGACTATAATTATATGATATCTGCTCAATTGATATTCTACTCAATTCACAAGCATCAAAATAAAGACATGCCTTTGAATTAAATTAAACAAAACTGTTTTCAATACATTGAAAACAAATACCTTAAATTTAACGCCATATCATATTTTCTCAAGCATTAAAAAAAATAATACTAGATAAATAAAAGAAGTATTTTAGAATATAGTTCTTTCTACATAGCAAAAAAAACTAGTGGTAAACCATTTAATGTTGAGCCTTTTTTTCAGCTAGGATGTTCCCAAAAGAACTGTTTATAACATGATATACCTTTAGAATATCCATATATTTGTATATCTGTATAACATTCATAACACAGCCTTCTAAATTAGGATTGGCATTCAGCAATGCCGACCTAACTGCCGATTTGTAAGTGTTTTGGGTTGACAAATTTTTGCCAACCTTGTTTCTATTTTTTATGGTAACACTTTTGTGTCAATTTATTTTTGCCGACCTCTAACATTTTGAGGTCTGAAATAAATTGGTGACCTCAATTTTTCAAATCCCGAGGTCTGAAAACATAATATATTTTAAACATTCCTCTTTCATCAGAATTATTTATTTATTTATTTTTTGCAAAATGAGATGAACTGCCTGGTCCCAAATTGTCAAATTTATTAATTCATTTTACATATATTTTTTTTTTTTTCATTATTGAACGTCTCAAAAAATCTATTAACAAATTGCATAATTTTTTATCTTGATTCGTTTAATCTACTATTAACATTTGTTAATAGTAGTTAGAAACTGTATAGGTCAGGGTTAGGGTTAGGGTCAGGGTTAGGGTTAGGGTTAACTAATTAACTAGTTTTTCTATATAGCTTACTTATGTTCCACTTCTCCCAATTAAGCACGAGACATGTCTTGTGCTTACTGGGTCTCTCAGATGTTTAATGATGTTTTTTCTCTGTTTCTCCATAAATGTACAATTGGATTTTAAATCCAGGGATGACAAAAGTCATAGCAGAACTATTACTGTTACTGTTTACTGTTATGGTGTAACAATGGTATAACATATTGTACTCCAATGTATTTAGTTTTTTTTTGTAATCTCTTTGTAAACTATTTATTATGTTTCTAGTAAAGTGTTTCAATCTTTTTAATAAGCTATTTATTGATTAATTATCTCCCTAGTAAACTAATGCTTATTTGATTTTCATCTCCCTAGTAAACCAATTCTTGTTTTGTTGGTGATAACTATTTTTATAAAAAAAAAAATTTATTTGATTTTTATTCAACTAGTTATTCTTTTTTTTAGACACGATTTGTGACAAAATGCGAACTGCTATTGAGTGTGGAAATATAGAGGAGGCTAAAGAACTTGTTGCAAAGTTAGCAGAGAAAGGACTAAAACTGATTTTACATGTCCTAGAGTATTCAGACATTAATATTTCTATTCCTGTAAAAATTGAAGGCCGTGATGGAAAGTCAATAACTGTAACTTTGCTTGTAAACCCCAATGAAACAATTAGAATGCTTAAGTTTAAGGTAAATTAAAAAATGTCTTCAAATTTAGTTTTATGATAATTATTGTAAAATAAAATTAATTTGGTTTTATGATAAGTAATGTAAAAAAAAACAAAAAACTTTGTTACTTTAAGCAATAGTTCAAAATTTTTATTTAAAAAATAAATAAAAAATTACAATACTGTTGCTGGTTTTGATTTTGACTTTGCCAAAGTTTCGGATCTGGTTTCAAGTTGACTTTAATTCAACATTTTGTTACAACATATATTTTTGGAAAGTTTTAATTTCTTAATTACCGTTTTGGATTCTAAATTACTTTGTTTCTAAATTAATGTTTTGGTTGATCACTAGCTAACATAGCTAAAATAGCTATGTTTGTTATTGTTATAAAAATATATATAAACATATCAAAAATATCTAACACACCTAGATACAGTTTTACTATTTTACTAAAATAGTAAAACGGTAAAAAAATATTGTGCTAACACTATGATGGTTTTATAATCAATCATTGGTTTTAAAAAGAAAATTATAGTTATAGTATTTTATTAAATAGTAATACATTCTGATAATAATATATATTTAAACAAGGGTGACCCTCGTGAACTATAAAATATTGATGGCTATGCATTACTAGACAGCACTCGTCAAAATTAATTTGGCAGAGGTGTTGTCATCTACATATTTAATAAGTTAAATTGGGCGAGGCATAACAAACCGGCTTAGAAAGCATTTGTTTTAAAGTAATTTTTCCGAATATGAAGGACATTATTTTGTGGCCCACCATATGCCTTTAAATACCTTTACAAAAAGGTATAACATTCTTTAAAAAAGGTAGAAAATTCTACCTTTTGGATTGGATATGTGATATTAAGGTAGGATATGTGATAGCAAAGTATAGCTTTCTACTTTCTAAGATAGAAAATTACCTTTAAGGTAGAAAATTGTATTTAAATAATTGAAAAATCACTATTTTTAATAAAGTTTTCTACATTAGAAGGTAGGTATTTCTATCTTTTTTTTTAGTGTGAAACTCCAACTTTTATAACTTATTTTTAGAAAGATAGCTAAACTAGATTCAAAAGAAACAATAATAATGGGAAATCTCAATGTTAATTATTCGAAGTCAAATGATGATATTGAAATAAAACCTGTTTTATAGTTTCAAACAACCAATAAAAAGTGCTACAAGAATAAGATTGACATCTTTTATTTTAATTGATCTGATGAATGATGTATAAACTCCCATATCAAAATCTTTTATAATACCAATATCTTTCAGTTATCATGACCTGACTGAATGTATATGTAAATCCAATCATACTAAATACAAACCGAAAATAATAAAGTATAGACATTTTAAACAATACACTAAATAACAGTTCTACAATTTTCTTTGTGCCTGTGATTGGTTATTCATTCTACTTTTAACTAATGTAAACATGTCATGGACTAACATAAAACAAATAGTTTTATTCTGTCTTAATAAATTAGTCCCAAATATTGAAAAAAAATATTTGAGGTAAACCATGTCAATGGTTTACAGGTGAAGTAAAATGCCGAATGAACATTAATTTCGTGAAATCAAAGTTAGCAATTGACCAATAACTTTTTTAAAACAAGAGTATGAATATCGTGCTTTTATAAAACATTGAAAACAAAACTATTACCAAAATATACTACATAAATCTGCAAATGAACCAGAAAGTTTGTGGGGTAAAATTAAAAATATTTTACAAATAAATCTTTCCAAAACAAAATCTTCAAACACCACAAAATTTATTATCAACTCTTCTTTGACCTTTAATCTTCCTAATTGTCTGCTTTTTGTGATTACATAAATGATTAACAAAACTAGCTGCAATTTTGTTTGTGAATTACATAAAACAAAAAATCAATGCAGGTTTGAGCAGTATTTTTTGATCTAAGTAAAGCATTTAACACATTGTGTTATGCTGTTATGGTGATACTAGTTTAAAGATTACCTATTTAACAGATCTTGTTTTTAAAGCACAATGTCTGAAACAGGTAAAGTTATATGTGGTATACCTTAAGTATCAGCATAGGGCCCTATTTTTTAACATCTTCTGCAGCAGTATGCATTTTCAAGGCAACTATTATACTCTCTTTTAAGCTAGTGTGGAAATCTTTGCCTTAACCTAATGAAATCCAAAATTGATAAGCTAGACTCTTTGCGTACAGGTGCTTCTCTTATAATAAATGTAAACAAATGTAAACTTTGAACTGTTCAACCATGCAAAACTACTTTGAAGTGTTCAATCATGCAACATGTAATAACCACCACTTAATTGAAGTTCATAAAATCTGTTTTAAATATACTAGAAGGTCTTTCTACAGTGGGTTGCCATCTAATTAGAGCCAGTGGTAATTTTTTGTAAATCTTGTGTAAAAACAAACAAAAAGATAAAGAAAGTTGCAGTGTATAGCTTACACTTTTTATTGACAAAGTATTATGCGATATTAAAATTTAAATATTTACTACTTCCATTGATTTTAATTTTTTTTATAACAGGTTGTACATTGATAACTGAATAATAATAATTTCTAAAGTCCTGTATAAATATATATATGGGCAATTCCGCAAGTGGCGATCGTAACATTTGACGTTATTTAAGCTATTAAAAATGAATCAAAAATAGAAATGACTTGAAACTTCTCAGAAATGTGGAATACTATTGCATAATTTATTATGAAAAAGTTACAGTATCGAAGTTTTATACATTTTTCAAAAATTGACTCTGCGTAGCATGACGTAACGTTTACTTTTTACCACTTCTGAACAAAACAGCTTCGTCAGACTAATTGCAGCGAACGGCATGGTAAAAAAAAAATCATTTGGTGTGTGTATTTAGCACATATTGATGTTATTATATGCTTTATAAGCATTTCTATGTTTTTTTTTTGTTGTGACTTTCCTTTCTTTCTTTTTCCAAAAACGCTTTTATCGTTTCTTGCACAATAAGCTTTTGATCTTTCAGCATCTGATTTAGGCATTTAAAAAATGTTATTAAATATAACTTTTGAAATTAACGTTTTGTTATGATTAAAAAAACAAAAACGTGAAATTTATTATTAAAAAAAACGCGAAATTTAATAAACAAAAGTGTTGCGATGCAAACTATAAAAAAACGTTTTAACGGAGAAAAAAAAATTTTATATGTTTTTATTTCTCAAAAAATATTAGTTTTATTAGTTTAAGTTTATTTACATCAATTATTTTAAATAAGTGATTCATATTTTAAAAAAGAAATAATTTCTAATTTTAAATTATTCTAAATTACTTTAACAAGCTTAGTAATATTTTTAGTAAATAAACTGCAAATAATTTTTAATTTGGTTTCAATAATAAAATTGTTCGCGCTGAGACTTTTTATGTAGTTGTCAAGAAGTCATTATGGAAAAACAAACATAACGTGATGGTCGTAACGCACTTTGTTACATCTTAATACTATCATCTAAAGCTCTTTTTAAAAAAAATATTAAAACAATGATAAAACTTATATCAGTATCTTTACTTTTACTATATTTTTATACTTTTATAAAGTCTGATATGAAGCCTAGAAAAAACTTCTTAACTTTTTTTTGTGATGATTGTAATGCACTAATTTGATAAACATATTCTTTTTTTATACATAGTTGGAGTGCATTTATATAAATAATATTCTAAATAATGTTTAATATTGTCTTTAAGTTAAACTTAAAAGTAATAGTTACATAAAAACGCAGCACATTAACCTTTTTCAACGCTTCACAACAGGACTAAAAACTTGTTTATATAACCCTTACGACTTTAAAACAATGCTATGGTATGATAAAATAATTTTTTTAATCATTTTTTGGCTTAAAAGTATCCTTAAATAGTTAAAAAAAAGGATTTATTGAGGTTAGCATATGTTTTCCTAACTTTTTTTCTTTTTTTCCTCTCTCTTGCGGAATAGCCCATATATATATATATATATATATATATATATATATATATATATATATATATATATATATATATATATGTATGTGTGTGTGTGTATATATATATATATATATATATATATATATATATATATATATATATATATATATATAGATAGATATAAATATATATATATATATATATATATATATATATATATATATATATATATATATATATATATATATATATATATATATATATATATATATATATATATATATATATATATATATATATATATATA
Source organism: Hydra vulgaris (assembly GCF_022113875.1). Lineage (NCBI taxonomy): Eukaryota > Metazoa > Cnidaria > Hydrozoa > Anthoathecata > Hydridae > Hydra > Hydra vulgaris. Next base: position 23,110,995 of record NC_061156.1, on the reverse strand, counting down.
TATATATATATATATATATATATATATATATATATATATATATATATATATATAGTTTGTTAAATAAATAAATAGATAAAATAAATCTCTTAACTGTGGCATTTAAATTTAGAAGTTGTGTTGTTTTTATGGTGTACAAATTTTTAACTTCTGCTTATTATTGCACAAATAGTAGAAAAATAAAAGTGCAAATTTAATAAAAATATTTTTAATAAATTTAATAAAAATATTTTTAATAAATTTAATAAAAATATTTTTAATAAATTTAATAAAAATAAAAATAAAAGTGCAAATTTAATTAAAATATTTTTTTGAAACTAATTTACTCCCAACAAGGCTGCAAGCAACTACTATTATGTTAGGGGTTACTAGAAAAGAATAGTGTTAAATAGCAAGGAAATAGTTGACAGAAGACTTAAAAAGTTGAATCATTTTTAAAGTAGAAAAACATGAAGAAGGAAGAGAGTTTAAAAGCACAGAAAAAATGGATAGAGTTGTAAAGAAAGGGGAAAAAACAAATGGTAGAGAGGCTCAAGCTTCGTAGATGAAGCAGGTCCTTATAAAGAGAAAATAGTAAGAGAACCTAATAAAGAGAACCTTAGCAGATGCTAATTTTGCAATTGATTGTATAACTTTAGCAGACTTTTTAACTTCTAATGGATTGTATATATGGTTTCCATGAGAGGTAAGTAGTGAACAATAATCCAAGAATACATAAAAAAGTGGACTTAGTGAGAGGGTTGCCATTCATTAATATAGGAATGTTGGCAATATTGCAATAGTTGTTTGCAGTTAAAGCCCCATGCTATTAAAGAAGAGAGATAAGTTGCCTGTTAAGCAATCAAAAAGAAAATTTTTTCTCAAGATGGGATGTTAGAAATTGGTTGAATAAAGACTCAAAAATCTTGCTAATTAAAGAGAGAAGAAATATCATACCATTGTTGAAAGGGTCAGCATGTGTACCTGAGTTTTTTAAAAATTGGAACTACAATGACATTTTCCAGTAGATAAGATAATAAGAGTTAGTTATTAACTTATTAAGTTATTGAATCAATTACTTTATGTTTCTTATGAATGTCTGTGTTTTGTCTGAACCTCTGGCGCGGTGTTCGCTCACCCGTAAGTTACTTTATACTTTTTATGTATGTTTGTGTTCTGTCTAAACCTCTGGCGCGGTGTTCGCTCTCCCGTAAGTTACTTTATGTTTTTTATGTATGTTTGTGTTCTGTCTGAACCTCTGGCGGGGTGTTGACTCACCTGTAAGTTGATTTATGTTTGTTTGTGTTCTGTTTATTCTCTGATGCAGCGTAAGCTCAGTAACTAGCTACTTACTCCAACTACAAAACCTACACTCACCTTAGACTCCTGTATTTGTTAGATGCAGTGTTTTTCCTAATGCACTTCTCAAAGTACTGTTGCGGGAAGTAACTCCTTTTAACTACTCCAGGTCAGGTCAAAATAATCAAGATCAATCTTGCTACTGGTATCACGTAACCCAGCACCACCTGCCACAAGTCCTGTTGCCTTGCAGAGTGTGCTCTTCTTAGGCAAAGGCTAGGGGAAATAAACTCTGACTAAAAATTCCCCTGCCTTGGGTCTCTTGACGCAAAGGCTAGAAATGGTGTCTCGATAAAAACACTCATCTTGGGCAGATGTTAACTGCATCCAGCTACGTCTTCTTGGATTATCGCTTACTACTGACCTTTCATGGAAACCATATATACAATCGATTGCTAAATTAGCTTCTGCTAATGTTGCTTCTCTTTATCGTGCTCGCCATTTCCTTACTTCTGATTCCATTCTCTACCTCTACAAATTTCTTATTCGTCCCTGTATGGAATGCTGTTGTCGTATTTGGGCTGGTTCTTCTAACGATGCACTTTCTCTTCTTGACAAGGTCCAAAAACGCATTGTAAATGTTGTTGGACCTGGACTATCTGCTAAGCTTGAACCTCTTTCCCATCGTCGTAAAGTTGCATCTCTTTCTCTTTTCTACAAATACTATCATGGTCACTGCTCAAAGGAGTTATCATCTCTAGTTCCATCAACTAAAATTCATTCTTGTTTTACTCGTCATTCAGCTAAGTCTCATTCGTTTACTGTATCTGTCCCTGCATGCTCTAAAAACTTTTATTCATCTAGTTTTTTTCCCGGCACTTCAATCCTTTGGAACTCTCTCCCATCTTCATGTTTTCCTGACTCATACAACCTTCAACTTTTCAAGTCTTCTGTCAACCGTTTCCTTGCTCTATAACTCTGTTCTTTTTTTTTCCTAGTAACTCCCAACTTAATAGTGGTTGCTTGCAGCTTTGTTGGGAGTGAATGCAAATAAAAAAAAATCAGATATTAAAATTATTATATAATTTAAAGAAAATTAAAGAGAGTTCTGGAGAATTGAAGAAAGGTCTAAAGAATACTTTTGTAATACTATGACAAAAATGATATCTGGACCACAAGCCGTAGAAGAGTTTAATTGGAAAATGACTTTAGCACCCAAAGCCAGAGTAATTTTGATGTCTAACAATGGGTTAACATGTTTATCTGGAATGGTAGGAAGAGTATGGCCATTAAATAATGGCCAAATAATATAAAAATTATCAATTTTGAAGTCAAATTAGAGGAAAAGTTCTTTACAAAAATATTCTGCCTTATTCTTGGGAGGCATAATAAGATCAGACCCATGAACTAAAAATGGAATTTTTATTTATGAATTAAAGATTTTTGAAGTCTCTAGAGCCTAACTTCTGAGATAAGATATGAGAGTTAATAAACTGGAAATATTGAAACTTAGCATTTGACAGTCCCTTTTTACATTAATTTTTTGCAATAACAAACTAACAAATAACATAGCATTTGTTTGCAAGAGAGTTAATCCTGTGAAAAAGATATAAAAAATGGTTACGATTCAATATAGCAGCTGCTCAAGAAGGTGAAAACTATGGGGTAGAATTAGACTTGACTTATTACCAACAAGAAGGAATAAAAGCTTCTATACCTGCATGGATCCAGAAGGTTACCGAGGGGGGATATTTATTAGCAGAGAGACAAATGCCCAAGTCTTTAACTCTGAAATACGCACTATACGAACAAGGTGAGTAGAGAAACAAGTTAAGTGCAGTACTACTAGGGACATGGTGAACATGATTGAAATCAGAAAAGTGAACTCAGAACATAAGACAAGTGCTTTACCACTACCGGTTAAAATTAAAAATTATATAAATTATTTGGATCCTGAAAGATTTGAAACAAATTCAAATTCATCAAACATCAAGCAAGTATGGGTTTACTGGTTTAAAACTCTCAAAAACTTCTTGTTATCTTCAGATTCTACATTTGATGAAAAACTGGAATTTGATGAAAAATATTATTAAACTTTGTATCGCCAACTGTTTATAAATACATATATGATTCACTAACTTTTGAAAATGCAATTAAAGCTTTCATATTATCATAGGTTAAACCAAAAATTTTTGCGGCACCAGTTAGCAACATGTAAACAACAAACTGGCAAAACAATTTATTTAGGCGAAACCAAGAGATTGCAGATTTTACTTTAAATACTTAATAACTTAAAATTACTTTAAATTACTTTAAATCCCTTGCTTTAAATTTATGCTATGCAATTAACATGTTAATTTTTACGAAATGTTTTGCAAAATTTTGCATTTTTGAAAACAATTTTGGACTTTTTTTGTGTAAACGACTTTTTTTTTGCAATTTTTTGTGTAAACGACTTTTTTTTTGCAATATCTTAATCAAAAGTTATGTCCTTGCAAATTTTTATCCTTAGTTTTTCATTTTTTTTTTTGTGTACTCGACTTTTTTTTTGCAATATCCTAATCAAAAGTTATGTCCTTGCAAATTTTTATCCTTAGTTGTTCATTTTTTCATGAAAATTTAGCCGCAAAAAAAAATCGGCAATACGGTCTGGCATTCTTTTTTTTTTTTTAATTTAGCCTTAAACAGTAAAAATATTTTGATATTTTTCAGTTTCTATAATTTAATTTCTACCCTGACTCCTTTAATGGTATGAAATATAATAATTTAGTGCACTAGAAAGAAATTATTCCAAGTTTCTTTCTTTCTTGGAGGTTTGAAAATTATTAAGTCATAAAAATTGAGTTTGCTTTTAAAATTTTTCGAATTATTTCGCATTTTTGAGCATTTCTGACCACTGTGGACTAGGGCTGCATAAACATTGATACATCCTAAAGTATATTTTTTTATTCAAAGTTCATATTATATTTTATATACACATGCATGTTTATTTATGTAAAAAAATCACCATTATTTTTATTATTATCATCATCATCATCATCATTATCAAGGTTTAGCCTCTCTAACATAAAAAATTTTTTTCTTTCCTTAACTAAATCTTGTTCATGCCATATGTAATGTACTCTCTCCAAGTTTTTTTACGTCTACCTCTACCATTTTCTCCTGAAGCTTCTACCTCTATACATGTTGCTACCCAAACCACTATAATATTTTCTAACAAACATTGTTCGATACAACCTTTTTTCTTATCTCTATCTAAAAACATAAACCCTTTCTTATCTTGTTAGAGTCATACCACACATCCATCTGATCATCATTTTCTCTTTCCGAAAACACTACACCATATAAATACTAAAGTTTATACAATTATGTAAAGATGTTGTTTGTCAGCATCTAAATAAATAGACAACATATATGTTTATAACCATATATATCCATATTATGCATAACTGTGCCTCTTACCTAACCTTCTTACCTAACCTTCTGGAAGCAGATATGGAAGCTTTTATTCTATTTTATTGGTTTTAAATAAAGCCTTATTCTACTCCATGTTTTTCTTCATTTGCTATAATAAACTTATCTTTCTTTTTCATCTTTTTTACAAGAACATTTATTGAGAAGAAATGTCTTTTTATTATTGCAATAAGTTAAATTGAAAAGGTTCTGTCTAATGCTAAGATGTCTAATGCTAAGCTGTCTAATGCTAAGCCCTGTTATTCTCAGTTTACTAAATCTTGTATCTTATCTCATTGTTAAAGATTTTCCAGAAGCTTTTGGAAAATCTTTAAAAGTGTCACAAACTAAAATAAGTCTAAAAAAGTCATTAATTAATGTAATACATTACATCTCTAGTTCATCTCTAGGTCTGATTAATGTAATACATTACATCTCTAGTTCATCTCTAGGTCTGAATAATGTAATACATTACATCTCTAGTTCATCTCTAGGTCTGATTAATGTAATACATTACATCTCTAGTTCATCTCTAGGTCTGATTATTTTACTTCTAACCAGAATCAGAGTTATTTGTAAAGAACCTTTCCTCTAATTTGACTTTTGAATCTAATGGCCATACTCTTTCTGTCATTCCAGTTAAACAGTTTTACTCATTGTTAGACATTTAAGTCACTTTTGCTTCTGATGCTTAACTAAATTTTCAATTTTATTCTTCTACTGCTTGTGGTTCAGAAAATATATCCATCATAATCTTACAAAAGTGTTCTCTAGAATTCTCTTCAGTCCTTGCTGAACTAAGTGGTAAATAAGTGGTTCCAATTGAAAAACTTCAGAAAATTCTGTTTTTAAATTTTAAAAACTCTCTCAAAGGCTCTTTTTCATATCCAGTTACTTTTCAGAGTACTGCAAGGTTCTTTGCTCCTATATCATCTCTTATATACATTAATAATCTTTCTGACAATCTACATCTAAAGTATTTGCTCTTTTTTCTTCTTTTTTTTATTTGCATAAAGTGTCTCTATTTGCTGACAACTCAACTTTACTAGTCTTGAATTTTTGATTGCTTAGAAAAAGTCTCCACTTTTTGATCCCTTATAACAAGCAGCTGAGTTTTAATCTGGTTTATCTTTTATAACAAGCAGCTGAGTTTTAATCTGGTTTATCTTTTATAACAAGCAGCTGAGTTTTAATCTGGTTTATCTTCTATAACAAGCAGCTGAGTTTTAATCTGGTTTATCTTTTATAACAAGCAGCTGAGTTTTAATCTGGTTTATCTTTTATAACAGCTTAAGGCAGTAGTTTATAGATTTTGATTTCAACAAAACTCAGTAATGGAGTTTCAAGGAGGTAGACAGGCTTTGATGGTTTATAATTGATCAGTGTTACAGCTCCTTTTTTAGCTTTTGCTCTTCCTATTTTTCTGAAATATTCAAATATTGTAACAAATAATTGATTTAAATATTCAGAAAACTTAAAATAAAATAAAATCACTTTAAGTGTATAGAGTTTTTATATAAGAAGAATTAGCAGTAGAAAGCAGGCAGTAGTAATGGTGATGGGGTCCTTTGGGTTAAGGGAAGGATAGAAAGAGGGGAAGTTAGTTGGTATGTTATTAATATATATCAATAAATCAATCATATTATATCAGTATGATATAGTATGATTATAAGTATAACAGTATGAATAAAAATAATCAAAAGCGTTTTTATTAAACAGGTTTTCTCCTTATGTATTTCCCAAATTATCTTGTTTAATGTTTTAATAAGTTACATAAGTAGCTTCTTGTAAGTACTTCATTTCTGGTCAGGTTCAGGATCATCACAATCACCCTGCTACTCATAACATGCAACCCAGTACTACCTGCCCCATTTCCTGCTGCCTTGTTGGATTTGCTTTTCTTGGTGAAGGCTATGAGAAATAAACTCTGACTTGAATTTTCCCTGGCTTGAGGCTCTTCATTTAGTAAAGGCTAAAGAATGTGTCTCAATAAAATACTAAACTTGGGCAGATGTTAATTGAATCCAGCTAAAATTCCCATGCTTTGGAGATCTTGGTTAGTAAAGGTTAGAGATAGTGTCTTGATAAAAATACTCCTCTTGGGCAGATGTTAACTGCATCCAGCTACTATTTTTTAGAAAGTCTTATTCAAAAAAAATATCACCACACTACTTACTACTACCCTAAAGCTTAATGTAATTCTTTTTGTGGTTTTCTTTAAGATAGTCCTTGGGCTGATGTCTTTTTTCTCTTCGCTGATAAATGCACCTTCTAGGTAATCTCCTGAATCTCCTCGTATTGAAGCTTGTACTTCTTCTCGTCAACCCTTATTCTACTCTATTTTCATCTTCTTGTGCAGCTGCTATATCTAATTGTAATCATTTTTTTCATCTTTTTAATAGAACATCTCTCTTGAGAATAATTGCCTATATATTATTGTAAGAAACCAACATAAAAAGGTGCTATCTGATGCTAAGCTCCATTATTCTCAGTTTACTAAATCTCGTATCTCATTAAAATGAGTCATTAAATTTTTTTTTTGGTGATATAACAATGATATAAGTTGTGATATAAAAACGATGTAAGTAGCAGGAAAAAACATTGTTTAGAAGTAAATTTTACTCTATGGTTCAAATTAAACATAAAATAATTTTTTCATACGTGCTGGAAAATGGTCAGTTTTTAAAAAATGAATAGTTCCATTTTTTAAAAACTGAGAACACACTGACCCCTTCAACTATTGTTATGTTAGTCTTTTATTTGTTATTAGCAAGGTTTTTGATTCTTGGATCAACAAATTTCTAAAATCTTGAGTCAAATAACTTACTACTACAGACAATCAATACAATTTTTGATTTTTTTTTTCTAATTTTTCAATATAATCTCAAGATAATCTTAAAACTATACAAATAATGACAAAATTCTACAAATTAAATTGTCACTGCAAAACAAGACCATCTTAAGTTCGTTTTGGCTGTTCTGAGAAAAAATATTTAAAATTTTAAATTTAATCACTGCTTTTGATTTTTTTTTTAATTAAATCTACTTGTTTTCAGTTATTTAATATATGTATTAAGTATTTTAAACCAAAAAAGATTTTTTTTTAACAAAAAATAGATTTAAATTTCGTTTTGCAGCTTTGATGTCTCTTAATTATTTTTATTAGGACATTAGATATTTGAATTTTACTCATAGTTGCAAAAGTTGAATCAATTTTGGTTCCATACTTTGTGAGATGACTTTGGTACACCTAAGGAATATTTTGAACCAAAAAAGTCAATATAGGCTATATCATTAACTGATAAAGCTGTAAACACAGCAAAGTATACATTAATCTACTTACGCTGTAAACGCAGTGAAGTATACATTAATCTACTAAAATTTAAAAGTCAATTTAAAAAGTCAATCCAATTTAAGTTAAATTGGAATAGCCTCAGTCAAGTGTACATACATCAGCTGAGGGTTTATGATTTAGGCTAAGCGCTCTTTTAATCAATAGTTTTTCTAGATTGGGGTCGTTCATAAAGTATGTACGCCAAAAAGTTTGAAATTTGAACCACCCCCTTCCTCCTGTTGCCATGCATACTTTTAAGTCGTGATTACATCTCCCCTCCTCCCCAAAATTGCTTCTGTATCAGCAGTCTTTTCTGTTTGACGAGCACTTATGCGCTCTTGCAGTTTTGCGCTTTTTTAGGCGATTTTTCAAGCGTGTTTTTAAATTGCAACTTAATCCAATTTTCATTTAAGAGGTACAAAAAAACAAATATTTTTTAAAATCGCAAAATCGCGAACGCCAAATAAATAATTACTGTCTGCCCAGCTCTTTTTTGTGCGTTGGCAGTAAATTATAAACCGAGAAGACTGTATCAGTGCTGTGGCTAGTAGGTTAGAGCCCCTCTCCTCCTCCGAAAAAAACATGCCATTAGGTCCCCAAAATTTTTCCACTTGGTATTTCTAAAAAAAAACCTAATTGTGGGGAGCTTAGCCACAGCTCTACTCTGTATAAATATATTTGTATATGTATATTATTATAACAAATATTTATTTTAATAAAGTTAATTTACACCAAACTAAGTAAGTTTGTTTGGCCGAGAGGTTTAAATATTTTTTTCAGGCACCTCTTTTTAGTAAGTCTTTGAAAAATGAGTCTTACGCAAGATCAGTAATATTGAAATCAAAGCCTAAAACCCAGTGCCGGGGCCAGGCTATCCACTCCCAATATATGGGGGGGGGGGATGGGGTCCAGCAATATTAGAAGCCCATTTTCAAATTTAAGGAACTTTTTATTTTAGCAATATCTAGCAGTAAAATTTTGAGAATTTTGAGGCCTAATGACATGTTTTTTTGAGAAGCCTCTGACCCATTAGGCATGGCACTGTGTTAACCTGTTTTTTGTGAACTCAAAAAAAAAGTTGCCTGAAATACAATTCCACCTTACTCAGAGCCAATATATAAGAAATAACATGTGTGTGCACAGAGGGAGACTATACCTTTGACTCCCCTATACCATACATTTTTTTATGTTGGCAAACTAGGATCTTTTGTCAGAATTTTAACTTTACTATTGCTTAGTTGGTGAATCATGAACAACAGTGATATGGTATGGTTGTTTTTTTTCTTAAAGTTGTTATTTATTCAAAAACATTTAGTTATTAACAAGTATATATTAGTTGTGATAAATTATAAAAACGAAGTACGTACTTTTAAATTGAACCTCCCCATACGCTTTCGTAAGCTATTCGAAACCCAACCCCCTCCCCTATGAGCGTAAACACTTTATGAACAACTCTATTTGAAAATTTTAAAAAAATGTTGCATCACAAAATTAAATACTAGTAACAACTATGAATCCACACCTATTGCACATTCAACAACTTTAAAAGAAGAGTACACAAATGTTTCCAATGATATTGAAACAAATATCAAGAGTACAACTAGGTAATTTTTTGATTTGAAAAAACTTTTTTTTTGGTCAACAAAAGAGGGTACACAAAGTTCCTATGTTTTATCTGTCTCTGGGACAGTGCTGGAAGAGCTGAAAGTTAATACAAAAAAATGTTTTATATGAGTCATACTTCTGCCACTTTATATTAAACTCGTCATAATGTCAGTTTGAGCTAGGGTGCAACATAATGACAGCTAGAGCTAGAGGGTGCAAACTAGAGCTATAGGTAGGGTGCAATATGAGCATAAAAATCCACTATTTGCACTTGCATTTAAACAGATTTTTTTTCAATTTATTTTGAATTCAACTCCCTAAGGCCATGGAAGCTACTACAGCTGAGGAGGCTACTTTAGTTGTGGTTTCAACCCTCTTTCAACTCTATAACCCAGAAACACGAACCTTGACAAAAAAGGCCGCTGTGTGAAGAAACAAATTGAGTGCGGTACTTCCAGGGACGTAGTAGGGATTAAACTCTGAATTTCTCCCTTATGAGGCGAGCGCTCTACCACTACACCACAACCATATTTGCAAATTGCAAAATTTTGAGTTTCAAGATTTTAAAGATCAAGATTTTTTTACAGATATTTTTACAATGGAGTTTGCAACAAGAATTGTTATTTAAAGATATTTGTACAATGGAGTTTGTAACAAGAATTGATATTTAAAGATGAATATGTACAATGAAATGCAACAAGAAAGTTATTTAAAGTTGTTCATTCCAGGAAATCCTATAAATAGATAATTGTGTTGAAGTTTTGAGTGTTTAATTTTCTTTTGTTGTTTAGTCAAAATTACAAAACTTCATAGTTCAAAAAAAAAAAGCTGTTAGCAATCTCTCAGAGTTTTTTTTTTTGGTAGTCAGGGCCATTGAAATACGCATTAACAGTAAAAAAAAACTTTTTGTGTGTGGTCATTGTGTGTATAAAAAAACCTTTTTTTGTGGTCATTGTGTGTAAAAAAAATCCTTTTTGTTTGTGCCATTGTGGTACTAGTAAAAGTATGCTTAACGTTGTTTAGTTGATAGCGAAACCAAAATTTACATTGCATTGAAAGTTTTTGTATTTGTTGTTTTTTTAGGTTTTTTTTACTTTATATATTATAGTTTGAATAACAAATGTATATATAAAGAAAATAAAAGTAAAATTAAGGTATTTTGTTGTTTTTTATATGTTAGTAAAGGTATTTTGTTGTTTTTTATGTTTGTTAAAACTGTTATAGTATTATAAGTATTAATAGGTATATAATTAAAAAGTTATATTTTTTCATTTGTTTTCAAAAATAAAAAGAATATGGCGGCCCCAATCAGTGTGCTGATTATGATGTTGGTTTGTATATAATATATGGCACTACCTTGCTTCCTAATTTTTTATACCACCCAAAAATTTTGAAATAAAACTTGTTTTTTTTTTTTTTTTTTTTTTAAAAAAAAACAACATTAAATCTAGCAAAAATTTTGAAAAAAAACTTCCACACAGGGGTTAAGGAAACAAGAATTGTGTTGATCAGTGTAAATTGTTTAAGTTTTTACTTCTTAGATGTTTAAAGAATACCATCTTCCTATTTCTTGCCAACAATGGATTATTCAAAAGAGAGTTGCACAAGATAATGAATTGCTGTGTAGTTATGGAATCTTGGAGCCTGGAACAGAAGCTTTTTTATATTTGTCACCAGTAGAAGAAGATAGCAATCAAAATGATAAATCAATTCAAACAGATATAAATAATAATTTTGAAAGTAAGAAATTATTAATGTATAAAACTAATTTTTTCAATTTTATGAATTATTACATTCTACTCAACATTTTTGTTATAGAATTTCTTGAAAAAGAAGTTTTGACCCATCATTCAGTTACATCATCTTTTCAAAGTGGTTGTGCTGTTTGCTCATAGCTTAGTACTCCACTTAATTAAATTTGGATTTAAAAAAAAATGCCATGAAAATATTAAGTTGTTAAAAAGTTTGATCAAAATTTAAATTTAAAGGTAAAAAATAAAAATAGTAAAAAAGACTTCATAACTAATCAAGTATTATCTAATAAGATAAACATATTATCAAAATAACTCATTGGTTTTGTAAACATATGCTCATGAAATATGCTTGCATGCTCATTTGAATGACAGTCTTAGCATAACTTTTTAGGATATGAATTAATTATTTTGTTCGAGACACCAGGATCAGGTCTCTTATAATGATAAAACATCTGAGACCTTGTTTTAAACAAAAAATGCTTTGCACATTAGCCTAATGTGAATTTGACATCATAAAGTTTTTTTTATTTATTTGTTATGAACATTAACTTTTTTAAATGCCACAATATATATATATATATATATATATATATATATATATATATATATATATATATATATATATATATATATATATATATATATATATATATATATATGTATATATATTTGTCTATTTATTTAACTATAAAATATGAAAAATTTACAATAATATATAATAAACTCACAAATAATATAAACTCACATAAATAAGGTAAAACTAGTCAATGGAATGACATCTATTAAAAAAAAAAGTTGTTAATAAAAAATCATTAAAATAAATAATAAACAAGAGAAAACTAACATAAAAATAAGAGAAAATAAAGCATTAATAAATAATGATATTATTATTAATAATAATTTAAAAAATAATAGTAATATAATTTAAAAAAACATATACTAACTATAAAATGATAACTTTAATAAAAATGTTAGCTAATGATAAAACTGTGGAAAAAAATAATTATAGTAAAATTTATAACTATGATAGAAATTGTATTAATTGGTTCCAGTGAGAAATACATTGATGTTTTATAGAGAGCTTGATATATTTGATAGTGTTAAAAAAGGAAATGTGCAAATTAATATTTTCAGTATTTTGAGTGTAATATTTATGTGTAATAATAATTCAGTTTTATGGAAATCTAGAGAAATATGGTTAATGTTACTATATGTCCCAAATGATGGAGATTTAAATTATCTTTTTTACAAAGTTGCACTAATGATTTATTTATGCATAGAATATTAGTGTTGTCAGCGAAATTATGAACTTTTATTATTTATAGAGTGAGTCAGATTGCTAATATATATTAAAAATAGTGAAGGCCCTAGGATAGAACCCTGTAGGAGACCATACTTAATAACTTTATTTGTAGATTGAAACCCATTAGTTGGTACAAACTGATTTTAAATATATGATGAAAACCAATCAATAGTGGTACGCTGTATATCATAGTAATACAATTTTTCAATTAAAATCTTGTGGTCAACTGTATCAAAAGCTTTTTGAAGATAAAGATGTCACAAATAAAAGAACTATCAATCGTAACATGAATCATTCCAGTAATGCTAACAAGTGGATGAATCATTTCAGTAATGCTAACAAGTGCATGAATCATTTCAGTAATGTTATGTAACAAGTGCGAAGTGTTTTAAACAAAGTAATAGTAATAATAAAAAAAAAATAATAAAAAATAAATAAATTACTACAAAACAAGTTTATTTGAAAAATTAACTCCTTAAAGTAAATATGTTATGGTATTTTTTTTTAATATTAAAAAACTTAATTAAGTATTACTTTTTTTTTTTAAATATTCAATTTAAAACTAATTAATTTCTTCTTTTTTTTTGGCATTCGTATAAATGAATTAAAATGTTTGATTTTTTTAATTATTTTTTAAATTTGTAATTGAGGCTATGCAAGTAATAATGAGTTTTTATTATTAAAAGGTAAGAGAGTAACAAATAAAAAATAAAATTTATTTAAAAAAAAATCTGTATTTAATTACTTTGCCAGCGATTATTTTAGGTTTCTAATTACCAATTTTTAAAAAATATATATTGTTACATTTTTTTTAAAAAGTTTAACATATGTTAAAAAAAAAAGTTTAAGGTACACTTTGAACACGTTTACAAGGTATTTAGTTTTTGGTAAAAGAAAATGAAAAAATAATTGCATTATTAATTATTTTTATTATTAAAAGAAGTAAAATTTTATTATTAAACAATATTTAGTTTTTTAAATATTTTTAAATTTATTTTTAAAATATTTTTAAATTTGTTTTTAAAATATATTTAAATTTAAGAATAATTAAAATATTTTTGAATAAAATTGGAATAGAAATTAAATTTTTCTTTGTTTTGAATTTTATGTTAGTATATTTTATTTGTAAAGATAAAAAACATAATTGTCATTCAAAGTTATAACTGGTAAATTAAAGCTATAATTATTTTGTTTATCTTAATGACTTAAAGACATATTTTTAAAAGACATTTAAATAAATTAAGTGTTAAAAAATAATAAAGTTACTTAACCAAAATTGCTTTAGGCATAAAATAATGTAAATTGCAAACTGTGTAACACTTTAAAACATGGCCTGACATCTGTAAGGTGTTCTAGGTCTCATGGCTTAGCTTTAAATAGTTTCCTATATCTTTATTGCTTGTTTTTAAGCCTTTCTCTAAAAAATTGTTAAGGCCACAACTAAAAAACCATCATTAAAAGGATTGCTAAGTGCCTAAACAAGTTGTGTTCAATATAAAGAGAATGTTAAAAGAAAATGTTTCAATGAAATTTTTTTGATTAAAACAAAATAACGTATATTTATACGTAAATATACGTATCATTGTTTCACGTATCAAGAAAAACTTTTTAATTATAGTTGAAGCATTCTCCATTTTAGTCAGAATTTTAAGTTTTTAAAATGTACATGCTTTTTTTGATGCAATCTACAGACTTTAAAATTTATTCAGGTGCTTTTATTTCCAAAAGGTTTTAGTATATGATATCATTGGAAAGTTTTGATAAGATATCTAGAAGTTCTTTTTTTTTCTTCATAAATTACTAAACAATTTGTTTAGTTACCTTATTTTCTAATTTTTGCAAAATTTCCATTAAAAGTATGAATAAAATAGTCTGACGATTGCGTCAAACAAAAATATTTTTTTTATATTAATAATTTTATATTAATAATAAAGCAATAAATATTTTAAAGGCTTAAAGTTTTGACTTAAATAAAAAGACAAAATTAGTTTTTCTTGGTTTATTATTTTGTTTTAATTAAAAAGATTTTGTTCAAACAATTTTGTAAAACATTCTCTTTTTTGTAATAATATTAGGAGTAGCCTTGTAACTCTCAAAATTTGTCATGTTTAATCTTACATTGACAAGAAGTTATACAAAATATTACACTGTTTGAATGTAATAGTAATATGCTGTCTTTGTACATGAAGTACATAGATCTTTTATGGTAGAAATTTTTTAGAAGAAAATATAAGGTCTTGTAGCCAAGTTGTAGATGTCCCCTCTTTCTCACCAGAGTTGCACATATCTAATTGCAATCCAGTGTGTTCTTTTATTTTAGTAATAACCCTGTCTCTTGAATTATGTATTGATTCACTAAGTGGTCCTGTTTTTCCAACCCAAAGTCTATAATCTATATGACACCAATACAGAAACAACTTTAAAAACCAGGTAGTCCCATTTATGTATGAAGAAGTAGTAATAGTGTTTTTTTAATCAAATTGGGTTTGTGGTTTTTTAGTCAGTCTTTTTCGTGTGTGATCTCCAGTTTTAGTAAGAATAATCCTCATTAACTAGGTTTTTTATACAGCATCCATGTTTGTTTATTATGATCAATCAATTGAAAACTCTTCACAAACTCCCTTAAAATCAGTCCATTCACAAGATTTTGTTTTGCAAAGTCAATTTGCACTTACAAATGATAACTTAAACTGCACTTACGCTGTTGTTTAAGTTTTAAATCTTTCATGGTATCTTGAAAATCAATTTTACATTAATATAATTTTTCCAAACAGACAAAGTATCCTTCAGCATTTAATTCTTCTTGTTCATTATCATTACTGTATCGGTGTTCCGTTATTGGTATAGTGTTCAGTATCTGTATTTAAAAATTCAAACATTATATGTGTATTATATGTGTGTTTAGACAAGTATATATATACATATATATATATATATATATATATATATATATATATATATATATACATATATATATATATATATATATATATATATATATATATATATATATATATACATATATATATATATATATATATATATATATATATATATATATATATATATATATATATATATATATATATATATATATATATATATATATATATCTGTGTGTGTGTGACTGCAATTAATGAAATTTTACTTTTTCATTTAGATAATATGAATAAAGACTTGCAAAATGATTGTGTCATAGGTATAGTTTTTGCTGTTTAAATCTGTGAGTTTTTGTTTTTTTTTAATGATTTTCATTACTTCTAAAGTTATATATATAAGTTATATATTATATGTAAGTTATATAAGTTGCTGAATTAACTGAATAGTAGGATGGGAATGTCCTCAGTGCACATATCTTAATACTCCAACATATCCTGGGTGTATGATTTGTTCAGCTGATCGTCCTGAAAATTATGTTGTTCCTGAAAACTTTGTGTTGCATCCTGATGAAGCCCATAGATTAATGAATGAATGTTTAGCTGAACAACTCACTCTGCAGGTAAAAATATTTGTTGTTGGTACAAAAAAACAATTTAAAAATTTTGTCAAGTTTTGCTTAACCTACTTTTATTTTTGAATTAAAACAATTTTTAAAAGTTTTTTTTTACAACTATTTTTAAAAGTTTTGGTAAAAAAATTTTGTTATAAAATTCAGTTGAAACATATTTTTAGTCAGAAGAAGTACGTAAAAATGATGAAATTTTACAAGCTACAAATAATTACCAAGTAATGTGGAATTTAATGCAACTAAAGTTATTACGAAATGAAAATATGTTTGAATGTCCAATTTGTTTCAATGATGTTGAGCAAGGGAATGGGGTTGTACTTCGAGAATGTCTTCATGAATTTTGCGAGTAAGATTCCTAAGTTTTTATCTTTATTTTTATCTTTTTTTATATTTTATTTACACTTTTTAATACAAAGTTTCTTAATAGAAGAATACACGTATAAGGAAACTTTTTGACAAAACTTTTTTCAAAATAATGAGGAAGATTTTTTTTAAATGTTTATTTTATCAGCAATTATCAAATGTTAATTTTGAAAATAATGCTTAAAATATTCTGACATAAATGTTTTAATTATAAGCAAACTTATTATTAAAACATTTATGTTTTCAAAATTCTGTGAATATTGTAAATCATACTGAAACTTTTTATTTGCAGTATGATTTTCATTGTGAATTTAATACTTCTATGAAATAAGTATATGGTGTATTATTTTAGTTAATTTTCATGGCCACATTGGTATTCAAAGAGTTTTAAAAAAACATTTTGAGAATTGTGTTAAAAAACAACTTATAAAGTTTTATAATTCATTTAAAAAAAAAAAAAAATATTTAAAAAAAATAATTTACTATTTAGTTGTTTATAAATTACCAATTATAAATAATTCTTTATAAATTTATTATTATAAATTATAAATTAAAATCATTAGAAAGTAAAAACAAGATTTAAAGGGTAAGAGGATGAAAATAAAAATGTTTGTGTCAGAAAATAATTAAGATGGATTCCAAATAAAATTGTTTCAAGAAAAAAATAGTGTTCAAGAAAAGTATTAAAGATAAAAAGTTTTTAAGCATAAAAAAGAACCATGGTAGTATTTAAAAAAATAATAATAATAAATGCACCATTATGACAGTTGTATTAAGTTTAAGCTTGTACGTAATTGTTGTTAATTTTGTTAGAAAATACAATTGTTAGTTTGTTTAAATAATTCACAATATTCAAACCACAAATAAAGAGTCAAAAATATACTCAATCCTTATATAACATGATGAGTAAAAATGTTGTTTCAAAAAATCAATTTTGTTTTGGTACTAAATGGATGTCTTGCTTTATGTTCTGCTTCTTTCGGCTAGATCAATAGCTACATGTAGTTTATAATTTATAAACTGATATTTTAAACTGAACTATAAACTGATAAGTTATAAACGGATATTATTGAAAGAACAAAAAAGTATATTAGATTTTAAAATTTAAACAGGTATTAAACATTAATTTTTAAAAAATTTTATAATTTATAAACTAAATATTGTTAATGATCATGTAGTAAATGATCAAAAATCCAAATACTTATAAACTATAAATCTTTCAATCTTCTGTAAGAATTATCAGGGTGGCCACTGGTCATGGAAATCATGAAAATGTCATGGAATTTTATTTGGTCATGGAAAAAGTCATGGATTTCCTAAATTTTCATTGAAAGTCATGGAAAATTCATTTTCAAATTTGAGTGGCCACTCTGATTATATTTTCCTCATTTTTTACAACTAACACTCAAAATAATTCTTTGTAAATCCAAGGCTCTCAAAATCTAATTTATGTCTTCTAATAATGATGACATATTATAAGTATTTGGATTTTTTTATTGCCCTGGAAATTTTGACCAATATAAGCAGCTTTTTTAGCAAAACTTTCTCTAACTTAGGCAATAGTTTCTCGGCAGCTATGAAGAAAATAACTGTTCTCTGATCATGGTATCATATAAGTCATTTCATGACATTAATAAATGCTTAAGCAATATCAGGTCTTTTTTTTTTTTTTTTTTTGTAATTTTCCATATCTCTGATTGCTTGTAAATAAATATCTGGAGCCATGCAAAAATACACATGCAAAACAAGCTTTTAAAAACTGAAAAGTTTAAAAAATAAACTTAGCAAAATAATATGTGACATGTCATTAAAAGTTTTAAATCAAACTGTCAATTAAGAAGGCAAAGTACAAGATTATAAATTGATTTAGCAAGATATCTTGCATAATGGGTCACAACAGTTTTTTTAAAATGAAATCCGATGACAAATCCACTTAAGAAATTGAACCATTATTGATATTACAATAAATGTTATGTAAAAATATCTGCTGTATAACAAAATGCAGTAACTTTTTTGTTTTCTGGTCATACCTTTTAACTTTTCTTAAAGTAAAAACTAAAAATATAGTCTCAAAACACAAAATTTAATGAAAATCTCACAATTAGGTTAACTTTAGAATAATTAGATCATTTCTTATGTATAAAGTTTTATAAATGACGTTGTATATGTACTTTTTAGTGTACTTAATAAAAAAGATTCTCTGATAAAATAATGGAGTTTATCAGTTTTTCCTACCTGTTTCTATTATTTTTTGAAGCAAATAGAACTGTTTGTTTTTAGTGTTTTTTTTTCTGTCACAACAAAAAACTAACAGTCCTATTTGTTTTTTATTTCTATTTGTTAAAAATAAATATATTTTTAACAAATAGAAATAAATCCATAAAAAGAAGTTTAATTAAATAAATATTTTTCAAATATTTATTTAATTAAACTCTATTGAAGATGTTAGCATTTAAAGTTTTTGATGCGAAGTGTTGAATATACTTTTTAGATTAAAGTTTTTCTCTAATATCTGTTTCTTCTCATTTCTCCAAATATAGCAGCTTCTTTAACCAATTTAAGATATATTTCTATACATTAATAGTGACACAGAAAATCATCTAAAGTCAATTTTTGCACATTTTTTATTGCAATATTTCCTTCTAATTTACAAAATTATGATAATCAACTGCATCAAAGTTTAGAAGAGGAATTTAAAATTTTTTTACTTCTATAGAATTTGTAGAACTATAGAACTGTGCAAAGTGCAAATTTAATTCCTC
This sequence comes from Hydra vulgaris, assembly GCF_022113875.1. Classification (NCBI taxonomy): domain Eukaryota; kingdom Metazoa; phylum Cnidaria; class Hydrozoa; order Anthoathecata; family Hydridae; genus Hydra; species Hydra vulgaris. The sequence goes on along the minus strand of NC_061156.1, from coordinate 23,091,635 downwards.
CAGCTGCTAATTCTTTTATTTCTTTTTGTTCATCAATCAATATTGATATCAAAATATTATTTAGGGGACCATTTATCAAGTATAAGTTAAGAGAATTATAGGCCAAAAGTATTTTGCAGCCATGTAACATGCTCCAGTTTTATAAAGAACTACTTCGGTGCATAAACTTGAAGAATGTAATAATTAAGTATTACAAGTTCGGTAGACAGATCTGTGGTTGCAAAATACAAACAAAGGATTCAATTTGCTGTTGTCAGCCATCGAGAATGAACCAATGAGCCAGGCTTTTTTTTGCTAGGCTTTCTTTCACCTCACTTATTTCTATTGCCTTGCACATGTTTTAAAGATACTGTTAATCTTTGCTAATATTTTTTGTCACAATCTTATGTTGAACGTTATGTAAGTTATTCTGTCTGACATTTGGCAAATTGTGACTCATTATCAAGTGATATTTTATTTTTGTCAAAAATATCTATAATCGTATTCTTGATATTTTCCAATGATGCACCTGATGGAGAAACATGACCAAGAAAAATGGAATGAGTTTATTCTATTAATATGATTTGTTCCTAGGTGATTATGTCTTTAATTTGTCGCTTATGCAAGAGTTTTTTGCCAGTCAAAGAAAATTGATTTTGAGCCTACTAAACACATAACTAAATTTGTTTTGCGTGTTAATTTAGTTCTGAGCAATTGTCTTTAGCCTCTTAACTTTATTTGATTTATAATTTTTTTTCATGTTTTTTTATAATTCGTATTCTAAATATGTGGCAGTAGCAGTTGCAGCTCCAGTAGCAACAGATACACCATATCTGTCACATTCTCTGACAATGTTTGGAAACTTTATTATATTTCTGCTATATTCACAATCTAATTAATAGAAATCTAACTAATGATCATCGTTGATATTGCTCTGAGTCACTTATAAACTCCTCATCACCAGAGTTAATTTCTGCATCTATATCAGAAGTGATACTAGTTAATGCTACCAGGCTGCTTTTGCTAGAAAAAAAAACTATAGTATTTCTGTCACTTTGCACTTCTCTCAAATTTTATGATTAATATAAAGGTACTTTATTTATCTAAAGGACTAATAACCATATATCTTCATTTCTTTAATTCATTAAAAATTCATGCTCAAGTACTGGCACCTTTGATTTTTTTGGGTATGTGTAATAACTTAAAATATGATAATGACATGCTGCAATGTCAAAAATACTAAACTTTGACTTTTTCTTTTAAAAATCATTCTCAAGTTATTGCGTGAAAATTCTACTTTCAGCTGCACTCTTTGTATTGTAACAGTTGGAATGCCAGATTTTATCTAAATGTTGATAACATTCATAGAAACTGTTAAGCTTGACTTGGTAGTCCTGCGAAGTTGCAATTTAACAAAAAAATAGTACTGCATGAACTTTAACAGTTAGAAATATGCAAAAAGTAAGTTCTAATTCCATGCCATAAACAGGGCAAGTCTTGTAACAGCCAGAGTTAGCCACAGAAATTAAATTATTTTTTTTTCCTAATATAAACTTAGTTTAATTCAATTTGCAAAGCATAATTCTAGAAATAGATTTAAATTAAAAATTAAAAAAACTACAAAAAAATGCAACATTAGAAAAATAGTTTATAAAACCTGTCATTGTTTTTTTTTTTCATTTAAAAACTTTTGATCAAATTAATATTTCAAGCCCCCCTCCCCCTCCCCCAAACCCCCAGCAGAAAAAAAAGCCAAAAAAAATTTGATTACATATATTTTTCTTATGTCAACATCAACAAATTATTACAATTTATATTATCTTATGGCAACAATTTATCACAATTTAAAATAAAATTTAATAATTGTAGAACAAAAACTACTACTAATTTACTAAACTAAGTTTAATGATGACAAAAAAAAAGCATATAAATAAAGTAAAATAAGCAACAAATAAAGACAAAAAAAAGTTTGAATTTTTTTCTTATTAGACTTATATCCCCCACGAGCAACAATTTAAACCATTCAAACTTAAACTTTATAATCAATTTACTAAGTAATTAAATAATAATGTAAGGCATAAAAATGCACAAATATGGTAATTTAAGACTCACTGGCAGCAAAAGAAAACATTTAAAAAATCAAATTTATTTTTTCCCATCTACTTTATATTATTCAGGAGCAACAATTTATTACTATTCAAAGTGAACTTTTTTTAATGATTTCCATTGGTATTCCTTTCCTGACAGAATTGCACACGTCATATCTGTTAACTGTTTAAGATCTCCTTTAAAATCATATTCACTACAGTGCATCATCTACTGTGACCACCCGGTTAAACAAGATAATGTGTTCAACAAAGCATGCTCATTATTTATTTAATATAGTGGTTTTTAATTTATTTTTGTTTTGCACTGTATTAATATAGCAGTTTTAACAAATTAACTTATTGAAAGTTTGTTCTCAAAAACTTTTAATCTTACCTTTAATTTGATCTTATTTTCAATAAACATTCCAATGTACTTTTTTAATCAAACTTGTTCATATTCTCATATTTTATTTCTTTAGGAAATAATTCATCCCAGTTATCATGTAACATTTTAAATGTATTTTCTGTAGGTTCTTTTGTAACTTTGAAATTTTACTATTTTTTTTAGCTTTGAGCTCTATAACGTGGTGTATACATACTAACGTGGTGTATAAATGCTACCCAAATTAGTAGTTTGCTTCTCCATCACTAAATAATTGATAATGCTTCATTCATCCATCTAATATTATTTCCAATTGTATTAAAGGATACATTATCAATTTTTTTAAATGATTTTATTTAAGTAACTATTTATCAGTATTTTTTTTAATTTTTAGCAAAATTGTATTAACTGCCACAGCAATTAAACAAATATTGTAAAAATTGTTTTACAAATTTTTCAGACCTATTTTACTGATAACATATCCTAACCTATTTCTTTATTTCAAGACTAACTGGTTATTATTCTACTAATAACATAGTCTAACACATTTTTTTATTTCAAGACTAACTGGTTATCAGAATAACTGAATTTGCAGTTATAATTGAGCTTACATCATAACCTCTAGTCTTCAATCATTTTCTCATTGTATTGACCTTAATTCCTCCAGAGAAATCTTTTAATTGCAGCTTTATCTGAGAGTCAACAAAAATTCTATTTTTAATTTTTGTCTTTTGATAAGTTTTGGAAAAACTCTAGAAAGTACTTAAGACATGGTTAAGAGTCTTTGTGCTTCATTAATCCCAACCTGATATTTAGTGGCTACATGAGCGCAATTTTTTGATCAACAAGTGGCTCCCATATGATATTCTGAGTTTTGACCTTAAATTATGTTTGCCGCTCCCAGTTTTTTTGTTGTAGTGGTCAGAGCTTTGGTTAGAGTTTAGGCTAATGGTCAGAGATTAGGTAGTATTGTATATATCATATTCATTTATCAAACAAATACTTAACTCTTTGTTATTTGCCATTCTACAAATTCTGCACATATTTATTTTTACAAATTATTATTTGCACCAAAAAACACAAAACCATTTTTCTTTTTTATTTTATTTTTCTTAGATTCTTAGTTTAACCATTTTTCTTAGATTCTTAATTTATTTTTTAATGTTTATCATTGGTGAAAATAAAGTTTATCATTGGTGAAAATAGAGTTTATCATGGGTGAAAATAAAATTTATCATAGGTGAAAATAAAGTTTATCATGGGTGAAAGTAAAGTTTATCATGGGTGAAAATAGAGTTATCATGGGTGAAAATAAAGTTTATCATGGGTGAAAATAAAGTTTACCATGGGTGAAAATAAAGTTTATCATGGGTGAAAATAAAGTTTATCATGGGTGAAAATAAAGATAAAATTTTAACTACTAATTTTAACTATTTAGTTAATAAATTTATTTTTTAATTGTTTATACTAAAATATTTATATTACACAGTGAAACACAATTTCTTAATGAATTTTTTTAATATCCAAAAGTATAAAAAAAACTTTATTTTGCTACTTTAATTTAATCAAAAGTTTTTCTGTCCACATGTAATTTTCTGTCCACATGTATTTTCTGTAAGTCCACATTATATCAAAAAGTCTCTAACCATTGTGGTTGTTCATTATCAGATAACTCTTTTTCATCTGTTGATACTCTTGTCAATTTTATTATGTCAAAAATTTCAAGCTCTGACAAAGCAGACAAGTTCTATTTAATCAAATATATATGTATATGTATATATAAATATATATATATTTATAAATACATATATTAATTATATTACATATATTCAAACTTTCCAAAGTTATTATACAGATGCTCTGCAATTCAATTTTAGAAAATCAATGCAGATTTCAAAATGGTTGCCTGGTTTCCAGGATTCAGGAGGGAGGCTTTATTAAATTTCCTTTATGTGCTTTTAGGATAGTAAAATGGATCATAAAACTTAGTAATCAAATAATATGAAAGTATATCATTATACAAAATAGGCAAATAAAATTTGAATGAATAAGAATGAATGCTAAATTTCTCAAAGGTGTTGATATTCAGGATAGATTTTATTTTCAAATAAACCAAAGAATGAAAGCTTCTAAATTGTATATGGAGGTTATTTGTATATCAAATTTTTAAAATTTAATATTCAATTCTACTACTGTTTATTTCTGCTATTTTTTCTTTAATCTTATATTTAAAAAATATTGTAGAGCTTGTTTAGCAGATACAATAAATACAAGTGATAGTCCTGAAGTAGCTTGTCCATACAATGACAAATATGCATGTCCTGCAATCATTACACATCAAGAAATTATTGAGGTAACAGACAATTCTTAAAATTAACTAAAAAATCTTAGAAGTAATATATTTATATACAAACAAAAATTGCATTTGTTTATTTACCAATAGTTATTAAGATATGATAGGTAAAACTGAAGAAAGTAGAAATAAAAATCATAGAAGTTTAGAAGAATTTTTTTAGAAAACACTTTAAAAAAACATGTTTTATAAACTTCATAGTATTACTTTATCATTGTTTTGTCTTAAGATTTTGCTTCCAGTTGATTATGATAAGTACTTACAACGCAGTCTTAGAGTAGCAGAAAATTCAAATTCAAATAGTTTCCACTGTCGAAAACCAAATTGTCTGGGTTGGTGCTTTTATGAAGATGAAGTGAACTTCTTTGATTGTCCAATATGTGAAAGTAAAAACTGTCTTACTTGTCGAGCCATTCATCTTGACAAAACATGCAAAGAGTACCAGGATGAGTTAAAAATAAAAGCTCAAAATGATGAAAATGCAAAAAAAACACAAGAAATGTTTGATGTAAGTTGTAACAGAACTAAAAACTTGCTCAAAAATAATTTTTTATACTTTGTTTTAAGTTAAATGTTTTTCTATTTTTCTTTGTATAAGTTTTAACATTTATAACTTTCTTCATTATTGTTAATAATGTTTTAGGAAATGATCAAACGTGGCGATGCAATGTTGTGTCCCTCTTGTTTAGTAATGGTGCAAAAAAAAAGTGGCTGTGATTGGTTGAGATGTACAATGTGTAAGACAGAGATCTGTTGGGCAACCAAGGGGCCCAGATGGGGTCCTAAGGTAATCTTTTTTTATAATTTAAATTATTTTTTAATAGTTGAAACCATTTGTTTTTAATAATTGCAACTTATTTTTAAAAGATTCGAGGGGGATTTGTTTAAAGTGATTTTGTTTTTTCTTTTTTTGTTTGATGGTTGTTGTTGTTTTTTCAAGGATTACTATGACGATGGCAATTATCAGATTTTTATTAATTTTAATATTTAAACTTTTAGTTTATTTAGTTATTTTTTACAATTGAAAAAGAAATTTTAAATTTAGTAACATAATTAATAATAATTACTTTAATAATCATGATAGTTTTATTTAATTTGCTGTTGTTTCAAAGAGGATAAATGGTTGTATCAGGTTTATAACTGGTTGATCTCAATCTGACACAAGCTGCAATCAGAAGCTGCAATCATGATATTTGCATATCTGTTTCTGATGGGTAAAATTCATTGACAAGAATAATCGCAGTAATAAGTACAACTAAACAAAAGCAATAAAAAAGCAAATTTCTTCAAATAAACAAGTTTGGCAAAGAATTCCATTCTTGTAGTATAATATTCTCAAAAAACTTCTTGATTTTAACACCATTTTAACACCATTTATTTAACAGCCACTTGTTTGCAATCTTATATTAAATCTTCAAATTTTTGTTTTCATATAAATTTATTTGAAATTCTATCAGCTCTATTTCTAAGTTATCTATATTTGACCACATGCACAAATCTTTTTTAATTTATTTATTTTAGGAGTAACTGCAATTTGCAAATTTTCTGGAATTATATAAAATCTTTAGAAAAATCTATTTACTTAGCTGTTTAGTGTTTGAATGAATGTGAATTAATACTAATTAAACTAATTCATCTTTTTTTTTTTTCACATCTTCGCTTCCAACAAGGCTGTAACCAACTACATAAGAATTGGAAGTTACTAGAAGAGAAAATATAATGTTTGTAAAGCAAGATAACAATAGACAGGCAACTTAAAAGAAAATCAGGAAAGCAAGATTAAGGAATCGAATTCCAATGTTCCAGGAAAATAAGATGAATAAGAGTTTTTTGAGCGCTTAGGAACAGTTACAAAAAAAGAATGAGACTAAATTGAATGACGAGTCACATGAGAATGAACTTTAGTAGATGGCACAAGAGACGCTAGCTCTTTAGGGCAGTGCCCATTATAGCATTTGTAGGAAAGAGAAAGAGAAGCAACGTTAAAACGATGTGATAATGATGGTTGAAGGTTGGCTGCAAGAGCAGGTCCAACTATGTTTACAATGCATTTTTGCACCTCGTGTTAAAGAGAAAGGGCATCATTAGAAGATCCGCCCCAGATATTTGAACAGTATTCCATACAAGGGCGGATTTGAGATTTATAGAGATAAAGAATAAAATTAGGAGAAAGAAAGTGTCAAGCACCATAAAGAAATTTTGCAATGGATTTGATATTTAGGGTAAATTTATGCAATTTATTTTTTAATAATCATAGTATTTTATATAATCCCAGATCAAAGGTTTTAAAGTTGTGAGAGTTGATGAAATTATATATTTTTTTATTTGTGTTTGAACTTTATCTTATTTTAACAAAGCATTCAACTAAACTCACTTTATTTTTCTCTTTATTTTTCTAAAATGTCCCTTCTGAAATGTCATATTAATAAATATATATGTAATCTTTAGAAGTTAACTCCGGGATTTCAGTTCGGAGGCAGTTTTGTTTTGTTGTTGCATAACATACTATTTAAATTGGGAACTGAAGTAAATATAACTCTGATGTTTTGTTTTCTAAATTCTTTTTAGAGTTTTAGGCCAATAATAGGTATCCAAGGTAGTTTAATTGTTTAGATGTAGTACTTTAGGCCAATAATAGGTATCCAAGGTAGTTTAATTGTTTAAATGTAGTACTTTAGGCCAATAATAGGTATCCAAGGTAGTTTAATTGTTTAGATGTAGTACTTTTTGAGACGTCGTTTTTGGTTATTTTAATAAGATTACTTTTAATGATTTTTCTTTCAAATGGATTAAACTATTTTTCGGTGACTATTTTTAATCTTGGTTAAGGTGGTAGTACAGTAAAAAAAAAATTTAATTTTTACCGTTTGTTTTTTTTCCTTAAATTTCTTAACTCCTCTCCACCTCTATCTAATGCTCAATAAAACATATCGGTTATTACTGTTGGTAAATAAGGTGTAGAACCAGAAGATCGAAATCCATTTTGATTATCAGAAAGTGAGTTATTAGATTCAAGATGAGAGATTGTTTGTTAATTAAAGATGAGTCTGATGAGTTAGATGAGTCAGATTGCTCTCCAGAATTTTCGAAAATAGGTAACAGATGCCACTTTCCTGCATACTCTGGAGAGCACTTCTCCAAGACTACAACAGGTACATTGTCTGGACCACAAGCTGTAGAAGAGTCCAAGCAGAACATCACTTTTGATACAGAACTGGAGTGATACAAATGTCAAGCAATGGATCAACCTGTTTGTCGGCTATATTAGGTAGAATGCAACTAGTGGAATCAAGAGATAATATTGATGAAAAGTTCTTAGCAAACAATTCAGCTTTGTCTTTAGATGAGGTAACAAAGTCTGAACCATACAAGAGAGGTGGAATAACAGATTTGCCCTTATTATTGATACTGTTAAAAGTTCTTCAAAAGTCACAAGAGTTTTTGTGATGAAATACCAGATTTTATAACCTGAGAATAGCGAGCTTTGGCATTAGACAATACCTTTTTACAATGGTTTCTAGCAATAGTAAGCAGTGGTCTGTTTTCTGGAAAATTATTTTGCTGATAGATATGTAAGTAATGGTTTTGATTAGAAATTGCAGCAGCACAATGTGAGGAAAACCATGGAGAAGAGTCAGGCTTGACTTAGAATCATCGAGAGGGAATAAATGATTCCATGCCAGCCTGAATCCACAAAGTTATGTAAGAAGCACATTTATCAGCAGGAAGACAAAAGGTTTCTACTCAAGGGCCATCACGAAGAAAATCATGGAGAGAGTCAGCTTTAAGGTAATTAAGTAAGATGTACAATGATAGGGGGATTCTGATGATGAAGAAGAATGAGATAATAGTTTTAGAGAGATCAAACCATGATCAGAAGCACCTAAGGGTGATTGTGGATAAACTGAGCACTAGGATCAGAAACTGGAAAATGAATTGGAAAGTTGACTATTTGAGTTAGAGATTGAGAAAGGCAAAGGTTGTGGGCTTTAATGCCTGTCTGAGTCACTGACACTAGAGCCAAGTCATTCAGTGTTATGAGTATTAAAGTCATCAACAACCACAATATTGGCTGATGGATAAAGAGAGAGGGTTTGGTTGATATGATCAGAAATAACATCAAGAAGAATACAGTCTTGAGATGAAGGAGAGCGATATAGAACAAAGAAAAGAGTCATAGAGTGAAGTGGTGTTAAATGTAAACACTTAAAAGAGTAGTCTGTGGATTCAACCCTATTTTCCCAACAAATGGGTGAATTCCTACGAATGTAAATGCCCAGGCCAAGCATGTGACTATTGGAGTCTTTACAAATTATATAAATTAACACTAAGATCACAAAATGAGACAGTTGAACTCAAATTAGTCTCACAAAGAGCAAGTAGGTCTGGTGAACTTAGCATAAGATAAGATTCAACAGAAGAAAAGTTATTTCGAAGGCCATGAATATTAATGAATGATAGGTTTAGAAAACTTAGTGATGACAATGGTTTTTTGTGTTCTATAGTTTTTGGTACTTTAGTCATTTTAAATTTTTTAAAGAACTTGACTCAAAGCATAAATAGTACTCAGTACACTATTTAATAATCCGAGCTATTGCCTCATTACTATTAATAAACCCTAAGCCATAACAAAGGGCTCTAAATGTGGTCTCAACAATGCACACCAAAAGTATGAACAGGGACACCATCCATGCGCAACATGGCACTGTTAGTACTCTGATATTTTTCAGCTGTTGATGGAATCAGTTTCTCTGAGAGCTAATACAGAGTTTGGGAAACCTGACTGCCAGCAGGCCTCAGAAATATAAAACTGAGTTTTAGAGCCTGAGTTTTTTTCAAATCCAATCATTTTGTCTACCATGTTAAAAAGAGTAACATAGTAAAAGATAAAACAGATAATTATTTGTGCCTAAAATTAAACTAAACTTAATTAAATAAGGCAGATAATTATGTATTGTTAATGGCTTTAGAAGCAAATGAAAGAAACGAATTTGTAGTAAATTATGAAATAATAGCTTTGGATGAAATCAAAACGTTACATGTAAATATACTAAAATAGATAGTTATAAATTAGTTCATCTTTTCTTAGAATTGTGAATGGAATAATATCTTTTATGTAAATGAAATATTATCTTTTAGGTTATTAGAAATCTAAATAGTTCATTTAGATTTCTAATAATTTACTTAAAAGATTTTGTTCTATTGACAATACTAAACTAAATTAATTATAAATATTCAAAAATGTATTTTAAAAAATGTAACTTTTAAAAAAACGAAAAAATATTGCTGTAAACTTGATCTGTATATAAATACAAATAAAACTCAACTTATAATCTTATAAGCTCCTAGAAAGGAAGAAATTCCAGATGATTTTACGATATGTCTGAAAGATATAGACAAAACCTCTTGTGTGAAATTAGTAAAAGTTCATCTTGATCAACATCTTACATTAAAAAGACAGGTTGAGTAGTAAAGAAAATGCCATTCAAATCTTGGAAAAATCATTAAAATATAATAGCAAGATACCACTTAATATTCAAGTTATTGGTCTCTATCTGTTCCTGGGAGAATCCGTCAAAGGGAGACAAGAACGCATAAAGCAAATTGAAAAAGAAGTAATAAATTTATGGCTAACGAAATTAAATTTTCCACAATTATCAAATCAAATGTATGTCATACAGGCAAAGCTGGATCATTTGCTGAAGACACTCGATAAATGTGTAAAATAAATAAATTACGATTTATCAATTAAAGTTTTTGACATCACAAAAAAAGATGATGAACAGCTCTACAATAGGATAAAAGATTATATCATCTTCAGATTGAAAGCAAAAGACAGGTTGGGTATACAACTGAGAAGGTTGCTAGTTTAAAAACTAACCTTCCAAAATAAGAAAAATGTCCTTGAAGTTTACTTCAACTACAGTAACGACAACAGCAACAATGTCAACTTCCGAGTCTGAGTCTTAGGCAGAATATCAAGAGTCTGAAGATTCAGAAGAACAGTCCACAAGAACCAGCAAGAATTATCAAAGCTGCAACCAAATTAGAATTATCTTCTAGAGTTTTTAACCAGCAAAGCAACAGTTGTTTGTTGACAGTTATCTCAAGATGGGATCGACATTCAAACACTTTTACAGTCTGGTATATTCAGATCAACTATTAAAGAAGCTGTTAAACTTAAATAAGAAATAAAAAAAACACTACATTTAGAAAGCTGGTCACTGCACTTTGATGATAAACTTATTAGTCACTGCACTTTGATGATAAACTTATTAGTCACTGCACTTTGATGATAAACTTATTAGTCACTGCACTTTGATGATAAACTTATTAGTCACTGCACTTTGATGATAAACTTATTAGTCACTGCACTTTGATGATAAACTTATTAGTCACTGCACTTTGATGATAAACTTATTAGTCACCAAGAATATCAAGTGTTAGTGTTGAAGAATAAACAAAGAGAAGTTACAAGCACTAGATCTACCAGACGGAAGAGCAAATACTGTTGTTAAAGGTATAATATAACTTATGGAAAAATATAAAGATGATTATAGTGGACACAACAAATGTAAACACTGGAATAAGGAATGTTATTGTCAATCAGTTACAAAGATGTTTTACTAATATTAAACTGGAAGATTTATTTGGTTTTTATTGGTTAATTTATTTGGTTTTTATTGGTTAATTTATTGGTTGTCAACATCATGTTCTTGACTGAGT